>JARWLC010000014.1:74701821-75301821 GCA_033318265.1 Phyllotis vaccarum | reverse complement strand
AGTTTGTTATCACAGTTTTCATTAGCACGGTGGCTAGACATGGAGATACTGCTTCTCATGCTGAAACCAGTTTTGATGTTTGGAATAGGAAAATGACTTAGATTAAATTTCTGTGGATCTGAACTGATTGGTTTGTTGTCATCGTGAATGAGGATGCCAGTGAATTCATCTTGTTAGATAAGGAGGTTGAGACAATCAGATATGCCTCTACATCACCTTGTTTAATTTTTAGTGCAAAGGCTCACTGTTTTTTCTTGCAAGTTTATATGCACTGTTTTGTGACACCAGCAGGTGGCAGTAGAAGATAAAGAACCTTATGGTGAACTGGCCTTTTGGTCATGTGTTTGAAATGAGTGTTCTGGGACTGTGGTTTTCTCCAGCTGAAATGTCTTCTGGGGCTGGGCATTGCTTACCTTCAGTGCTTGCCGTGGATGATGGCTTTTCCGAAACATCTCTCTTAAGTTTTTCATACTGTATATCAAAGCATATAATTTTAGCATTTTGAAGCAGAGAAATTTGACAATTTCTGTTTTATAAATAGGTATAAATATATGCAATAAAGTATGTGTATTGTCGGCAACAATAACTTTTAAATGTATCAAAATTGTAGAATTCTTTTAAGCGAAAGACTGTAAATTTATTGACCTTTGAAAAGTTGGTAAGCCATTTCACAATGCGTGTTGAATACAGTCTCTCCCCCCGCCCCCATAAAATACTAGCCTTGTGCTCTGGGTCCTTCTTGCCTCCACCTTCCAAGTACTGTGGTTACAGGTGAGCCACCAAACCTGGCTCTAGGTATATTTGTTATGTTTGTATATTAGATAGACTTCTAATGGTGAGTTTAGGTATATGTATGGTATTTTGTAATTAAATCATCATAATTTAGTTTACTTTTACTTTTTCTGCCTAATAAAGTTAATTAAAATGCATGGCAAAGACATCTGTTTTCGTCAGTTGATATGTGTAACTGATAATTCCCTGTGCTTTTTGTCACTTGTCTGGGAGACACTGTTTTCTTTTTTTTTTTTTTGAGATGGGGTCTCAGCACACAGGCTTGGCTGGCCTGGAACCTGCTATATAGCCTGTGCTGGCCTCATGTTTCTACCTCCCTGACCCCAAGATTAAAAGCATGTGCTACCACTTTGGACACTTTGACATTGTTTTCGACATTAAGTTTAGGTCTCTGTATCCCTGCAGCCAACACTTCACTGAGCATGCTAGTTCCCTGGCCTTGCCTTAGTTCTCAGTGAGGAAAATGGCTACAATAATTACCATTGTGATTTTTGATCTGTGAAGAGAAAGTTTACTTTTCTGACTTTGGGCCTGCATAGAAGAATTTGGGTTTCTTGTTCTGGAAATATGTATGTGTATAGATCAATAATAATAATAATAATAATAATAATAATAATAATAATGATGATGATGATGATGATGATGATGATGATGATGTCTCTTTTTATGCTACAAATGATGAATTTTTCGATTTATGAAAATACAGTAGGTATTAGCATTTACATACTTGTATTGGTAGTTTTTCTGAGGCAGATGTTTGAATGGTGTGGATAGTATAACAGCAGAGAGCCTGGACTGGGTTTCCAGCTCAGCTTACCTTTGCTGTTTTCTGCCCTTTTAATGTGTTCTATGGGGAAACTTAGGTAACACAGGGATATGGAGATTTAGGCGTGTCACAAAGGTGTTTAAATACACACCTTATGAATTTCAGAGTACTTCTGTGCCTCTTATAGAAGATTTATGCAGAAGCTAAGAAGGAAGAGAAGTATACCAGTCTGTTATATTTGTGTTGTTAACTTGTATATCTCTTGGCAATTTTTATGCTTAATTTAAGATAGTTTGTTTCTGTGCATGCTATTTTGTGTATATGTGTGGTGTGTTGTGCACACACTGATCACACACATAGGAGAGCCTTGCAAGACACCGGCTGTCTTCCTTTACCATCTTCACCTTGTTTTCTGGAGACAGGCTTCAAAGCCATGCCTGCTTCTTGTGTGGGTGCTCAGATTGAAGCGCAGGTCCTCATGACTGCAGAGAGAGAGTGCGCTACACCCTGAGTCAGTTCCCCACCCCTGCTTAGTTTTTCAACACCATTATTTTTATGTATTTTTTAATGTCAGATAATGTAAAGATTTCTTTGTAGTCTAAGCCTTTTTGAGTAAAGTTAATGAGAATGGTAAGGGAAGAGTTGAACTAGTTTTATCTATAATTGATACCGTTTTCTTGTCCTTACTTTGTCTGAGTGCTGGTATATTAGAATTTTTTCATTTTTAAATCTTTGTTTAAAAATTTGGGTGTTGTTTCTTTTCTGTTCTTGCTGAGGGTCAGAGTTATAACCCATTTACAGAAGAAAGGCCAGAGACAGAATTGAATGCCTTTCAAGGTCATGGCAACTGAGGGGTTCAAACTCTGGTTAGTAGATGTAAAGTGCTCCTCACTTAGGTAACTGCTGTAAAGACGGATAGGGTGAATACCTTATTCTTGGCCAAGACAGTATAGTGCACTAGGTATATAGAATATGTCTAGTATGTTGTGTTCTTAAAATTGAATTGAAAAGATTTTTGGTGTGCGTGTGCTTGTATATTTGTATAGGTGCTCTGTGTACACGTGTACTTGTGGTTGTCAGAGGTCAACCTCAGGTGTTATTACTCAGGAGCCATCCACTTTTTTTTTTTTTTTTTTTTTTTTTTAAAGACAGAGTCTTCAATTGGCTTGAATCTCACCAATTATGCTAGACTGGCTGCTGGCCAGTAAGCCTGGGGATCCACTCATTTCCACCCCTCCAGCTCTGGGATTATAAGCATATTTCACTCCACTTGGAATTTTACATGGGCTGGGGGTTGAACTCAGGTCTTTATGCTTGCAAAACAAGCACTTTCCAAAGTGAGCTGTCTCCCTAGCCTTCTGACACTTCAGTTCTAAAGGTGTTTTAGGGAGGCTTCGTGTCTGTGTGTTTGCCCGTGTGTATATAACTGATAAGATAATTGTAGCATTGCTTTGTCCTGTTTAATGGCTTCATGATCATGGGCTCAGTTAAGCACTTTACTTTATGCCAATGGGCAGAATTAATGGGCTTATTTGTCCAATATGTCATAAATAAAATGTTGCAAAACTGGTGGTGGGGTGTGTTTTTTTTTTTTTTTTGTAGATAAAAATAATGAAATTAAATTTGTGATGCCCTTCTCATCCAGAATAGTGAGTTTGAGATGGCATAGAGTAGTGAGGAGAAACCCACAGTCAAGTTCCAGATGTCTCATTGTGATGTAGGGAATCTGTGTGTGAGGGGAATTCACTGAAACTCTTTAAACATAAGATAAATTTGCTTTTGAGTGAGATAATTTTCTTCTCCAAATTGCTATTTCTATGCTGTTTTTGGAATTAATGTAAATACTTTACTTTGAATTTTCACAAGTGGTTTATCTATTTTTGTAAATTTTATTGAGATAGTGGTTTCTGTTTAGTCCATTAGGAACAAGAGAAGCTGTCCTTTCAGTTTAAAACATTTCTTTGTCGAGAAGATAAAAGACACGAATCTTTTCTAAGTGGCCTTCTTTCCAAGAATAAATACCAGTATCATGTGATATATTTTATATTTAATAAAACCAGTCTGGAATATCAGAGAAACAGATCCACCCACAGTCAAACCAGGAGGATCAGACTGCGAACTCACGCCTTTAATCCTAGCACAGGAGAGCCCAGTGGTGAACTATACCTTTAATTCCATAACTCCAGAGATGAGGTCTTTCTGTGTTTCTGTGAGTTCAAGGCTAACTACCAGACTCTAGAATTATGATGCAGAATTGAACCTGGAAGTGAAACAACTGGGTGAAGAAGATATTTAAGGAGGCGAAGGCAGAGGGTGTGGTATTCTGTAGCAGCAACCGGGAGGCAGACTGAGGAAGCTGGAAGATAGCTTTTCCCCTGAGAAGTTGGCTGGGTGAGAATTGACTGTGGTCTGTTTCCTTTTTCTGATATTCCAGCTTTTCCTCAATATCTGGCTCTGAGTTTTCATTAAATACAAACCAGAATTTGTGTTTCAGTAGCAGGCATTGGACAATGTCATAGGCTCAGCCCCAAAGGAAGCTCTGCAGCCATTCATTGTTATGTTTAAGATATTCTAGTTCCCCCATTTTCTCATAGAGACGATACCCTCTCCAAAGCTCTGCCTCCAGATGTCACTATACTGTGGACTAGGGTTCCAGTTTGTGAGTTTGGTTACATTTTGTTCATGCTAATGTTAAGAGGCTAATTCTTTTCTCTCATTGGTCTATAGATTCAACATAGTACCAGTCAAAGTCCCAATAGGTATTTTGGATAGTATGGTGTTTTGAAAGAAAATGATCCCCAAAGAGAGTGGCACTATTAGGAGGTGTGGCTTTGTTGAGGAAGTGTGTCGCTGTGGCACAGGCTTTGAGGCTCTTTTGCTCAAGCTTCCCTCAGTGTGACAGTCAGACGACTTCCTGTTACCAGCAAGATATAGCAGTCTCAGCTCAGCACCATGTCTGCCTGCATGCCTCTGTGCTTCCCACCATGGTGATAATGGACTGAACCTCTGAAACTGTAAGCAAGCCATTCCAGTTAAATGCTTTCTTTCAAAGAGTTGCTGCATGATGTCTCTTCACAGCAATAGAAACCGTAACTAAACAGGTGGGAACTGATAAACTGATTTAAAGTTTAGATGAGAGATCAATGAATTTTCAGTGGCCTGAACAATATTGGAGAACTTCCTACTCTGATGACCAAGCAGAGTGGTAGCAGCATAAAGACAGAGCAGTGCTCAACTGAGCAGGGTACCGAGTCCACACAAAAGAATGGCCTGAAGTGTAGACTTGAATGTAAATTGTGTAAAACTACAGAAAGTACAGAAGCCATCAGCAGTGTCTCTGACTCTGGGCTCCATCACTGTTTCTCAGGTAATTTCAGGATCAAGACCAAGAAAAATCTCATGAATTTGGCTTTGTTAAATTTGGTAAACTGTTCTTTGATTTGAAAAACAACCCATGGACTGGGAAAGAGCACCTGCAGATCTCATACTTGTTAAAGGATTTGTTTTCAGGGCATGTGAAGAACTTTCCTTTGCTGGTGGAAATGGAAAATACAGCCATTTGGAAACAACCCCCCCCCCCTGTTTCTTAAAATGTCCACTCCTGTCCTCTTCCATCCTCTGCTGCATGCTTACCCAAAGTGACAGCCTGTGTTCTTGCAGGGGGTTAGACATGCATAGCTAATGATAGCTCCATTTGTAATAACTACACGGTGGGAGCAACTCACACGACATCTGCATCTGGGGCAGTTCAGTACAGGTTTGGTATGGCCTGTGCTATGGACATAGATCACAGGGACAGAAGCCAGCTTAAAACAAAAACTACATTATCCATCTATGCAAAAATGGTAGAAAACCTCCTTTTTGAAGTATAGACTCAGTGGTTGGCTGGGATGAGTAGGGTGGTAAAGAGGGCAGGAGGCCCAGATTCTGTAAGGGGATTAGGGAAATGTCAGGACAACGGTGTTAATTATCTGCTTGTGGGTTTAGAGTCAGCACTCCCCAAGCTGTACACTTGTGTATTACTCAAATTTATGTGGGTGTAATAACAACTGGGATTGGTGCTTTAGAAAAGAAGTGTTTGACTTACAGTTCTTGCAGTTCAGGAATATGAGTCCTGTTCCTGATCCTTACCACCAGAAAAGTAGTTAGCTATGTGCAGAATGTACTATGCTACTGGAGTGGCCTCTTTTTACAATGTAACTATGAAGATGTACTCCTGTGAGAAAAGTATTAGTCCCTTTACATTGCTCTCTAGAATCTAATCATCTTCCAGGAGGCTCTGCTTCTTAAAGATTCTACTATTTCAGAATGCTACATCGGACACCAGGCTTCCCAGATTTGGGCTCATGGAGAGGCACATTCAAACTACATCTGAACCAAACCAAAGTACTGTGTATACTTTACTGTTCAGTGGGGCTACTAAGATGAACATTTTTTTTTTTTTGGACACATTGTGGTTTTCTACATTTTACAGTGACCATTAAAATTTAACTCTAAGGATGGAATTGGGGACTCCAATGATGAACAATATGATGTATCACAGAGATTTCTTGTTGTAAAATTGTACATATGGAGTTGGAAATATGGCTCAGTGGTTAAGAGCACTTGCTACTCTAGCAGAGCAGCCAGGTTTGACTCCCAGTGTCCACATGGTGGCTTACAACCACTCGTAACTCAAGTTCTTAGTGACCCACATCCTTTTTTGGTTTCTGAGGGCTCCTGCATGTGTATGCTAATTATACACAGGCTCACACGTATGCACATAAATAAGAAACATTTCAGAAATCAGGGATTAGTATTAGTTTAGGAAATTGAATTAATTTTGCCCTGATGTAACTCAACAAATTAGGCAGTGCAGTATATCTATTTTCTTTCTTTCTTTCTTTTTTTGGGGTTGCATGTAAAAAAAATGAACTATTTTTACCAATTTTAAAATTTAAACACTTAAAAATTGCTGTATATAACCATTTTGTCTGCATGTTTGTCTGTGCACTGTGTGTGTGTGCTGCGCCCATGGAGGCAGTTACCAATAGAGGCCAGAAGAGGGTATTAGATTTCCTGGAACTGGAGTTACAGATGGTTATGAGCCACAATGTGTGTGATAGGCATTGAACCTGGGTTCTCTGAAAGAGCAGCAAGTGCTTTTAACTACTGAGCCACCTTCCCAGTCCTGATCTGGCATTTCTGAACCTGAGGTTGATTGTAGAACAAGAGCCCTAATTGAAAGATTGGGTGTTGCCCTATCTTGGCTTCAGTAGGTTCTTAACAGATACAGGTAGTTTCTTTTTAAAAGAAAATAGCTTTCTTAAGGGGCTGTGTGTCATCTAATTACATAAAAACTTTTCTCTAAGTTGAGTGTGATTCTTGACACATGACATCTTCTATAACACAGGTTATTTAAAATTGCTGTTTCTCTGTTTTCCACCATACATACAACTACACATCAACACTAGATGTGTCTCAAAGATGTAATAATTTATATAATAGAAATTATTGCCCTACCTCATATATCTGGAAAGCCTTAAGAAAATACTGTTGAGCAACCAAAATAATAGGGACCAGAGACCACACACAAAAGTTTATGGACTGGACCTGATAGCACAGCTTTGATCCAGGCACATTTTTTCTTTCCTTAGATATACTTCCTGAAAAACTGTGCCTTGAACCCTTCACTCAGAGCAGGTTAAGGGTGGGCACATATAGATGACTAGTAACGAAAACCAGGAGTTGACACACCTTGCTGGGATGAGAGGAAAGAAGCAAGAAAGGAAAGGAAGGGCAGAAAGCAGGAGTCTAGCATGCTAGTAGCTAACAGTCTTGCAAATTAGTTGCCTCTGGAGAAGTGATGGCTAATATAAGCAGAAAAGCATGGAGTGTTTGTTCTGGGAGACATTGGTCTAGTTGTCAGCCATGCCTTATTTCATTTAATGCTAATGGTGGCCATTAAAGCCTCAGGTGAGGAACCTGGAGCCTAGCAAGGTTCACAGCCACGTTTGTGATTGAGGTGTGTGCGTTTAGTTCTCCCTCATTCTACATGCCCTTCCTGGTGATTGTATCTAGGGCTTATCAATAAAGAAGAGAATAAAACATTCTTATTTTTTGAGATAATTTGTAATTTCCCCTGAGTTATCCAGGTGGCCCTGAGCTTGTGATCCTTAGTGGTTTTCCTGGTTGGCATCTAGTATATGGGGTTAGAAGTGTGTTTGGCCTTAATGTTTTTTTTTTTTTTTGTTTGTTTTTGTTTTTTCTTTTTAGGGGTCAGAACATGAAGTATTTTAAAACAATTTTTTTTCTTTAAAAAGTTCAAATTGGTTTTCCACTAAAAGATGTTAAAACAGGAGCTGAGGATGTAGCTCAGTTGGTAGAATGCTTGCTTGATATGCATGAGACCCTGGTTCCAGTGCCAGCACTATTAACCAGGTGTTGTGGTACATGCCTTTAATCCCAGCACTCAGGAAGTGGAGGCAGGAGGATCGAGAGTTACCTTGGGCTACATAGATACCTGTGATGTTTCAAAACCGAAAAGAAAAAGATATTAAGACATTATATCTTCTGGTCTTGAAAAATTAAATGTGTATTTTACATATACTAAATCTAGATTTTTGGATGAGAAGGTATGAATTGATGTTATTAGCTGTCTTTTCTACTAGAATGTCTTTAGGTTCTGTGTGAATGTCTCCAGTGTTCTGGAGTTTAGCTCCTTGTCCACACTGCTCTCATGTGTGGTAGTGGGTTTGAGCTGGTACTTTTAATTACATGCAGTGCTCTTTGAACATGCCGATAGAACGTTTAACTCTGACTCCATTTTGAAGATTGCATCCATAATTTTGAAGGTCAGTTTTGAATTTTAGTGTTTTTTTCTATAAAAAATAAGATGTTGGGCCAAATACTCTGCCAGTGACATACCTGAAAATGTTACTTTCTGAATGGACTCTTATTTCTATTACCATATATTGTGGCATAACATGGCCAAAGGGAAAGTGGCTTTGTGAGCTTTTCCACCTGAGTCACATTTTTTTCCCACTTGGAATTGCTTCTTAGAACTCTTGTGATGTGGTTTTCAGGATTCCATTCATGTAGTCTACCTTGATAATCACATGCTCTGCAGCTTGGCAAGTGACAGCCTCCACTTTGGTAATGTGGGTCAGAGGTGCTGTCTGCTTAGGGATTCCTGTGCCTAGAAATGAATTTGTAGGTCTGCAAGGCACATAGAGCAGTGCTGGGTTGGTGGGGTCCAGGAAGTGCTGCTTTCCTCAAGGCTTGAATGGATTTGCTGTGGACCTGGTATCTATCTACTAAATGATAGGCAGGTGCTGGTGACTCTAATTTAAATATTTCAGTGCTGATATGTCTTAAGAGCTGTGTCTTTGGATCTCTGTATATATGATATCTTTGGCTATTTACTTGAGGGAGTATAGAAAAACAGGTAGTTTCTGTATTGGCTTTCCTCAGTAGGTACAAACTACAGATAAAAATATTTAAAGTAAGTATATAATTATTTTCTAATTGCCAAGTTTAGATAGTTATTTCAAATAAGTATTGATTTTTATTATTAAAAATACAGATCTTGATGAGCATTACAGTTTAGGAAACTTTGAAATGATGTGTCAACATCTAACCTGATTTTCTTATGGTCATTTTTACAGGTTTGTGGAATCTTGCTTCGTTATTTTCCAACCTTTGTTTATTTGTGTTGATGCCCTTTGCCTTTTTCTTTTTGGAATCAGAAGGTTTTGCAGGCCTGAAAAAGGTAAGTAAACTGAGTTTGGATTAAATTTGTTAAGTGATGAGTTAAACTAGAAACTCATATTAAGCTAGAAGTTGTTTTTAAACAAGCTGTTGAATTACTAAATAATGATATTGACACATTGTTGTTTGTAATATTAATAACATTGCATGGTGAATTAAATGCATGTCAGCAGAAAGTATGTTTATATGCACACTCTACTGATAGCCTGACATCACAGCTGTTAGATCTTTCTAGGAGGCTTCATCTATCTAGAGGCTTATAGGACACACTTAAAGTACATTAAAATTATTTATTTTTATTTTATGTGCATTTGTGTTTTGCCTGCATGTGTGTCTGTGTGAAGGTGTCAGGTCTTGGAGTTACAGACAATTGTTAGGTGACATGAGGGTGCTGGAACTTGAACCTGGGCCCCCTGGAAGAGAGTCAGTGCTCTTAACCAGTGAGCCATCTCTCCAGCCCCTAAAGTACATCTCAGTGTGAAATTCCACACACATCTCATATTTTCAGGATAGTAACATGAAGTACTACTCTGCAGTAGATAGATCTACCCTTAGTACTAAGAATGGCTCATTTTACATGAATATGGAAGACCTGGGAGTGAGCATACTGGGACATCTGAAAACATACTATGACTTTATAGGAGGGGATGGCTGACTTTGAATATAGGATATCCAGCCAAAACTTTGGAATATAATACATAGATTTAGGTAAAGACTTGAAAGAGCGAACTAATATTACAGTTGAGGTGTCCCAAACCTTTCTGATTCCTACTCTGTTCCTGTTGCAATATGGAGTGAATTGTACTTATCTACCTTAGGAATTGCACATGGGAAGTTGTGAACTGTGGATTATTTATTATTTCACATAACTTGTTTCCCCCCTTTTTTGCGTATCTGATATATGTGCATTTTTTATGTGTATGTTACATGTGTTCATACAAATGCATGTGCGTGTAGAGGGCAGAGATAATCATTGGGTGTCTTTTTCAGTTTCCTTTCATCATGTTTTTGAGACAGGGACTAGAACTCATCAACTTAGCTCAGCTGCTCAGCCAATGAATTTCATCTTCTTGTCTCTGCCTCTCTAGCACTGGAGTTACAGATACACACCACCATACCAGCTTTTACTTGAGTACTAGGGATTTGAACCAAGGTCTTTATGCTTACATAGCAAATAATTTTACTGACTGAGCCCCATTTCCAGCCCCCTCCCATAACTTTACAAAGTATAGAATGCCTCATGAATTTGTGTGTCATTCTTGCTCAGGGCTATGCTGATAGCTGTGCTGTGTCAATTTTAATTATGTTGTCCAAAGGGTGCTGTTTATGTGGGTTCTTGGGAGTGAGATTGTTTAACACTTGATAGTCTGAGCAACACAGGGGGAAGGGCCACTGGGAGGTCAAGTGCTTTTGTGGACTGATCTATTGTTACTTCAAATGTGAACACTCTGCAGTTGAAAACCGTCACCTAACTTCCTTTTTAGTAATTGTATGATGAGAATGGATTGTGCTTTGCTGCTCCAAATTGAGAAAACTGGTTTTTTAAATGTTGAAATTATTATTTATCCTCATGTATTAAGATTGACAATTAAAATTATGTAATTGGAAAGAATTTGTTTTAATTTAGAAAGCTTCTATGTCTGGGTGTGGTGATGTATACCTTTCATTCTATCACCTGAGACTATCTCTGAGTTTGAGGGCAGTCAGGTCTACAGAGCGAGTTCCAGGATAACCAGGGATACACAGAGAAAGCCTGTCTGGAAAAAACCAACCAGACAGACAAACAAATAGAAAAGAAAGATGCTTTACTATCTATGGTTTCTTGAGGGAATTATACAAGGTCTTATCACAGATTTAGTTTAAATTCTCCTTGTTTATGGATAAAACTGAGGCCCAAAGGTCTCAAATACTCTTAAAATGTCCAAAGACCCCATGTATAAAATAGCAGTGGCATGACCATCTGACATTCCTAAAGGCACCGCTATTTCTGTAGACCCATACTGGAGAGCACAAGGAAACTAGCAAGAAAAAGGAGGTGACCAAGGACAGATGTGAAAAGAAGATAAAGGGACAAAGAATGCTTGACAGCAGAAGCACTGCGCTGTTAGAGTGTGTGAAGAAAGGGGAGCATCACCTGAAACCCAAGCCAGAGGGCTGCTAGAATAAATGTAGAATACACAGCCTTATAGAGCACTCCAGAGAAGGGACAGCCTCAGGGTGAGGCCACTGGAAACTCTTCAGATGGCAGTTTCTGTGGAAGTTTGAAGCTACAGTTTTTCATAGATATTTTCAGAAACTTAGTAAGCAGCTCTAAGTATAAGTTACTGTGCTTACTGAGGCTGCTCATGAAGAGCTTAGACTCTGCACTGAAAGGACATACAGTTTGTGTGTGGGTAATCAGCAGTGCACACAAACAAGCCATAGCTTGGCATGTGCTGAGGAGCTGTGGGAACCACTAACAGAAGTGATGTCTTGATTTTGGGGCAAGTACAGGGAGGCGGCCAACTGGGATGGGGCTGAGCCTTGAGGGTGAGCAGGGTTTCTAAGAGTGACTTTTAAGGCTTGCCTTATAGTCTTGAGTTCTGATTGAATTGATGAGTGCTAGAAGATCAGCAGCAGTCATGGGCACAGGAAGTCTCAGAGTAAAGGTCCTGGAGGCTTCAGTAGTTTAGATATTATGCTGTAGACAGTAGGGAATTGGGGCAGAGATTTTTGGAGGGGTTTTGCATGTTTCATTTAAGTGTAGTGATTAGTCTGCATTTTAGTGTTTCTCATTTGTCATCAAGGAAAGGAGTACCCTGAAGTACACGTGCCACCTAGTGCTAAGCACTATTGGGGAGGGTGTCATGTAGGCAGAAGTGCACAAATGTGTAGAGTTTACAGATGTGTAAACTCACTAAGACCACCTGCTGATGTCTGCTGTATGCACAATTCCTCTTCTCCAAACCTTGCCTGTGTGTTAGCAATAACCAAGTACAAGCAACAGGTGTAACTGCTCCTTTACTGTTACTCTTGTTTGGTATTCCAGGAATATCTGCTCAGTTGGCACTCCTTATGAAGATGTAGTTGTTAACCAGATAGGCCATGACTTAAGACAGCCTGTGATTTGGACAATCCTTGCCTCTGCCCTTGTCTCTACAGACTAGCCTGGAAAGGGATTGAGGCATAATTAACAACAGCCTCTGGAATTAAGACCTGTTGGCAAAACCCAGAAACATCACTTCTTCTGTTTCTCTACTTAGATCTAGCAGTGGTCTCGACCTTCCTAATGCTAAGGCCCTTTAATGTAATTGTTTATGTTGTGATGACCCCAACCATAAGTTATTTTTCTTGCTACTTTACAATTTTGCTACTGTTATGGATTGTAATATAAATATTTGGGTTTTCACATGGTCTTAGGTGACCCCTATGAAAAGGTCATTTGATCCACAAAGGGGTTGGAACGCACAGATTGAGAACTGCTGTCTTAGACCTCATATCAGCAGGGAGAACCAGCTGGGCAGGGACCCAAGAAACAAATTGACATCACACATCCATATTTGTATGCTCTTGTTAATTATTTTTTACTTCTAATTTTTCTATGCAGGGCTAAAGAAATACTTGCCCTAAACACATATTTAACCATGTTTGTCTCTCAGAACTTTCAAAGGTCACTGTGCCTTTATTTTATTCTTCTTTGATGAGAATGAAGTGGTGAATGTTTGAACAAGGCAGTTGGTACCATCAAATAAGCTGATTCCTAGCCACAGGGTTTTAAAAAGAAGCAAGCAGGTGGAAGCTAATAGGTAGAGGCCAGCAGGCAGAGGCCAGGAGGTAGTAGAGGCAGGAGGTAGTAGAGGCAGGAGGTAGTAGAGGCCAGGAGGTAGCAGAGGCCAGGGTGACTTGGGAAGCTAGGGAATGGATAGGTGTTGCAGTAACCTATATAAATAATTGGTTTCTTATTGCTAAGTATGGAAAGAGATTCTGTGGCTTGGGGGTGGAGTGAGGAGAGTTAATGGTGTCTGGCTACAGTGACACACCAAGGAAAAGGGATTTGAGGGTATATTAGGGTTTACATTGACTTCTGGCTGAGCTACTTCATCTGAACCATAAATTTTCTTCCTGTGTAGTTGGCACAGTAGTAATATTTACTCTACTCTATTATTTTGTTTGTTTTTGGAAACAAGGTCTCACTATGTATCATTGACTGGCCTGGAGCTCAGAGAGATCTACCATCTAAGTGTTGTGGTTAAATACATGTGTCATCACATCTGGCTCTCTACTATAGCATTTTGATGACTAAATGGGGTAATTTATGTAAAGGCACACACACAGACTAGCACTTATTATAGTTTTTTTTTTCCTTTTTCAAAACCATTTGCATTTTCTTAGACCTGAATATTTATAAGAGGAATAGTAAGAAGATGACCCTAAGAAAATAGCAGCTTACACCATAGTAAGAAGGTAGATGTGGGCTGGCAAGATGGTTTGGTGAGTAAAGGTGCCTGCTGCCAAGACTGATGACCTGAGTTCAGTCCCCAGGACCATACGGTAGGAGGAGACAGCTGACTTTTGCAAGTTGTCCTTTGACCCTACATGTGCACTTTGGCACAGGTGTCCTCTGACAAATAAGCAAATAGATAAATTCAATTAAAAATAGAAGAGAGATGAAAGGCCCTGAAAGGACATGGCCAGCCCTCTAGACCTTAAATGTGCTGCTTTACTTAGCATAGTGATTTAATTAAGGAGTATGTAGTCTGCAAATGCACTCAGCTAATGAGTGTGCTTATCGAAGGCAGTGGCCAGCCCTGCGTAATGACACATTATCAGGTGGTCTAACGTTCCAAATTATTTTCTACACTTTGAAGTAGAGAGGGTAGAAGCAAAGCAAATTAACTTTAGTATTACAAGTAGCATCCTTTGACAACATGCTACTGTAAGGTAAGGCATACTACAAAGCCTAGTAGAAATGTTTAGAAAGTTTTCAGATGAAGTGAGCAATGTTATTTTAAGGTGCTTATGGTTTTTGTTTTCAGATTTAAAATCAGTTATAGAAAAGCTACAAAGGTTGCTGGCATTATGCAATAAATGTCCCTGTAGTGTCTTGAAATCTAGTATGGCATTTGACTCCTGGGGGTTATCTGCACAGGTCCTCAGAGTTTCACAAACAGCAGTCATCTAGCTTATGAGGCTACATCACAACACACAACTGCTGCTGGATTCATGCTTCATTGACCACAGTCATCAAAGCCTTTCAAGGCTGCCTGATGAGTACATGTAGTCTGCACAGTTGTTTGCTGATTGACTTCATTGGGCATATCTGTTTCTGACTGGTACTGGTGGAAGCTTTCTTAGTGTGAATATACCCAGTGGTTTGAATCATGACAACTTACAGTCTGGCTAGTTCCATTTCCCTTTCCCTTGTGGCCACCCTCCTGGGCTGTTTTACTGAGTCTACATCTGGTATATTCTCTAAGTGGCACATGGCCCCCCATGCATCCATGGATTCCCCTGGGCAATCGATTTTAAAACAGCTTCTTGCATATTGTGCAGAGATGCGGAAATTGGCCACTGGCTACAGGATGGATGTAGAGTTTGAGTTGAAAATCCAATGAAGCAGAATTCTTTACTTAGTTTTTAATTAAACAGCAGTGTTAATTCAAACAGGACATGTTAGGCCTGGGGATCTGGCCATATTCTCTAAGGGCTCTAAGTAGCCTTTCTTCTGTCTTACACTGGGTGAGTTGCAATTTTATTAGGGCCATCTCCTTACTGTTTCTTTTATGATTTCTCAAGTCTAAGAGAACATAAGTTTTGAAAAGTGATTTTTCTCAAAAAAATTATTTATTTATTTATTTATTTATTTATTTATTTATTTGTAGGAAGACTGCTTTATCTTAGGGATTTAACTTCCTCCTGCAGTAATTTTTTTTTAGGTGTGGACTATTTTGTAGTCACTTACTTGTACTGCCTTGGACATTGGGTCATGTGTATTTGAATTAACTCATACTTGGATCTTAATTGAACTCTGATAGGTAATGCTCATGTTGAACATTTATTTATTTCCCTACCTACTTCAGACATTAATTGGTATGAGAAAGGCCGTGGGTCTTAGGGATTGGGATCTTCTTGGGCGGACTGTACTGCTGTGACTTTTGCCTTTGGTCAATGGTGCAGTCTTTTCTTCCTCTTCCACTCAGAAAAGACCTATTGGTTACTGACAGTAACTCTAGGTGATGTTTTCTGATTTCATAATGAATTCCAGATGTTAACCCACTGACTAGTGTTTACATGAGAGGAATATATCTGATTCATTTTATGTTACCATTATATTTTAATTCAAAATCTTAAAAATACAAAATTAACTTAAAGTGGGGGAAAAGATCTCACCATATGATTGTTTTGTCAGTATAATGTAAATATAATGAGAGATTAATTCATAAGCCCAGGACTTTTCTGGTAGCAGGTTTATATTGCCCTTTGCTTTAATGCCGATCTTTGATTTGAAGTCCTGGCATAAAACTTAACATAGCGACAGCAACATCCTGACCAATTATCCAAACCATCCAGCCGTCCTAGAGTGTCCAGAGCCTCCCACATGATCGGTAGGATTAAGAGGTTAGCTCCTGTAACTTCAAACAAAGTGCTTTCATAATAAAAGTAAAATGCACAAAATCTGAGGTCACTTCCTCTCTTAATTAGTTGCACTGGCCAGGTGGAGGCGAAGCGCTCTGTGCTGGGCTTGGGCTGTCCATAAAGCCCAGCAACATGACAGCACAATAGAGGAGGAACAAAGATCGTTTTAATATGTTTCTATCCTGTGTCACAGTTTGAGGTTGCCCTGGTTTATGTCGCTTTTGGCAAACTTACATAAAAGTGACCTTGTACTGTATTTTATGACCAGATGACTTTTCCCCTCAGTGGCTAATTTGTCTCAGGCCTCCGTCCTAAAGAGGAGTAGGAAGTCCAGCCTGGGACTCCATGAGCTTTCATTGCATTCTTTCATTATTTTTGCTCGTTTTTTGCCACTGATGATCCATAAATTGTTGGAAATGAGTGATTAAGGAAGTGCTGCTTAGTGTTAGTGGCAAATCCGCATATTCAGCCTGGTTCTGTTGGGTGAGAGGAAATCACAGACAAGAGGAAGGCTCCTGCTGGGAACCCTGCAAGGAAATTTGACTTGGGCATGTTTTGATCTTGGCGTTTATTACAGAAAATGAAGTCATATCTCACTAACTGTTGCTATGTGTTAATTTGATTCTCCCAACACCTGCAAGAAAAAGATGTAGTCATGTATTACAGAACTCTTTGCCCTCCCCCACTTGAAAGCACTGGTTTCTTCCCAGAAATAGTAAGGATAGGATCGACTGTTTTCGAAACAGAGGAGCACTGTTCTGTTAAAGGTGGCAGTTTGGGTCTCTTGAGCTTTTCATATCTGAAGGTGCGTGTAGGAACTCAGAGGAAGTGATTGTGAGAAAAATAACATACGCCATTTAATTTAACAATTGTTAAAATTTGTAAAGACTTTGATTTAAAATTGATGTAGCTCCCA
Organism: Phyllotis vaccarum; assembly: GCA_033318265.1. Taxonomy (NCBI): domain Eukaryota; kingdom Metazoa; phylum Chordata; class Mammalia; order Rodentia; family Cricetidae; genus Phyllotis; species Phyllotis vaccarum. Next base: position 75,284,983 of record JARWLC010000014.1, on the reverse strand, counting down.
GTTACCACCCTTGCTTGTGTAAGGGACTCATTACATCTTTAGTTACAGTGTCTGGTTTTGTTGTTGGCATTGTTTTCCTAACACCATTCAGTTCCCAGGCATTATAGTGCTTTGATTTGATTTCCTAAGTGTTACTTTAATTTTTCTTTGCATCTATAAAAAGTGAGGGATTTCTACATTTAAAGGTAGGTTCTCTTTATTTGAAAAATAATAATACATTATTATGCATTGAGTCTCCAGACTCAAGTCTGAGACTCTCCTTACCTACTGTGCCCCAGATTGATTTCTCAGTCTTTCTGTGAAGCTTGCTGCTCTCATATATTAGTAACGTACCCAAGATGTGCTGGGAGCTCAGTTATACTCAGTGTTCACATGTGTCTAGTATGTGGTGTTGCTAACGAGACAGCAGGAGTGCTGTATAGGAGGTTACTTTTCATATTATAGCACAATCCGAGGTTGCATTGTGTTGAATCAGGGAGAGGCACACACCTGTAATTGTAGCACTTGGGCAGCTGAAGCAGGAGGATTGTGAGTACTAGGCTAGCTTGATTGACATATCAAAGTATGAGGCCAGGTTTACAAAAAAGATTGTATTTCATGGGCATTTTTGTGTATCTGAGTTATGTGTTTTACTTAGAAAAGTCCAGGTTATAAAAGATAGCTGTGCAGCTTTCATAGGAACCAAACCTCAGACTTTATTTGATAGGATGATTAAATTAACTCATGCCTCAGAATGTCTCATACTTTAACCCTCTGCTAAATGAGGAAAAGAGCTTTGTTAGGGAAGATATAAAAAGCTACCAACTTCACATTTGAAAGTAATATGCTTTTAATTACCACGGTCCCAGTCCTTATATTCAGAAAACAATTTTATAGAAATAATCATTGCTAATTAGAAACTTTCCCTCAGTTTTTTATGGGGGGAGTGTTGAAAACTCTCTACTTTTGGGTTAAAATGAATTTTATTTGAGAGTAAGCTAGATGTCAGATTTAGTGTTGCTGGAGACTTTTTAGTTACAGGATTCTAGGCCTACCAGATTGTGTTCTCCATGTAGCTTAAGTTATAGATCTTTGTCATTTGACATTTAAGCTCATATTTACTTGCCTATAAAATCATTTTCAGCATGTTGCTCTGGTCACAAGTTGCAGTGCCTATGAAATGTTTGGTAGTGTTTCTCTGAATCTACACAGCTGAAATTGTCTGGCTGAAATGTGGTGCAGTGTATTAACTGTCAGCCGTTCATGTCGTTTGTATGCCAGGAATAGAAGTGACAGTGAGACTGTTTGATGGCTTAGTTTAAATGGTGTTAGAAGTTGTGGTGAACTACTGTAGTCACTGACAGTGACATTACTTTGGACAGACTGCTGTGCACACCTTCCCATGTAAATGTGTCTTAGTGGGTAAAAATGAGATCAGCAGGCCAAAATGAAAAAAGCAGGGGTACATTTATAACTAAACACTAAAATAAATATATTAAAGTGATCACTGTTGTGGAAACAGTTCTCATTTTTTCTTGGAATACAGTGGAAGAAGAAATTTCAAATTATTCTCTACCAAGTTTAAATACTTATACTTTTTTATTCTGACTGGGATTCCCTACTAATGTTTTCACTTCATAATAGTGAGTCTTAAATTCTATAAACAGCTGATTTATCATAGATTTATGAAAGATGTATTTTATAAAGATTTATTTTATGTGTATGAGTGTTTTGCTTACATGTTTGTATGTCTATGTATCATGTGTGTGCCCACTGCCCAAGGAAGCCAGAGGAGGGTATCAGATCCCCTGAAACTGGTGTTATGGGTGCTGGAAGCCTAATCAGGGTCCTCTGTAAGAATTGCGAGTGTTCCTAACAGTTGAGCCAACTCTCTGGCTCCTAAAGCTTTCATTTTAAAAACTTTTTTGAGGTATTAGAATTATTGGCTGAATAACTTTTTTGTTCTTTTTAAAACACATGTAATTTATGTTATATATTTTTTTTTGAGGGGGTGGGCACAGGCCTGTAGTCCTGACTGCCCTGGAACTTGGTCTGTAGACTGGGCTGGCCTCAAACTCACAGTGATCTCCCTGCCCCTACTCCTGAGTGCTGGGGTTATGGCATAAACTTGACATGCTTATTTATTTATTTTTTGTTAGAAAAAAATTAATGAAAGACTACTTCATTATATTGTGGTAAGAATGTATTGCATTAGATGACTTACACTAGCTTGATTCCACAGAGGAATTTTCTTTCTGCCAATATGTTGGTTCACCTTCCTGATTGCTCACTTGGAGAGTTCAACTTTCATTTGTTTTTTTCTGGATCTAATCTCCTTTCCTTATATAACTAACTTCAATAAAATTTTTGATGGCCTCTAATAGTTAACAAACTTGCTGAAACTTATATTGCATGCATTACATACAGAGTGTTCTGAAAGCTTGACTTGCTTTTAAATCTTTATTACATTTATTTATATTTTATTTTATAGGGGTGTGTGTGTGTGTGTGTGTGTGTGTGTGTGAGATGCCCACAGAGAACAGAAGAGAGTATTGCATCCTTTTTAGCTAGTTACAGGAGATTGTGAGCTGCTATATAGAAACCAGGAACCAAACCTATGTCCTCAGCAAGGGCAGCAAATGCTTTTAACTGTGGAGTCCTCTTTCTAGTCCACCATGTCCTTTAAGCCACTGCTTCCATTAGGTACACCTGCTCATCCTGTGCTATTCTTGTTGAACTTGTCCCCAACCTGGAACCTGCCTGCTGTTCCCTTTCCCAGCTTGGAGTTCAAGTGCATATGTTGTTGCCTCTGTCTATAAATTGTCCCTCTCTGCCTTACCTTCCCACATCCTGTTCTTGAATGAGTCCTCCAAGTTTTCCTAATGTCCTGCAGTGGCTTTCTATTCTTATAACTGTTAGTTTATCTCACTGTAGGGTTATATTGTAATTGTTGATGTGCTTTTGGCACAAGTACATGGGACTCTGGACAGAGTCTTTGTGTAGGAAAATGAGGCATGAAATTGAGTACTCTTTCGTCCCCTGAATTTATGAGAACACAGGAGTGTTCCATACATCCCCATGTTAATAGCTGATGTCATAATTAAATATGACTAAGTAAAACAGTTCTGTAACAAGCATTGTATATTTTAAGTATATAGTTCTCAAAAAAGCAAAAAAAAAAAAAAAAAAAAAAAACCAAAGAAAAAAACAAAGAAAAAAACCCCCAAAACCAACAACAACAAACCAAACAAACAAACTCTGGATTTGGAGATAAAAAGGGAAGAACAAAACCCTAAGAGTAAATGAGCGTGTGATCCCACTATCTCCTGTTCATGGGAAGGACTGACAGCTCTGATGTGAGTCTGCTGTACATGGAGGAGTGGGTAGAATGCCTCCTTGGGAGAAGTTCTCAGCCACAGGGGAAATGGTTTATGTATGCCCTGCCACTGACAGAAGGATGCTTCCCCTGGGAGTTTATCCACCCACTTTTATCTCCCAAGAATTTGGAGTTCAGTATTATATCTGTGTTATTAGAAAACCCTAAGAAACTAGTATATACTGAAAAGTATTAAATGTTACTTCATCATTTAATCTAACATATGATACTAACTGAACATGTAATACTTTCAAGTGTGTATTTGTCAACAGTGGTTTATATAATACACAGTTAAGGCTGATTTTAGAAAGTTTATTTGATATAATTTCAAATTTATACTACACAATGCATTTAACTTGGTCCTACTTATGCCATGTGCTATCTACTGTCCCTTAAATTAATTGTGTGAGAAAACTCAGGACTTGACAACAAGCAATGAATGCACAATCAGCCCAAGCAGAGCATTTTCCCTGTTTTTCTGCATCTTTATTCTTAGCTTCTTTCTTGGTAATTTGATAGTTGATTTAGCTTACCATCTTTAGTGACACCATCTTGTTAAAGCAGGTGTATGTAGTAAGAGGTTTCTGTCCTGTATTTTCGGGCCTAACCTCAAGGTTTAGGCCCGCAGACCCGCAGAGACACACAGGCACATTAATTTTAGGCTGATCGGCCTAAGGCCCAGGCATATAACTTGCTAGCTCTCTACCCTTCATCTAACCCATGACTCTTATCCTGTTCAGCCATGGGACTCGGTACCTTTTCTCAGAGCAGCATAGTTGTCCTCTGCATCTTCCGGCTTCTCTCTGGCATTCTGCTCTGTGCTTCCTGTTCTCAGAGTTTTCTTAGTCTGGTAGCCCCGCCCATACTTCCTGCCTGCCTTTGACCAATCAGTGCTTTTTATTAAACCAGTGGGTGGGACAATTATTTACAATATAACAACACAATCTCCCACAGGTGTGTATTCTATTTCAGTTACTCTTTTTTTCATTAGTTTTGGTAAGGATCTAATACTTATATTTATTTTTAGATAATTTTGTAGAATGATTATAAAAAGCGAGTTAAGATTTTTGTCCATATTGCTATGTAGTTATCCTAGAAAAATTTATACAACAATATCACTCCTACATATTATATCTTAATGTTAAATTCTTATTCCTGTTTAAACATATTTTGGGACTTTTGGATCATGGGAATCATCACTAAATCTTCTTATTTTCTTCCTTTTAAAAAAAATTTTAGCTTGTGGTTTCCTGACATTTCTCTACAAATTGTTCTCATCTACTTTTTGTCTGTTGGTAGCATATTTGTTTCCAGGCAGTGAGAGATGCACTTCATACTACTGACTGCTCACACAGATGCTGTGCTCCCTGCCATGATGATAATGACTTAAATCTCTGAAACTGTATTAAATACCTTCTCTTGCAAGAGTTGCCTTAGTCATGGTGTCTCTTCACAGTAACAGAACATTGACTGAGATACCCACTTTATCACTTATTTTGTATACACAAATTTTTTAGTGCCAGATAAAAAAATTGCTGAAGACTTGGAAAATGGGGAAGGGGAGATGGAACAGGGACATGGGTAAGGAGAGTTAACTGAGAATTAGGTCGTGGCTTGTGTGATGGAGACAAAGTTGATGCCTGCCTGTATGATGCACAATCCTGAACATTCCATTTTGTTGTCTGCTGGGATTTCCCCTCTAGCTTTTATCTGCTAGCACATTGTCTGTAGATTTCTGATGAATGTCTGGGTATAACTGCTTCAAATTTTCTGTTGACCTTACTTTATTGAAAAATAAGCTCAAATGAGTATGTAGCTGAAAGATATGAGAACTGAATGGTCAGGGAGGAGGTGTTGATCAGCAAGACCAGTAATACCCACCAAGGGATACAGGTGGAGATATGGGTTCTAGTGTTGAGAATTTGGCAAGATATTTTGTACAGAGGTCGTCCACCAGAGATAGGAGATAATAAAAAGAATAAACATGAAAACCAGAACTCCATGGAGAATGAGAGGAAATGGGAGTATGGTCAGGATAGCCACTCTGAAAATTAACATGGAATTTCCTTTTTAAAAAACTAACCTAATAATGGACTGTCAAACTATTAATATGATTCACCCATACTTCTCCTGGGAATCCAAAGGCTCTAGGTTACTGTGACATTTAATTTTAATTGTAAAGTTGACTGGATTTAGAATCAACATATACCTCTAGGTGTGTGTGCCTTTCAGGATATTTGCAGAAAGGTTTAATCAAAAAGGTATGTCTTCTACCTTGAATGTGGATTTCATCATCTCATGGGCTGAATAAAATCGAGACACCAAGCTGAGCAGCAGTGTTCACCTCTACCAGCTTCCTGACTTCTGACACAGTGTGACAGCTTCTCCATGCTCCTGCTGCCTTACCTTCCCTATTATGATTGCTACATCAGCTTGAACTGTGGGCCAAAATAAACCTTTCTTCTTTAAGTTGCTTCTTGTCAGGTATTTGGTTATAGCAATAAAAAATAACTCACAGTCAGCAAACCACAGAGATCTCTACAGGTCTGTGTTCACAGTGTTGACTGACAGAATCAGCCCAGGTATCTGTCAGTGGATGACCGAACACATGCAGACACACAGGTATACACATACACACACAGTAGAGTTTCATTCAGTTACAAAGAAGATTGAAATGATGCTTGCATGAAATTGATGGAATTGGAGAATCATCACATTGAGGCCAAGCAGATTCAAGGTAAATACCACATTTCCTCTTATATGAAGATTCTAAGTCCTTCCCTCCCTCCCTCCCTCCCTCCCTCCCTCCCTCCCTCCCTCCCTCCCTCCCTCCCTCCATGTGAAAATAGAAGCTTTCTGAGTGCTATCTATCTGGAATCATGAAGATTAGTGGGAAGGGGTGAGCCAGAAAGGGTAGGGTATGGAGGTATATGATTCTTGAATCTTTAAATGAAAAAGTCTTCATGAAATTCATAACTACATACAGTGAATGTATACAAAGAATAATGAAAATAAGCAGAACAAGAGTTCATAAATACAAAGGCAAATGAATAAAAATAAGCATTTGAGAGCAGTTGACTGTTGGCTAATTTTATGTCACCTTGACACAGGTTGAAGCAGCAGTTCTCAACCTGTGAGTTGTGACACTTTGGAGGGGGGTGTCAAACTTTTATAGGCATTGCCCAAGACCACCAGAAAACACAAATATTTATATTACAATTCATAACAGTATCAAAATTTCACTTATTACAGTTATAAAGAAGCAACAAAAATAATTTTATGCTTGGGAGTCACCACGACATTAGGAATAATATTAAAAGGTTGTAACATTAGGAAGGTTGAGAACAGCTACACTAGAGTTATTCAAAAGGAGGGAATCTCAATTGAGATTTTCTTAACCTAGTGATTGATGGGGGAGGGCCCAGCCTATTGTGGGTGGTGGTATCCCTGGGCTGGTGGTCCTGGGTTCTATTAAAAAAGGCTGAACCACACTGTGTTGATCAAGTCAGTAAGCAGCACCCCTCCATGGCCTCTGCATCAGCTCATGCATCCAGGCCCTGTTTGAGTTCCTGCTCTGACTTCCTCTAATAATGGACTCTGATCTGGAAGTGTAAGCTAAATAACCCTTTCCTCCCCAGCTTGCTTTTTAGTCAGGGTGTTTTATCATATCGATAGTAACCCTAACTAGGACACTGGCACTGAGAGGTACCATGTGGTTACTCAGAGTTAGTAGACAAAGAGGAGATTGTAGAGAAACCTAATATTTAGCATTTGAGATGTTCTATGAGATAAGGACCTTCCTTAGAACTCTATTGATGGAAGTTCTTCTACTTTATTCTTTAAAATTCTGTCTTGGGATACCTCTAGGTAATTCTCACTGGAGAACATTTCTGTAGGGCCTAGTGAGTTTGATGGGGACATACTATCCTGGCCTTTGATATTGTTTGTGTTTTTGTGAAGTGACCTGGGTCTGTGGACTTACTTCACTGATTGTGTGTCTGAAAGAGTGATTTGAGACTGGTGTAGAAGCTGCACAGCTGGAGCTAGGCTTGGGAAAATGGGGATAGCTAGGCAGGGTTGACTTTGGAGGAATATACCAGACAAGGCTGGTTTGTGAACAGTACATTTGGAGCTTGACCTTGAAGTGTGGAGATTGAGTGGATAGGTGGTGTTCTGGAGAGACCCATTAGGCAAGAGCTTTTCATGAGCTACATGTTTTAATCTAGGTCCAAGAATGTAGAGATAGCGCCAGTAGGCTTGGTTCTTAGGGACTGACCAGGGAAAGGCAGATGGGGGATGGTTGACTAGAGCTACTATGCCTAGGAGTTTGGGGATCCCAATAACTTTTTTATTTGAAATTTATACCTAAAGAATGACTATTGTGGAAGTAGAAAGAACCTTTCTAGGTAACCAATAGTGTCTTGATGTGATGTAGTATACTGAGATCCATTCTACATATTTGAATTATATTGAGCTTTTGTAATTCAGTACTTTTATTTACATGTTAACTTACACATTTGAATTATATTGGACTTTTGTAATTCAGTACTTTTATTTACATGTTAACTTCCTAGTTTCTTTTTAAGTAGTAATTCTTTGAGAATTTCACGCAAGCAAATATATTCTGATCAGATTTACTCCGCTCTTCCACCTAACTCCTCTCCGGTCTTCTCTGCCTCACTCACTCTCCTGACTTTGTGTCATTTTTCCCCTTTTAATATCCCACTGCATGGATCTGATTCCCGTGTATTCCTGGGCATGGGAGTATCTGTGGGTGGTACCTCACCAGGAGTCTTCCTCACTAAGAAGTCATCATTTGGGCTAGGGGCTTTTGAACCTTTCTTTCCTCTTTGCTGACATGTTGGGTTGCTTGATCTTATGCAGATAACTTGAAAGACTGTTAGTTCTTGAAGTGTAGTGGTTTTATCATGTTCAGAAGACACTGGCTCACTCAGGTCTTCCACCACCTCTGGATTTTATAATCTTCTTTCTCCTCTCCTTTGATGATCCTTGAGCCTTGTGGTGGGGGGGGGTGGTGGGGGGGGTGGGGGCAGTTACAAATGTTCTATTTGTGGCTGAGTACTCTACAGATACTTATTTTCTGCACTTTGACCAATCATGAGTTTTTGTGCTAATTACTGTCCACTGCACAAAGAAACATCCCATGAGGTCTGAGAGCTGCACTCATCCGTGAGTATAGAGCTATGAATTTAGACATCAGTTTGATACTGCATCCACTTATCAAAATAATACAGGAGGTTTACTTCTAGGGTATGTGAGCTCCTCAACCATGGATTATTGATGAGATTTTAAGTATTAGACATGTGTTTCGCCCTGTAGAGGGGGTTTTAAATCCAATCAGTAAATAGTTGATTACCCCCATAACATTAATGACACAGTTGTACTATGGGCATATCTTGCCATGCTAATCTTTATTATAGTTCACAGTTCACAGCAAGGTAATACTGTTGCTGACTTTGCCTCCTAGCAGTCATCATAGCACCCTCTAAGACTGAAAGCTAGCCAGCAGGGAGGAAGCTCTAATCAGTACCAACTTGATTTCCCCATCATGTAACCAGTGTGTGTGGTAATAGGGGTTTATCATGAAGTTTTTGGGGACAACCAAGAGCAGTAGTAATAACCTATATTGTTTTGGAGGTCTCCAGGATCTCTGACCAACAACTAGAGGGAGATATCTCATACCTGGTATTGGACTTCTTATTTGGCAACCATGGCTTCTGGGAGGAGCACAATCTCTTGTGTTGAGTAACTCTGCTTAAACTCAGAAGTACATATGAGGCTTATAAAATACTAGGTTTCTAAATTGCCTTTTCAAACATCTTTCTCACTCTTTTCTCTTCCCTCCCTTTGTTGTATTGCTGTGAAGGGACACCATGACCAAGACAACTCGTATAAAGGAAAACGTTTAATTGACAGTTCTGAGGTTTAGTCCATTATCATCCTGGTGGGGAGCATGGCGGCATGCAGGCAGACATGGTGCTGGCTACATCTTGATCAGAAGGCAACAGGAAGTAGACTGTGACACTGAGTGAAGCATAAGCAGAAGAGACCTCAAGGCCAGCCCACAGTGACAGGCTTCCTCCAACAAGGCCAAACCTACTTCAACAAAGCCATGCCTGCCAGTAGTGCCACACCCATGGGGGTCATTTTTCTTTGAAGCCCGTCACACCCTTCCTTTCTCTACATCAGCCTTTCTTCTGCCATTTCTTCTTTCCTCTCCATTCACATATGTCCTACAATCCCCAGAACTTGCTTTCCACATCCACCAGTGCTCTCTTTCTAGCAGTCTTCTGTCAGATGTATAGATGGCAAAGGCTTTGTCTTATTCTATAGGCTACCTCTTCAACTAATGCAGTTTTCTTCGTGGTGCAGAAGCCTTTTAATTCTCTAAAGCCCATTTGTTAGCTGTTCTTATTTCCTGGGTGACTGAAATACTATTCTCAAAGTCCTTATATGAACTTGTATCTTCTTTTCTTCACTGTATTCAGTATCTTTGTCAGGTGCCTGTAGGCACATGGACATCTATCAGGATTCTCAGTTCTATTCCATTGATTAATGTTTCTGCTTTTATGTTAGTACCGTGCAAGTTTTTACCGTGGTGGCTCTACAATTTAACTCGAGACCAGGAGGTACCACCAGCATTGATTTTCTTTTTCCAGATTATGTTTACTATACAGAATATCTTGTTCTCCTGTACGAATTTTAAGGTTTTTTTTTTTTTTTTTTCAGTTTCTGTGAAGGATTGAATTGGTCCAGTACTACTTGTGTGATATGCCTCAGTGCCTAGGCTCTTCATGCTTTGTAACATTCCTGTGTTCTCAGGCTTTCTTCTTGCCCGTTGTCTATCTTAGACACTTTTTTTTTTTTTTGATGCATTTGTAGATCTGTAATAGAAATGTATGGTCTTGGCTATGTGTGAGCTTTCCTAATGGGTTCAGACAAGGAGAGGGGAAGAGGAGGGGGCAGTGTGTTTTGTAGTCAGGAGACTGGTGCCAAGGCTCAAGGTGTGTGTTTGGGGCTAGAGGAGTTGGCATGAAAGGTTGATATTGATATTTCCAGGTGTTGATATAAACAAAGTAGATAATAATCTTTAAGATGAGCAAACAAGGCTATTCCATCAGTGGGGAGTACTTAAGACAGTGTGGTAGAAGTCAATAAGGGCATAAAACAGTACTGATAAGGGTGACCATATAATACACTGGGTCTCCTCAGAGTCTAGGTAAGAATGACACTCTGGAAGGATTGGAAGGGACAGGGAATGGAGGTTTTCTGTTAGGATTTGAGACATCTGTTAATAAGGTTTTCATGTTTTATTATTTTTTTTAAATAAAGTTAGCATGGAACTTCTGGTTATTTGGAAGTTTAAAAATACTCATCTTGGCTCAGAGGTTAGTGATTGCCCAGTATGTGTGAGGTCTTGAACATGAAACCCTTGGTTCAACCTTTTATTTGACCTGTAATAAATAATGAAAAATAAAAAACAATTCTATTTTTAAGGAAAAATTACACAATATATTTTATGTTTTCCCCTTCTACCAGTTTCTTCCAGATCTTTTCTACCTCCCTTCCTAACCAACTTTTATGTTTGTTCTTTCTGTCCTTCAAACAAAACAAAGAATAAGCAATAACAAAAATCCCTACAAGAAACAAAACAAAACCAAAATATACCCAAGAAACAAAAACTCTCCACCAAACCACAAAATTAAAATCAAAACAAAAACTAAAAGACAAATAAGGCAAAAAAAAAAGCCCAAACAAAGCAAAACAAAACAAAAAGTCCATAAAAATACTAACTACTCCTGACCATGTTGGCCCTCCCTGAAGGGTGGTTGATATTTCTGTTGGGATTTCATTGGAGAAAACTGATTTTCCCTTTGCTAGAGGGTAGCAATTGCAGGTAGCTTCCTGGTTAGGGTGGGACCAAAGTTAAAATCAATTTTCTTGATACAGAATCTTATTTTGTAACTCAGGCTGGTCTTGAACTATGTATTTAGGGAATCTAAACCCATCTGCTTCAGACTTCTGAGTGCTGAGATTGCAGGCTTGGGCAACCATGCTCACCTTGTCTTTCGGTTTCTCTTTTCTTGAAATAGCTGTTGTTACTAGAGCTAATGTGTTAAGATGTGAACCTGATTCCTTTTGGTTCGGTGGCTTTCCTTGCTATACACACTTTAGGTGAGCTGACACATTTGAGCAAGTATTTATAGCCTGCATAGGACCATACATGGTTGAAAGATAGGTAGGAAAAGCCATGTTACCCCTGATATCAGTACATTGGGATGAGGCCTTTCTTCTCTGTGTCATGTTCAGGACTGTGGAGATGTGATGTCAGGGTACTTGTTCCTGTTCCTGCAGATAAGGTATTAGCAAAGATCAGCCAAACTGAGATGTGTCTCAGTCTGTGTAATGTACAACTTTAAATCATTTTCAGTATGAAATGGAGGAATGTGAGATTACTGAGAAAACAGGTACACTGATAAGTGTGTTGTTAGAAGTTAGAGACATAAGATGGGGATGTAAACTTTTGACCTTATTTACAGAAGCAATTATTTGGTGGCTTTTTAGGGATAGTAAATTTTCAACTTAGCTTTGTCTAACAGTCAACCAAGTTGACAAGTCTGGTCTTTCAGTCTGACTTTTTGAGGTCAGAATCTGTTTGTCTTACTTAAGAATGTCCATGATGATTCCTTATTAAATTTGAGCCTCATAAACTAGTAGCTTTCCCATTGTATATGAAAAATGAATGGAGTTCCTAGTGTTGCTGTCCAGCAAGCAGTTCTCCAGATGGTCACTAGAGGACTCCAGAGGCTGCAAGCTGTTGCTGGGCCCTTCCTGATCTGGTGGTGGATGTTGGTGCCCTAGCCCAGTGTCTCTAGTATGTCAAACAGTTGGACATTCCTTGATTAGAACCACAGATGGAAATCCACAGATGCTATTTCTTTTCTAGGAAGTGTTAGGAACGTAATAGTTAAAAATGCTTCTGCAAAATGCTCCTGTGATTGATCTTGGGGGGCTTTATTTCAAGTTTATTTTGAAAGGTCACTCCCAAACACTTAGTGCTTTCTTTACTAAATGCAGATTCATATGAAAAACATAATATAAGCTTGTTAAGCATAAATATACATTTTCTCCCCTCCCAAAGGACAGCTTTATGCTTTCAAATAGAAGTCTAGTTGCTCCTAAGGTGATACAAAGTATTAAAACACTGTTGCTCTTGTGTTTTCAGGGAATCCGAGCCCGAGTTTTGGAAACGCTGGTCATGCTGCTGCTCCTTGCATTGTTGATTCTTGGGATGGTGTGGGTGGCTTCTGCCCTGATTGACAGCGATGCTGCCAGCATGGAGTCTTTATATGGTACCTTATTACTGTTTTAGCTAGTTACTGTGATGGGCATCTGAGTTTGGGATGCAATTATATAGGATTTAAAAACTTTAAAATAATTCTTTGTGTAGTTAACTCTGTTAATTTACAGAATTTAGATGTCTTTAGAGATGTTTAAGCAAAACAGTGAATATTTATTTATTGTTTAAGAAGGTTAAGCAGTTTTCCATATATTTTTGATGAATTGGTTTTTGTTCTTAAAATTTCATGGAGTGCTTTTCTACCTTTGAAACATGTTTTGTTTTTTTTTTTTTTTCAAAAGAGCATGCTTGCTTTTTCTTTCTCCCTCCTTCCTTCCTTCCTTCCTTCCTTCCTTCCTTCCTTCCTTCCTTCCTTCCTTCCTTCCTTCCTTCCTTCCTTCCTTCCTTCCCCTTCCTTCCTTCCTTCCTTCCTTCCTTCCTTCCTTCCTTCCTTCCTTCCTTCCTTCCTTCCTTCCTTCCTTCCTTCCTCCCTCCCTCCCTCCCTCCCTCCCTCCCTCCCTCCCTCCCTCCCTCCCTCCCTCCCTCCCTCCCTCCCTCTTTTGAGACAGGGTTTCATTGTATAGCTCTGGCTGTCCTAAAACTCACTCTGTAGACCAGCCTGGCCTCAAATTCACAGAGATCCGCCTGCCTCTGCCTCCTGAATGTTGGGATTAAAGGCATGGGCCATTATCACTGGCTCAAGGGTTATTTTTTATTCTCTTGCTTTGTATCTTCTTATTCTTAATTTACAAATTAGATGCTTTATACACTCAGCTAGGCAGTTAAAATGTTTATCACATATTATTTAAGATAAAATACGAACTATTTTAATCGGCGTACTTTGACTTATTAAAATGCATTGATATTTTCACAGATCTCTGGGAGTTCTACTTGCCATATTTATACTCCTGCATCTCACTGATGGGCTGCTTGCTACTTCTCTGTAAGTGCTCTTCCCTGTGACAGGGGTAGGAAAGTGAAAGTGTCTTGTATCTTGGAAAATTGTGGCAGTTTTCTGATGAGAATCCTTAACAATGGAAACTGCTTTTTGAGTTGTCTCTAACTTTTTTTTTAATCTTTTTTTTAAAATTGCAGATAAATTTTAATAAGCAGAATCTTGACATAATTGGGTGCTTTTATTCACTAAGGAAGCCTTTTACACTGTGAACACAGACCACACAAAACTATCATGTGCCATATACCCCTCTGCCCCACCCCATGTATATGTATATTCTTTTCGCCCACCTCTAACCCAAGTATGACAATGGAGTTACTTTAACCGAAGGAGTAAAGTTCTGTCTGATGACTTTGTAGTTTTGATTTCACACTCCATCTCAGGGATAGTTCAGGTTGTTAGACATAGTTCAGAGGACTGTGACTATAGTTGTCGCTTTTAGATACTCTTCTGCTCTCAGTTCCAGAGGTGAAATGTTGTATGTTTTTCCGTTGGTCTATTTTATTTGTTTTAAACAAGGATGTTGATCCTTTATAATCTTGACTACTGTAGTCTTTTTTCATCTTGACATTCATGTGATATGCATGGCCTCCTCATTACTGCCCGAGTTCTTCCTTGGTGGAGTTGAAAGGCCTTCTGACAAAGTACCTGGTGAAGCTAAGTTGGAGATGAGGATATACTGAAAATGCTCTTTAGGCTGATATTTCCATTTTCTCACTAGTGATTTTATTTCTGCAGTGTGCACCCCAGTTGGCCTTTCCCGAATGTTCACAGTGATGGGTCAGTTGCTAGTAAAGCCAGCAGTAAGTATTTTATTTGGGTTCGATAAATATCTGTGTTTATATATTTGATTATGTAACAGAGATTTTAAAAAATTAAGGACTTTTTAGGTTTATCATTCATGCTTTTAATTTTTAAATCACATTTTTAATTTTTGGAAACAAAATCTGTTTTTGCTCTTCAAAGTATTAACTATATGAACTTAAAGTTTGTATAGAAAATTTCAAAACTTTACATGTATCTGTAAGTATTTTGTGTGTTCATTGCCCTGAATCTGACAGTAATTTTATCTGTTTCAAAATTGATCACAGAGCTGACCATGGTGTTAATACCCTTGATTCTAGGGTATGAGAGGCTTAGGGATTGTGAGTTCAAGACTAGTTGGGCCACAGAGTGAGACAAAACAGAGACAAAAAGTGTATCTGTGCTTTGACTTATAAACCCGTTTCTGAAAATATGCACATTGTATCTTGAATTATACTTTCACTTTAGAAATGTTATTTATTTATTTCAAAATGACTTTTAGTGGGTAGCGATAGAATGATCTGTTCCAGTTCTCTGATCTTTGAATTGTTTTTATAAACAATAGCTTGTTAGCTATTTCTAGAAAATCTGTCTCTTCACTTCCTTCTCTGGACTCTCATTCCAGCTATCTGCACCTTAGGGTTTTCCCAGCACTGGTGCTGCACCCTCTTCTGCTCCTCCAGACCCTCACAGCAGTTGGAGGCTGCCTTGCTGTGATCCACAGGGCTCTGCTGTCAGTCCCAGGCTTGCTCTGTCTCTGCAGTGCTGCTCACCTGCCACAGTCTCCAGCAGTCTCCCGAGGGAAGTTTAGACATCACTGTACTCACTATTGTATTGGCTTCTCCACATTTACCCATGTCTGTGGCTTGCATATGAGCAGGGATAGCTGAGCCATCGTGGCCATGGGTCTGTCCTCCCCTTGTGATGATTTCACTAAGGAAACACACTGAGGCAATATTATGGTGGATGATCTTTCAGTAAACTTTCATTTGATTTTGAAAGTTACATTCTGTCATTCAGTTCCCTCTAAGAGAGGTTTTGTGATACCCAATTCATTTAGTTTCGTCTACTTCTCTGTTTTTTCCTACTTCCTGTAGACAAGTGTTTAATTTCCACTCTTAGTTCAGAGTTTGGTTACTGCTCTACCTTCTGCTCTGGACCTTCTCTTCATTTGAACCTTATGAGAAGACAAGGAAGCCACTTTAGAGTCTGCTAAGCATTTGACTAATGCAAAGCTGCCATCTTCACCCCCTTGTTTATAAAGCCAAAGTCCGTCCGTGTCACCTCTCCCCTGCTGCTGCATTATTAACAACACCTTCACAGCCTTAGCTGTTTCTATTTTTCTCCTTGTTCCTAATATTCAGTGACCGCCCCATGCTGCTACTAAGTACTGTATAGGACACAGTTTCATGTCATCGTGATGACAGGCCATAACTTGGGTGTTGGTGCTCTCACTTTGTAGGTAAATTGGCTTCAGTCCAGGGAGGCTAAGTAGTTAGTCACAGAGCTGTGTAAAGGCACGCTTGAACCCAGAGCGCAGGCTCCAGACCACAATCTCCTAGTGCTCTAAGAGCTCCAGAGTAGGGATTTCCTCCTCATGAACTTACCTCCTCTCTACCTCTGTGTTTACACATGGCTTTCTCTACCTGAAGTACCTGTTCACTCTTGGAGTTTAGGCTGTCAGTCAGGTTGGGTATTCTAGCTGTCAGACACACTGGCTGAGTGTTCTTTCTCTTCAACGGGAAGTACTTTTTCCCTCTGACCTTTGCTAACATTTTATTTAAGCCTCAGTTTTGACATTTATTTTAACCTCAAAGTTACTGTTTGAAATTCTTATCTTGGTTGCTGTCCCCATGGGGGTGCGCGAGTCTGAGTTCTTGACAGTAGTGATGAGCCAAGGCCCTTGGAAGTTCCCTATGAAGCCTTCATGCCTTAAGAGTATTAAGTAGCAAAGCTGCTAGGATGCTCAGAGACACCTGATATACATCTCTGTGCTTCTCCTGTTGCCACTCAGCTGTGCTCTAAATTATCAATAGTTTATACCACAAAGTGAAAATCCTTAAAGTGTTAGGACAGATAAACGTGATTAGTTTAAATTCAAATGGCTGAAAGTGATGGGAACACTGATTGAGAGGAGAGTTCTTGTTTCTGCCCCTCTTTGAAGAACAGTCTTGGGTTCCTCTCCCATTGGCTATCCAGTCCACCTCATCATAGACCACTCCTGCTTAGGGCCCCATGCTTTCTAGCATGTGCTGCTTCTCAGCCTTGGTAAGGTCTTTGGAGTGGTCTTCTTCTCTTTCCTTTCATTGATGGTCATTCTGTCATTTATCTACTTTTTCTTTTTTTTTTAAACATAAAATGTATTCTTTGTGTCTTTGACCGCATGCATCTCAGTCTCATTCGTTTTCCCATCCCAGTTATCTGCCTTCTGTTCTTGCAGCATTCCCCAATAATATTTAAGAGAAAAAGGAAAAGAGAAAAGAAAAAAGTCTCAGCGTGGAAGCTGTACTGTGACACAGTGAGTCACACAGTAAACCCTTTGCCCATATATCTTTACTTGCAAGTGCTCCTTGCAGAGAGTCTGACCCTGCCCCTTGCTCATTGCTGCTGCTAAGGGTGGACTTGCCATGGCAATGCGGGAGCGCTCATCCTGGTGGCAAGGACAAGAGAGAGCTGGCAGGCTGACCAACCCTGCAACTACCCAGGCCCACCCCAGTATCCACCTCACTTGTGATCTGCTGGAGCATGTGAAGGAACTGGTCCTGCAGACCCAAAGCTGCCTTTTCTTACTTATTTTGTTTGTATTGTTTTATTACCCCCAGGGTGGATCTGGTGGCACATCTGTTCAGTGATAGTTTAGTGCCAGGCTGAAGGGGACTGTCGATACTCATGAGAGTACTAGAAAGCAGTGGGTTGGTTGTTTTGCGAATGTTTTCAGGTTGGCAGGTGCACAGAAACAGTTGTTCCCACCCTTACTTTACTCTAGCAACTCTTCCCTTTTTATTGCTTTGAGAGAATCAGTAGCTTGGGCTGGAGTGAGAGAGCCCATTGTTGTCAGCTCTGCTGCTTTCACACTTTCTCCAGAACTGGAAGACAGAACATTCTATAAGGACAGTTATGTTAACAAAACCAGAACTGAACTTTTAGGTTTTCATAGTTTTGAGGATAATAAAGACACTATTTCACACAGCTGTGATTAGAGTGCTTCTCTCTGCACTGTTGTATGGCATGCTGTGGAGTGTGTGTATGTAAACACACTACTTCTTTAAGCTGTGTCTTGGATGGGTTTTATGATCTCAGCTTCCAGTACTCATGCAAGTACTTACTGTATAAAGTTAAAAAATGGGATGTCCTGTGTGTCTCCAATAAGGTTTTTTGTTTTATTTTTATTTTTTAATATTGAGACAGGGTCTCATTGTGCAATTTTGCTTATCTTGGAACTTGATATGTAGACGAAAATAGTCTATATATAGTTGTGAGCTGGCTTGTGGCTGGCGGGAGCAGCCAATACTCATAACTACTGAACCATCTCTCCAGCCCCCAGCTTACAGATTTTTAATTTAGAGAATAGGTTAAAAAAATTACATGGTAGTCAAATATTGTACTAGATGATCTTTTCCTTTAGTTCTAAAATAACAGCTTGCACATAAAGATGTATTGCTATTTCTCTCTCTGTTTAAAATTCATGCCCTTGTTAGCTCTAGAGATACTATAAAGTGTAATCCTTTAAGCCTTAAAATGCTCAATTTAGATGCATGTAAATTTTGTTATGTCAAGTTTTGATTAGTACTAAAATAGAAAAACATCAATATATTAAAAATAAAGTATGCAAAATATGCTTACATTTTCACAAATTAAATAGTTTGGGCATTTAATTTTTGAGCCCTAGTTATTTGAGTCAATATAACACCTGGTCTTAAAAACAATAAGCAGCAGAGCCTAGGGTTTTATATACTTGTGTGTGTCACAGTGCGTTATTGAGCAGTTTATCTTTCCATTTAGATTCTTGAAGACTTGGATGAACAAATTTATATGATTACCCTAGAAGAAGAAGCACTCCAGAGAAGACTACATGGTATGTATGTTACATAGTTAGATCAGGTAGAAAAATTAATTCAACAGAGACAGACAATTGAAGGGTTGGGAATATATACCCTCTCAGAGGCTTGCAAGCATAAAGGAGCTTGACAAAGGGACTTGTGAAAATTTGAGGGGAATAGGCTAGGGCCACATGGCTGATTCTCCTGGAGGCAGTGACCACAGCAGTTCCTAGGACATCTGTACTTAGAAGGTGCTGTAGGCCTGCACACTGCCTCAGTGACTCGGGCCTGTTTCTTTCTCCTGAGAGTTGAAGATAAGAATAGCCTTTCTTAGGCGATCATTAGGAACATTGTTAGCTCAGGTGGTTTTTATACCATCTTTGGGTTAGTCCTGCATCACTTGAACTGTTCTGGCCAGTACGCTGCCTTTCGAATGATTTAGGAAAACTCCTTAATAATGTGTGGCTGTAATTGGCCATTGTGGGTTATTTCTGGTGGAAAATAATAGGCTGAATTGTTTATTTTATAAATGATCTAGGCCAAGTTGATATTTGACTGTATTAAGATTGTAAGCTGTGTTTTATTGGTCAACATTTGCAGATGGAAAAAATAAAGAAGAAAAGAACATTAATGATTTGATGCTTTAAACTTAAAAAAATTATATATATGTGTGTATATATATGTATATACATACATATATATGAGTATTTTGCTTACATGTATGTCTGTGTACCATGTGCATGTAGTGTCCATGAATGACAGAAAAAGACATTGGATCTCTTGGAACTAGAGCTATAGATGGTGTGAGCTGTCGTTTGGGTGCTGAGAATTAAACATTTTACTAATGGTGCATTAATGTGTGAGCTGTAGGATGTCATCACAAGCAGCTTTGGGGTATGTGTTCTCTCCACTGTGTTCCAGCAGTGCCCTGTTGAGACTCTATACTTGGCTGGTGGTAAGAAGGACTTTGTTGTAACTCTGACATGTGTTTTACCTTGAAGGTAGCATGACATGTTTTGCCAGCACTCTGTAGCAGCATGGAGTTTCCATGTCCCTTTAGATGTTTTAGTGTAGCTGAAACATGGAGTGCTTGACCTGACTTCTCCAGCATTCTCTGACACTTGACAGTGCTTTTGTATAAATTGTTCAGTGTTTTTTTTTTTTTTAAATAAGTCATGTTAATGAAATAGCCAAGCTGTGCTTGTTTCCAGCGTCAGAGCCCTGAAGGTGCCATCCTGTCCTCAACCTGTTCCCTTTCTCTTCTTGGTTTTGCATCAGGTGCGCTGATGAATTAAGACTGTCTCGAGATGATATACTAGTTGACTGATGGAAATAAATAAATAAAGAACAAATGAATCAGGCTTTAGTGCCCAAAACATAGAGAATAGGAGAGATCCACAGCCACTGCCTAATGCTCTCTTTTGTTTGGTAGGAGTGGAGGTATAGCTTCTGAATTCCCTGTAATCCTGACAGAACTCTATCCTATTCATCACATAGTCTCCCTTACATGCTGCCTGGAGACTCAAGGCAAAGGATATATTGACCCTGTATCTCTGAGTGTCTTATCTCTGAGTTCCCATGTTCCCTTGCTCCTATAAGTTTTGCATGTGCTGCTTATATCTGATGATTAATCCACTTGTCACTCCTACATCCTTCCCCTCCTCTTTCTGTTCTGACCAGCACTGTTGGGTCCACATCGCCCGTGTGTGGTGACGGTTGTCCCACAGCTTGCCTTCACTCTGGTGTGTGGGGGGATGTATTTGTGTAATTCTGTTGTGCTCTTCCCCACATGCTCTCCTTTCCCCTAGGGTTTGCCAGAAACCCTGTTCTTTCCTCCTCTTAACACTTTTGTCCCTTGTGGTCCTGCCATCTCTGCTACTAGATCATTCCTGCTTCTCCTGTTCCTCAGAACTCTCTTTTCTGATGGCACTCTCTGATCCGTGATTTTTCTATGCTTGCTATGGCCTTTCCAGTCTTTTGGGAAGCTTCTTGGCCCTCTGAGCTGGTGCTCTGTCTGCCTGAAACAACTTGGCATTGCCCTTCACAGTGATCCAAGGCATCTCTACTCTAAGCCAAACCTCCTATTTCTTTAGCTCTTTTCCTGTCAACCTCCATTTCCCAGTCCTTTAATAGAGACCCAGCATGCTACCCTTTTAGTAGCCTTCATCCCAGCCCCTCCTACCCAAGCTTCCTTGCCCTGGCTACACTGCCTGGCCAGGGTTAGAAGTGAAACCTGCCTGGGTGCTTTCTCAGGCCCTTGCCTGTGTTTCAGGGCTGTGCTCCTGATTATTCTGCCTGCTCTTCCTTCCAGTATGTGACCATTTAAGTTTACTTTAGAATTTTTGGATGACTTTTTTTTTTCAAAATCAGTTTTAATTTTTTTGAGATTGTGATATTATATCATTTTTTCTTCCCTTTTCCTCACTATAAACCCTCCCAGATGCCCCTCCTTGATCTTTCAAATTCATGATTATTTTTCCCATTAATTGCTGTTACATACATGTGTATATAGTCTGTGTAATGTTACTTGTATGCGTGTTTTCAGGGCTGACCACTTGGTGTGCTCTTCCTTGGGGAGACTGTCTCCCATTCTCAGCATTCCTTAGTTGTCTGTAGTTGTCTAGTTGTCTGTGTAGGTTTGAGGCGTACGGATCAATAAGGAAAGAGAAGGAAAGTAAAGGATACAAGTAGGGAAAGGAGAAATCAAAGTGTCCTTGTTTGCAGATGATAATAGTATACATTAGAGATCCCAAAATCGTATCAGAAAACTTGTAGAAACAATAAACAAATTTAGCAATGTTGCAAGATAAGAATCAGCTTGCACAAATCAATAGCTTTTCTATATGCCACCAACAAACACACAAAGACATACTTTGTCTTTGTCATTGTCCTATTTCTGTGAAGAGACAACATGACCAAAACATCTAATTGGGGATTTGCTTATGGATTCAGAGGTTTAATGTTATATGGTGAGGAGCATGGTGGCATGCGGCCAGGCAGGTGTTGGAGCAGTAACTGAGGGCTGTATCTATAGGCAGAAAGAGGGAAGGGAGAGGGGAGGGAGAAGGAGAGGGAGAATGAGAACATGCACATGGGTGCCTGGGCCTGATGGGGCTTTGAAACCTCAGAACCACCCCCAGTGACACACTTCCTGCCAATCTGCTAATCCTTCAAACAGTTCCACTCCCTGACGATTAAACATTCAAATATATTAGCCTATTGGGGGCATTCTTATTCGGAGGACCGTGCTTCTCTTCATAAGAACCTCAGAGAAGATAAAATACCCAGGAATAAACCTAACCAATAAGTGAAGGACCTCTACAATGAAGAATTCAAACCTCTGAAGAAAGAGATAAAGGCACTTGAAAATGGAACAACATCTCATGCTCATGGATTGGTACAATCAATATTGTGACAATTACTACATACACCAAAGGCTGTTTACAGACCTAATGCAATTCAATCAAAATCACTATTCTCATTTTTCACAGAAATAGAAATAACTATCTTAAAACTCATATGGAACCACAAAAGAGCCAGAATAGTTAAAACAATTCTGAGATAAAAATGACAATGTTGGAAGGATCACCATTCCAGATCTTAAAATCATTACAGAGCCATAGTAATACAAACAGTATGGTACTTGTACAGAAATAGACATAGTCACTTGGAACAAAATCCAACACCCAAACATGCGTACACACACCCTCAGCCATTTAATATTTGATAAAGATGTCAAAATATAAGCTGGAGAAAAGGAAGCATCTTCATTAAATGGTGCTGAGAAAATTGGATGACCACCTGCAAGAAGACCTGTATTACCTTGCACAAAAACTAGCTCCAGATGGAGTAAAGGACTAACGGTCAAACCTGAAACACTGAAACTGCTAGAAGAAAATATAGGTGGTGTCCTACATCACGTAGGTATAGGAAAGGACTTCCCTAATAGGATTTCATTTGCTGAGGAAAGCCAGTGATTGACAAGTGGGACTTCAAAAGCCAAAAAGCTGCTGCACACTTAAAGAAACAATCAACCAGGTGAAGAGGAAGCCTATAGAGTGGGAAAGAAACTTTGACAAAGGGTTAATATCCAGAATAAAAACAGAGCTTACTCATTCAAAAAAAAGGGGGGGGGATAGGATATGAACAGAGAGCTCGAAAAAGAAAAAAATGGATTAAGGAATCCTAAAAAATGTCTATAGTGTCTAGCAATTAGAGAAATACAGATTGAAACAACTAAAATGTTTTGTCTTACCCCAGTCAGAATGGCAAAGATCAACAAAACAGTTGACAACAAATGCTGTGTGCAGCTTGGTGGAAAGGAAGCCCTCATTCACTGTTGGTGAGATTGCAAACCAGTGCAATCATTATGGAAATCAGTGTAGAGAATTCTCGGAAAGCTAAAAATATATTTACCATATGTCTCAGGGTTTCTATTGCTGTGAAGAAACACCATGACACGGCAACTTTTATAAAAGAATACATTTAATTGAGGTAGTGGCTTACAATTTCAGAGGTTTTGTCTATGTTGCAGGAGGATTCTACATCTGGATCCCAAGGCAACAGGAAGTGGACTGAGACACTGGGCATGACTTGAGCATATATGACACCTCAGAGCCCGCTTCCGCGGTGACACACTTCTTCCAACAAGGCCATAGCTACTCCAGTAAAGCCACACCTCCAAATAGTTTGACTCCCTTTGAGCTTATGGGGTCCAGTTACATTCAAACTCCCGTATCATAGGGCTCAGATTGTCTAGTCATTGACATATACTCCAAGGATTTGACTTCCTTCTCCACAGATACTTGTCCAGCCATGCTCATTGCTGCCGTATTCATAATAGCTGGATGGCTTTACTTTCCTCAGCTATTCCTCACTACCTCAGCTGCTAGCCTCGTTTCCTGTTTCTTGAGGAATCAGAAGCAAACATGAAGAAATTTTACCTGCTAATTCCTTCCTCCAAACTTGTTACTACCTATACCCTTATTGTGCACCTCTTCTCTTGGCCCTGTGGCTGTCTTGGCTGTGTTCTGGCTCAGGTCACCTTGCTAGATGCTAGCTCTTATCTTCATTCCCTGACCCAGGGACTTAGCTGCTGCTATTCTGTCCTCCCCTCTAAGGTGGCTCATTTTCATCTGCATGAAGACACCTGTACATTTAAAAAAATTGTATTTACGTCATCCATCAAAAGTTCTTCTATAGGAGGATAGGATCAGCCCTGAAAACCTAGTGTAGTGAGGACAGACGTCATATGTACCAGGATCTGTGATACCAACTTTTCCCCAATCCCATGTCTGGCCCCCTGAGGGAATACTATTCATGGTGAATGCCCTGGTCTGGGACACATAACACATCCCTTTGACTTCCACCATCTAGCCTAGTAGATTGCCCTCTGCCAGGCCTGTGTTGCTCCCAGACACTATAGGTCCTTCACTATGACTGACATAGCATAATATCCAGCTTGTAGGCTGGATGCTGATGTTTAAGTGGGACAACCAGAGGCTGGCATATGAGGAGCAAGGAAAAGCAGAGATGACAGTCAGAGGTATAAAGTCTTAGAGGAGTAAGTATTAAGAGTTAGTGTACTTAATATATAAAGACCACAGTTGATAATGAGAACCAGTCCTGGCAAAGATGTAGATAGAGAGGAACACTTATTCACTTCTGGGGGAATGTAAACTGGTATAGCCACTATATAAATAAGTGTGGTAATATATTGTTTGCAATATAAGAAATAAAGATTGCCTGAAGATCAGAAGACAGAGGCAGCCAGAGAGTTAGCTATAGAGGTCAGGCAGTGGTGGCACACAACTTTAATCTTAGCACTAGGGAGGCAGAAGCAGAGATCTGTCTAGATCTCTGTTGAGTTCAAGGCCACAGTGGGCTACATGAGATTAATCCAGTCCAAAAGAGAAACAGAGCCAGACAGTTGTGGCACATACCTTTAATCCCAGCACTTGGGATCTCATGCCTCAGCTCCCAGTACTTGGGAAAGACACACACACACAAATACACACATATTCTCTCTCTCTCTCTCTCTCTCTCTCTCTCTCTCTCTCTCTCTCTCTCTCTCTCTCTCTCTCTCTCTCTCTCTCTCTCTCTCTCTCTCTCCCCCCTCTCTCCCCCTCTTTCCCTTCCTCCCTCCCTCCTTTCATCCAAGCACCAGAAAGTTTGAACCAGGAAATGATATGGCTGGGTGAAGAAAGGTATATGAGGTGAGAGGATACAGAGCCTGCCCCTTCCCTTTTGGCTGATGACTCAGAGACATTCAGTCTGAGAATGCCTTGAGACAGGATCTTTCCCTTTTGGCCTGAGAAGTTAGTTGTCTAGGTGAAAAGTGGCTGAGGCTTGTTCCTTTGTCTCTCTGATTTTTCAGTTTTCCTCCAATATATGGCTTTGGGTTTTTATTAAAAGGCCAGCTAGCATTCATGCAGTAAATAATTGTGGACATTCCTCAAAAAGATAGCAGTAGATCTACCACATGATCCAGATATACCACCCTTGAACACATACCCAAAGGATTCTATAGCCTACTATAGAGATACTCGCTCATCCATATTCACTGCTGTTTTATTCATAACAGCCAGGAAATAGAGGCTACCTCGGTGTCCATCAGATGATGAATGGCTAATGAAAATGGAATGCTATTTAGTTAAGAAAAATGAAATTATGACATTCACAGAAAAATAGGTGAGGCTGGAAACAGTCATTCTGAGTGAGGTAACTCAGACACAGAAAGACGAAAACCATATTTTCCCTCATTTATGATTGTTAAAGATTCAAAGCTAACATGCACAAATGAGAAAATGTGGTACATACATACCCATATGCAAAACTTTTAAATGGGGTTATTGTGTAATGTACAACAGTTCTACTAAATACCACAAGCTAACAAAAAACCAGTGCCAGGTTGGATTATCTCTTTGTGAGTTGTTGGCTGATGAAGTCCCATAGACCCTTAAACATTACAGTCTGTTGCTAATGCTCTTGGTTACCCTCTTGAACTTGACAGTAAGGTCCAATTGCTGAAGATATAAACATCCGAAATCAGGTGTAGACCTGGAAGTTTCATCCTTACTGGCTAGCTTTCATAGTGCAGGAAGATGTTATGCAAGCTACTGAAAAGAAAATTAATCATCAGTCTTACCCAGCTTAGAACCCTGGGGACTATAGTAACTGACCTGACAAGTCAGTTGTGATACAGAAATGACTTTCCTTCCATGTCCTAGGTCTTTATCTCAAAGCTCCTCTTGCAGGACTTGCCATGATTTTCATAAGAGCAGCAAGTATCATCATACGGCAAGTTCACCTCCACTGCACACTGCTTCTCTCTTCTTTATTTCTCTGCAGTCCTTTCTCTCTCTGGCATGCCTGTCTCTCCACATTGGACAGAGCCTCTTAGGGCAGAGAGCTTTGTAAGTGTTCGTCTCTGATGTGCAATGTACAGGCTGGGTGTGTAGAACATGTATCTCCCATGGGTGGTTTTTTTGTTTTTTATTTTACATCATTGGGGTAGATTAAAAAACAAAACCAAACCACAAACAAGGCAAAGCCTTAAGAAGGCAGGCAGGGGAAGGGAAGCTCAGCGAGAGGACTGAAAACAGAACTTGAGTAAACTGGTTTAGGAAGGGCAGTACTGGGCCACAGTATATGGTTGAGGTTGGGCAGGTGGACATGGGGTGGTTCCCTGCTGTTGTGCTTATAAAACCTGAGCAGTCCTTCAGGAGAGCCTGACAGAAAGCCCATTACAGTAATCGGGTAGAAAATCTGTTGTAATTTTTTTTCTCCAGTGTTAAGAGGATACATATATCATTAACATACTTAAATGTTTAAGTAATGCAGCAGCATTAATTGAAATAATTAGCTTTTGTGTGTATATAGCCCATGGGTGTACTGGGTAACTTTAGAAGTTCCATAATGAATAGAAATTATTTTTGTTGTTTGAGTTCAAAACCTTCACAGTTCTTTTAAGGTAATTTATTTAAAATATTATAGTCTTTGAACTACAATTCTGTTAGATACTATTTTCATCTTCATGATAAAAATTTGTATATAATTTTTGGTAGCAATTTCTTGTTTGATTCTAATTTTTTTTTCAGTGCTGGAGATTGAACACTTGGCCTTCCTTGTACATGGTAGGCAAACACTCTACCACTGAGGCTATTGCTAGCCTCTTTATTCTAATCTTTAAAAAAAAAAAAAGCCTTCCTCATTGAAATTTACATTAACTCTCCATTCTTAGAGCATGAGAGGTAGCAGCTTTGTACAGGTTTTAATACCTTTGGACACTGAAAAATAAAGGTACTGAAAATAACCAATAATAATAATTTCCTGGTCCTTGGTGATGTTTCAGCCAGATGGTGTCATTGTCAGTATTTGATTCTTGCTACTTAGAAGTTGAGTTTCAGAGTTTCAGAAGACACTGGCTTGTATCTGTGGCTGGTTTTCCATAGAGCCTCTGTCATTCATCTTCCTGTGTCCCTGGCAGGACCGATGATGTCATTCATATGGCAAACACAAAAGCTTTCTTGGCTTTTTCCTAGGAAATTCTAGGTTTTAGCAGTGATCATTTGATGAATTGTGTGGTGGTTTCCCAGCTGTTGTGACCACAGAATATGAATGATCAGAACCATTTTACACACTAAGAATACTTGATTCATCTAGAATAACACACACACACACACACACACACACACACACACACACACACACACACACACACACACACACACACACACACACAATCCCTGAATAAAGAATACTTCTTTGAATAGGGATATATACAGTGTATAAGGAGTACTATAGTAGACTCTATGTATAGATCACTGTATCTGTTTGCCTCTGTATACGCATAAATACATACACACATATGCCACTGAAGGGAAAATGTTTTAAACTTCAACTCTAAATTTCTATGCAAAGTGTCTGGGCATAGTCAGACAGCCTAGACCTGGTTATATATCTGCAAAAATATTTTGTATACATAGGGATGAAGCAATAACAGATACCATAATTTATTCTTGTGCCCTTTAGCCACTTTTATGATAATAAAATGTAGCCCAAACATTATTTGCTGCAATATGAAATGAGTGACTGTGGGAAATATAAACTAAAATGCCTGCAAGGAGGGCGCTTTGGGAAACAAATCAGAAGAGTGTGGACCATGTGTCATAGTCTAGAGTTTATAAGAGAAGTTGTACTATAAAATTTACCTTTTAGAAGATGCAGTGTGGACTCAGTATGTGTCAGCTCCCTTTAAGCAAAGGCACACACACACAAGCTCCATTTCTATGCCCACCCTATTTGCAACATTCATATTTATTAACATTATACTTTGTACTTGCTCTAGATAGCCTCAGTGTTAGTACACAAACATCTACTGGAGACTTGGACTGTAGTCCTCAGCTTCCAGATGCCTCATTCATTGGGTTTGTGGAGCATGGTGTAGTGTCTCTGGAGACAGTTCTTTTGCTCTGTGAACCATTAGGAACCTTGGGTGGGTTTGAGTCATCACTTTTCTGCCCAAGTTACTTGAAGTAATATTAGAAAAATCTCCCGTTCTTAGAGATGAGATTGCTGGTTAAATTTAAAGTTGTAAGTAATTAAAAATTTATAGTTACTTGGATTAGATTTTCTAATATACCTCTTTTTGTTTGTTAAATTAAAAATAAATACCAAGAAAATCTGTTTATGCTGGAGATTGCTACTTCCAAATAATATTCACAGGAGACTAAGTTTATTTCCCTGAATTATTTAAGGAAATAATTTTATTTCATTAAGCTACTTGAATTATGTACATGCCTAAGTTGAAATGTATATTTTTTTTAAAATATACTGTATGTTTTATATTAAATGATATTTTTCTTGAACATCTAAAGCTATCACATATTGAGACTGTTTATGCATTGGAAAAAGTATAAGGGGAGCTCAGTTACTGAGAAGAAATGCTGAAGTTTGGGAAATTCTGTTATCTTAGGAGCAAAATATTTTCAGTACCACAGCAGTTCTTTAGCTTGAGAATAAAGCTGGGAAGAATGCCTTCAGCTATTAGTTTTCCTGAATCCAAAGACATGGGTGGGGCAGGATCAAAAATACTCATTTGATCAAAGTTATTGGCTCTGAAGGTATTCTTAGCTGTGTAAGGAAGATGAAAGGTGTTGTTTTTACTGCATGCTAGTAACAGTGTAATTTTGAACTAATTGGTGTTGAACTGCCAATCACCTGGGGGGAATGCAAATAGATACTCTTACAATTTCCTTTGAGGTAGTGAAATCTTATGTCGGGGCTGGAAGAAAAACAGAATAATACCATGAAATTGACCTTAAATGAGCTGCTTTGTGGTTTTCTTGGAGAATCCCTTTTTATTTTTCAGGACTTGTCCAAACAGGTTTTTGTCTACAATTTGACTTATTGACTAGACAATGCTGACAATGAACATTTTAGGTTTGTTTTGAAATAAAATAATGATAATATAGTTTTTAGGATATTTTCATTTTTGATGCAACTTAAACTTACATAATAGTCTAGTGTTTGTTTACAGTAGAATAAGGCCTCATAGTAGCCACTGTTGCCTTTTGGTCACTTATAATGAAGGATTCTGTCCCACAAAGCTTCCTTTTTGCTTGGTTATTAATATATTTTCATGTAGTGAAGGAAGGGGATTTCCTGGAAAACTATTATTTCAGGTGATTTATCTGAGGATAGTTAGAATGTGTTCTTGAATTTTATATGAAAGATAGTGCTTACCAATTACCACTTGTGTGTCTGGAGTTGGGTCATCTAAAGTAATAGCACATTTTGCAGATGTGACTTCAGGGGGCTGGAGCAACTCACAGGTTGCTCTACCAGAGGATCTGCGTTTAATTCCCAGCACTCACACACAGCTTACAACTATCTATAACTCCTGTTACAGCGAGTCTGACACCCTCTTCTGGCCTCTTAGGGTACTGCATGCATGTGGTGCACAGACATAATTGCAGGGAAAACACCCATAAATACAGAATAAAATTAAAAAAAAATGCTTCATCTATTTTTCTTTTAAGAAGCATGAATTGATGTCATAAGCATTTGTATTGAGCTCTGTAGACATAGTACAAGATAAGCAACTAGTTTCTTCATTTAATTTCAAATTGACTGTCCTGTAGTCATTCTCTTTCAAAGTTCAGAATATTCATCAGTTAGTCTCTAGGCCTCAAACTGATTACTGGAAGTAAAATATCATGGTTAGATATTTTTTTGCTTTGATTTAAAGATACTTGAAAGTCCCCTGCAAACCCTCTCTCCATCAGAGAAGCCCACTGACTTTGTAACCTAATTGCTTCCTTTTTTATTTTGTTGCCAGAATCTCAAAACTAAATTTGTAGTCAAGCTGTAGTAACTTGCCTGCATATCTCTGTACTCTGTTTAGCCTTACTCCTGAAAAAAATATAAGTTGGATATTAATGAGTAAAATAATGAAGCCAAGGTAGTCTGGAGACAGTGTGGCAGCATGTGGCATTGGATCTCTGTGTATAGAGATGGGCAGAAATGACTGGGGGCTGAGCATCTGTGACTTTTTTAGGGGCTTGAAGAAGGCCTTAGAATCTCCCCAGTGAGACCTGTGTGGCCCAGCACTCCTTTGGACCTTTGTTTGAAAATGGTCACTGCCGTACTACTCAGGTTAGCCTTCTTCTGAGTCAGTTCTTGTGGCTATTTGCCTTTTGGTCCCCCAAATCAAGAACTGGTGACCTCCCAGCTTTTTGAAGGACCACTTGACCCAGTTAGGTATAAAGGAAGCAACAGTGAGAACAGAAAACAGAAGCAGGTGCACTTTTTGGGAGGGGCAGTGAAGAAGAGGATCACCTGACAAGTGAGACCTATTTAATAGTTAATTGGAGAGTCAAAACAGAGTTTGTACTTAACCTCCAAAAGTAACAACATGGGCCAAGGAGGTATAATGGTAAACAAAACTACCCAGAACTTAAAAAAATAAAAGCAAAAATATTTCTTGAGGTAAATGGAGTAGTGCTTACCTAAGGTGCCCAATCCCAATCCCTACACCTTGTGAATGTATTTCTTCACAGGCATGATCAAAGTAAAGGCCTTGATATTATACAGGCATACAGGGTACCTGGTGGATTCAGCATAAATCTAAAGGAAGATGGCCAAAGAGTGGAAAAGACAATGGAAGCATAGGTATAGTAGAAAAGCGCTTGTGAATCACAGATCAGAATAGAGAAGAAGGAAATCATTAATGAAATAATAAATATGGACTATAGATAAGGTATTAATGCAAGCACATATCTAGATGGAGAGCAAATAACAAGTGAGGAAAGATGGTAAATAGCCGGAAAAATTTGTCAAGCTGAGACTTGAATGCAACTTCAAAGCCAGAGAGGGGCCTAGGAGAGACTGTTGCATGGACATCCATAGTCTGTTATGTCAGTGCTCTATGCTTCTGGCCCTGAACATGGATTTAAAAGATGATTTATCTCATAAGAATTTGAGTTCCAGAAGTGATGTAAAAAATTACTTACAAAAAGGAGTTCAAAAGAGAAGTTGAGCTGGTGCCTAACTAGAGCCTTCACCTACTAGAGGAGAGTGGTAATCACCAACCCACTTGTAAACTCTTACCAGCTACAACAGTGACCTGCCTGCATAATACGTTGGTGTAATAGTTGCACAAACATTGTAGGAGTAACCAGCCACTCTGACTGGGTTTAGGGCCCACTGTAGGAATTGGAACCCTTGCATGGCACTAGTCAGGTAGCTAAGAACAGACTAGAAGATCACAGGCCTTGGGGAAAACCAAATACTGTTGTCCTGCTAAAGGAACGTAACAATAAAATGACTCCTCTGTATACATTCTGTTATACCCATACATTAGTGTCTTGCCCAGCCAGCATCACAAGTTAGGTGGGCACTACCACAGAAACCCACAACTAAACAGTGTGCAGAGAGTGAGGGTTTTAGAACACTCAGTTTTAAATGGGATGTCTTGACCAAACCCTCCTCCCCTCATGGCTCAGAAGATTATGTAGACGAGGAGGTGGAAAGATTGTAAGAGCCAGAGGAGGGTGAATGACTTGAGACAAAACAGGACTGATGTACATATGAACCCACAGAGACTGTAGTAGTATGCACAGGGTCTGCACCAGAGTGGGGCCCAGAACTGAGAGGAGAAAGAAGAAACAAACTCCACCCTAACCGAGAAACCATCTCTAATTGACAAACCACTTGCAAAGAAAAATTGTTTTTTTCCAGCGGAGTCTGGAAAATATTGGCTCTATTAAACACAGGCCCAGCAGTAGATGGCCATCAAACAGAACAAAATGAGCTCACTGGTATTTGTAAACTTGTCTGATATTGCCTTGTTGGGACATTTTTTTTTTTCCTTATTGCTCATTTGTTTGTATATTATGATTTCTGATTTTTTGTTTTTATGGGTGTGTGTGTGTCTATGTCTATGTTTCTGGCCAGGAAGTGGTGGTACATGCCTTTAGTCCCAGCACTTGGAAGGCAGAGGCAAGTGGATCTCTGAGTTCCAGGTCAGCCTGGTCTACAGAGTGAGTTCCAGGACAGCTGGGAACACACAGAGAAATGCTGTCTTAGAAAAAAGAACAAAATTCTGATTAATTTTTTTGTTTGTTTTCTAAAGAGAGAGAAAAAGAAAGGAAAGAAAGTATAGTTAGGAGGATGAGGGAGGTGGGGAGGACCTGGAAGGAGCTGGGGAGGTCGAAATTATTGTCAGAATGTATTATATAAAAATTATTTTTAATAAAATATTTAAAAATAGATAGTTTAGCATCAAACTTACCATTTGCAATTTGCTACAGACCACTAAATATCATATACAGTTGTAAAGGATTACACACATTCCTCAAGATGTTACCTATTGATTAGGGCAAGAAAGCTGTATTCATGTACTCATTTCACATCTCTGCACTGAGACTGGATTTATACCAGAAACTATTCTAACTTCTACCCCGAAGGAAGAGAGTAACGTTAGCCTTAAAATAATATTTTAGCACGATGAGGATTTGTGGTGGTGAGACTTTTTACCTTGCCATAGTACTCCATACATAAAGCAGATTGTAGGTTAAGGCTGTTTATGATGTTATAAGGAAAGTGTCCCAGTGGAAGAGCTGGAGATGAGAAGGTGGGCACTGAAGTATCTGTGACCTGAGGAAGAAGCAACAAAAGCCTTCTAACCGCAAAAGAAGGGAAAGAAGAAGTAAAGGTAGAGTAAAGTAAAGGTGAGGTAAGGTCCACGTGTCTGCCCTGCCTAGAGGGAAAAGCCCTCCTCACACATCAGTCTAACGTGTGGGAGACACAGTTTAGTCCCTCGATGTCACTGTTGAGCTGCTGGAAAACCACATGGAGGCTTGCTCTGTCTCCTAAATTCTAATTATGTGAAACCAATTCCTTATTTTTAAGCTACTTTTGAGTTTTGTAACTTTGTGGAAAACATCCTGATAGGTACATGTAATTTCATAGCTGAGAACAGTGAGGTTCAGAGAATCATATACCTTAGAGGACACAAAATTCCAGGGAGAAAAACCACAATAAAAATTTGGAATTTAACAGGCAGGAAAATGTTGGAATCAGCTAATTTAACAGAAAAAAAGAAACCCATTCCCAAGTCATTTTTGCTTGATTTATACCTTACAGCCCCCCAAATTCACAAAGTGATACCGCCAGGTAAGGTAGTATAAACTGAGAAAGGGAGGGGGGTCTTCACCCAGTGACTGATGGGAGCAGATGCAGAGATCCACACCAAGCAGCAGGCTGAGCTCCCAGTCCAGTGGAAGAGAGGGAGGAGGGGTCAAGTTCATGATGGGGAAATCTACAGAGACAGCTGAACCAAGCTCATGGAGCTCATGAACTTTAGACTGACAGATGTGGAGCCTGCATGGGACCGGACTAGGGCCTCTACATAAGGGAGACAGTTAGGTCTGTTTGAGAGGCCCCTGGCAATGGGATCAAGATTTATTCTTGGCACCCTGCTTGGCCTTGAGGCAGGAGGTGTGTGTGTGTGTGGGTTGGTCCTGCCCCAACTGAATGTTCCAGGCCCTCATGGGAGGCCTGACCTTTTTAAAGGAGGGGGTGAGGGGAAGACTGGAGGGAGCAGGAGGAGGGATGAGAGAGATCTGTGATTGGTATGTAAAATGAATAAAAATTTCCAAAAAGGGAGGGCTCTTTGGAATAACTGTCATGAAGTAGCTTAATCTCCACATCCTTTGTTTCCATCCAAGGTTCCAGGCATGCATCCTTTGTCCATTTTAGGAGGATGGGCGTACTACAGACAAAATACATAGGCTGCGCTCTTCTCCACTTGCACTGAACTATATTAATAAGGAGGTCTGGAGGGTTTTCTTAGGAAAGCTCTGCAGCTCTAGCAGCAGGGAATCACTGAATTCTTAGAAGTGAAACTCATCTTGTCTGAAGTTCAAACCAGCATTTATTTCTCATAACTTCATTCACAGACAACCAAAGCTGGTGACTGGGGGAAAGCCTCCCATATGAATGCAAGTAGGCATGGGCATGTAGATTTGGGGTATATGGAAGAAGAGTGATTCAAGATGAACCAGTCCTCATATCCTAAGACAGACAAGAAGGCTACTTTCATGAGAAAGGCCAGGGCTTTATCACCTGGGACATCAAGTTGACAGAAAGAGTTCTTGATACTTAGAAATAAAAATAAGCCAGAATGACAAAAATAAATTAAGTATAAGAGGTAAGAATTTTAGAGACCCCCTTCAGTAGAGGCAGCTTCTAGCTA
Organism: Phyllotis vaccarum; assembly: GCA_033318265.1. Classification (NCBI taxonomy): domain Eukaryota; kingdom Metazoa; phylum Chordata; class Mammalia; order Rodentia; family Cricetidae; genus Phyllotis; species Phyllotis vaccarum. The sequence goes on along the minus strand of JARWLC010000014.1, from coordinate 75,250,708 downwards.
ACAAGACATGCCTTTCAGACAAGGCTAAGACAAAAAATATGAAAAAAGAACTGACGGAATCAAGAAATTGCTCTGATCTGATATGTGAATTTTGGGATTGAAAATACTCATTGTGCTTTCAGCATTGCAGAGACACATATTCACAGCAGGAGCAAAGAACTCACACAGTTTACAGTGTCACTGACAAGCAGACATTCTTGGGGTAAGACTGTGAATTGTTGTAGGCTCCTCTAGTGCTGAAGCTGTAGGCTCATGGTCAAGGTCTAGCTGGTGGTGAGAGTTTGCAAATGCTGTAAACAGAGATTCTCAGCCTTCCTAATGCTAAGACCCTTTATACAGTTCCTCATGGTGTGCTGAACCACAGCCATAAAGTTATTTTTGTTGTTACTTCATAACTGTAATTTTGCTACTTTAAGGAAATGTAACACAAATATGCTTTCTGATGGTTTTAGGCAACCCATGTGAAAAAGGTTGTGACTCACAGGTTGAGAAACACTACATCAGAAGGTAGATCTTAGCTTCAGGAAGCTGGCGACTTGTCCTTGAAGGGGTTTCTGTCTGTGATTCCTTCCTTTTTCTCTACTTCTGGGCTAATGTGGTGTGAAGAATCAGCAAAACACCTCTTGGTGAGGTGGTGTTAGGAAGAAGCAGGCTTGAAACATGTCTAAGCAAATGCTTGACATGACACTGAGCTTTGTGCACACTTCATTCTGATAAGGATAAAAGTTTTAAAATTCACTGAAAACTAAGACAAATTAGGTTGGAAAGCTGATGTTACTCTGAATGTAGGTACTCTGTTTTACTGGATATAATCGGGTGAATTGGCTACGTAGAACAGAATGAATGAGGGTGGGCTACTTAGCACATCATCTTGTTCTCTGATGAAGCCAAAGCTTTGCGGTTTTCCTTTCTCCTCTCACTTTCCTGGCTGAGAAAGGAAGCACTCCCAGGCTTTCGTCCGAGTCTACATGACTAGCTTGACATCTCCCTGCTGTGCTGTGTTTATCAAGGCTTCAAAGACAGACCTGACTGAAGGGGTCTGTGACATTTTTACCTCTTATACTTTACTTTTTTTTTTTTTTTTTTTTTTTAATCATTCTGGCCTGTTTTCTTATTCTAAGTTTCAGTGAAGAAAAGACAGACACAGAAAGAAATTGGATTTGGTTAGACTGAGCTCTCTGATGCGGAAACCAAAGCAAGCCAAAAAACTCGTGAGTTTATTATATTGAGTTGAGTAGGGAGGCAGGGTTATTGCATATAGCTGAACAAGGAGGCTGATTTAATTAATCTGAGTAGGAACAGTCTCTGTAGGATAGCAGTCTTTAGGCTGTAAATAATCCTGAAGGAGAAAGCAATAACATTTTCACAGTCAACATTTGTTCTTGAACCGGGAAGGAAGGCTTTGCCATTCATTTCCCCATGGATCTGAGGCTTTGTGGTCCTTGACATGGCTGTGCCCATAACAACATAGTCACTCAGGGCTTCCTGTGCTCCTCATACTGCTGTAACAAGGTTCCTGACACTACGGCTTCCACATGCCTGATTTCTCTGCTTGCTTGTGCATGTACTTTCTTTTATTAATAGTCTTCATTTTTGAGAACTTCATACATGAGCATTGCACCTACATCACTGATGCTTTCTCCCCTCCAGCTTTCCACCACATTATTATTATATGTAAATACATGCATATGCACAAACGCATATTAGAACCTGCTGAGTCCATTTAGTTTTGCCTGTATATGCATGTATTCAGGGCTAGCCTTTACTGCAAAGTTTCCTGTTGGCTTGTCCTGTGAATTGCTTTGCTGTTTTAAATAGGAAGTCAAGTTTACTTGCTTATCACAAATGATAGCCTACACCCCAGCCAGGCCTTAATTTGGCCTACTGCTATCCACCTTTTCTTAACTTTAAATTATCCTATCTACTTTTTGCATGAGGACTTTTACCTTCTCTTCTGTACATCATGCTTTTACTTTTACTTCATGGCTGGCTGTGTAGCTGAGTAGCTGGCCCATAGCACCCCCTTCTCCTTGTTATCTTGCTTTTTCTCTCTTTTCTCCCAGATTTCTCTTTCTATTTATTCCCTCTGCCTGACAGCCTCACCTGTCCTTTCTCTTGCCTTGCTATTGGCCTTTCAGCTCTTCATTAGAAATACCCATCGGGTGTTGTAAACAGGCAAAGTAACAGCTTCACAGAGTTAAACAAATGCAACACAAAAGAATGGAACACATCTGTGCATCACTAGACAAATACTCCACAGCCTAACAGATTTTAAAATATTATTGTACAACAGGAAAATACTGTACATAGGCCAGTGGGAGTTAAGTAAAAAATAGGAAATCCACTTGAAAAACATAAGATGTGATCTAGTGTGTTTAGGAAAATGTATATTTAAGTAGCCCATCACTTTGGCAAAAATTCAGCAGTTGGCCACATTCATTGCTAGTGATGATATAGACATTTTGAAAATAGAAATTTTCAGAAGCTATTGATAGAAGTTGAAACTATTACAATAATTTAAATTATTATAGTACATAAAAACATTTGGGAACTGTAAACTTTACAAAGCTTGCCTACTATTCTGAGGTTTAGAAATCTGACTCACAGAAGTAATAGAAGTAAATGAACTGGATATGTCAATGTTCGTCAGAATATTAGCAAATGAAATAGTGCTGGGTGATGTTGCAGCACACCCAGATTGTGATATGCATATTCAGCTGCTAGGAAATGTTTATTGACAGGCAGCAGCAAACAGTCAACTAATGTGACTGTTTGATATTCATCTAAGAATTTGGATGAATGAGAAAATCCATATGCAAGACAGAAGTTAAATATAAATGTGAAGAAGGCTGTGGAATAACCAGCCATACTGGTAGTAATTGTCATCTCAGAGAGACAAACTAGAAAGCGGAAGGTCTTGACTTCTCATACTTGCTATAATAGGCACATGAAAAAAATTAATATAATAGTTCAGAAAGGGAAAGACATTTTTCTAAGACGTTTGGTTTTCAGTCATCAAGAGATTGGGTGCTCTAAATCGTTGTTTCTCAACCTTCCCAGTGCTGCGACTCTTTAATTCAGTTTCTCATGTTGTGGTGAGAACTAAACAAATATTTTCGCTGCTACTTCATAACTGTAATGAATCATAATGTAAATATCTGTATTTTCTGATGTTCTTAGGCGACCCCTGTGAAAGGGTCGTTTGACCTCTGCTGCTCTAAATAGTGAGCTTTTATGTGACTCACAGTAGCATTTATTTTTCTCAGCTATCAGTGAGCGTCAAATGTTCTCTATTATAACTAGTGGTCTATCTGCTCCCCAGTGTTAAGGCTTCCACTGCTACACTTACAAATACTTTTGCTTTGATAGGGTTGTCTTCATCAGTGGAACACAACATAATGGAATTGGAGCAAGAACTTGAGAATGTAAAGACCCTTAAGGCAAAATTAGGTATTGAACTTTTTTTTTTTTGAGGGGGGAATTTATTTGTTGGTCTTGGTTCATTACTAAAAGACTATAAAATAGTCTTAAAATGTTTGAGAATTTGTCAAAGTTAAGTTTGTGTTAAAAACTTTCTGTTTTCAAAGTCATTGACTGGTCTTTCTTATGGAAGAGGGTAAGTATATTTTCTCTGAGATAACTTTTTTAAAAGGTTTATTTATATGTATATTATGAAGGTTTTGCCTCCATGTCTATGACCTTGTGGATGCTGGTTAATGAACCTGGGTCCTTTGCAAGAACAGCACATGCTCTAAATCACAGAACCCATCTCTCCATCCCCTGAAGTGACTTTTCAGATACATCAGTTTTCAGAGATGTTGTGTTCTGTTTGCTCATTTGAGTTGATTCTCCCTGTGTGTGGCTGCACACAGGCCAGTGTAGGTGTGGAGGTCATACAACAGCTTGCAGGAATAGGGTCTTTCTTTCCATCATGTGGGCTTTGGCGGATTGGATTGGAGTCAGGCTGGTGGCATGTACCAAGTCATTGTGTGAGCCCCACTTGCATTGTGTGTGTATGTAAAGACTTTTATCGATGCAACTGTAAAAGTGTGCCTTTAAGATGTCTTTTTTTCGATGGCTGCTGTAAGGTAGTTTGATTATGATATGTCTTAATGTGGTTTTCTTAGTCTTTGACTCATCAAGTTCCTTGGATGTGAGAATTTATACTTTTCAATAACTTAGACAAAATTTGGCTGTTGATTTCTTTAAGTATTTTTCTTTTCTCCTTTCTGCTGCCCTGGTCAGGGACTTGAGTTATTTGAAGATTGGCTGTAGCTCACGGCCAACGCTCTCTGTGTTTGATTTTGAATAGTTTCTGTTGCTCTTTAATCACCTCAACCTTCTGCAGGTCTGGCTCCTTACACCACCTGCTGCATTTTCTTCTCAGACATTGGGTCTCGGTTTTGCTTGTGCGTTTATCTTTGTGCTGCTAATTGACATTGTTCAGTCTGTTTTCTCCAGCTCTGTTGGGAAAAGGGAATATTGCTATGGGAGCACTCTTAAGTATGGATGTGTGCATGTGTGCTCATGTATGTGCCCACCTGTGGGTGCATGTGCATGCCAGCAGTTAATACCAGGTTTCTTCCTTGATTGCTTTCTACTGTTTTTTGAGATTTGAAATTTGTTAATTATTTTATTAAACCTGTAATTCACTGATTTGGCTACACTGCCTGGCCAGAAGTCCCAGAGCTCTTCCTGTCTCTGCCTCCCCATCCCTGGGAGTACAGACATGAGCTTTATACTAGCCTTTCTAATGTGAATTCTGGTGATGAGACTCAGGTTCTCATGCTTGCATATCAGGTGCTGTACCAACTGAGCCCTCTCTGTAACCCTCTGAGAGCAGTGCTGGTTGTCTGTTTTGTCAAACTTGAGCAGTGGTCAACTTCCTATGCTGTGACCCTTTAATGCAGTTTCTCATGTTGTGGTGACCCCCGACCATAAAACTGTTTTCAGCTCTACCTCATAATGGCAATTTTGCTACTGTTATGAATTATAATGTAAATATATGTGTTTTCTGATGGTCGAGGTCATCCACAAAGGGGTCAAGATGCACAGGTTGAGAACTGCTGAGATAGAGCTAGAGTCATTTGGGAAAAAGAGAACCTCAACTGAGAAAATATTCTACTAAATTGGCCTGTGGACAGTTTAAAAAATATTAATGTTTGATGTGGGAGGGCCCAGCTCATTGTGGATGGTACCATCCTTGGAGAGATGGTCCTGCGATCAGGCTGAACATGCAGGCTAGTAAGCAGTATTCTTTGGAGGCCCCTGCATCAGTTCTGCCTCTGCACTCCTGCTTTGAGTTACTGTCTTGACTTCTCTTGATATGAGCTACACCTGTGAGCTGAAATAACCCCCTCTCCCCGGGTTTCTTTTGGCATATCACATCAATAGAAATCCTAACTAATATAGAAACCCTTCTAATCTCTTTGCCTGTGAATTCTGGTGTCTTTGTTAGCTTTGATAAGTTTCAAATTATTGGTTTTGTTTCATATTATTGTTTTTACTGTGTGCTTCCTTGCATGGTTGGCAATTTTTAATGGGAAAGTAGGCATTTTGGGATGCTGGCATTCTTTGCATCCCTGTGAGGTAGGGACTTTTGTTCAAAGTGCAGATAACTGAGTTACCTGGCTCTGAAGTCTCTTTAGGCTGGCTCAGCGCAGTACTGCTCCAGGGCATGTGATCCACTGTGGGGCATTTCTCCTGAGGCCCATTCATCTGTCAGCACTATTTCCTCTTGTTTCTCTTTAGCCATCATGTGATGTTTGAGCTGAGTATCAGAGGTGACACTTTGCAGACCCCTGGTATTCTTACTTTATCCTTCAGTCTTGTCTCTGAAGGCTTCATTCAGTTAGTTAGCTTTCTCAGACTCATATTTCATGTTTTCAGGGTGGGAATGAGCTGAGCTTTTCTTGGTTCCTTTGCCTAGCATCATGTTCTAGAAACTTTCAAGATGGTAAGTGATGTCATTTAGGTTTGTATTGTTCACTACCCCCCAAAGCCATTGTACTTCCCCATGATCAGAAGTTCAGGGTCCTGACCATTTTGTGTATTTGCGTGTGTATGTACATGTGTGTGTGTGTGTGTGTGTGTGTGTGTGTACTCATGTACATACATGTTTGTTCAGTGTATGCCTGCTTGCCTGCCTCTTTTTCTCTTCTTCTATGGTTTGATGATTTCATTATTTGAAAAATTGTTGGTCATTATCAGTGTTTTAAGACAGAATCTCTTCATTGATCTTTTTCTGGAATTTCACGTCATGCACCCCAATCCCACTCATTTCCCAGTCCCCCCATACCAACCCTTCACCCTTGTAGGAAAGTAAAGGAAAACTTAAAAGTAATAATAAAAATACAAAATACAAATAGGAATATTAATTAAAAAAACCAAACCAAACAAAACCACTTTTTTATTTCCCTACCTGTCTATTGCCTCTTCATTTGTCTCAGTGGCATTGGGAGCTGCAGTGTATCACCACGCAGTGTACTCTTTTGTCCACACAGCTTGCAAATGTTCTTTGTGTAATGAGTCCTCTGGCTTCTGCTACACCATCAGTACTGGACCTCTCAGATATCCTGCTGTTACTCTTGAGTCATGGAGATCCTGTGGATAGGGAGCAGGGCCAGTCCTTCACGTACTCCAGCAGGTCATAGGTTGGGTAGATGTTGGTGAGTGCCCTGGATGTGTATCTGGCTGGTAGCTGAGTTGGTCAGTCTAGGCTTCTGGGACTATATCCCTTCAGGTGAGGGGCAGAGCCAGTTAGTTCTCTTATGCCCATGATGAGGGGTGGGGCTGCCTTTCTCAAGTGCACAGGGTGTGTCCTATTGGGGAGGTGCACAGGATCAGCTCATCAGTGGGAGGTGGGAGGGAGCCGATCTCTCTAGGCTAGTGAGAGGTGGGGTCAGCTTAGCCCTTGTACTTCAACACTTGGTCCACATGAGCCCCTATGGTAACATGGGGACAGATATCAACACAGTCCCCAGCTGCATTAGGTTCACAGACCTAGATATGGCCATCAGCAACACCATGGCTCAGAGTGCCAGTACAGGCCTCTCAAATTAGAATAGGCTCAGCAGTAGTATGGTCCCCAGAATCCAACATGGCCCCAGATAGCAACACAGACCTCTGGCATCCTTGTGGCTTTTGGTGGCAACATGGGCCACAGACATTAACACAGAGACCTGATTATGGAGGGACCATGGACCCAGACATGGTCCCTAGCAGCATTTGGGGCCTGGATGTCACCATGGCCCTGAGTGGCAGCTCAGCCACTCAGATTAGCATTACCCCAGCTACAGTGTGGCCTTTAGACACCAACATGACCCAGGAACAAGGCCAGGCCAGGAACTCTTAAAACAGTGGCAAGCAGGCCTTCCTCATTTTTTTTTTTTTTAACTACCTTTGCCCCTTTTTTTGAATGGTTTTTAGATGGTGGACCAGTTCCTAGGCATCTGCACCGTTCTTAAGGGCAACAAACACCATGGATGTCAACATGGACTCTGGCTGCAGTAAGGCCATGGATCCAGACATGGCCCTAGGTTGCATCTCAGGTCCTGATGCCTCCATGGCCCCATGTGGTAGTGCAGGCCACTCATCTTGGGGTGGTCCTTTGGGCACCAACATGGCACATATGATGGCTCAGACCCCAGGCATCCTCAAGGCCTTTGGTCATGACAGGAGCCACAGACATTGATGTAGACCACATCTGTGGCAGAGCCATAGACTCAGACATGGCCCCTGGTGGCATGATGTGGGGTCTCTCTGTGTGCTGTTAATATCATTGGTTCATAAAAGGACTGTTTTGGTCTATGGCAGGGTATATTAGAAGTAGGCAGGGAATCAGAGCATAGATAAAGGGGAAGGAGGGTATGGAGTCAGACAGTGATGCCAGCAGACTCAGAGGAAAGAAGACCAGAATGCTGTTCTGAGAAAAGGCACCAAGCCACATGGCTAAACAAGATAAGAATAATGGGTTGAGTTAAGATGCAAGTGCTAGCTAGCAGTATGCTTGAGCCATAGGCCAGGCAGCATGCAATCTAAGACTTTGTGTAATTATTTAGGGCAAAGCGGCAGCAAGGATGGAGCAGGTTTGAACCTCAGGGCAAGACTGGAAAGGCCACGCCAGGAACTCTTAAAACAGTGGCAAGCAGGCCTTCATCATCTTTTTTTTTTTTTTTTAACTACCTTTGCCTTTTTTTTAAGATCTATCTCTTTCCACAGGACATAAGGTGTTCTGCCTCCCTGTCATCCTATGCTCCGTCTTGTATTGACTCACTATAATGGTGCCGACCACCTGACACTGGAGCTGGCCAGTGGTTTCTCCTCCCCACCCTGAGCAAGCGACCCCAGGTGGTCATGTGAGTGTCCTTCATCCACCAGCCCCCAGTGCTGTCCAGCAGATCCCTAATCAGTTTTTTATCTGTCCCATTTTTTAAAAAATTTCTTCAGATTCTAGTTGAATGCACACCAGTCTTTCCCTTCTTTCTGTGTCCTGGCCTTTCATGCTGTCTTCTGGTCTGTCCGTAACTGTTGTATAAACTTTTAGAATTTTTCATTGTACATTTTCATTATTACCTTCATTGGCCTTTCTCTTAAGTCTGTGTGTAGACAAATTGAAGGTCTGTTTCTGTTGGCTCTTTTTCCTCTTTTGCCTCCTGCTAATGTTTGCCTGATTTCTGGATATTTCTTAAAAAGTCTTAGAGAGAACACTTTTTTATTTTGCGTAGGCTGCTGGAGTGGCCATAGACTGGCTGTCACTGGTTTTGAATCGGGGTTGGGCCTGCAGCTTTGCTGGGCTCCACATCTCCAGCCTACACCCCTCTTGCTTTTCATAGCTGTCCCCTGCTGAGGTCTTTCTTGGAGAGGAAGGAGTCTCCATGGCTGGCTTACTTTTTTAGCAGTTTTTATCTCTGAGATTTTGCCCTCTCAAATTTTGGCATCTTTTTAAATTGTTTTTTTTATCTTCTTCTTGGTTCTGTTGGGTTTCCTCAGAGTTTTGCCTTAGCATTTTTGCTGCCTTTGCCCCCCCCCCCTTTTTTTTACAAATATAAAGGGAAAAAACAGTGTGTGTGCGCGTGTGTGCACCTGTGTGCAGGTGCCCATAGAGCCCCTGCAGCAGTAGTTACAGGTAGTTATGAGCTGTACATTGTGGGTCTAGGATGAGGAGCAGGTCTGAGCTGCAGAGCCACTCCAGGCTCCTGCCATTCATTGTCTCTTGACTCCCACTTGATTTCTCTGACTCTCGGACCCATGCCAACTCTATATTGAAAAATGCCTTGCTGGGAATGGATGCTCACAGGAAGGGCTCGCCTCTCCTACATCACACAACATCAACCTCTTGCTTTCCTTATCTTGTTGCTCTCATATATCTAGAGACAGTTTTCAAGTCAATTCCTCTTCCCTAGTGTCATAGGATGGGATGGGTGTGGTGTAAAGTAGTTTGTTTCAGCTAGAAGGGGAAGTTCATTTCACTTACAGTCTTTGTAAAAGAGATGTTCAACCTTGGGACCTGAGATTAGAGGGAATTATCATTCAAACTTTTTTATTCACTTAAATATTGCCTATATCAGTATATACATGTGTATCAGGTACACATAATATTCATCCTAAAAGTGAGCTACTTATTAACAATATATTTCCTTAAAAGCAAAATTGTCTTTGCCAAGCTGAAATTTAAGCTTCGTGGGATTGAATTTTTAATGTAGTAAGATGATCTTAAATGGATTTTTATAGTTTGTAGAGGAAAATAAAAAACAATTTATCTTAAAGTTTTTGTTTTCCAGAAAACAAGAATAAAATAATATATACTGGTTACAATGTAGTGAGGTGTGATGAAAATATGTACCTGTAAAGAATTTTTAGAAATTGTTGAAATTTTTATTTTATTTTGTTTTTCTTTCTAATAGAGAGGCGAAAAAAGGCTTCGGCTTGGGAGAGAAATTTGGTTTATCCTGCTGTTATGGTTCTACTTCTTATTGAAACAGTAAGAAGTTACTTGCTGGCTTAAATAGATTGTGCTGTCTTTTGTTTAGTGTTTCCCTGAGCAGAGCTGTTCCCAGTAAACAGGGTTTCTAGCAACAGAATCAAAATCTGTCTGTATCTTAATTTTTAAAAATTTACAGCAAAAATGAAAATGAATGTTAATCAGATAAATCCTTTAAGGTTGCACTTCCTCATGCAGCAGGAACTGCAGGTTTTGCTTGAGAAGAATTAAGAAAACATAAATCATGGCTGTTGCTGCAAAAGCTGCAGAAATGGGATTCCTCTCTATAATGAGCTGTGGTAAAGCTCATCCCTTTAGAGTCTGTTGAGCTGTGGGCTTCTCACTGAGAAGTCTTCATAGTAAATCCATCCATATTGTTATCTTTAGTTTTAAACCTTGAAATTATAACTTAGAGTGGAATTTGTTATGAGGTTTTTGTAAATACCGTACTGTGTTCATTCTGAAAGACATATGTAATGTGTATTGTCAGAAGTAGCGTTTGAAACTGAGACCTGACAGCTCCCTCTCTGTTGCAGTCCATTTCGGTCCTCTTGGTGGCGTGTAATATTCTTTGCCTGCTGGTTGATGAGACTGCAATGCCAAAGGGAACAAGGGTAAAGTTAAATGTGTTCACAAGTCTTTCTAGATGTGCGTCTTGAATATTTTGTGTAAGTTCCTGCAAACACTTTTTTGGATGTAAACATTCCAAGTCCTGTGAATTTCCCTGAATAAAGAGCTCACACACAACGTTCATAACGCCCCCCCCCCCCACTTTGGTTTCTAGGGCTTCCTCCCTCCCTCTCCCCAACCCCAAGTACCAGGGTTATTTATAGACCTCAATGTCAGACTTGATGTTGACTTTTACTGAACTTTTTATTTGTAATTTTTAAAGAAAATCCATGTTCTAATAAAATAGTGGTTAGGTAGATTTAACAAATTTGCTATATATTGGGAAATTCCCTCTAAATTGTGTATCAGAAATATCATAAAATTCACTTAACTTGCTTAAAATTTGTAGTTATTGGAAGAGAGTCCAGATGTCCATTTTTTATGAGTTAACTTTCATTTGGTTGAAAGATTGATGATTCCATTAGTCATCATAGCACAGGCATGCAATCCTAGTACCTAACTGAATGTTGTGAGTTTGAGTTCAAGGCCAGCCTGGGCTACACATTAATTTCAAATAAAAAGTTGATGACTTTGTTAAAAACCTAGCATATATTTGATTATATGTTCTATTAGGAAGATCTATACCAATCTGTATTTATAGCTGACATACTGTCCTTTGTCATCTTTTTGCAATGACATCACCTCAGCCTCCTAAGTGTTAAGGTTACAAATGTGCGCCAATATATTTAGCTTGCAACACTTTATAGACAAAGTTTGGAACTACCCCTGCTGCTGCTGCTGCTGCTGTGCACTAATGCTCAAGTGCATGTACACATGCCTTTGCATGTTCACAAACATGCATGTGTTTGTTTTGGGACCAGATCTCATTTAGCCCAGCCTGGCCTCAAACTCCCTACAGAGCCATAGATGGCTGAATGTCCGATCTTCCTCCTTCTACCTCCTGCATATTGGGATTACAGGTGTGGGCCACTAGACTTGGCAGCTTTGAATATATAAAGTGGTATTTGGTTTACATCTTGAAGTTCATTTTGTGTTCCTAGGTCAGAGCTTTTCCAGTCCCCATAGTGGTGACTTTAAAACCCTCCTAATCTTAGTGTGTCACATTTCTCCATGAGCCAGATGTTGCCATTTTTTCTCATAGAAAAAAAAAATGTCAGTTCCGGTCTTAATTCCTTTCTTTACATCTGAGATGAAGATACCCTGCTTTAGTTTCTTTAGCCATTTTCCTGATATACCCAACCAACAGCGTGTCTGGGGCCTCTTGCCACCCTTTATCACCCTTGTTTTACCCAGCAGTTATCGCTGGAATGCCTTCTGCCAAGGACACTCCACTTTTGGAAGCTTAGCTTTGTCTTTTTCTTATACCCAAATCCCACACGAGGAAGTTGCTCCTGTCACTTCTGTCGACTCTCACCCCACTTTAATATAGCAGAAGAGCAGGGTGTATTTTGTGCCATCTCCTTCCTGCCCAGCACAGTGACTTTATCTCCAGGGCTCCCTGCATGGTGTGTAAATGTGCCTCCAGGGCTCTTTGTATGCTTGTATAAATGCGCCTTCAGGGTTCTCTGCATGCTTGTGTAAGTGCACCTCCAGGGCTCCCTGCATACTTGTGTAAATGTGCCTTCGGGGCTCTCTGCATGCTTGTGTAAGTGCACCTCCAGGGCTCCCTGCATACTTGTGTAAATGTGCCTTCAGGGCTCTCTGCATGCTTGTGTAAGTGCACTTCCAGGGCTCTCTGCATGCTTGTGTAAATGCACCCCAGGGCTCCCTATGTGCTTGTGTAAATGCACTTCCAGGGCTCCCTGCATGCTTGTGTAAATGCACTCCAGGGCTCCCTGTGTGCTTGTGTAAATGCACTTTCTGGGCTCCCTATGTGCTTGTGTACATGTATGAACCATTTTTAAATCTCTTTCATCTCTCTTAAGAGAGTGAATATTCCAGAACTTTTTTCAGAATAATAATTTTTTTTATTAAAAAATAGCATTTTTATCAATGTATCCCTCTGCTTCCTCTCCCTTTCCTCTTCCCAGTCCCTCCCAGTTAGATTGGAGGGTCAGGGTGGAGGTCTTAGTAGCAGAAGGCATAAGAGAGAAGTAGATGAATTTTTTAAGTATAAGATGTATGAAAGCTTAGCTTCCATTTGCTGAGGAGTGGACAGTGGTGGTCATGCTGGACCATGAGGGTGTGGTGTGCTGTTTCTTAATCATGTGCTCCACAGCTTCTAGGTCCTGCCTTCAGGGATGAGGAGGCTTTTCTTCTCTGAGTTAGGGAACACAGTAGGGTGCCAAGTGGGAGTGTATGTCTAAAACCTGACCATTTGCACTTGGCATTGTCCATGTTCTCTTAAGTGACAAAAGGTGATAAGTCCCGGGCAATCACTTTATTCATGTTTGGAATTGCCATGGTTATTCTTATTCTTTTATGTGCACATTATGTGCATACATAATGTATATGGTATTATCTACTGGTTTATATTTTATTAGCCTGGCCACATTTTGACTTGTCTCTGCTATTGTAATTTAAGATGACTGGGGAATGATGATGTGCATTCAGAGATAATCTTTTAATTTCTAGCAGTAAGCTTTGAAAGTATTGTTTCTACTTTAGTGGAGAGTGATGTTTGCTGTCAGTTATCAGTATCTGAACATTATTTACCCTGTCTAAGTTCTTGGTAAAGGTAGGTCTTGAGATTGGGATAATACTTATGAAAATTTATGCATTACTTTTATTGTGTTAAAATTATTTTTTTAAAAAAAGTGCTAACAGTTATACTTTTATAACTGAATTATTGAAGAAAATTTGGGTAAAGGAAACTGGATATACATTATTTGTAAGTATATCTTAAATTTGGTAGGCTTTATGGAATAGTTTCTATATGTTGCTTCTGCCTTGGTTTAGGTCTACATTCTACTCTAAACTATTATGTATTATTCTATTAAGAAAAAACCTTTCTAGAACATTCAAGATGCTTTTCTCAAATAGCAGATTGTTCCATTTTATAGAACTAATCATAATAGTATTGCTTTGGCAAGCAACTTAAAAGCACATTTGAAGTATATCAGGTTATTTTTAAACCTGTTAAAATTATTAACATGCTGCCAAGTTTGTGATGAAGTCAGTTAGCCTTTGAAAAATTCTTGTTATTCTAAGGTGTTTAATGTTCCCAGTTGGGACTGTCTTGTGTAATGGTGTCACTGGTTCTGAGGAGTGTCTTCCCTGCAGGGACCTGGGATAGGAAGCGCCTCTCTCTCCACTTTTGGCTTTGTGGGAGCTGCACTTGAAATCATTCTGATTTTGTATCCTTTCTTTAGCTAAATGTTATGTCTGCTAACAAGTTTTCTATCTGGTTCCTGGGACAGTGGTAATTTAGTAAGACATTCCTATACAAGGAAAAGCAAGTTAGTCCCCCTCAAGCCTCAGTGGCTTTTGTTGTGTTTTTTGTTTCCTGTGGAAATGTGCATTCTCTTGGAGTGTTTTTCCTTCATTCTCACAGCTATCTCATGGTGTCTTCTGTTGTCGGTTTCTATAGCCTCAGATTTTTTGGAAACTTTACACCCAAGAAGGCTGACACAACTATGACAAAGGTAGGTAAAGCCTCAGGTGCTGGTGGCTTTTCTTTGCTTCCAAGACAAGCAGGTTTTAGTTAGTAATCACCCGATGGTTCATCTGGGCTGATAGGTGCTGTAAGCAGCAGACACAAGGAAGATTCTCAGAATGCTCAGTGAGTGGGAAAGGATGTGCTCCTGTAATTTGGACTGTGTCTGTCCATTTGTAAATACATAGAACTATAGAACTTGCTAACTAGCTGTGGAATTCTCCTGAAAGGACTCTTTTTCTTCTTAAAGAAAACATTGTTGCTAATGAGTAACTTGGACGATCCTAACTGTACTTGAGGAGCTTTTTTGAAATCTGAAGAACTTAGTTGCTATAAGTAGTAGAGACAAAGTATTTTAATTTTGAATAATTAAAGTGAGAAGGAAGAACTCTATTTAAAAACAGTGTGGTCTGAGGCTAATTCTACTTTATACAATATGCCATTGGCTCTAAAACAGTAAAAACTGTTATCTCATAAAAAATGGGTTTTTGTAAAGTATTCTCACAGGCTTCCTGAGAAGAATGGTTAAAAGCTGCTGGCCTGTTTCCCTTCTTATATGTAGTCTATATTTACAGCCTATTTAAAGTGTGGGTGTATGTATATGTATGTATGGCAAAGAACCCCCTCTATAATATATATTACATATATGGGATATCTATCTATCCATCCACCCAGCTATATAAAGCTACAGATTCTTTAAAGCCAGTAAGTAGTCAGTTGAGGTGATTCTACGTACTAATCGATGTTTTCAGTGCCTCTATTGAAGATGAAGGAGTAGATAAAAGATATATTGAAAATGGATTACTAGAGTTAGTTTGGATATTTTGGTTTTTAGTGTTTTCAAATCTAAGGCTGAATCTTATAATAAACAGGTCCTAGTAGGTAGATAATGTATAAAAGTACTTGACAACAATCAGCCTTTAAGATTTAGTCAGAAGTTTGAAGGTATTCTCTCTCTCTCTCTCTCTCTCTCTCTCTCTCTCTCTCTCTCTCTCTCTCTCTCTCTCTCTCTCTCTTTTAAATAATTTCATAGTCAAAGCTTTCAAAGGAACAACCCTATCAGTAATGAAAATGTGTATAATTTAAGTATTCTATGACTTTATATTTGCACCTATATGACATGTATTTTTGTGGAATTCACAGAAATAGCTTTAAATGCAAAGGTTTTCACAATTAAATCTTACTCTGATGGTTAGTATCATTAAGAATCTGCAAGTCCTCTGGGTATCTGCCCCACTGCGGCTTCCCAGAGTGCTCTTTACCGCCTGCCTCTTTACTGCTTGTCATCCTTTCTTTCTCTCCACAGATCATCGGGAATTGTGTGTCAATCTTAGTCTTGAGCTCTGCTCTGCCTGTGATGTCAAGAACACTGGGTAAATCCAACCGAGAAATGGTCATTAAAAATAGATAGCTTTACTAAATTTTTAACTTTTGCTTTGTAGATTGTTTTTTAAAATCATCTTTAAAATATAGTACTTCTTCTTACATTATTCTATATTTCATTTGTGTTTAGGGCCATGCCAGAGCAAGTGCTTTTCTTAAACACAGGCCATTTATTTTTTAAGCACTGAAAACATTTCTTTCCTAAACAATAGACTTTTTTTTCTTACTACATTCACAGGTTGGGCTTCTGAATCTTCTAGTAAAGAAATTGACTTTAAAAAAAAATAGTTTAATGCCTAGAAAATATTAAACCAACTTTTATACATGAAATAGCTTTCTGAATGTATAGTTCAATGTGCACTTTTAAAGTTGAAATTTGTAAACCCATTTTAAGCTGCTTTGTGTCCCAGAAAATAGAGCTGAGCATGATGTGCAGTCCTTGGGAGCACAGGCTGATTCAAAGGACACTTTTTACTCTTGTGGTCTCCACTTGCCTGCCAATCTTAGATTTCCTTACATTGTCAGTGTGAAAACAGGTTGGTTTTTTTTTTGTTTGTTTTTTTTTTGTTTTTGTTAATCATCTTTTGAAAGTTTAAAGAGAATTCTACTTTGTTACTGAGAGAGTTGACTCATAAGTCATTTGGCCCTTTTTATAAAGCATTGTTCTAGGCTATGTGTTCTTGGCTAAATATTGCTTCAGGCAGAAATTTCTTTTAAGAAGTTCTATATAATTCTCTAGATTTAGGTTTTAACTTTGGAAATTAATGATTAGAAAATAACCAGAAGGATTTCATCTGTGAACTCTGACCCGGGCGGGCTTCAGTGGCAGTTGTAGGCCTGGAGGTTGCTCTACTCAGTTGCTGCCTCCATTATTGATTCAAGGCTCATGCATTGGTGTCATGTCAGAAAGTGGGAGCATTGTAGTTTTCTTCATACTGTGTGCAAGTTTTCCATGTTAATAAAGAGAATTAAAGTATAAGTGGAAAAGAGTCATCTATTCCACTGGCCATTTATTTAGTTGGTATGTCTCTTTCATGTTTGATTGGTAGGACAAATGTGCTTATGGTGTGCTAATCTTGAAACATGTACATCAGTGCCATCATTTGAAGCTAAATAAATTCTATGTCCAGCAGATAATGGTAGTGATCAGTTGTCTTTCCATTTTAAACTTTTGCAAATCTTATTTATTATACTTTGTTATTTAAGAGTAATTGATAATCATTAATGTATTTCAATTTTGTGGGAGAAAAATCACATGCCTAGTATAGACTTAATACAAAGAAAATAAATTAGTGGCAAAATTTACTTTTTGAAGCCTGACAAATTAAATTCCTGAGTAGTTTGCCATAGAGATAAATAAAAAGGGGAAAAAAAGATGGAACAATTAAAATGCAGCCTGAGAAGCTCTTGGACCCAGCTGTCCAAACAGGATTAGAGGGGGACGCTGCGGTACAGTGAGTCATGTGGCCGTGTAAGCCAGCGGCACGCACAGCAATACGTGTTATGCCCAGTGGCACTGAATGGATGAAAAGAGTAAATACGTTAAACAGATTCACAGAGGCTTTCTGCAGTATTAAAAAAGCAAAGTTCTACACTAGAGATAAAGCTTTATTTTAGTATTATGGGAAATGCAAACTAGAGAGTTACTTTGTAATTCTTGTGTTAAGGCTTTAGGATTGAGTCTTTGATTTTAAGAAGGTGAGATACAGAAAGCTGTGGTGAGAGTGCCCCTGCTGAAGAGCTTGAGACCAAAATAGAGGATGCATTAACCACATTCCTTGCTGTGAAAATTTCCCTCTTTCCTCTCTTCTCAAAAGGAGACCTGACCTGGTCGTGGTCTCCTTTGCTCCTGTGAGATCAGTCCACAGCATCTGTCATTAGAAGAAATGGGACACTGCAGAACAAAATATAGAACCTAACATACAACTTTTCTCTATTTCAATGATGGTTTGGTGAAGAGGATGATTTCAATTATGAACTGAAAGTACACTGAGTCCAGAGTACCATAGTTAATTTGATGATACAGTGCCCCCCCCCCAAAAAAAAAAAAGAAGAGGAAATTTTCTTGTAGCTGTTTTCTTTTAAACATCATCAGCTGCTATTGTTGATGCATCATGGGTACTGCAGGCTACAGCTCAGAACTTGGGTGCACAAGTGACATCACATGCTCATTGAAGCATTACTCTCAGAGAGCTTGCTACATTTGAATGGGGGAAATGTATTCATTGAGAAATGTCCACTAAATAACTTAATAAGCTTATCACTTACTACAAAGAAGTTGTGAGGGTTATTTTGAGCAGGCATTTTAAGTCAATGAAATGAATGTAGTTTATTGTTTGTAGCAACCGTAAGATTTTTGCATTCAGCCCTTTAAAACCCGTAAGAGCATTTTTGTGCTGCCTGTGATCTGATGCATTGTTCTGTTGTGTGGTCAGACTCTGGTTATGAGAGTCCCTATTTTGGCATAGTGGATGCTCGTAAGTAATAGATTTCTGTTTAATACAGTCTGAATGTGACTAGAGTTGGTTACAAAAACATGAAATCAGAACAGTGAACCAATCATCTGTAGATGCCCAGCTTTCTCTGTTTTGAAGAACACATTTCATATAGTTGCCAGCGTGCTCTTTATTGTGCTTTGTGGAGAAAGCAATCGAAGGTTCATTATTCTTCATCTGAAGTCCCAAGAACATTTCCTTCAGGTGCAGACAACTGTCTTTGAAATACCTTAGATAATTATGTTTCAAAATTACTTTATTTTTTTCTTAGAATTTTTTCCTATACTTTATAACTTATAAGTTATGCAAGTTCCAAATGCTATCTTACAAAAGGTATTTATGATACTGAAACAAAAATACCCTTTAGATCAGCTTGTGTGTATTTTAGTTATCTCTACCAATTCCTCATCTGAGTCTAGCAATCTCATTTAACAGGAGATAAGGTGGGTTATT
Source organism: Phyllotis vaccarum (assembly GCA_033318265.1). Taxonomy (NCBI): domain Eukaryota; kingdom Metazoa; phylum Chordata; class Mammalia; order Rodentia; family Cricetidae; genus Phyllotis; species Phyllotis vaccarum. Next base: position 75,232,170 of record JARWLC010000014.1, on the reverse strand, counting down.
CTCTTTTGTTGCATCTTGATTCAGGGACTTTGTTAGAGATCACTGTTTCTTTAGGACTCTTATTTAGGTAAGCTGTTACTGTTCTTCCTGGTTTTGCCTGTTTCCTGTTTCTCAATGTAAGATGGAAATAAATGATACTTTCACAGATATCCATCAGTGGCAGATGTAAAACAAGTTAAGTTTACATATTCTAATTATAGTGTCTATGTAAAAGTAGTTTTAAAATCTATACTGAAAATTTCTCAGGGAAAATCATATATCATGTCATATCCAATTGAATTTAAAGATAATAACAAATAGGCAGTTTTAATTAACTTTTATCTGACTACTAGTGTTCCGTATATATTTGAGCATTAAATTTGTAGGTTTGGTTAGGATTTCTAAGAATAAGGAATTGTTAAAACTATCCTGCATTATAGTCAGAGCCAGGAGAGCAGCTGGTGATGGTCCTTAGCTCAAATGTGCTTGTTCTGACCATGCTTTCCAGGGCTGTGCATGTAACAGGCCATACTGCCTGAGTGCTGCCTGACTTGATACTGTGCAGGTCCTGTTTAGGCTTCTACAACTACTGTGAGGTCATGTTTGGGAATCACTGTTGGACTCAAGTCCTCCCTAACCTCTGGCTCTTATAATCTTTCTGCCCCCTCTTTCTTTGTGAGATCTGAGCCCTGGTTGGGAGCTATGATGTAGATGTTTGTTCCTTTGTGGTTGAACATTCCACAGATACTTTTCTTTCTTTCTTTTCTTTCTTATTTTGATTTTGACCAGTTGTGACTTTCTGTGTTAACTACTGACTACTGCACAAAGAAATTTCTTTGATGAGGTCTGAGAACTGAACTTATCTATTAATATAGGGATAATGAATTTAGGGGCAGATTGATATTGTGTCCATTTAGGAAAATAATAGTAGTATGTTCACCCCTGGGGCCTATAAAACTCTCCAACCAGGGTTCTTGGCCAGATGTATAGTATCAGGCACACGTTTCTTTCTGTGGAGTAGGCCTTGAGTCCAGTCAGAAAATGATTGGCTACCTCCATAACTTTCATGGCATCGTTGCACTCATTTGTTTCTCTTGAGACCGTTACTGTAGTTCACAGAGTTCACAGCTCCCAGGGAAGCAGCCCGTATAGCACCTTCTAGTACTGTGAAAGCCAGTAGAGAGGAAGCTTCCTGTTGAGTGACAGCTTGATTTCTCCATGTGCTGTGGCCAAAGGTTGTGGTCTGATCATCCTCAGTTTCCAAAAGCCACTTTGTTTTACAGCTTTTCCGATTTTTTTTTTCCTGGAGGTGTGTGCATGTCCTCTATAGGAAATGGTGATGGTCACCTGGGTATTACTTTGTTTCAAATTCTTTTGTTGTTTTTGTTCCTTCTGAAAAGTCTTAACTCTGTGCTGCCCAGTGGGTGTTAAGAAGGGAAGGTCACCCAGAAATCTAAAAATGAATTTCAAACCAAAACAATTGGGTCTGTATGTGCAGGCTGCTGCTGACTCGTGGGTTGCCCCACACCCCGTCTCTCCTTCATCAGTACCACCACCTTCCCTGTCTTTCTCCTTCTTTGTCCATCTCCTAACTGTCTCCTTCAGTGCTCCCTGACTACCACATTGCTGACAAACCAATTGTCCCACGTTAAACAACGATCAGCCCAACTCTGGGCTGCCGCCCTGGGGTCCTACTCCGTGCTGTACAGGTCGTTGTTAAAGGAGAGCTTGCTTATTCGTCTTTGGGACACTTCCGTCTCCGTCCGGGAGGTTAGCCATGTGAACATTAGGGCAGTGTTTCTGCCATTCTGATTTCAACCCCCTCCCATCCACCTTGTTTCTCTCTAGAATACCTGAGAGAAATCCACATTCTTGTTCTTTTTGACTTTGAGAATAGGGAAGAGAAAGTGCCTCTGGGCCTCTTGAAGAGTTCCCTCAAGAAAGGGGCAGATGTTTCCATCTTTGAAAATTGATTCTTCTTTGGACTCTCCATGTTACTCTCCATTGTATTTTACATGTGAGTTCACACACTGAAGTTCACCTAGATACTGTATTAAAGTAGAACAAAGTGAGTTTGTAGTAAACAGTCATGAAAAATGACCTCTCCAGACACATGTCTCCATCTGCCTTCGACCTTTCTTAACAGTCCACAGGCTCCCAGTTGTTTGAGGTGAAGTAAAATCTTGCAGGTAAAATGTCTCAGGTTCTTGTACTTTCAGCTTTTCTTTTTACTTGCCTGTTTGAATTGATCTTACATTTCTTAAAGGGTATGAACCTGTTTCGTGCATCTCCTTAGGTTTCAGAGCCTTAGTTTGTAAGCTGTATGATGTCCAGGAAGCATCTTGTTGAGGATGGCTGTTCTCAGTGTGGAGGAAGTCATTTCCACAGGCCTTCTCTCAGTTCTCCATGTCATTACTTTCATGTTCCAATCTTGTTTGACCAACTATCATTTCAAAAGGCCCTTACAACAATAGCCAAAGGGTGGCAATAGCCTGTTGTCAAATGAGAGGACAAGCAGACTGGTGTGCAGCACATCAAATGGCGTGTTACTTAGCCATGGAAGCCAGTCAGGAAAGACAAGCACTGTGGAGATCTCTAGTAGTTTGGTGGCCCAGGAAGGAGGGATGGAGAGTGATTTGGGAATAGTTCCAAATTTGCAAGTTAAAGGATTTTGGTGGTGATGATTATGAATAATGTGACTATTATTAATAGTACCAAGCTGCATATTAATATATTTATATTGATATATTTTGTGTTACACATTTTATTACAATTAAAAACAAAGGAGAAGGAAGTCTGTGATATATGGTACAACGTGGATGGAACTTGGAAACATTATGTAATGCAGCCATTCCACAAATGACCAAATGCTGCATGATTCCACTGATGGGGCAAGGTGAAGAGAGAGTCTCAAAGAAAACTGCTTTGTAATAAGTGCAATTTCCCTTTGGAGAAGTATGCTTATGTTGGAACTTGGGGGAAGGTATTTAATGCCTTCAAATTGTTTGTCTACAGTGTTTAATTATATGTGCACAGAAAGTATTGTACTATCCCCGGCCATGGCACTGTCATGAATGTGGAAGCCTCACTTTGAGTGTTTCATTTGCCTTCCAATAATATGATTCTAGTGGAGTTGGAGGGAGCAGGTGAGGAGGACACTGTAGGTGGCCAAGGTAGTATAGGTAGTGCCCACCCTGGGGTACCAGCTCCACCCTCTTCTGTTGATCTCCCTTCCTCCTCCCTTTCCTAGCCACCCCTCCCCCCCACTTTTTGGCCGTACTTCGGATTGGACCTAGGAGCTGTACTCATGCAAGGTAAGGTAGGAGCCCTGCTGACTCATCTGCAGCCCTAGCGATTTTCTGACATGTACTACATACACTGGCATGAAGGGTTTGCCTGTTGACTGTTTATTGATGTATTTAAGTTGTCATCTACCATGTTCTGCATGCCCCCCTTTTCCCTGCTTTGATGGAATTCTTACCAAGATGGATGGTGGATTTTGTTAAGTGACTTTTATGCATGTATTGAGACAACCACACACTTCTTAAAAGTTGTGAAGTATGTTGAATTACCTTAATTCTCGAATGTCAGTTAGCCTGGTGTTTCTTGTGTGAGTTCCATGTGTCATGATGTATTATCTTTTGTGGGTTGAATCTGATGAAAATTGGCCGAGGATTTTTTTCTTCAGTGTTTTTGATGACATTGTTCTGTGGTTCTCCTTTTTTTGTTTGAAGCTTCTTTCTGCTTTTGATGTATATGTAATGCTTTCCTCACTACACATGCTCAGAGACCTTTGAGTTTCCCTGGGTGGTTTTCATAGACTTCCTTTCTCCTCCTTAAGTGTTCTGTTCCTTACTGAAGATACCAATCTGGTTTGGAATTTACTTTTTGCAAAAGGTTTAACAATAGTTCAGGTTTTTGTTGTATTACTTATTTTACTTTTTTTTTTTTTTTATGGAAAGAGCCATACTCAGCCTGAACAAGCTTTGTTAATGTCAGCAACAGTGTCAGGTCTGTAGGCAGCTCCCTCAGCCACCAGTAGAAGTGGAGACTCAGCACTGATAGATTTTTTGTTTTCTACCTCTTTTCCTGAGCAGTGTGCATACACGTGTATTGATTTATTGATCCTCTCAGAGAAGCAGCTGTAATTTCATTTTCCCTTCACTTTCTGGTTCACTGATTTAGTCCTTTAGAGTTATTTTCTGACTTTGTTGCAGGTGGATTTGAGTTCACTGAGTTTTGAGGTCCTTTTTCTTTTCCGATCTGAGTATTGCTGACTGCAACCCTTTTGCTGTTGTAGCCTACCCTCCTTCTGCAGGCTGTACCCCATGTTCCTGCTGCTGCCCCCTGTGCTGCCCCTCTGCTGTGTCCCCTTCTGTACTACCCTTCTACCACTGTCCCCCACAGCTACCTCACCCTTGCTTATGCACCCCCAAACCTTCATACAGAGAATTTTAATTTTCATTTTGTTAAGAATTCCTTTTCTTTTTTGACTCATGGGATATTTTGAAGTATGATAGGTATTTTGTTCCTAAACTTTGGGGATGTTTAAGAGATTTGCTTGTTAGTAGTAACTTTTAATTAAGTTTCTTTGTTGATGTCAGTGTGCAGGTGTTCACTTTGTTGAGTAGGCTTTTCAGTGTTGTGCAGGCACAGTAGAAGGGAAAGGACATGTGCTCTATTTTGGTGCCCACTGGCTGGCAGGTGCCCTCATGCCCTCTGGATTTTTGGGCCTTGTTTTGAAAGGGCTATGAAAGCACTGGTTAGGATTGTGGACCCCCCTCTCTCCCTCCCTCCCTCCCTCTCTCCCTCCTTCACTCCTTCCCTCCCTCTCTCCTTCCCTCTCTCCCTTCCTCCTTCCCTCCCTCTCTCCCTCCTTCCTTCCTTCCCTCCCTCCTCTCTCCCTCCTTCCCTCCCTCCCTCCTCTTTCCCTCCCTCCTCCCTCTCCCTCTCCCTCCTGACTCTCTCTCCCTCCTCACGCTCTCTCTCATATTTTCATCAGTTTGCTTTATGTACTTTAAAGCTCTATCAGATGCAGAAACTTGGGGTCCCAGGTGAAGTGACCTTTGTAATTATCACCATGGTGCTCATTGCTTAACTGGCAACTCTTCTTTGATGTCTCCTTTTAGTTATGTTAAAAAAAAATAGGTATTTCTCCTTTCTTATGATACTTCTCCATTCTTACACTTTAAACCGGTGTTTTTATGTTAAATAGCTGTGTAAGCCTCTCTGGATTTGGATAGCTAAATATTGATGTCAAATTTGATTCCTGATGTGATCTAGTCTGTTGCCTATTTCTTTCCATACTATCTCTCTGTTGTTCCCTTCTTCTTCCTCTGCATTGGTAAACTTCTCCTTTGTTGTCTATTGACAACTCAGAAGTTACTTAACTGTCGCACGAAATAATGAGACTCAGGGATAGATCTCTGAAGAAGTTGGAGATACTAGAGGGAATAAACACCACAGTCAAATCTTACCCAGCTGTCTTCTAGCTTCCTCAGCCTAGATTCCCTTGGAATGGATTTCTCTGTGTTTGAATCCGGACTTAAGTATTCTTTCTGGTAATTAAGGCGTGGCCCCACCACACCTGCTTGGGAGCCTAGAATTCCTTCTATAATCTGAAGTGACCTTGACTCAGTTAGGATTAAGGGTGTAGGTCACCACTCCCAGGATACTCCCTGTGCTGGGATTAAAGGTTTGAATCACCACTCTGATTTTCCTAGACTGACTGTGGTTAGAGCTCTGGGACTTCTGGAGCTTTTACTAACCCCCCCCCCCCCCACATAGACTGTGGGTAGATTCCCTCTGATATCTCCAAAACTTCTGAAACTTTATTAAATCCCCACACTTAACCAGTTATTTCAAGGCTTACACAGTATTATCCTTTTGTGAATAAGGCAGTGATGTTCATAGTATGTAAGCTGTATAGATTCCTTTGAGTACATGTGTAGAGGGACACTATTGGATCATATGGAAGTTCAATTTTTAATTTTTCTGAGAAACCTCCATACTGATTTCTATAGTGGCTAGAATAATTTACATTCTAACCAACGGGGAATAGGATTTCTTTTCCTGTATCTTCACAATCACTTGTTGCTTTTGGTTTTTATTTGTTTGATAAAAACCGCTCTGGATGGGTTAAAATGGAATCTTGGAAGCATTTTGATGGGTATATTTGTGTGTGTGTGTGTATGTTTACTAGTCCCTTTAGTAAGTTTCTTTTGAGAACTGCTTGTTCACATTAGTTCATTTAATGAATTATTTTTGACATTTAATTTGAGTTTTTAAAAATATATTCTATAAGTAATCTCCTGCTAGATGAATAGATGTCCGTTTTGTAGGCCCTTTTCACTGTTTCCTTTATCATGGAGTTTTCTAGTTTGATACAGTCTCACTTGTCTCCTACTTTGTGTCCTGAGCTGTTGTTTTCTGCCCAGAAAAGCCGTGCAGTAGTTTTTCTTACCTTTAGTCTAGTAGCTTCAAAATTTTAGGTTACACTGCAGTTTTTAATCTGTTCTGAGCTGACTTTCTTGTAGAAGAGGCAGGATCGAGTTTTAATTCTCACTAAAGACACTCAGCCTTCTTGGTACCTTGTTAAAGAGGCTGTTTCTCTCCAGTGCATTTGGTGGTGGCTCACTTCCGTGGCTTCTGTTCTATTTCATTGGGGTCTGTATTTGCTTTTGTGCTGGTACAATACTGTTTTGTTACTACTGGCTGTCATAATTTAAGACTTTCTATAACATTTCTTGCAATGCAAGTTTGCTGGTAATAAATTCCATACCGTTTGGATGTGGAAGATGTGTATATTTTGCCTTATTTTTGAAAAACTTTTAGACATGAGATTTTTAGATTATTTTCTTTCATACTATCTTAGTTTGGGTTTAGTATTGCTGGGAAGAGATACTCTGACCGTGGCAACTCTTATAGAAGGAACATTTGATTGGGGGTGGCTTGCTTACAGTTTCAGAGGTTCAGTCCATTATCACCATGGTGGGAAGCACAGAGGCATGCAGGCAGACATGGTGCTGAGCTGAGACTGCTATATCTTGCTGGCAACAGGAAGTTGACTGACTGTCACACCGAGGGAAGCTTGAGCAAAAGAGCCTCAAAGCCTGTGCCACAGAGACACACTTCCTTAACAAAGCTACACCTCCTAATAGTGTCACACCCTTTGGAGGTCATTTTCTTTCAAACCACCATACATACTTTAAAAATATTTTGCATTGTTTCCCTCTTTGCATTTGCTTGACAAGAAAGTTTCTCTGATCATTATTTCTGTTCTTTTTTTTTTTTTTTTCTTGTGGGAGGTTTAGCAGGTTGATTATTGTGGTTTAGGCAGGATTCTCAGATTTTCTTGCTCTTTAAGTTCATTATACATATGTGTCATCAAATTTGGAATATTTCCAGCTGACGATCCCTAAGCTAATATTTCTTCAAGGAATTTATCCTTGTTTTTAATCTCACAGAGACTGTGTATGCGTGTATGCATGCACCCTTGTGTGTATGTTCATGTGTGTGGGGTATGTGTGGTATGTGTACATTTGTATGTGGTATGTGTATGCATTCATGTAGGTGCTGATGCATATATGCATGTCTAGAAGTCAAGCTCAGGTATCATTCCTCAGGCTGTGTCCAACTTGATTTTTCAGATAGGGTTTCTTATAGGCTTTGAACTCACCTGAGTAGGCTAGTCAGGCTGGCTGGCCAGCAACACCCAGGGGTTGACTCACCCACGTATCTGCAGATTGTGGCCAGTAAATGCATCATCAGACACTGGGAATCTGTATAGTTCATTAACTTTGTTAGCTTCCTTGTTCTTTTTGTTTTCTTTTGCTGTCTTTGACTGTGCCCGTCTGTAGTATCTAGCCAGCTCTTAATCCTATCAAGTATGTTTTTCTAGCTTACATTGTACTTTTCCTTTTTAGGCCAATGTCAGGTTTTTAAAATCTTTTGTGTACTTACTTAGTAAGTTCAATCTTTACTCCAGCTTCTGAACTGTAGGAAAGGTTGTAACAGTCAGGGTTCCCTGTTCACTTGTCAAGCAGCTCTCTGTCCACTAAGCCATTCCCAGGCTGACTGCAGAGTCCTCTCTCTTCGGGAGGTTGCTGCCCTTTTTTGCTCCTGGGAGGCCTTGAGGAAGGAAGCAGCACCACTCATTTCTTAGGTCTCACCTCTCAGTAGTCACTGTTCTTCACTACTTGATGTCTAGAGTCTCAAGAACCATTATCTGGATACTGTATCCACTTCTTAGGTTTATTCAGGTAGGTAAGAAAGTCTTGTCTCTTTTATTCCCTTTGGGTTGCACCTGAAAACTGCACTCATTTCTTACTAATATAGCATATTTTCACAGTAAGACCTGGCAAATACAACCCATAAACAAACAAGGAAACAAACAAACACACTTTTATAAAGTGGAGGCTGGCAAGATATCTCAATGAGTAGAGGCAGTTGCTGAAACAACCTGAATTTAAATCCCTGGAAACCATACTGGGTAGAAGGAGAGAATTGATTTTCACACACTTGCTGTGGTACATATATGTACATGCTCACTAACTACAGACCCGTAATAAAAATGTGTAAAGATTTTAATGAAATAAAAAATTTAAAACATTAGAAGTTAGGCTTTGATTTTTAATTTTCATCTTCTGTTCTAAACCCAGAGCAGGACAATCAGCTAGTATACCTGCTTGTCCCAATCCCGAAAGCATGGATATTTAGAATGATTGCAGATTATTGCTTGATTGTCTCTAAGTCATGCTTATTTTAGACAGTATCTTAGCTAAATTATTTCAGAAGTCTAGTTAGGAGAGAGAATATGGAAACATAGTAAGAATCACTAGTCATTATTTGAGTTTAGAGCTTGATTTTAAATACAAATTAGTTAATAAATTTGATAAGAACATATGTAGTTTTGGTACCCTTTTACATGGGTATTTGGGTCAGATGTTTGTGTACTAGGCCAGATTGTGTAATTTACTGATAACATCACTTTCAGTTCCTTTGTGTCCCACACTTTACAAATGCTCTGAATGGTGCAGTTTCGCCAACATGAACATGCTTGCTCAGAGTACAAGTTGACTCAGGTGGGTGAAAGAACATGCATTTTATTGACTTAGGATGTGGGTGGGGCAACCCGCTCCTTCTTAAAGTCATTGTATTTTGTGCACCAGTTCTTTTAAAATTGTGAATAGAAAAAAAATGTTGTTTTTGAAGGAAGTACTCATGAGACATTCTCAGTTGAGTCCTTGTGGGGGAGCCAATGGTTTGCTTGTCATACCCAGATCACATGATCCTGTGCCTCTTTGCTGTCAAATGAAACTTCTTTCCTCTCTGTGTGTGTAGATGTGTGTGTGTGCATGTGTATGTGTGTGTGTATGTATGTGTAAGACCTTCAGATATTTGACCAAATGTATCTGACAGCTTTAATACTGTTATATTTTAAAACTCACTGTCTTAATACCATGTTACCATTGTCCAGAAATACAAGTTTGGAAGTATTGTACATTTATATAATAACTTTATCCCTGTATTATTACTTTTTCTTAAGTGTTTGTGCTTTCAGTTTTAAAAAAGACATTTTTATTATTTAATTGTTGTTGGGACACAAACCATGTAGGCAGAATTTCAGAGAACTGATTAGGTTTTTGTTTTGTTTTGCATTGCACTACCCAGGATTATTCTTGGATTGGTCAGCCAGGCTTTTTCTAAGTGTTCGGGACAGTAGTGTCTTCAGACCCAGCCTGTAAGCTAGCATTTTTGTTCCTCCAGGGTGTCTGTGTGTTTCTGCCCAAAATACCCTGAAACAAAGCCTTTGAGCAAGAGGTTGTCCTTTGCCTAGATGTCCTCTCAGGTCTGGATCCCCATTTTACTGTTCTAGGACTTCTGTGCTTGATGTGACTGATTTGACCTCCCAACTTGTTCCTCATGGATGGTGCAAAGCCATCTACAGCCCTGTAGACAGCAGGGGTCCAAAGTAGTATTTGCATACCCATACAGGTTCACAAGTAAGAAAATATTAGAGCTTGCATTTTTATTACTGTTTGATTGATAAAGTGATTTGTCCATAGGGAGTGTCAGTGGCACGTATGGTGATGGATAATCAAATGCACATAGGAAACACATGATACATATGTTAAACCCACGCCAGCCCTCTCTTTTTGCTCTCACCGTAATAGTAGACACCATCTAGGGCATACTTAGCTTCTCCTTTAGGAGCCCTATAGATGCGGACATTTGAGTGTGCTTTTCTTATGAGGTGACTATGGCTTTTACTGGACCTTAAAGAGATCTTTGCTCTTGGAACCATTTCAGTTGCTATTCTGGGGTCTCGCTGAAGCCTTTTAAGGCTTGTGTTGGTAGAGCTATAACTATTTACATAACTTGGTTTGAAAAGCAAGGTATCTGATTAGGCATCTATTCCTTTAAACAAAGTCCTTTCTTTTAGGCTTAGCACAGAGAGAGTGAAGCCAAAGTTGTCATCATCTTAAAGCAATGCAGGACAGACACTGAAGGGTTTTCTGGTATCTGGTTTTTACATTTCTTTTTGTAAGGTATTATCTAATGTCTTCATTAATCTTAATCTATTTTTAAAACACTTTGGCAATGCCTTTCAAACTTAGATGCATTGGTTCCAGGTGGGGGTGACTACAGAGCTATTTTTGAAATGCCCTGTTCTTACTGTACTGTTTGCATAGGGAGATTTTCTGCTGTTCATAAGCTTCTCTATGAGGCTTGCAGTAGTGTTTGATGGAAGTGTGTGGATCAGGGCTGAAAGCCAAATCAGTTGATGATGTGAGATTGAGTCAAAAGTGTTTTTGAAATCACCCATAAAATCCTTAAATGGCTTGTACCATATGCAGTACATAACTGTGTTTGTTTAGTCCTATAGCAAGTATCTATTGCTTCTTGTAACTCTTAGTTATAGGTCCATATAGCCCCATCCTTTAGTGTTTTCCTCAAGACTGTCATGGCTTTCTTTCTCACTTCACTTACCCTACTGACTGCTAGGATTTATTTAACTATCTATGGTTAGAAAATCCTACCACGCATGTCTTCTTTCTAATAAGTTTTAGACCTGGGATAATACTCATTTAAATATTCTTTCAGTTAAAAAGACTTTAATTAAACATGTGTATGTGGGTAAATTTAATTAATTTAAACCCATGTGTGATGCAATCTTTACATATTCCTAGTTTTCCTCTCTTTATAAATTGGTAGCATTAAATTCTGCCAGTGGTGTATTGTAAGGAAACTGTCTTGTTTATTCACTTATGAGTATTAATGATGAGCATTAAGAATGTGTAAAGGTGTTGCCACTGGAATTGTAGTTGCAAGAGTATCATATAGATATATATATGATAGATATATAGATATATAGATATATAGATATATAGATATCATATACATAGGATATCATTCCTATGTAGCTAGTGCCCTAGTGAATGGCACCCGAGCTTTCTCTAAAGCAGGCATGAACCATACGTGATAGGCACTCCTGGCGCTCTCCTGTGTATCATATCAATGACTGGCACAGAAATGAAGATTGGTGCTGGCTTGGATTGCCCTCTAGGAAACAGTCATATGCTTCTGTAAGATCCTTCCCAGAGCATCTGAGAAAGTCTGTGGAATCTGATCTGATTTCAACTGTATTTTGTTGCAGATATGAATTACCTTACTTTATTAAAGATTCTTTTATTATTTTTTAACAGGAATCACTAGATTCGATCTACTTGGAGACTTTGGAAGATTTAACTGGCTGGGAAATTTCTATATTGTATTATCTTACAATTTACTCTTTGCCATTGTGACAACATTGTGTTTGGTTAGAAAATTCACATCAGCTGTACGAGAGGAACTTTTCAAGGCCTTAGGTAATCTGAGGTTTATGGACATTTCTTTCTACTAATCATGATTTTGACATTGTATCTCTATTTAGTTTCTAAGTATGCATGACTGACAGTTTACATTCTTGACTAATGTTTTGGTTGTGACTGGATTGGAATCAGGTCATTATACTCTAGGGCCTCATCTGTAAGTGTGTGGATAGGAATTGTGATGGTGGGGCCTTAATACAGTGCCTAGGACACCCTAACAACTTGGGAATGGCAATCAGCCTCTGTTCTTATCACGATAATGATGAGAATGACTTGGCATTGAAGGTTTGCTTTCTTTCTAGTAATGATGCCTTTTGCTATAATTTGCTTGAAGCCCCCCCCCCCCCTTTTGAGGGGAGGCTTGGATTTTCTAAATGTACAAGCAACAACCTATAAGTCTCTTCAATAAGCCAAATAACTCCGGAAAGAAATGTTAGCATTCTTGGTGCTGACAGGACAGGAGGCATGCTGTCATGTTCTCTGTGTGTGTATTGTGGTGGCCTCAAAGTCTGCTCTAAGTGATGTATGTTTGCTGTGTTTACTTGGACACTCATGACAACATGGTTTAGGACAAGAAGCACTCTGGAAGCTTCCCAGGTTTGTAGCATCTAGGTAATTCCATAGCAGAAAAGAAAGGTGGTAATTTCCTATAGTTAATATAGGAAACCCTGGCATTAACTCATTTACATGATACCACTTGAATGCTTATGCTCCCTATAAGCTGTGGTTTTGATATTTTAAGAGCAGCATATTTATAGGTTCATTAAGGTCCAATTTCATAAAGTTTAAACAATAGGAACAGTAGTAGTGCCTTTCATAGCACTAGCCTTTATGACCTTGATGTTTAAAAGGATGACCTTTAAAGGAAAACATACCATGTTACAGCTCTATATGTATTTTATTTGTAACATGCACTGTTAAGGGACAGCTGATTGGAATATTTCCCTGAAATGAAAAGGCTACATCTCATCTCAGCTGAAACACCAGATAACTTGAATTTTAGTGCCTGGGGTACTGGACACATTAAAAATAGCCAGATTACCAGGAGTAAAAAATCCCTCAGTCACATGTCTAGTTGAAACTTCATTTTTAGCTAGGAGCTCAGATGAATGCCCACTTGGCTCCAACTGAGATGGCTGTAGAACACCATATTGGTATCTCACTGTGGAGCTTTGCTAAGGCAGTGAGTCAGCCTGTCAGAGCTCTGCCAGGGGTCCTCTGTGTCATGTCAGCAATTTGACTTAAGATGCAGTAGTGTTTGCAAAAATTGTTTAAAACTCCCAAAGCTATGTTTTTTTCTTTCCCAAGCATTTTCTGTTACCCTTCTTCATATAGGAAAGATCCTTCATAGGAAAGCTGTCCTGCTGCTAAGCAGGTCTTATCGGGCCACCTGGTCCCTTAGTTGCTTCTTTCTCACCCTTATCCTATTTTTTTTCTGCAGGACTCCACAAGCTTCAGTTGTCAGATACCTCAAGGGATTCAGAAACTGCAAAACCTTCTGCAAACGGGCATCAGAAAACACTATGAAACCTGACTGCCTCAGTAGCAGGTCCTGATGACTCCTGACATTCCCACAGACACTGATCTGCTGTGGTGGGGTCTGGGCCAGCCTGTCAGTGACACCTTCTCATCAGCACTGAGAACTTGCATTGCTAATCAGTTTCTCGTTTGAATTTTCTGATTGACCTTAGAGCTTTTGGTTAAACCCCAAGTCTTAGAGACTGAGGAATAGTAGACATACAACTACAACATGGAACCTTCTGAATAAGAGGTGAAGATGTGGAAAGAGCAGACATGGATTTTCTTATGCTTTGCTTTATGCCATGAGACACTTGGGTCCTGCAGGCAGAAGCCTGCCTATAAGTTGCCTGGTACCCCAAAACATCTTCAGAAAGTCCTGGAAACTTCTGTACTAGTATTAAACTACATTTTTTTTTTATTTCCTTAAAAAACCAAAAGGAGTTTCTGATTCATGTTACAGAATCTTCATTAGACTTTGAGCCAATGGGAAAATACTAGATTTTTTTCAAACCTGAGCCTTGGTGGGCAGCCCCAGGACTATCGTGGTAAGCTGCAGTAGGAAGCATATGTGATTGTAGATGTGGACATTTGTGTGTATACACCTGATAATACTTCTCAAAGCACAGTGCCAGTATTGTATACACTTGTAACTTAGACTTTGCCTTATAGGCTGTATGTACATTCACTTTTTAAAGCCTTTTTTCAAAAACTTCTTTACCCCCTGTGCTTATTGTGCCTGTGAAACCCATAGATGGAATTGCTCCTTCACGTCTCTCAGGCTGTGGTGACATATACACCACCTTAAGTCTCCACCTCAGGAAAGTTACCAGTGTAATATCCAGAACTTAAAGGTCATGGAAAGGCAGGTGCAGTGGAATACGAGTTCATAATTATTTAGTTGTTCAGCTGTAAGTAATTGTTGGGATGGCTTCTCAACTCCTAAGTCTGCTGATTAAAAACCATGAGTGTGTTACTCCCTAGGTAGCATACAATTCACAGAAATACAGTGGTGCTCACATGTGTTGTGTGGATGACAAAACAGGGTTTGTGTTCAGAAAAAGTAAAGCACTTTTTTCTCACGTTGTTAAATTTAGTTTCTTTTGGAGAAATTTATAAAAAATAGGCTGTATCTGACATTTTTTTTTTGACTTTAAGAAAACAAGAAAATTTAGCTGTCCTTTTACAAGTTGTTGAGCACACTTCTTTATCTACACCACGGCATTCCCTGATTCCTCAGGTTAGTGTTAAAGAAAAGGAGAATTAGCGGTGTGGCTGTGAGTGACTCGGTGCATGAAGGCCTGCACTAGCACAATGCACGCTAGCTGCTTTCAAATTTCCATGAGCACTATGCCTATGTTAGTTGACGCCAGGCTCTGCTTTTTATTGAAACTTGAAATTTATCCTTTGGGCAGACCAAGTGAAGGGGAGATCAAGACCAGTTCCCACTGCAGTCACTTTCAGTGTGTGTGTGTGTGTGTGTGTGTGTGTGTGTGTGTGTGTGTGTGTATTTGTATATCTACATCCATTCATAAGGCAAGATCTGAGAACAGCTTTTAGGAGTCAACATTCTTTCCTTTCACCATCTGTATACCTGTGATTGCATTCAGGTACCTTTACCTGATGAACCATCTCACTGGCCAGTCTCAACTTCTTGTTCATTTGGAAGTTCTTAATCTGAAGATGGAAGCCAGGCTTGGGGAACCAGAAGATACATGATGAATTTTAAACACTACTAGAGACATTTGCTGATGAGATGGAAAGTGGATTTCAAGAATTGTCTCACCTTGAATCTCAGACACTCTGTGGTTGATCTGCTGTGTGGTCACTCACATGAGATTCATCTGGTAGGAGGGACTGAGTCACTGCATTGGGCATGGAGGCGGGCTGGTATAGAACTTCACCAATAGACAGCAGCATGCAGAGGTTTCACGTTCTAAGTTTGTGAAGACAGGTGCACTTAGAAGCCTTGCATTGCAGTTATGTTTTACAGAGAATGTAGAAAGCTCTGCAGAGGGGTGTTCCCGTTCATACTAGCCATGGTGCTTATTTCTGCCTGCCTGGCACTGCACCAATGACTGTTATGTAGTCTCTTTTTTTCTCTCACCTTGACTTTCCTCTTTAAGAGGGCATGAAGCTCGACATGGTTGTGCGTGCCTTATAGCACTCAAGAGGCAGAGGCAGGAGCCCAATGAATTTGAAGTCAGCCTAGTTTACACAGTGAGACGTCTCAAAAACTAAACAAAAGAGCACAAAAGTCGAGGGTAGGGGCTGAAGAGGCGGCTCAGCTGTGATGAGTGCTGGCTGCTCTTCCAGAGGACCCAGGTTTGGTTCCCTATCTACACAGCGGTTTACAGTCATCAGTGACCCTAGTCAATCCAACACACTTTTCAGGCCTCACAGGCACTGCAGGCACATAAAAACACAGTTTAAACAAAAAAGCACTGGGCACTGTGTAGATCTTGTTGAGGGGATATAGTATATAAGTAGTTGTGATATTTTAATCAATTATAGTTACAAGTTTTGTAGGTTCTAACATTGCTTTTTACTGATTTTCTATCATATATTTTAGAGCTCTTTCTCCAGTCTGTCTACCTGCCTACCTACCTACCTACCTACCCACCCACCCACCCACCTAATGTCTGTTTATCTGTCCTATGTAAAATAAGGTCTGACCTAAATGTGAGACCCTGGGTGAAGGTTTCCATGCCTGCATTGCTAGCTCTTTCGGTCTAGTTAAGTCAGAATGCAACCTCTTGGTCTGTTTCTCACAGCCTC
The DNA here is from genome assembly GCA_033318265.1 of Phyllotis vaccarum. Taxonomy (NCBI): domain Eukaryota; kingdom Metazoa; phylum Chordata; class Mammalia; order Rodentia; family Cricetidae; genus Phyllotis; species Phyllotis vaccarum. The sequence goes on along the minus strand of JARWLC010000014.1, from coordinate 75,216,022 downwards.
TGGGGCTGTGTGCTTCTACTCATGGCTAAATGCAGTAGGTAATTCCTGGAGGCAGTAGCACAGACTCCCATTGGTTATATTCTATGTGTTTGCTTGTGGTTGGCAGAGTATTTAATGCATATAGGCAGAATTGTTATAGGATCTTTAACTATGTGAACATAAGATACAGCACTGATTTTAAACTAGCTAACTGGTATGATACTTTTCAAATGTCTAGACACACTGGTAAATTTTTGTTATAGATTATTTTCAAATTTTGTTAGTTTTGTTTCTGAGATACTTTTAGCGTGACTTAAAAATTCTTAGAAATTAAAGTTCTGAAAAAAGTTATTCTACTTGGTTTGTAAGTCCATATAAATATAAATCTATGTTTAGTTCATGTTTATTTAATTCCATCACGATGGACTCTCCAGAGTATTGACAGGCTGCTTCTGGTTCAGTGTTGGAGCACAGTGATTATCCCAGTGGATGTTAGAGAAAAAGAGAGATGTTTTCACTTGCTTTCTGTTGTGTGTTTTTGATAAGCTTCTTTGCAACCCCCAAATAACATTAATAGTTGAAAACGTGCACCTTACATTATTTAATGATTCAAGCTCATTAGGCTTGTTTCTGATTTCTTTTATAGAAGAACTGAACTTCATCCAGAGCACATTTGCTGGCAGTGTGCACAGCCTGTGAACACCAGTGACTTCACACTGCAGTTCACAATAAGAAATAAATGTCCTCTGTAACTGAGTTTACATACACACCAAAACACATTTAACAAAACAGTGGCATTTTTCTTATGGTATTTTCTAATGATTATTTTAACAATTTTTTGAAATCTCAGACACAAACTATATTTCCTAACCTACTTGTACAAAATGGGGGGAATTTTCCATTTGAAAAAAAATAACTGGAGTCTTGTTTGAAATAATGAATACACTTTTGTTGTTACTGTTGTCTTGAATACTTGGGTAAATTTGTTGGCTCTAAGGCTTTCTGAATGTTGTTTTTTTACTCTCAAAAGCTGTTGTGAAAAGTCCTGTTGTATTGGCACCAAGGGCACAGCAATTTTGTGTGGTTTGTTGAGCCATCTGTGATTATGTAGGGACCTAACAGTATACAAGAAACAGGGGCCATGTTGTTGAGATCTCATTTTGTCCCCACTGTTTACTGTTTGCAGAGTCTGGCCTTTCTCCTCTCACAGTCCAGCACTGGCTCAGGCTATAGGGTGGGTGACTTTGCCTTATATTTCTTATTGTGAACTCACATCAGAAACTCTAAAATGGTGCTGGTGTGCAGGAGCATGGGGACAGGAAGTGGGTGTTCCTTCCTGGCACATGGTAGCTTTGAATTCTGTCAAATAGGAAATGCACACCTCTATTTCATAATTTTGGAACACAGCCAAAAAACTGAAGGTGCTTGAAGTTGCCTCATTCTTGAGTGAAGAAGTGGTCAGTCCAGGTCAGCTGGATTTCAGAGACTCCTGTTGGCTTGTTCAGATGTCTCAGTCAGCAGGCAAATCCTGGAGACATCACTCTTTCTGTGTGTTGATGGGGCTTGAGAATGTGAGCAGCCATGCTAGCCTGCCTGCCTGTGCACCTTGTACATACACCTTGTACATACTGAAGCCCCTTCTCTGATCTTTACATGCAGCCAACACTTAATGCAGATCATCACTACACAGATGTCTAAGATGCTTTAATTCTAAAAAGAGACCAATTTTGTGGATGAAACTTACAAAGACATAGAGTTTAAAAACAACAATAACACCAACAGCTGCCATAGGATTCTGCCCTTTTCACACATTGCTTGAAGCACTTACTTTCTCCTTCTCTTCACTCAAACCTATAATTTTACTTAGGACTCGGGAAGCCTGAAGTAGGTCCAGCTTTGGCTATACAGCAGAGGAGGAAACTCAGTAGCTACAGTCTGAAAAGTTGGCACCAGCCTTGGCCCTGGAGTTCCCAGGGCCGCACACTAATCCCTGTGTAGGAACTGAAAGTACTAAAAAAAATAATCTATAACCACTTCCAAATAATCACCTCTGTCCTGAGTGGTTATTAATAGAGATAGCTAGTAGAGGACCATGTAACATTGCAGTTTTATAATGATGTGGCTGTCTCGTGTTCTTTGAAAGCAAAAAATGTCCTACAAAGCTTAGTAAGGTCAGAGTCCACCTCAGCTTGTTAAAGGGTTCTAGAGCTCCCACTGCTCTGTGACATTCTGGAAAAAGCCCCAGAAAACCTGTTACTGGCTCACATGGACCATTTGTGGGCCCAAATACCCTTAGAATGTGCTTTTTTCTTTTTTTTTTTTTTTTTTTTTTGGCGGTGTTGTATTCAGTTCATGAGTTAGGCGAGTGCCTGGGGATGAATTAGATGCTATGAAGCAGCAGCCACACAAATTCCTAAGTGTGGACGAACTTGTCTGTCCACCATGTGGGGAGAAAAGAATGCTTTGTAATTGCTTACAACCCAGAGCACATCAGCCTCCTAAGTATGGATAAAGGAAAAAGAAGAGGTCAGTGAGAAGGCGGCTTTCTCCTGCAGGAATGCTAAGACATGTGCTAAGCTAAGGGAGGGGTTAGTGTATTACAATAAAGTCAGTCCACTCTGAGGAAGAGGCCGCATTGAGAGTTAGACACATTGAATTCTGTGGCCACTAAACCTTATTGGCATGAGGTAGCCCATTCGGTGCACTAATTCCTATGTGTCAACCAACTAAAGATCCGATGGTTTGCACTGTCCTCTTGAACTCACACAAGAAATTTACCTGAATTGTCACTGACCCTTGCAAAATGCCTCAGGCCTTACCTTCAACACCAGAATTTTCACTGCCTTCAGAACCTCAATGAAGTTGATGTCTTATGTGTATTTCAACCTGTTGCCAACCACTGCCATCCATTACCATGTCAGTAGAAATGAACTCTGCTCCTTCAGAAGAAGAGCTTACTGTGGGCCCAGCAGTGTCATCTCAGCTTGTACATGGCCTCCCTCCAAGGTCAGAGCAATCAGACTGCTGAATACATGCAGAGACACCTTCAGCTGGGTTTTCTGAATGGAAAAGTTGGTTCCTAGTTGCAGCCTGTCTCTGTCTCTTGTTTAAAGTGTTCTATAAACGAATCTCCAAATGTAATAGTATGTCTCTAATCATTAAGAGCTTTTTTGAGCATAATCTAACATATACATAACTAATTCACAAATTATATATCTATATTAAAAACCAAAAAGAGCTATTTAAAAAGGGTAAAAGTATAAATATGGATTTTAAATACTTTTTTACATTGCCCGGGGGGGGGGGGGGGAGCGCAGTTCTGAATCCTGGCATGTACCGTTGTTTGCTACCTGCTTCTCTGCTGCACTCCTATCCAGGTTGGGTGAAGACTCTCTAGCTAGCCTGAGCATAGCACATAAAACTCTGGCAGGCCTTGCTCTTCTCCCACATTCTCTCTGCCTTGCTAAAAACCATTAGATTGCATTCCTAATGCTAGCCACCAAGGTCCACTTCCTTCTCCTTCCTACCAAGGTCCATCTATTAAAGTATTTGAAAGCCCAGCAATCAAAAATACCCTTTGCTTCACCTAATTAATACACTCAGTTAAAATTAAACACCTCGTCCTAACATGGGGTTTTCCTTTTTATGTTCATAAACTGCCATTTTCCTGTGGGCCACATCTGTCTCCCCTCTATCCAGAAGCAGTCTTTTGTCCTTCTGAGACCAATACCCCTCCTTCCCCCTCTCCCCTGTTACCTTTCCCCTTGCCCTTCTCTTCTATCTCGTCTTGGTCTCTTATTTCCTGCCCTCTGTCCCTCTGGGGTAAATAAATCTTTTTTTGTGCTGAGAACTTTGTCTGTGTGTCTTGAGCCAATACTAGTCCCTTCACTGGGATACTGTCTCAGATGGACACTGCCTCCCAGCACAGTCATCAAAGAAAAGATTCTCTGGTGGAGACTGAGGCAAAAGAGACTTAAATCCCTGAGATATAAAGGGAGCTTGAAGTATCTTTTGGATAGACACCACTGTTGATTATCATACTGCTATTACTGTTGAATGGGTCTTTATCTGTTCCAGTGGCCAGGGGCCATCTGAACAGAGCTGCACATTGATTACTATGTATATCAATCTTAGCACCATTCTCTGTATCCAACCTGGGGTTTAAAGTGTTTTAAAAAATCAATATATCTGTGCTGACACCCACACACATTCTTTTTCCTGTCCTTAGTTCCTATAGAGTGCAACTCTTCACAAAACACTTACACTATATTAGGCATTATAATTTAGAGGTGACTTCAAAGTATGTTGAGATTGTATGCTCGTTACAGGGGAATACACCATTTCATATCAAGGACTTGAGCATTTGTGGGGTCTGAAATTGGAACACTGGCACCAATCCTGTGGGCTCTATAGATTTTTCAGTTGTCTCATCTCATAAATGACCACAGGATTCTGCACCCCTGCTGTGAACATTTGGTTTACCTTGTTTTGATGTTGAGTACCACTATTTGTTTTTCAGTTTACATGTTAAAAGTACTTCTCTATACTACTAATCTATTACATAAAAACAAAGGAAAGATTCTTACACATTGGAGAAATGTATCAGTTTTCTGGATGTTGGTTAGACTAGCTATCTTTTAAATAACAATATTCTTCATTTATTTCAAGTGACTGAACTCACAAATGCACAAACTGCTTTTTATGTAATCAAAACTAGATGGGTCCTTACATTTCCTCTGTATAATCAATTACAAAGAACAGACAGCAGCGTAGTATTCAACCCAAAAACAAGGTAGGCTTTTTACCTATTTCTTGTTCTAGTTTTAGATTTAACTGCCTGAACATAAACTCAACATTCAAGAATTCTTTTTTGGTAGCAGGAACGGCAGAGAGGACAGGCATGGAAAGGGGCACTGTCTCCCAAGGAAAATTCCTCCAATGCCAGGAGGCAGGCATGGTGGAACAGGTGTGCACAGGACAGGAGGACTGTCTTGCGAGGACTCTGGTTGCTGTTTTCTACAGATGCTTGCTGGCAGTCACCATGGAATGAAAGTGGAGTCAGGCAAATGGAACACTCGTAGATTTCCCGGCTAGCAGCCTGCAGTACAAAGCAAACTAGGATTAACTGTCCTGTCATGTTCCATGGTTACTACAGTGAGAATTATGTCCCAAGATATGGGTCCTCTAAGGCAGTAAACATTAAAAATCTTAAATGTTAAGGTGTGAGGTGTAGAGGTTATAATAAGCATTTAAAAACAAAAATACTTTAAAAATGCTGAGCAGTAATAATATAAAATGTATAGTGTGCCTTTTAACTAAAAGTGGAAAAACACCTGGCTGAAATTGTTAAAATTTTAAAACATTCACAAGCTTATGTTTTAAACTTTTTTTTAACCGCTCAATTTTGTTTTCAAGTTTTCCCTCCATCTTGGCTTTGAGTCACTGCAGAGCCCTGCTTTCCTTCCTTAGGCTCTTCAGATGTCGAAGGAGGGCAGGAAGCACGGATGTACCCTTTTGGGCTTTCACTGTTTGTAAGACCCACCATCAAACTGGAACTTTAACATTGAAGGTCCCTGATGGTCATCACTGAGCATCCAAGGCAGACCTCACCAAAACTCCCACCCTTTATAGACGTGATTGCAGTCCCTTCTGCAGCGGCAGCAGGGAAGCTGGTCTGAAATCCTACCTGTTCTTGGATTTTCTCCCAGTCTTCCTCAGTGATCTCATGGCCACACCTTTCATCTAGCTGCTGAAGAATGCTGCGATTTACAGCCAAGCAGAGGTCAATTTCTGAGAAGAGTTCATCTATGTTGGTGTTGTATGAGCACAAGATTCGGTGGCTGATTTCTGTGAACTGAGAACAGGAATACATCTGAATGATGGCGGTCATTCCTGAAGGAGGAACTTGGCTTCTCTGTTCTACAGAAGCTGTCACAAGGCTCTACTGTAATGTGACAGCAGTGCCCTCATCTCTCAGGACGGGGCTCCTGAGAGAAACCTGTCTCACTGTCCTCAGCTGTCTTCTTCTTGGGGCTTTCCATTCTCCATCAGTGAGAACCCAGTGCACCGTTGCTTAGCTGTTGACTCAGGCCTGTATTATGTAAGAAGGTGCCTATGTCACAGGAGACTATTAAATAAGTGTTTATACTTTTTATTTGCTAATTTGTCTTTTGTTGGTCTAATTGACAGGATTCCAGCTCAACAATTTAGAGAACTATAAAGAAGAAAGGATGCTTTTTCCTCTGCTGCAGTTAGCAAGGCATGTATCTGGAATTAAAGCTGACAGGAGGGAGGAATTAGAATCTTACAGAGGACTTAGACAATGCAGTGTATAACTTGTTGATATGTAGGGACCAGAGCTAGCTCTTAGGCTTTGCTTCTCAACCTGTGAAGCTGTAGCTCCATATTGTAGATAATCTTAGTGTAAGCAGAAAAGAGGGAATCCAAGCAAAGGAAGGTTTTCTTTTCTTTTTTTTTAAATTAAGCTCTGAGGTAACAATTTGAAACACTGCTTTACATAATGACTTTTGAAATCTTCCTCCAAGCACAGATAATTTATGGATAACTGAGATGCCCTACTATAGAACAGATCCCTTGGGACTTTGGTTGAATTCTACATTAGTAGTGTCAGTATAGAGGCAGCATATGCATAGCATCTGAAGTATTAACTTTTAATAAGTCTCTCTAGTATTTCTCTAAGCCCAGTTTTTAAATAAAATTATATAGAGAGATGTATAATTAAAAAACATACAAAAACATTTAAGAAGCCAACTGGTCTTAGGACAAATGATTTGGGCATGAGACGTTGGCTGTGGCAGAGCATGCAATTATCTAATAACATGAACAAGAGCTTCTGGATCCACAGGACTTCAGTACTTCAAACACACACTGGAGTGAACCACTGTACACACACTTAGGAAGGTCAGGCATTCCTGGACAAGTTCTCTACTTGCTTTACCTACTGCCATTAAATAGACCTCAGTCTGCCTGATTTCTGACTCATCTGGATATGTCTGCTGTGGTTCTTTGGCCTCAGTGAGTTGTACCCTCTACAGTGAGAAAGGCTTGACATTGCACTTGTCCTTTCCTCAAGACGCTGTCACCCTATTTAAAAAGAGCAAGTCTTATTAATACAATTACTTATTAGAAATGTAACATGCCTTAAATTTCAGTGGGTTCATGGTAAGACAGTAAGGAGGCATGGTGGTATACACCTGTAAACCAAGCAATCAGGAAACTTGAGGCAAGGGACCAAAAGTTTGAAGCTAGTTTGAACTACATGAGACCCTGTCTCAAAGTGATTTTTTTTTTTTTGGTTGTTTTAGGGTTTAACTTACAAAATTATATACTGGTCTGTTTCAACTCACTCTTTTCTGTACATTTTCATGACTTATTTTTCTTAATTAGAACATGTAGTAAAAATGTACATTATTGGTCCTGTGTTTAAATGTCATTGTAATTGTGGTCTTTTTACTTAAAATATAATTGTAGGAATTCTCCACAATTACCTTTTATACAGAAATTCAGGTGTGTACAAATGATTAATAGGATGGTGCCACTTTACACAGCATTTCATTATAATTAGTAAGTTTAGAAAATGAAAGATTCAGAGTGTTTACTATCACAGCAGTATTCATGAAAGCTGGGCATGACAGGCACAAGGGCACTCCCTGATCATATGGATTCTTATTTTACAGATTTTTTTGTAATTCACTAGATCAGCTAATCAGCCCTGTTTGTTCTTAACAAGTAGAATGTTTATATCTCTTCAACCAGTGTTGCCTTCCCGTACCCATCCTTTCCAGATAAGAAGAGCAACTGTGACAAGGTCTTCAGACCAGGCATTCACATGTGACACCCAATCCTATGCTGCCCAGTTAAGATAAACGAACGGACTCCCACTAGGATGTTCCCCAGAGTGGAAACCGCATTTTCATGTTTAGGTGTGAGGCACTACATCCTGGACAACATGGCTCTGTATCACCAAATTTTAGTGCTATGCTTTACTTTAGTCCCAGTTTGGGTTTTTAGGGACAGTTATAATGGCAGAAATGCTAAGTAGGTAGTAATAGCGCAGTCACAGAGGGTGTACAGAGTCCAGGAGCCAGTCTCTTTCAGATGTTCTGGGAAAGAATCTTTCTCTGGATTTCAGTGAGGCTAATGGTTTTTCTGAACAAGAGGAAAAACATTTGCTTTTAAGGAAATCATATGAAAAGAGACTGGAAAAAAAATGAGTGTATCTAGTCATTGCATAGCAGCACATGGTGTAACTTTACACCATATAGTTACATTACACCACTGTGTGACAGAAACGTAGTTGAAGCTACATGTGCAATGCTAAATTTCTAGTAATCACCTTGAGAAGGCTTATAAATTATTTTTTCCCCATCCAATATATCTGAAATGCCATTTTACCACTCCCATTTGGATGGGGTATTTTATATGCTGTTCCCTATCTCAGATCAGACTTGTTTTTTTCTCTCCTAGAATCCAAAGCCAAGTGGGTTGTGGTCATCTGTGTAGGACTCTGATGCCTCAGGAAGACAGACAGTGTAGGAGATGAGACCATTAGACAGTAACGACTAGTCCCATGAGGCAGGAGAGGGAAGCTCATTTGGGGACACCCACAGCTCCTTTTTGAAAATCTAGGGGCTTGGCGGCAGTTCACTTAACTAGGATAAGTGAGGCACTGGGTTCCATCTTTAGAGCTTAGAATTTATTAGACTATAGGAGATTGTATTAGAGGGGCTGGACAGTGACAGATGGCCATCATATGCTTATATGCTGCCCACAGCAGCTGGTATCTCACCTAGAAAATGTTTTCCACTCACCTGTGAGCCTGGAGACTGAACAGGCTGGCTGCTTGCAGGCCAGAGCACCTACTGCACCTGTAAGACCCGAGTGACTGCATACAGGAGTGTGCACACTGTCCTTACAACTGACCAGTCCCATTTGTATAATTACTAACACCTGTCCAGCTGTGTCCATTCTGTATTCTCTTCTGTGTATTCTTTTTGTTCTGCCACTTTAAACTTTACTATTACATTTATTTCCTATGTGGGTGTGTATATCATGACATGAGTATGGAGGCCACAAAAGACAACTACTGAGAGTCCGTTCTCAATCTGTAGGTTCTGGGATTTGAATGCTAATCATCAATCTCCACAGCAAGTGCCTTCACCTGCTGAGCCCTATCAGGATATCCACACTAAAAACAAAACAAACCTCTGTTCTCCAATAAAAAGTTTGTATTTTTAGCTTTTTTCTCTATTACCTTAAAGGTGAAAACTCTTCTATTTTTTTTTTTTTAGCTCCCACCCTAGAGATGCATACTTAAATTATCACAGCCCAAAGTTAACCAGTATCTTTATCCTCTGAGCCAACATGAGGATCTTTGTATGTTTTCACCTGACTATCCTCTTCTGGTTCAGTTTTACAAACACTAGAGCTCTCTGACTTGTTGGAGACACACTGTTACTCTTGTTTGTCGGATTCAATGCCTATGAGATAACCCCTTTCCTCTTTATTTAATACCTATACCACAGATTTCCCATCTTTGGCGATTTTCTTTCTTTAGGGAGTGCAATCTTCAGTGCTCCTCCCAGGCAGACACTTTAGAGCCAGAACAGCATTATCCATCTGAACTCATGTCTCTCTCAGACTCCATTCTTATACATAGTTTTCATTTAGTTCACATGGAATTCTAGGCTGTTTCTTTTCCCCTTCATGATGTCCAGTCTTCTGGCTCATGCTCAACCTCTTGAGACATCTGTGTGGTGTAGGTGATGTTCCTTTGCTTCTGAGGTCTTCCACAGCATTACTAAGTGGAGTACTGACACCTCTCCAGCTTTTAAGTCATATTGAGGATCCTCTGACCACTTAAGTTTGGTCTGGATTAGCTTCAGATCCAGAAAATTCCCTTTCCTTTGCTGCTTTAAACATTTTCTTCATCCTGTTTATTCCCTTTTCCTTCTCTGTTCTAATAACAAGATGGCGTCTACTGTGACCTCTCTACTTGTGTTTTTTTCTGAGACATTCCCACTGAAAGGAGAAGAAAAGAGCAGCCAGGGTAGCTAGAGGGCCCTTTCCCTGGGATAAAGTGCTCACCAGTGACCCCAGGGCTGTGTTGAGATTCCATCCCAGAGAGAAGCTCATTAAGACTCAGGAAGTAAACAACTCACAGTCTGGAAGTCCCTGAAATTGAACACTCACAAGGCTCCACCCTCAAAGGCTATATAAGTAGTAAGGACTGCTATGAAGAGGAGACTCTGACTTGTCCAAGTACCTACGTGTTGTGTAGAGGGCATCTCCATGTGGCTTTCTGTGATGCATATGTCTTTTGAGTCATCCATCCTCTTGTAGGTAACTTTAGTAAGCTTACTGGTTCACTGAATTGGCTTCTGGTGTTACTGTGACTTTCCTGTGATGTTGGTTCCCTTCCTGGGATGAGGAGATACTTGTTCACATCTTTCCAGAGCAGTGTCACACAATATCCAACATAATGTGCCAGTGAAGAGAAAGACTTGAGGTACAAACAACAGTACTGGAAGGGTGGTGTGGCCACAGGCCAGGCAGGCAGCTCCTTTAACAGGGCACCTGCTTTTCTGAAAAGTGATGGGCATGTGTGTAGATGAGAAATGGTAACTCTGGGCTTCCACATGTGAATTCAGTCCTCACACCTGTACTTAAAGAGACACCATGTAGTTTAAAGCTAAGTGATTAGCTTATGCTGATACTTTAGAATGTCACTCCAAACAACAAACCATGATTTAAAATGCCATAGAAAAGAAAAAAAAATGTATTAAAAAACAGTGTTTTCATTTTGTGGCTTGGGTTTGGTTCCATCACCTGCAATAACACAGTATTTGTGTCCCTCATATAATTGTCATCAGCCACAGCTGTTCCCACTCATAGCTCCAGACTTCTCCTCTAGGAGGGACTCTTGACAAGAAATGTCAGGGAAACAAGCCCCCCCCCCCCATATCCTGGTCACTCCTTTCTGAGGCCATGAGTATGTGTTCTCTCACACCTCTCCGCTGGCTGGCTGCTCTTTTTTCTGTCCTTTCTCTGCTGCACCCTGCAGTTTACTGCAATACTGAATCCTATCTGTTCCTGAGTTCAGGTCTGCTCTGCTCATTTTCTGCTAGGAAGTACTTCACTTTGAGATCCCACAGGCACCCCAGTCAACAAGCCCAAGGCATCCTCCCCAAGTCAAATAGAGTAAAGTTTGGATGTGAGCCCAAGTTACAAGACAACACCTATAGGCCTCTTTTCCTCAAGATCCTATATTGGATTGAGCAAATCCTGTGGTCTGTCCCTGAGCAATTGTCTGATGGGCATTGCTTATGTATCATGGCTATTATCCTCCAGTAGCCTGTTAGGCCAGCTCCCAGCCCAACCCCACTATGAGGCTGCCTACCACCTAATGATACATAATGATCCCTGCCATCATGGAGGTGGCCGGAGGTGGCCCAAGGTGGCCCAAAGCAGCAGGGGTCCTCTGGTTGGTTCTGTCCACATTCATCTGCCCATGTCCCTTATTCAGATTAACCCCTTCTCTGTTTCCTCCCTTTCTCCATGTCTGTTCTCATGGCACTCACTGTTCCTTGAAATTGGTTTTTCTTTTTTTAAAATTGAGATAGGATCTCAATTTGAGCTCCGCTGGCCTAGAATTCAGAGAGGAATTCACTACCACTCAAAAGTAATATCACCTTTACACTTCCTTTTTAATTTTGTAAACTTTATTATTTTAAATTTTGTAAACTTTATTAGTTTTAAAGAAATTGTTTTTAAACAAAAACAATTCCTTTCATATGTAATGATGGTTAAGAGCCATTAAGTGCATTTTATTCAATCTAAACTAAATTTCACTTTCTCACTTTCAGGCATTACATGATAAGTAGAAACATGCTTACACCATTTCTTTTCTGGGGCTGGTTGTTAACACAGCTCAGAGGCTGAGTTGGTGCACTGCCCTGAGGATCAAAGAACACAAATACTGCCCTTTTAATGAAGAGCCTCTAACATAGTAGTACACCACTGACAATGCTAGTGACTTGGGAACCTGCAGGCTCCTGGGAGGTGAGGAGAGGGCAACTATACTGTTGTAGAACTCAGTGGCCAGAGCTGAGGCTGCACCTACTTTTCCAATGTCTGCGTCATTGGTCACCATGAACTTAAGCAAAGCTGTGCAGAGGGAATCATATTGTCTGGCCCATGTGTTTGCTCAGCTCTGTGAATAACTTGCCTTTTCTTATTCCTGCACTTTATGTTGTGGTGACATGGGCTGAAAATGATCTCTCCTCCACTCACCCAGTGGACTTCTGACTCTTGAGGGCAGATGTTATCTATTTTGTGTGCATTTCTTATCTCCTTAGATGAGTACCCTAGATCTAGGGAAGCACCTGATTCATCTATGTAAGGTCCCTAGCACTGAAAAAACGCTAACTTGAGCTTTGCAAAATATGCTAGATATGAGAACAAATATATGCTTTAAATACACATATTTAGAAGTAGCACAATAAAAATTCCTTCTGGGAGGAGGGAAAAGGTGAAAAATGCTTATCTAGATTTTAAAGGGATTTCTGGTGGCAAAATAAAACACTAGTATTTAGCTGAAAACCATAATACTGATGTGAGGGTGTCAACACACTGGAGGCCTGTCAGGGTGCGTTTCTGAAGGGAGCCAACAGAACTGCTCTTGCTCTTTAGAGTCTTAGTATTCAGCTCAGCAACAGTAATCTTCCCAGGGTTAGATCTGTGGCCAGTAGGATGGTGCATGCTAGCATGTGTGAGGCTCTTGGTTAATACTGAAAAAGTCAGTACACATTTACTGACTTCTTGTTGTAATCAATTCAAAGCAACTACTAAATATTTCTGAAATGTTACATTCTTGTTTTCAGAAATTCTTATTTCCTCACTTCTTATGTGAGTTGATAACCTTCATAATTCAGAAGACAAGAATGACAAAGGAAAACATGTCAACTTAGTTTTAATTTTTAAGCATTAATGTTTATTATGAATTACACATAAACATAAAATTTATAAAAATTCAGTTAAAAATAAGTACCTTAACATATTTTCCCTTTTAAGTCTCATATTTTGGATATTTGATAAATTTAATAACTAAGAGTCTGGGTCATTGATAGTAAAGCAATTACTGATCATTTGCAATTCTGGCTAAACATTAAAAAAAAAAAAAAAAAACTCCACTAACAAAAGCATTTAGGTGAACTCTGTCTGCTCAGGAGTCTTAAGTGACCCGTCTCATGTCAGCAAATTGCTTACTAATGTGTTGACTCAGGGCCACCCTCAAAAGCAAAATGAAAAGCCCGGAATTTACAGCATATCAGTGCATCAGTTGATAAGCTTTTAATGGTTTAATATCCTTCCAGGCTTGCAGCTTGGAGCCACTTCAAGTTAGCAACAGAATGTTTGCCATCTCTATGTGATAAAGGAAGTCAAAGGAATGAACAAACTTCAGGACCATTATGCTGTTTGGTGAGATGGAAATGAAAAAGCTAGAGAAGTTACAGGTTGGGGGTGTGGGGGGGCTGGCCCCTCAGGTCCAGCATCTGACAGATTGTTAGCCTCACCTTTCAAACAATGGTCTGGACTTTAGCTGGGGCAAAGATAACATAGTGCATTTGGAAAGTTTTAATTGCAGCAATAAAAGACTGTACCTCAATTATATGACAGATGCTAGCAGAGTTTCCAGATAAGGATCAAAGGCATCCAAGGAGTGGTCATTGCACTTTGGGCCTTGCTAGGCTTTCTGTACACACTGCTGTGGAATTAGCACATCAGCCTTCCAGGTCCTTTGATCTGTGTTCTCAAGCAAGTAAATGTACCAAGACTACTGTATCAGCCAGACAGGTCCAACACCCCCTCATTGAATTTTAATCCGGACACTCACCAGTACAAAACCCAACACCTAACCTTTGCCGTTCTTACCACAAAAGTTAAGTATACTTAAAAGAACCTGTCTTGTTACACTACACCACTTTGCTCTGCTTCTTTAAAGCCAGGCCACCTTGAGAAGAGAACTTAGTGGGATGGGAACATCTGTAGAATTTAGATGAATAAAAACTAAAGAAAAGGGCTTCATTAGCTCTCCCAGGAAAAGAAGGGGAAATGCAGAATCACAGTGTGTATAAGCAGGAGAGATCATAAAATCAGAGTAGCCTGAGCTAACCTGATCCAGAGTACTGAAAACATTCATCTCAGTACATGAACATTCAAGGACACTAGCAACCCCAGTTCACACTTAAAGCTCCCTAACAGGCAATTACCCCTTTTCTATTCATTAGCTTTCTTTTTGTCTTTGGGGACTTTGTGTTGTTGGCTCTAGGCCAGTGGTTCCCAGCCTAGCAGAGGCTTTGTACACAGCAGCTAAGGCGGCAGTGCACAGAAGGCCCAGCAGCCATTCTGGTGCTTCTTGGCTGTTTTTAACTGCCGTCACATGATACTTAGATACATGGTGTTTTGTTCTTAAAGTCCCTAATCCCGGTTTCCACTGAGGCACAGATCACAGTGGCTGCTCACAGGGGCCAACTGCCATTTCTCCTTTACAGCCCCACCCTGGCAATGTTTACCCATCTCTCATTGCAATGAGCCAGTAAGTTTGTATCTCCTAGTAACTTGTAACTTCTTTTTTGACTAAAAATGTCAAGGTGAATTTATATTACTCTTTAATCATGGTGAAAGGGAAACTATATCTTAACTATGTGGTACTTTCCAGATTAAAATAATTGTTGCCTTCCACAGATAAGAATTTGCCCTTTTTTATTCACTCCAGCCTGTTTAGTAAAATCTCATTTCTGACACTCAAGCCTTCAGTTTCTGATAGTTTACTGATCTCAAGTTTTGTGCAGTTAAGATTGGTCAGAAGGCACATGAAAAAACCATAAATCCCTCTGTCTCCCTAGAATAACTTGGTATCTCTGGAATGCTGCTAACTGTATTACAAAGCTAGTCTCTCACCAGAGGAACTTTGCTAGAGCCATTGTTCATTGTGGCTTTGGAATTTGTTCTTAATGGAGTTACTGCTAGAAAACCTCTAGACACATTGGTTCTCCTCAAACCGGACTTTCATTTTAGTAAATATTTTTGCTTTTGAAGACTTTCATGAGTTTAAGCTACAGAGTTACTTAAGGAAAAATAAACTTTTAGAAGTATAAAGTAATATATGTAATTATGGGAAAAATAAGTTTGGGCTAACACAAAGGAAGTGAAAATAAATTTAGAAAAGCAATTTCTTTTGCAAAGAAGTGTGTGTGGGGGAATCACCTAGAACCCAAACCACACCTGGCTAAGCCTCTATCTTTCATTAACACAGAAATAGTCATGCAGGAAGTGACTTCTCAGCCCACTGGTGGGATCTGGACTTCATAATCTGATGTGACTGGCTAATTGGCTTGAAAGGGAAGGGGGTTCAGGAAATAAGGGCCTTTGTTGGGCTAAATACCTTTGATAGAAAAACATTACATGCTAAAGAGCCAGTGTCAGCAGTTACATATGTATTTTAGATATACTAATCTAAGATGTCTATCTCTTAAAGCATCTTTATTTAAAACCTTACGTTAAAATATTTTAGGGATGGGAGACGGCCTGTTGGGTAGAGTACTTAGTACATGAGGGCCTGAGTTTAGTCCCCAACACCAAAATTTTAGCTGGACATGGATGCGTATGCCTGGAATCCCAACAGACACAGGTGGATCCCTGGAACTTGCTGAAACAGCAAGCCTCTGGTGCAGCAAGACCCTGTCTCAAGGAAATCAGTCTAATAGGACACACTTGTGGCTGAGCACAGAGCAGCATATGTCACCTGCATGCACATTCACACCAATTGCACAAATACTTTCAGGAACACATACCTATATATGCACCTGTGTACACACACATGCATACCTGTATACCTGTACAAACACACCTGTGCACAAACACATGCATACTTGTACATATACACTTGTACAAAAACACCTGTGCATACCACACACATACCTGTATAAACACACCTGTACAAACATACTTGCATATATATGCATATACATTTTTTTACAACCATTATAAATGGAAAACATTAAACATTTTTTAATTTTTTTTAAACTGAAACCATTTTTTCTTGTTAAAAAATAAAATTCTGTTCTGGCCAGGCAGTGGTGTCACACACCTTCAATTCTAGCACTTGGGAAGCAGAGGCAGGAGAATCTTTGTGAGTTTGAGACCAGCCTGGTCTATAGAGTGAGTTCCAAGACAGCCAGGATTACACAGAAAATCCTTTCTTGAAAAACAAAAACAAAACAAAAAAATTTCTGTTTCTATAAAACCAAACTTAATAAGGCAGTGTGCAGTGCCTCAGGCTGACAAAGTCTTGCATGTACACTGCTGGGCCACAGCACTAACTTTTGCAACACTTGTTACTCAGTTTTCCTGTTCCCACTATGAAATACTTATTTCACTTCCATAAAAAAGACTTTTAAAAATCACAAGAAAATGGTTGGAGTTCCTAAACATTTATATATATTTCTTCTTTATTTCTCTTAGTTTTACTAGAAATAAAGATGGCTGCTTTGCTGTGCCCAGGACAAGCTGCTGTTCAGTGTTCTCTATCAGATCTCCTTCCTGCTAGTCTTGGGAGGCACTCAAAAGTTGCAAAAGATCCTGGCAACCGCTGATACAGTGGTTTCTGTCCCATCCATTGGTTTATGCCTTCCATCTAATAAGGTATGATACCCAGGAAGTTGTCTTTGACCCTAGGTTCATTCAGTATTTAGATATTGAAAATCCACACAGCTTTGGCAGATTGTGATATGAAATAATGTTCTCTTGTTCCATGTGAATGAACTAAAATTCTCAGTTTAGATGACTTTATATGCTTATGCATATGGCTTTCTACTGTTCACTAATCATCCATTATTTAATGGGGATTTAGCAACCAAATTTATGTTTTATATATCAAAAGGTTTTTTTTTTTAAATATAAGATGACTCTTCCTACCCTGCTATATGTTAGTGAGTTCACTTGTGCAGTTTGAGGTACACAGGCAAGCTTATGGACTTTTTTTTCAGAGTTGAAAGTCACATTAAACCTATGTGGAGAAAATAGATGCTTATATTTAAATATACCATAAATATTAATAATTTTATTAAATATTTTGACTTTATCAGAAGCCCTTCTATGGTTTGAATACTCCTTGTTAAGCTTAGGTAGTGAACTATTATGAAGGGACAGTTTCCTGCAGTTACATATGATTATTGTGGCTGTACAACAAATAGTTACCACATATATACCTTGAATATGAACACCTCGTAATCTATTTTGGGTAATTTTATGTTATTTTTGTGTATTTAATCAATATTCAGAATCACACATTTGTAACAAACACACCTGCTATATTTTGTCTCCTTGCACTGCTGCTAGGCAGAGACTGGCCAGAGTGCTCTGATACTGAGCAATCTGATGCTTTTGTTTGTTTTTAGTCTGGCAGTGGTGGTGCACATCTTTCATCTCAGCACTCGGGAAGCAGGAGCAGAGGCAGGTGGATCTCTGAATGTGAGGCTGGCCTGGTCTACACAGTGAGGTCTGTTGTCTCCCGAGTATGTGCCATTCTGGCCTTTAATGGCCCATCCTACTAAAACCCTATGTTTATAGAGGAAATAGGGAAAAACCTGTTTTCCTGCACTATAGACGCTGCCACCTACTGAGTGCTAGCCTCTTGGGAGACTCGAGACCTTGGGTGTGCCGGATGATGGGGCAGGGTGTGAAAGAGAGTTAAGGTGAAGCGGAGACAAAGGGGACATAAGGAGAGACACAGGCAGAAGCGGGAGAAGAGGCAGAAGCTGGGGACAAGCATGGAGTAGAGTCAGTGTGAGTGGAAGGGGCAGAAGGAATCCAGCATGGCGGGAAGCTAGAGGGGAAAAAGCTAGGCGAGATGCAGTGGCAGGAGAGAAGCATGGCTAAGGGACAGACAGGTCTAAGAGATAACATGTACTGAATAAAGCTCAGGTCTCTCAGTGTGTGGAGAGCCTGAATGATGGAACCTAAACGACTCCTGAGTGTAGACTTATTTAATCTTGACGCTCCTTGCCTGGGACAAAACTCGGACCACAAAGAAACCGGACGCGGTAAGTGGAGGTCATAACCGAGACCCACTCGGTAAATGGAGGTCCCACCGAGATCCAGGAAAGTAGGATTAAGCGTACAAGACTCACCGGTACAGAGACCGGGGGAGGGAATCTGGGAAGTACCCAGGGTTAGGCGCCTAATAGATAATAAATATAAATATAAATATATATGGAAATATGAGAAACTTAACCTAGCAAGTTCCGGCTGGTTCCGAACTTGGAGAGTTACTAAGGAAACAGGGAATTTAAATAAAAGCTCGAACCGCACTCGGATAAAGAGGGACAAGCGGACGAGGTCACCGGTACAGAGACCGGGGAGTGTCTGGGATAAACCCAGGAGTAGGCGCAAGTTCGGTTGGTTCCGAACTTCCAGAGTTACTAAGGTAACAAGGAATTTAAATAAAGGACGGACCGCACTCGGATAAGGGAGTTTAGTACATGGTTCTTGACAGGGGGAGCCTTAAAGTTTATAAAAGACATTGAGAGATCCAGCTGAAGTAAGTTAAAAAAAAAAAAAAAAGAAAAAAGAAAAAAAAAACTTATAAAAAGAACAGATAAGCCACGTGCCACGTGGCAGACAGATTAATAGAAATGGGTTGATTTAAGATGTAAGACCTAGCTAGCAATGTGCCTGAGCATCTGAGTCATTTTCTGAGCGGTGAGCGCCTAAGCAGTCTCAAACGCAGGTCTGTGGGTCTCAGGCTTCTGGCCGCCGGGGCGAAAAACCTCTTTGTAGCAGATGGCTTCCCAGTGTGGACCGAATATCCACTGAAAGCCTAGTCAGTAACATTGTGATTGATTTTAGATTTCTGTTTGTTTTAGACGGTTCTTAGTAACAGTCTTTGGTGTGCTCTGTTTGCTAGCCGCGAATAAAAACGCGGTCCCTTTAAGAAAACTTGCGACTGAGCAAGTCAATGGCTGCGCGGTCCCTTTAAGAGAACTTAAGCCTCTTTTTAAACTTCTGAAGGGAGATGCTGAACCCACAACTACCCGGATTTTAACTCCTGAGGCCAAAAAAGCCCTTACTAAAATAGAACAGGCATTACAAGATATGTCAGTACATGAACAGCCTTTGCAATTTTTAGTCTTGGCTTCTAATTTTGCACCTACTAGTGTTTTTTGGCAAAAGGGTCCCATTTATTGGGTACATCTTTCTGCATCACCTGGGTGCACAGTTATTCCTTATCCTAAATTAATAGTTCAATTGTTATGGAAGGGTAGATGCTTGGGGCGGGCTTTATTTGCCAAAGATGCAGATATAATAGTTTTGCCCTATACCCAAGAAATGGTTGCTAATTTGATTCAAAATGATGATTCCTGGTGTTTGTTTTTGTGCACCTTTAAAGGACAGATAGTTCAAGCTTATCCTAAACATAAAATCATTCAGAGTTTTAAATTATGCCCTTTTATCTTTCCCAAGATAATAAAGACTCAACCTATAGCTGGGGCATGTCTACTTTTCACTGATGGCTCCAAGACTGGAAAAGCAGTAGTTGTGGATGGGGATCATATAGAAAGCGTAGTAGTGCCTCAGGCCTCTGCTCAGTTGATAGAAATTACTGCTATGATACTTGCCTTTCAATTATATCCTGCAGAGACCCTTAATATTTATACTGATAGTGTCTATGTGGCCAATATTATGCCCCAACTAGAAGTGGCCCCTCATGTGGGAGAATCATCAAAAATTGTTACCCAGTTACAAAGCTTACAGATTTTGATATGGTCCAGAAAGCAATCTGTGTTTGTAAGACATATTAGAGGACATTCAGACTTGCCTGGACCACTGGCCAAAGGCAATGCGTGGGCAGATAAAGCTACCCAAATAATTTTGGCTCTACAATTACACAAAAAGTTTCATCTCAATGCTCAAACGTTAAGGCATCAGCCACAATGCATCCTCTAGACAATGGCAACCGCCAGCACGTGCTGGCCAGAGTTGGGGGTGGGTTGTCTGTGTTTATCCACCAGGTACTGAAAAGCCAATCTAGATACCTGAGAGGTGTGTGCGTCCTGTTCAACATGAAAAGATTGTGGTTCCTGAAGCTTCTGGTGAGGCCAGTAAATAAGTAAGTAAGTTTAAAAAAAAAAAAAAAAGCCCTTTGTTTTCTACTATTTTGCCTTCAATTTAGGCCACTGACACAGCTGCCAATACGGTGCCCAAACAAAAAGCTTTCATAACATATGATTGAGGCAGTTGCTTTTAATAGCACTGCTAAGTAGAATGCCAGCACTCATTTTTAAGCTACCCCATACCTCTTGGTCACTTCACACAGATTCAAACCCTGGAGGGTGGGGAGGGTTTCTCTTTAAACTGTTCAGCTCTAAATTTCAGCTAAAGCAACTGATTGGAGTAAAGAACATCCCAGTGCCCTGTTGGTACGAGTTCCAGCTGCAGTGATGCCAGTGGCATTTCGTCAGACCAAGATCCATCTCCCAGGTGCAAAAGAGAAACTTCAGAATAACTACACAGTCACCCTGCTGCTTTTGGAGCTACAGCCTCGAAAAAAGCATTGAGCCAGACAGCCAGAGCTGCATCCTTGCTAAACCAGCTATCAGCCAGAGTGGTGACTGCCTTTGAAATTCCAGAGACTTTTATGGACAAATACATTTTAAAATTTATCTCTCAACCAACAAACTGCCCTATTGACATTTTGCATATGTAATAATTGCTATTGTGTAACTTTGGATATTCTGATATTTGTGTTACCTCAAGTAAGATAGAAAATGTTAAGTCAGCAGTTGCATATTGTTAAACCAGTGCTTTTGGGGTCCCTAGAATGCAATTTTTAAATTACACCTTGCAGTTAGTATATACCTTTACACCCCTTGAGACTAGTGGCTTATAGAATACCCTGACTAGTGGCTTCCCAATGGTCTGGATTTATATCCCTTCTTAATATTTTGCCTCAAAGGTTGGCATGCTGTCTTTTCATTCTAATACGCTGCAAAGCAGCAAAGTCATCAGCAGAAAATAACAAAACAGGCTTCTGGCCTTGTAACTCCCGACTGATGCTCAGATATGCATATCAATGTTAGAAGGACTCACCCAAAGACGGGCAACTTCCCCGCCTGCTATATCTACCTAAGACAGGAGTTGGCACATCCAATGACGGGTTCTATAGCAGGGGCTAGGGGTCGAACCTAAGACAGGGGTTTCCTTCTCTATATTTTTTTATTTAATAAAGGGGAGTGAGATGTTGTCTCCCGAGTATGTGCCATTCTGGCCTTTAATGGCCCATCCTACTAAAACCCTATGTTTATAGAGGAAATAGGGAAAAACCTGTTTTCCTGCACTATAGACGCTGCCACCTACTGAGTGCTAGCCTCTTGGGAGACTCGAGACCTTGGGTGTGCCGGATGAGGGGGCAGGGTGTGAAAGAGAGTTAAGGTGAAGCGGAGACAAAGGGGACATAAGGAGAGACACAGGCAGAAGCGGGAGAAGAGGCAGAAGCTGGGGACAAGCATGGAGTAGAGTCAGTGTGAGTGGAAGGGGCAGAAGGAATCCAGCATGGCGGGAAGCTAGAGGGGAAAAAGCTAGGCGAGATGCAGTGGCAGGAGAGAAGCATGGCTAAGGGACAGACAGGTCTAAGAGATAACATGTACTGAATAAAGCTCAGGTCTCTCAGTGTGTGGAGAGCCTGAATGATGGAACCTAAACGACTCCTGAGTGTAGACTTATTTAATCTTGACGCTCCTTGCCTGGGACAAAACTCGGACCACAAAGAAACCGGACGCGGTAAGTGGAGGTCATAACCGAGACCCACTCGGTAAGGTCCAGGACAGCCAAGGTTATACAGAGAATCCTGTCTGAAAAAACCAACAAAACAGACAGACAGACAGACAGAGTCTTTGCACCCCAGACTGGCCTCTACAGTCCAGGATGTAGCTTGCCGTCCTTGACAAGGATGTAGCTGAGGATGAATCCTGTCTACTTCAAGTGCTGGGATGACAGGTGTGCATTGGCCATATCTGCTTTATGTGATATTGGAGATTGAACTCAGGGCTGTCTGCATGCTGGGCAAGCAGCCTAACAACTGAGCTACATCTCTAGCCCCAATAAACAGCCTTTATTGTCACAAACTCCATCCACGTTCTAGTATTGTGGTCAGGATTAGGAATACATTTAGGATTAGTTATGCTTGAGTGTCCTTTCAGTGAAGTTGAAATGCTCATGCGAGTTTCTGTTATTTTATACTTTAAATTCATTCCCATGTTTGCTATTTTTGTGGAAACCAATTTCAAACACAGTTTTGGTCAGTAATGGCAGCAAGCTGTATATAAGAGCCTCTTACAATTTTAACTTGATCTCTGTGTACATGGAAGCCTTCCTCCTCACTGTTTTAAACCTGGATATACTTTATCTTCCAGTGTCCACTTTTAAATTACTTTTCATCCCAAATGTTGGTTTCATTAGCTAGATTTGTTTTTTCTCTCCTGCCTGCCTGCCTGTCAGAGACCAGCTTATTATGGTCTCAAACTCATTATCCTCCAATTTTTGCCTCTTGGAGCAGGTTAACAGGGGTGGAAAACTGCATGCTGAGGATCTGAATACAGGTCCTCAGACCTGGCATCAAGCACCTTACTTACTGAACAATCTCCTAGCCCCATTTTTCTATCTTTTCTTTTTTCCTTCCTTTCTTTTTTTTCTTGTTTGTTTCTTCTGAGACAAGGTGCTGCTGTGTAGGTTTAGGCTGACCTTTGAACTCAAAGCCTCCCAAGAATAGGCCACTATGCCTTTTTAATATTGCTCAGTTGCTTTTTAATATGGATTTACTTTGAACAGCCTTGTTTCATTTTAAGTATTTGTAGTCATGAAATCCAAGAGTTTGTTATATAATAAGTAAATTTACCTCAGTTATATTTGATTTCTTACTAGGTTTTAATCCCTATCACCTTTTCTATTCACTATCCTCTCTTGTTGCTGCTGTTCCCTTTTTCCTAACTCTGTAGGAATATTTGTGTGTGGGGGAGCATACATGTGATTAGAAGACAACCTTGGATGTCAGTCTTTGCTTTCTACCTTGTTTGAGACAGGGTTTCTCCACTCCCCGACCCACTCAATACTTTAAATTAGCTAGTCCTAGAGCATGTGCTGTCTCCAGTTCCTACTTCCTATTTCCTCATAGGAGCTCTGGAGCTATAAATGTCCCTGCTATGCTTTCTGGCTTTTACATTGCTTCTGGAGGTTTGAACTCAAGTCCTCACACTTGTACAGTAAGCTCTTTAACCCACAGAATCATCTCTTAGGCCTAACAGGAATATTTTAAAAATATTGTATTAAAAACAGAAAAGTCAAGGAAGAAGGTATTTCCTCTTAATTTTAATGAAAGAAAAATCAATTCATGTATGACTCTGTAATCTTGCACTATCTGCTGACATAGCAGAATTTCTACCTGCCTGAATCTTGGAGGACAGGATGCCTGTAGGTTAGAATTCCATCGTCAGATGAGCTGGTGAAATTCATGGGATCTGTCAGAGTGACTACTAGACAACGCTGACCTTTATTATTGTCCCATCTTGTACTCAATGACCCTACCCTCCTATCAACCAGTCTCTAACAGTTGACAGCTGACATGAGGAGAATGGAAAGGACCATATCGAGCCCAAATGAACAAAAAGGTGTGCCAGAATTTCCAGAAAGGCTCTGCCTCACAGAATCATCTTTCCCATTGTCCATTTCCTCTCTTCTGCATCTGTAACCTCCCAATTTCCAACAGGCCAAGCAGTTTTACACTCATAACTCTCATTTCTCCTACCTTGACTGTTCATAAGTCTCCTTGATGCTCTAAGTTATTGAAGACACAATTTAAACAGAGCAAAAGGACCCAGTTTGGGGTAAAAGAATTGATAATGGCAATAGTTTAAAAAAAATCATAGGTTTGTACAAAATTAACTCTGTGGTGGGCATGGTGATGCATACCTCTAATCCACAGCAGGAGGATTAAGGACTAAGGCAGGAGGATCAGGAATTGAAGGTAACCTAGTCATAAAGGGTTAGAAGAAACTGTCTCATAAAAACAAAACTAAGCCCCCAAATTTTTTCTTTGTGCCTTTATCTCTACTAGCCCTGTATCTTTCTCTACAGAGTATGACAATGTCTACTGTCTTAAACATGCGTACCCAGATCTACCCACTTCTCTTTTGTATTCTATGCTTGCAATAGTCCATATTTTGTTCTTAGCTAAATTACCTGTCATGGAAATATTTCCAGCTTATCTACTTTTGACTTTGTCACTGCTATGCAGTTGACTCTGGTTACATATTCTTACTTTTAAAGCAAGTATTGCTGTGGGCACATCCCAGTATCTGTGCATATACTATAGGATACAATTTTAGTGGCAGATAATCAATTGCCAGGCTTTCTAATTCTTGCCAATCTCATAGCTCAAACAGGTTCTTGCTTTAGCTTTAAATATATGGAATATACTTGAGATACTGAATTAAGAAAACATGCTTCTAAAACATCCTTTAAATCACAAATACATTTCATGATTTGTCATTAGTCTCTGAACTTTTTCTTTCTATAAAGACGTTTGGACAATTTTGTGTAGTTATCAGTTATTTCCTTAGTGTGGGTGAACCATATTCAAAAAGGTGACTCCCATCCTAGATTATAATATTAGCCTATGGTACTTTCTGTTATCTGTTCTCTTTGATTGTTCTACTAGGGGCTTCCAAGGGGTTGTATGGCCTGGATGTTGCCCAGCCACCCTGGGGAGGGTGCTTTACTTTGCTGAGCTTGTGATTTTAATGCACCCCTCATCTGGAAACATCTCACAGCACACCCAGGGACAATGTCAGCCTGATAACCTGAGCAGCCCTTAGACCAATCAGGGTGACACATGGGTAATGCTAAATTCAGTAATAACCCACTTTACTAGTCTTCCCGATTCCACAAACCTTCTAACATTTACAAATTGCAGACTGGTATTTCCTAGAGTATTTCTGTAGCTCAGAGTTCTACAGGGAGAAGCCATCACACCGATAGTCATTTCATTGCTGTCACACAGCCCAGACAACCAAGGGCAGTGACAAGGTACTTGTCTACTGTCAATGCACTGTGTCATACCATAATCTTCATTTGATTGCTTGAGGTTATGGATTTCAAATGCCCAGTGGGAAAGGAGGCAGTGATGAGGCCTAAAGGGAGATGATTTAAGATATGGCTTACAAAACTAGCAGAAAGCTGGGAATTTCTGAATTCCACAATCAATCAAATTCCCAAGGCCTGTTTGTGACATGAAGTTTGAGTACAACTCATGTGATCTGAATTAGATAGTTTTGTCCTTCTCCGCCCATATATCATATGCGAATAAAGCAAGACTGTCTTTGGAGGAAAAGGTTGCTTGTATTAATGTCCAGCTATTTATATGTAAAGAGATGCTACATATAACACCCCCACATGAATCCCATCACTTATGGAGTATGGCTGCCCTTTGCAAATGGTCACAAGTGGTATCATATGGTAAAAGGAAGTCTATTTTCTTGAGAGACTTTTTGAAAAAGCCCATGAAAGTCATTATGTAAGTTTTAAAAACATCTAAAAATTGAACCAACATGCACTATAGCTGTGCCATTCTTGGGCACATACCTAAATATCCTAAATCATAGAACAAACATAGCTGCACAGCCATGTTTACTGTACCACTGTTCACAACAGACTAAGAACTAGCCTGCATGTCCACTTTCAGATGGATGAAGAACAGAGGCTTTGTTTCTGTCATGTGTAACATGAGCTGGGTATCTCTAAACAATTTATTTCTTTTATGGCAGAAAAACTGTGTGTCTTTCAGGCCACTGCTCTATACAACAAAGTGTGCCTATCGCTTTCTTCTGCACACTAATATTTCCTAGGATCATCTCCAGAAGCTCCCAAATAAAGAGCCAGACATAACATATATTAAATATACTTTATACTTTTCTCTTAAACATTTTAATTTTTATTAGGTTGTAAAACATTGGCATATCAACTAATCGGTTACAATATGACATCGTCATGTATATATATGTGTATATGTATATATATATTTAAAATACTCTGCTCATGGTTGTCTCCCCAAGGCCTCTATTTCCCCCTCCCTGACAGTAACCTTTCTTCCAAGTGATCCCACTTTCAATGGGATCATATTGTATATATATTTAAAAATCTAGATTTTGCATATCAGAGAAAATACTGTCTGTTTTAATGGGTTTATTTCATGTAACATGAACTCCATCAATTTTCTAGCAAATGACATAATTTCATTTTTTCCAGAATAAAATTACATTGTGTATGTCAGTCACATTTCCCATTTTCTTTCTTCATTCACCTGAGGGTGGACATAGCAGGCTGGTTCCTTACCTCATTTGTTGTAAACAGTGACACAGTAAACATGGCTGTGCAGTTTTGTCTGTTTTATGATTTAAGATCCTTGGGTATGTGCCCAAGAGTAACACAGCTATAGTGCATGATAGTTCAATTTTTAGTTTTTATTTTAGAAACATCCATACTGACATTCATAGTGGGTACACCAATAAATTCTCAGCAGTAGCAGTAAGAGGTCCTCACCATTGTGCTGTGGTTGTCTTGATACTATTGTGAACAAGTTGAAATGGGCTATCAATATAGTTTCGATTTGCATTTTTATAGTTTTGGTTAAGGACAGTGGTTGTTTTTCATATTTATAATCCTTTTGAATTTATTTTGGCAACTGTTTGTGTAGTTCACTTGGCCATTTATTGATTGGGTGAGTTTTGGGTTCATTTTTTGTTGCTATATAGCCTAGACACTATCAGATGAATATAGTTGGTAAGTACTTTTTCCTCCCATTCTGTAGACTGTCTTTTTCACTGTTGTTTCCTTAGCTGTGTAGAAACTTTAAATTTTATGCAATACAGTGTTACTTCTCAGTGTTATTTCCAGGACTGTTGGGAGTCCTATGTCTGTATGTTGAAAAGGTGCCTTATGTTTCCTTTTAGTAGTTTCAGGTATTACATTAAGGTGCATGTTCCATTTAGAATAGAATTTACCACAGGATGAGAGGGATCTAGTGTTATTCTCTAAAATCCAGCCAGTATCCTAGCACAATTAACTGAGATTTGTTTTCAATGTGCTTTTGACATCTTTATCAATAATTAGGTGGCTGCAGATTGTGGATTTATTTCTGGCTCCTCTATTCTATCCCATTGGTCCACTTGTCTAGCCTTGTGTCATCACCATTGTGATTTTATTATTATGACTGTATTTACTTTGAGATCAGGTATTATACTTCTAGCATTGTTCTTTCTGCTCAGGATTGTTTTGGCTATTTTGTGCTTCTATATCAGTTTTAGGCTTTTTTCCCCCAATCCTGTGAAGAATGTTATCAGAAGTTTGATGGAAATTACACAGAATCTGTAAATTGCTTTTGCTTAAATGGCCAGTTTTCACAGTATTGATTCTGTAACTCCAGGAGCATGGGAAGTCCTTCCATGTTTTGGTGTCTCCAAAAATTTTTCAGTGTTTTAAATTTTGATTGTTTTTCAATTCTTTGGTTAGGTTTATTCCTGTGTGTTTTATTTTTCTGAGCTATTGTGAATGGGACTGTTTTCATTTCCTTTTCAGCATGCTTGTTATTGGTATATAGAAGAGGTTTATTATTTTATCCTGCTACTTGGCTAAAAGTGTTAGAATTTTCCGAGGGAGCCTTTTGGGTCTTTTAAGAACAGGATCATATTATTTGCAAATTGTACTATTACTTCCTTTCTTATTTGTCCCCATTTTATTTCCTTCTCTTGCTTTATTAATCACTCTGCCAAAATTTCCACATATTATATTGAGTGGATATCTCTGTCTCTTTCCTGATTTTAGGGTTTTCCCCATTTAGTATAAAGGTGGCTAATTCTTGATACATAGGAACTTTATTGTGTTAAGGTGTTTGTTCTTTCCTAAATTTCTTCTGGCTTTTTATCATGAAGGGATGTTGAACTGTTAAAGGCCTTTTCTGCATCTGTGAGATGATCACATAATTGATTTGTTTCTTTTATATGCTGTATTTCATTTGTTATTTTGCAGATGATGAATCCACCCTTACATCGCAAGAATGAAACCAACCTCATTATGGTAGTCATGGCTTGAATGTGATGCAGAGACTCATTATTTGAACACTTGGTCTCCAGTTGCTGTCACTGTTTTGAGAGGATGTGGAACATTTGAGACTGTGTTCTGAGCTAGCAAAAGTGGGCTGTTAGGTCTGTCCTTGAAGGCTTTTGGGCCTGCATTTTGCTTTATGATATACCAAGATATGAATAAGCTCCTGTCATTATGGGTGAACATCTTCAGTTCTTTCTTGCTATGATGACCTTACCCTTCTGCCACTCTGAGCCAAAATAAACCTCTCCAACTTTTGTTTCCATTGTTATTTTCTTATTGCAATGAGAGACTGTTCTGGCTGGTTTTATGCCAACTTGACACAAGCTAGAGTTGCTGGAGAGGAGGGAGTCTAAATTGAGAAAATGGTTCCCTAAGGTCAGACTGTTGGCAATGCTGTAGGGCGTTTTCTTAAATAGTGATTGTTGTGGGTGGGCCCAGCCCATTATGAGTGGTGTCACTACTGGGTTGGTGGGTTCTATAAGAAAGCAGGCTGAGCAAGCCATGGAAAGAAAGCCAGTAAACATCACTCACTCCTCCATGGTTTCTCCATCAGCTCCTGCCTTCAGGTTCCTGCCTTGACTTGCTTTGATGATAATAAATAAACCTTTTCTTCCTCAAGTTGCTTTGGTCATGATGTTTCATCATAGCAATAGTAACCTTAACAAGTGTAGAAACGTAACTAACACAATAGTACATAATCTTTTTAGTGTGTTGTGGAATTCAGCTTGCCTAGTATTAGAAATTGGCCTGTAATTTTTAATTGTATACTAAAAAAATCATCCGGAGGTAACCCAGGATAACGACGTTACAATCCACAGACTCAAGGAGGTAACAGGGAGGGCCCAAGGGGAGATGCATGGATCTCCCTGGGAAGGGGAAATAGAAGAGATCCAGGGTGGACTAAGGGGTGGGGTGGGGATGGAAACTTGAGGGATCTGGTTGGGGAGTAGATGGAGGGGAAAGTGTAGTGGGATTATTTTCTGGCACATTGTAAATTATTTGTTCCTCCTACTGGTTTAATTAAAAGCTGATTGGCCAGAAGGCAGACAGGAAGTGTGGGTATGGCCACCAGACTAAGTAATTCTGGGAACAGAGAGATATTAGCAGAGATGCCAGAAGAAAGAAGACAACCATGCTGCTCTGAGAAAAGGTACCAAGCCACATGGCTGAACAGATTAGTGGAAATAGACTGAGTTAAGATGAGCCATAGGTCAATCAGCATGAAATTAATATAAGCCTTTGTATGATTAGTTGGAACTAAGGGACAGCGGGGTTTTAAGAGGGTCCAAACCTTGGGACAAGGCCAGAAAGTCTAAGCCAGAAACATCTCACTATAGGAAAGTACTGAAAGAAATGACTGGGGTGTCATTTCAGGGTCAGGTAGAAACCTGATACAAGGGAACTCCCATGAGTCTAGAAGGATGACTCCAGCTAAGACTCCTAGCAATAGTGGATGTGTACACACACACACACACACACACACACACACACACACACACACACACACACACACACACACACACAAATCCTATAGAATCAACTGGCTCATAGAAGCTCAGAGTCTGAACTAATAACCAGAGAGCCTGCATGGGACCAACCTGGGCCCTCTGCATACATGTGATAGTTGTATAGTTTGGTCTATCTGTGGGACTCTTAACAGTGGGAGAAGGGGCTGTCCCTAATGCTTTGGCTGGATCTTGGGAATCCATTCTTCATACCAGTTTGTCTTGCCCAGCCTTAATACAAGAGGATGTAATATGAGTTTCTGACCTGTTGGCCCATGATCCAGACCCACATACCTGCAGTCCCACAGAAACACACAGACTATATTAACTACATGCTGTTTGGCTTATGGCTTAGATATATTGCTAGTTAGCTTTTGCATCTTAACCCATTTCCACCAATTCGTCTTGCCACATGGCCCGTGGCTTACCTACTTCTTTACATCTTACTTCTTGAGTGGCTGGATAGTGTCTCTCCTGACTCCACCCTCCTTCCCCTTTATCTATGCTCAGATTTCCTGCCACCTTCTAAGATGCCCTGCCATAGGCTCAAAAGTCCCTTTATTAACAAATGATATTCACAGCATACAGAAAGACATCCCACAGAAAGGGGAGGTGCTTAGTCCTACAGCAACTTGGTATGTCATGCTTTGTTGCAGTCTGCTGGAGACCTGCCCTTTCTATACAGAACAGAGGAAGAGTAGATTGGTGGGGAAAGAAGAGGGAGGGGAAACTGTGGTCAGGATATAAAATAAATAAATTTTAAAAAGTAATACTGACTTCAAGAAAGGATTTGGTAACATTCTTTTCATTTTTATTTGACAGGTAGTTCGAGGGTCATTGCTCTATCTTTTAAAGGCTGTGTAGAATTCAGCAGTAATTTGGTTCTAGGATTTTCTTTGTTAGGAAACATCATTGTTGCTTCAATCTTGTGTGTATATTGTTTATATATTCTTGATTTGACTTTAGCAGGTCAGATGTATCTGGGAATTTATCCATTTATTTTAGTCTAATATTCCGGAATATTTTCAAAATATTCCCTGTGATCCTTTGGGACTTCATTAATGTATCGTAATGTTCCCTTTCACCTCTAATTTTATTATTTTGGGTTTTTAACATCTTTTGGTTACGTTGGCTAAGGTCTGTTGATCCTATATATTTTTTTAAGGAACCAGCTCTTCCTTTCAGTGACTCTTGGCCTCTTCCAGTCTCCATCTCATCAACTTCTACCCTGATTGTATCATGTAGTTCTGATCTTGGGTTTGCTTTGTTCTACTTGGAGGCCTTGAGGTCCGTCTTTATTAATTTACAGTAACTTTGGATTTTTAATGTAAGCAAGTCCCATTTCTATGAACTCCCCTGCAGCACTGCCTTTGCGGAATTGCCAAGATCGTTATAAACTGGTTTCCCTTTCATTCTTTTCTAGCTTTACCATTTCTTTTCAGTGTCTTCACAGACATTTAGGAGCATATTTGCTTGGTTTCCATACATGTGGAAAGTTCTAAAATTCTCATTACATTGTGATCTGATGGATTATTTTGATTTATTTTATGTTTTGACTCTTACTTCATGGCCTAAAATGTGATCTATTTTGGATAAAAATCCCATGGGCTCTTGAGAAGAATCTGTTTCATAGCTGTTGGATAGAACAATCCCTTCATGTCAATTTGAATTATGGCAGTTTTCTCTGTTGAATTTTTGGCCTATATTATTTATCTATTACTCAGAGTAGGAGGGTAACTATCTCCCATATTTGGACCTATATGACCCTTAATATCCAAGAGTATATGATTTACAAAGTAGGGTATACCAATGTCTAGTGCTCATATACTACATTCACTGTACATTCTTGATGGATTTTTTTACTTTATAAAATTGCAGTTACCTTATTGCTTCAAATTTCTGACTGAATTAATTTTTCTCTTGTGTATGTGTTTAGTGTATATTTGTATTCAGGTGTGTATGTGCATGCAGGTGCAAGTGTATGCCAGAGGATAATGTCTGCTGTCTTTCTCAAATGCTCTTCACCTTAATTTTTGTAACAGAGTCTCTCGTCTAATTAGGCTGCCTGGCCACTAGTCTTCCAAGATCCTTTTGTGCCCACCTCTGGGTGCTGAGCATCAGGTCTTCATGCTTGTGTAGCATTTTATTAGCTACCTCATCTCCCCAGCCCTTCAAACCTGCCTTCTCAGAGATCAGTATAGCTATTCCTGCTGTTCCCAGCTTCTACTTCCTTAGCATATGGACTTCAATCCTTTTACTTTAATCTGTTTCTCCCTATGGACAACAAATAGTTTGTTCTTGGTTGTTAATCAGGAGCCTTAGGACCACAGAGGACACAACTGCCAAAGCGCTGTCCTTCTCAGAGGAAGTGGTATTGATGCTCTAATAGACTCTAAAGCCAGAGGGGGTCCGAGGGGACCTGCAAGGGTTCCGGCTCTTCCTTGCAGGATGGAAGGTGGTAGTGAGCAGAGAGATTTGCCTAGATTTGATGGCTGGTCCTAGATTTCCTTGTCACTTTTAAGAGAAACTGAAAATGTGTTTTCTTATACAGAAGAAATTATTTGGAGACTTCAAAAAGTTCTAGAAAAATGTCAGGTTCATTTGTAGCAAGTAAAGATACAACAAATGTTTTCAGTGTCTGAAAAACATTTTGATACATGGAACAGAGCCACCAAGGTTGGGCCTGGACACTACTGGGGCTCCCTTTGCTTCAGAGTACAGCTTGATGAACTTCCATAACATCACTGGCCTCTGAAAACAGATACCAGTATTGGGTCTTCCACATGTTCTCAGACCACATGAGTTAATCTGCTGTGTCACAACCTCATAGATCAATAGTGTAGTAAGGACCACCAAATGATTGTCATGACTGCTTTATGTGACAGCAAAGAATAGCCTAGACTTTCCAGTGTCATTACATGTAAACATGAATAAACTATCCAAAAGCAAACAATGACTTTGACTTGTAAGCCATATATTATTGGATATTGGAAACTGCAAAGGGCTCTGGATCAGTGGTATTTTCTAGTAGTCACAGCTTATACTTCAGCTTATGAATTCAGGGCTAGCCTAGGCAACATAATGAGACTGTCTCAAGAAAAACACAAAAAATAGTTACTAAGAATGACTCTGAGAACAACAATGACCATCAAAGCACTGACTATAATGCACAGGAGAACCCAGAAGGATGAAGACAACTTCAGAAGACATCAGTCTAGATGCAAGATGAAACTGAGTTCTAAAAGACATTTCTGGAAATCTAAGTGGGCCCAAAGTGCTTATCTCTTGACTAATGAGCAGAGATAGAGAGAAGGCCTAGATGGGAGGCTGGAACATGTAGTGGACTTGTGATGTTACATTGTAAACAATTGTCCTGCCTATAAGTTTAATAAAAAGCGCTGATTTGCCAAAGGCAGACAGGAAGTGTGGGCGGGGCTACTAGACTAAGAAAACTCTGGCAACAGGAAGAACAGAGCAGAAATGCCACAGAGACTCCAGAGTTTCCAGACAAGCCAGAAGATGCAGAGGACAACTATCCTGCTCTGAGAAAAGGTACTGAGCCCCATGGCTGAACAGGATAAGAATCATGGGTTAGATTAAGGGTAAAGAGTTAGCAAGTTATATGCCTGGGCCTTAGGCTGATCAGCCTACAATAATGCAAGCATCTGTGTGTCTCTGCGGGTCTAAACCCTGTGGCCCTTGAGGTTAGGCCCAAAAGTCTGGGCCAGAAACCTTACTACAGGCACGATGCTTTCTATGTAGGAAAAAAGGAACAAGTCATCTCAGGAAGTGACAGACACATTCTTTTCATATAGTTAATGATCAGGACTTTTACTCAATTTTATTTTTTCTGCAAATGACAGAGTTTGAGAAAGAATCTGGCAGTGTGGGGAAACAGGAAGCTATTCGCCCAATAGTAGACAGAGATGAGGGATTCTTTTAGAAATTCATCCCTACCCCAGACATTCTGAGTTCGCTATCCAGCTAGGAAAGATCAAGGTTTTTGAGACATTTTGTTTCCTTCTTGGTCAAATCCAATTTGGTAGGCAATTCTTTGGGTCTCCTGCCTCCCTCTTACAGCCAAAGACAGGAGCTTTTTCCAGGTCAGGCCAACTAGTACCTCAGATATCTTCTACCCACAACCCACTGCTCTATTTTGACTTCACAACGCAGTGTGCAAAGCCATTAGCTTAGCATCCCATATCATATTTAATGCCATCCTATTCTTCAAGGAAACTCAGCATTCTTTTTAGGGAAATATGAGGAAACAGTGACAACCACAACACGTCAAATGTTCTGTTTTACATAGTCTAATAACTGTGTTGTTGGGAACAAATACTTTAGTGCATGAAGAGGCTCTAGCAGTCAAGAGCATGACAAGCATAGCTCTGTCAGGCCTTGTTCCTTCCCCTACTCCCTCTGCCTTGTTAAAAACCATTAGATTAGATTCTTCATGCTAGCCACCAAACTCTATTCCCTTATTTGGCCACTTCCTTCTCCTGAGGCTGACTACCAACGCCCACCTATGAAATATTGAAATCCAGCCATCAAAAGCCTCATTTGGCTCATCCAATTAACATGCCCAAATAAAATTGGACACCTCATCCTAATGGGGGGGGGGTTCTCTTTTAAGTTCATTTATCTGTGTCCTTTGTCTTTCCAGGATAAATACCCTTTTTTCTCCCCTCTCCCCTTTGTTCCCTTCCCCTTCTCCCTGTCCTCTACCTCCTGTCTTTGTCCTTTATTCCCTGCTCTTTGTCTCAGTGGAGCAAATAAATCTCCTTTGTGCTGAGAATTTGGTCTTGGGGCATCTTGTGCTGATACCAATCCCTTCAGTGCCTAGGAAAGGTACTAGAAAAAATTATATTGCTTTATAATCAATTTAGTTCTAGCACAGCTGAAAGGGATCGCTCACCCAGGTAAGGGCAAAGTACACACAAGGTCACAGACACTCCATTTCTTCCTCTGAGGTAAACAAGTCTCTTATGGGACCAGGAAGTATGTGGTTGTGATCATATCTTGTGCCTAAAGGCAGCAATAACTAGAAAAAGTTAGAAATTAAGGAACCATGTTTTTCATTAAAATCTGTGTTATACTCACCATCCCAAATGGAAGAACAAAGAACTAAACTAATCAATGAGACTTCTATAGGGAATATGACAGCACAGTGGTGACTATGAGACGGTGATCCTTTCCATTCCTTCCTTCCTTTCTTTTCTCCCTCCCTCCCTTTTTCCTTTCCCCCTCTCTCTTTCTGAGCTAACATCTCAGTTCTTTTCACTTTTTAAAAATAATTTATTAATTTTTATTTTATGCACACCGGTGTTTTGCCTGTATGTACGTTTATATGAGGGCATTGGATCCCCTGGGAACAGGAGTTACAGATAGCTGTGAGCTATCATGTGGTTGCTGGGAATTGAATCGAGGTCTTCTGGAAGAGCAGCCAGTGTTCTCCATCACTGAATCATATCTCCAGCACAATCCTTTTCTTTTTTTAGTTGGGGTCTTGCTATGGTGCCTAGGCTAACCTCAAACTCCAGATTCAAGCAGTCTTTCTACCTCAGTTTCCCAAGTGGACTATTGACATAGATCATTATGTCTGGCTGAGGAGTTTCTCTCCATGATCTGAGGCTGGCATGTTGGGATACTAGTGTTACCATAAATAAACACAATATTAGAAAACTATCAAGGTACATGAAAATTAACTTGGAAAGATACTCATCTTTGCACCAAATATAAAACACCAGTGCCTACTATGTGTTTCTTCATAACTGATTCTTGGGCCAGAAGTGACACTCACATCCCAGGTGGGGAAAAGAGCCTACAGCACCTACTAATAGTGGCTAGACCTGCCATGCTGGAGCAGGCATGGGAAAGGCTCTCCATTCAGGCTGGTTACTTCTAATACCTGCCAAAACTATTAAACAAGCACCTCCCATGTGGTGTTTGAAAGAAAAATGGCCCCAAAGGGATTAGCAGTATTAGGAGGTGTGGTTTTGTTGGATTAGGTATAGCCTTGTTGGAGGAAGAATGTCACTTATGCTCCAGCCATGCTCAATGTCTCAGACCACTCCTTGCTGCCTACACAGATGTAGAGCTTTCAGTTACCACTCCAGCACCATGTCTGATAATGGACTGAATCTCTGAACTGTAAGCCACCCCACTGAATGTATTCCTTTGTAAGAGTTGCTGTGGTCGTGCTGTCTCTTCACAGCAATAGAAACCCCAACTGATATCCCACAGTCTCCCAAGTAACACTAAGAAAAAAAAAATTGAAAGTGAGCATAAGCAAGCACAGGCAGGAGTTGTCTATTTCTGCAATGTGATGACCCCCACCAGGTTCAGCCAGCTACTGGGAGATGTTAGTGGTGTCTCCATTTTCACTGATGTAGGCAGAACTGGGACCTCTTACAGTTGTAAAAACTCAAGTTTGTCTTATATTATCAGGATGGTACATCAGACAGCATACAATGGTCAAACCAAAGCTGATTTGAATGTCATTTTCCATGCACTGTGGCTGGAGGCCACTAAGCTGAACAAAAAGCATTAAAAGTGAAGTCAGCTGCAGTTTCACTGCCTGTTGTGGACAAGTAGTGATACACACCCACCTTTTCCTCAAAGAACTTTCTCCTTAACATGGCATCCGTAGGAGGGACTATTTTCCTTAGGTTTTTGTACCACTTTCTAACGATGTACCCTCTCCAGTAAGCTTGGATTCTAAAACACAGAGATGTAGAAATGATTACCACTTATTAGCCTTATTTTTATATTAAAAACTATTTTATTATGCACATGAATGTTTTATTTGCATGAATATCTATACTATCTGTGTGCCTGGTACCCATAGAGGTCAGAGAGGACATCGATTCCCTGGAATTAGAGTTACAGACAGTTGTGAACCACACCATGTTGGTGCTGGGAATAGAACCTGGGTCTTCTAGAGCAGTCAGTGCTCTTGACACTGAGCCATCTCTCCAGCCCCTAGTGGCCTTATTTTAACACATACTTCAGTTCTCCTCCCAGTCTGGGCTCCTCTGATGTGTTCCCTCAGGGCACTGTGGACACTCTTACCTGGTGGCACACTTTACTCTGAACAGGCGGGCCCCGTCGTGTATCACTCTGGTTTGATACTGGTTCTTTCTACAGAGGGGACAGGTTTTTTTATTTGTGAACTTTTCAAAAGCCTGAAGGCATGCCTGAAGAAAAGGATTTGACTTAAAACTTTACAAGTAATTATTTATAAACAATGTTTTTACTTGTAATAAGTTTACTTCTTTTTCTCATAATTGAGACTCAGTCCAATTTAGATCATGAAGTGAAGTGGCTTCATTAGATGTTAACACCTTCCTCATGAAACCTGTTCCAAAAATGATTTTCCACAAGAACATGCCTGTGGAGACTTCAAAATCTCTGGAAGTCAGGTGGTAAAGGTAAAATGCTATGTGTCAGACTCCCGTGCAAACAGCCGACAGGAAGTAAGCCATCAGCAGCTTTGATGTATGATACTGATATTGGCTACACGAATATCTGTGGTTCTATCCATGAAAACCCATGATGTCCACAGTAGGATGAGCTCCCGTCTGCCCTAAAGCCATGGACCATGAGTGAGGAAAGAAGTCCGGGCCCAGGGGGGATTATTTACCTTGTGAAATACGTGTGAGCAGGAAAGCAGCACCTGTTCCCCAGGAGAGAGCAGAGTTCTACGTTAGTATTGCAGCCCTAGAAGAGCATCTGAATACCAGAAGGTAACATCAGACAGCTCAGCGCTTTCACACTCACACTTTTAAGTTTAATATAGCCAGTGACCCAATCCCATAAAACACACCATGCTTGATATGAAGCCAGTAAAAGGAGCACCAAGGTAGACATTGCTGGGCGGATGGGGTGTCTATGAGGTGTGCACTTGGGAGAAGGAGCAGAGACACAATAAGCAACATCTTTTATAGGCTTTGCTTAGCTAAATCACACCCCTGAACTTAAAAATCTTACTGTGACATCATTCTCAGAGTATTACATTTAAATAGCAATACTCTGTGGGGACCAGTTTCATTTTTCTTTTTAAATGGAGAACAAGTATGCTCATAAGTAACCCCACCTAACAGTGATGTTTTGATCTGGAAAAACCCAACAAAATCAACTAGCTTCAACCTAGCAAGGAGAAAGGATTTTAGACCACTAGCCATGGGGAGGTATAATGGTGAAGGTGAATGAGCAGGTGCATGTCCTACCATCCTCACTGACTATTCTGTGGCTTTGCTCACTCTGTACTGTTCTTAAGTTGGATTAAGGGGAAAAATTCAGAAAAGAGCTCATAAACTCCTAAAATCTTTTTTTAAAAAAGTATTTTAGGAGTATGAGTGATTTGCTTGCATGCATGTCTATATACTACATTCATAAGGTTCCCATAAAGGCCAGAAGAGGGCATTAGAGCCCCTGGAATTGGAGCTAGAGGTTGTTGTACACCTCATGCGGGTGCTAGGAATTGAACCCCAGTACTCTGGATAAGCAGTCAGTGCTCTTGTAAGCCATGTCTCTAGCTCCCTAAAACCTTTTCTGGACCCTTCCAACTCTAAGTTAAAATTTAAAAACTACTGTATTGAAATCATCTGCGGACTCAGTTATTCTTTTAAAATATAACTTTCAAACTCTTTTATCAACAGATATTGATCTGCTCTTAATACTATAATATATCTAATACTGTATATTAGAATTATATAATAATTAGAATATTATACTTTGAGATATCCATGTTTTCCTTATGGGCAAACAGTTCATGGTGATAGTTAAACAAGTGAGGACTAAACTCCATTTCCATTTTGCCATAATTTCTGAGTTGGCCTGTGGTGAATCACCTGAGTTCTGTTCTCACTATTAGATGGTGTCATCTATTGAAGAGATAAGAAACTATTTGAAAGTATCTTTAAATTATCCTATTTGAAAAAAAAAAGTGTAGGGGACTGTGTTGTTTCATGGTAAATAATTGTCCCACCCACTGGTTTAATAAAATGCGCTGATTGGCCAAAGGCAGGCAGGAAGTGTGGGTGGGGCTACCAGACTAAGAAAACTCTTGAGAACAGGAAGCACAGGCAGAATGCCAGAGAGAAGCCAGAAGAAGCAGAGGACAACTATGCTGCTCTAAGAAAAGGTACTGAGCCCTATGGCTGAACAGGAAAGAGTCATGGGTTAGATTAAGGGTAAAGAGGTAGCAAGTTATATGCCTGGGCCTTAGGTCGATCAGCCTAAAACTATCGTATGCATCTGTGTGTCTCTGTGGGACTGTGGGGCTGCAGATCTGTGGGTCCCAAACCTTGAGGCTAAGCTTGAAAGTCCGGGCTAGAAACCTTATACTACAAAAAAGTTTTTGTTTTTATCTATCTATCTATCTATCTATCTATCTATCTATCTATCTATCTATCTATCTATGTGGGTGTTTTACCTGTATGTATGTGTCTGATCTGTATGCCTGGTGCTCAAGAAGTCAGAAAAGGGCACAGGATCTCCCAGAACTAGAGTTGTGAGCCACCATGTGGGTAATGGGAATTGAACCTGGGTCTTCTGGAAGAATAGCCACTAAATACTCTTAACCATTTTCTCTAACCAAAGAAAACTGTTTTTAACTAAATATTCTTGTATTTAAATCTAATACAGGAATACCAAGTGCATGATTAACACAATAGTGTTAGTACTTTTAACCAAACAAAATGACTAAGTTTAGTGAAATGCTTAGATAACACTCTTCATACAACCAGGTTAAACATGTACAGGACAATAACTGAGGTTGTTGAGGCTGGATGATTCCCTGAAGCTTTAATGATCTGCACTGCAGCACTAAATTACAAACTTCCCTACATAGGACAGTTCTGTGGTTCAAGGGCTGGCTGAAATCTTTCCATATCAACTGCTACACATAACATTAGGTCCTCTGGGAGAACCAGAATGAAAATGTACTTCAAGCATCTTAACTGATATTACTGAAAAGCCAAAGTGTAATGACTGTGAGCTTCCTTGCTGATATCCTAAGAAGTAAGGACAGCCCATGAAACCTGGCATCTTCAGCTGAGACCCTTAGCTGCTGCCTCAGTGCCTGCCATGTTGAAGCTAAGGCAACACACTACTTCTCCACAAATTCTAAAAGCATTGTGACCTTGGATCCTTGGTACTGACAGTTTAGAGAGGCACAGCAATAGGTCTGTGTGGCAGGTCATGGGCTTTCTGTACAGCAGGATGACCACTCATCTTATAAAAAGGTATGTATGAACAAAGATTTTACTTTGTACCAGGATTCTCCCATAAATTCCTTGAAGATATTCCAAGCATTCTTTCATGAAAACAGCATACTTGGTTTTAGTGTCACATCAGTTGGTAGACACTTTCAAGAGATGTTTTCAGCCACACACACACACACACACACACACACACACACACACACACACACACAGACACACACTTTCAAGAGATGTTTTCAGCCACACACACACACACACACACACACACACAGACACACACACACACACTTTAGGGTGTTGGGACAATGTTAGATATTTGAAAGGGCGCATGGGACTGGGTGGCTCACTGGCCAATACTGGGGAAGCAGTGCCTCACTGTCTAAAGCTGTCTGTTACGTACCTGGGGACAGAGCTCAAATTCTTCTTTACATATGGGACATGGCTGCATGGAGTCCCCTTGCAGGAGGGACCTCTGCTTCACTCTCTCCCATTCATCTGATGATAGCGGCAACGGGGGAGGTGGCAGAAGGCCCAGTTTCTGGGCTACAGGAAAGATTAGACACAATATAAGCTCATGTATTTTAGCATATATAATCACATGTAATTTCTAAGAGACAAACTGCATAGATATTACAGGGAGCATTACAGCAACCTTTCACAACACATAGCAAGGTGCTTTTCTATGGAAGTTTGAGGGCAGTGATAACATCTAAGTTCTCGATATGATTTATGTTTTTATTATATAGAATTTGTTGTTATTCTGAATGCTGAGTAATTTTCAAGCAAGCAGGATTGGCATTTAGTTGTGTAGAAGTTTTTCAGCCTGTAGCACTGCCTTCTTCTACTTAGTCTTGCTGCTCTCATCAATGACTTTTACAAGTGCACATCAATCACATGCTACCTAAGGATCAATTCCTTAAGAGATTTATAAGTACCCATCACATGAGCTTATATGCCATAATAAGACTCACCTCAAATAAGTACCTCCAACATCCCTGGGAATAGAGCTAATAGGACTGTACGTATAGACCACTATCTGCACACTGCTAGTAACAGTAAAGGTGCATTAAAAGAAATCAACCTAGCACAGAGGGTGGTCAGAAAAGCACTCGTGGTCCTTGAAAGATTCACAGTAGAAGTATGAACATACTCTGAAAGGCTAGAACATAAAGGCAATCTCATAGGAAGTGGATATATTTTCTAGGTAAATAGACTATTATGTCTTCCCAGGAAAAGTCACAGAACAGATGTTTAACCCATGGGACTCCGTCATTTGGGATATAGAGAAAACCAAAATGACAGTGAGGAGACACGGTACTAAGAGCTAAGTAGCTGTAGAGCATTCATGTCTACATGGGAAGTAAACAGCAGCTCACCCCTGTGATACATGTGTATCTGCATGCAGTTGGCAGGAAACAAAGTCTGCCAACAGATGTTTTACCTAAGATGCCAGGAAAAGGAAATACAACAAAGTGAAAGAAATAAAAGGAAGTAACAAGGGCAGAGGCAGAAATTCCAAGAAAACAGGAGTCAAAATGAAACCAGAAGTGACAGTATGTATAAATCCAACATGTCTATTTCTCCAAAGAGACATTTCTAATGAAATTTATCTACATAAAATACAAAGCACAAGGGAAAAGATACAGAATAAGAAAAGGAAATAATCATAAAATGCATGCTCAAAGTTGTGGAAATGGCTCAGCCAGTAAAGTGCCATCCACATCAGCATGGGTTCTATCACCAACATCTATGTAAAAGATTTGTTACAGTGGTGTGTGCCCATAACCCTACAGCAGGCAAGGCAAAGAGAGGAGGTCCTTAGAGCTTGCTGGCCAGCCAGTCAGGGTGAACTGGTGAGTTCTAGTTTAGTGAAGGAGTGATTGAAAAAAAAACAAAAAACAACTGATTATCAACCTCTGGCCTGCACATGTACATGCCTACACCTGTGAAAACATACACAAGCAAACATATATTCCAAAGCACCTATATTCCAAACCCACCTGATAATAAAGGTGAGATTAGATCATTTCACCAGATTTACTTCTGATAAAAATATACCTACACTAAAACCATCAGGAGAAGAAACAAAATGCTGAGTTGAGCCCAGATCCACTAGGTTCAAAGCCTCTCCTACCTTGATGTAGTACCTGCCATACTGGGCAGTGAGCTGAGCCCTTATTTATTCTTAGACCAGTGATGGGCCTTGACTTACTGTAGGTGAAGTGACTTGTACTGTCAAGGACCAGATTCCAAACTGCACAAACCTGTATAACACCCCAAAACAGCAAAGCTGAGAATAAACTTTCCTGGAGAACACCAGTGAGTGACAAGGCTTTTTCTCAAGGTGCCTGTCACTCTTGGATGGCTGTTCTGTACTTGTAACCAAATGTGAAAATTTTCTGCTCCTTACCTCAGCAGCTAAAGGAACAAAAGGGGTCCAAAAATGATAACTGCCTGTGCTCTGCTGGCCTCCAGCAACCTCTTGTCTTTGTTATCTACACTACAACACAACAGCCCTAACTAAACCTAGTTTCCATGCCTAATCACTTAGAAATCTTAAATGATGTCAGACTTACAAGAGATCGGAAGAATGGTATAAAGAATTCTATTCCATGCTACCACAGTGATGGAAACCGGGGATAATGCTGAACAACTATCTACTGAAGTTATGTTCCCTTGTCTGTTGTTTCACTACCTAGAGTTTCAATGATTCACAGCCAACTGCCATCAGAAAACATTCAGTGGGAAAATTCCAAAAATAATAACTTTTCAATATTCTGTCAATCTGTGCTCCATTCCTATCCAGTGTATGTGATGTGTAGCAGGCCGTGTATGTGATGTAGCCTTTGTTCCTCTGTTGTTATCTTGGTGGCCAGACAGACTGGCAGTTCTATAGTCTTAGGATTTGTTGAGGCTTCAGAGTAACACAGCAGAGATGCCAGCCACTCAGATGTGCCCAAGAGAAGAAGTAAAGGGCTTTCTTCAAGTGAAACAGGGGAAAGTTCTTGATTTCACAGAAAACAATCATATGCTAAGGTTGTCAAGGTAAGACCAAATCCTATATCTGCTAAACTATAAATATGAAAAAACCGGATTCATGAGAATTTTACAATTTTGCTTCTAAAATACTCATATAGGGCTATGGTGGGAACAGAGGCAGGAAGGTTCAGTTTAAGGCAGCTTTAACTATAATGAAACTTTCTCTCAAGAAAAAAAAGTTATGGCCCCAGTGTATGACAGGAAATTCATCCAATTAAGAAGAAAAGGCATTAAATTTGTGGATGATATTTAAACTGATTTCAAAGTGTTTCACCAGGAAGCACTGAGCCTGTGAAATTTTTGGGAAGTGTTCCCCTGAAACGAGGACCATCAAGGTATTTAGTCAAGTGAGGGATCAGTACACAGATTCAAGAAAAGGTGTGGGCTGAGGAGTATGAGCGTTACTGCTGGGTCTGTGCACTGATGGAGACACTGCTGCTTCATCTGGAGTGAGAAAGATGCTTAAGGAGGAAGGACCAACTCAAGTTAGTCTTCAGTGCAATGTAAAAAGTCTCTACCAGAGATGCCAGGTGGAAACTACATACACAAAACACCAAGATGCAGACACGTACCTGTAAGCCAAGCACTCAGGAGGCTGAAGCAGGAAGACTAAGAGTTGAAGGCTAGCCTGAGCCTGGGCTATCACAAGGAGATTCCCAAAGCCAACAAAAATATACAAGAAGGCAGAAGGCTTAAATACAGAAGCATAGACCAACTCTGACAATAAGTGGGGAGTCATGGGGCTCATAGTAAAGCCAGGCACATTGTACACACCTAAGAATTCGCTCACAAAAGCAAGTCTCCTCCCTGTTGCTGCAATTTAGAGTATCTACCAGCCATCTTGTTTATAGAACAGTTCCACCAATACTTCATCTCAGAAGTGGAAAAAAACAAAACAAAACACAACAAAAACCTTGGCAGACGAGTTGGCATTTAAACCTTATTAACAATGCAGTTGTCAGTCAGCATTTGCCAATAAAATAAAAACGTTAGGGTACATTTTTACCCCAAATGCACCACTGCTTCAGTCCTGTAAGTAAGGTACCATCCAGTTTGAGGAAGCTACATTGGGTTAATTAGCATCAAGCCAAAGGATAACCAGATTAGCTTACCTAAAGTTAGTGGTGGTGGTGTGGGATCTAGAACATACTCCTTTTCTGGATCCTCCACTTTGGTGGTCTCTGTAGTTTTCTGAAGCCCAGTATCTACTATGGCCGTTGCATCTCTTCTGAGAGACTTTGACCTGTTCTCATTCTTTTGCACTTTTGTCTTACAAGGATCTGCTACCGAGAGATGTCCAAGTTGA
This sequence comes from Phyllotis vaccarum, assembly GCA_033318265.1. Lineage (NCBI taxonomy): Eukaryota > Metazoa > Chordata > Mammalia > Rodentia > Cricetidae > Phyllotis > Phyllotis vaccarum. Next base: position 75,171,731 of record JARWLC010000014.1, on the reverse strand, counting down.
AGATCACGTAAAATGTGGTCCTGTAAGGCAACTGCACTGACTGCTAAGTTACCTTTTTTAGATGAATGATCCTAGGAAGTAGGAGGTGGGGATTGTTTTATTTACTGGAATGGTATGTAAGCTATATAACATCTTTTAGAAGAAATCCAAGGCTTAGTGCTCCACTGATGGCATATTACCAAATCGATGAATGAGTGGGAATGCCAGAGCTATTATACCCAAGACAGTAAACCCCAGACTCAACATCTATGTTAGAAACAAAGGGAACATTTTTATTTAATTACTAAAGCCTTAATTATAAAGCAATATATTCAAACCTGTGGGTGCCTAAATAAACCTCTGCTATTCTGCTATAACTGAATTAGACTCTGGGCAAACACTATGCTCTTAAGCATAAGCTCTTAAAGCATTTCTGTAGGACAAGGTCTGTGAGCCAGGAGAGTCCCACAGGCAGCACTTAGTGACTTACTGTCTGTTACCCATACCACACACACCTCCTACTCACAGCTCTTCATGGACAGAAGGTTTGTGAACTATTTTTATACTCAACAAAGGTACAGTTGGACTACATCCCATGAGTGAAACCATGGGTCAGCTTTGAGGATGATGAAATACCTTATTTTTTAACATGCTTAATCAGGAAACACCGTGTGTGGCTTCAACAAAGTCTAGCATCACATTACAATTCCTTCCATTCTTTTGCTGTGAACAGAAAATAAGAGTGTTCAGAAACATTCAGATCTACTAAGGGCATAGAGATGCTGCTATCAAGAATGCCAGCTACAGGGCAGCATGGAGCTACACCTTCCAATTGACACAGTCATAACCCAATCCATCTCTGTCCTCCAAGAGCTTACCACAGTGCTAGAAAGAATGTGAATACCAAGAACAATCTAGCAGCAAAAACAGAGTTTTAGAGCAAAGACTTAGACCAAAATCAGACACTAAGTAAGTGAACACCCTTCAAGTCAACACTGAAGTCTTGAAGAAAGAAATGAGCATGTTAGATAACATGAGCCAGAACAAGGATGTTCAGGAACCCAGCATGGTGTTTGTTTTTTCAAGGAGAAAGGAAACAGCGAGGAAGTGGGTATGAGGGGCAATGCTGGCTCCTTTGATCTGGCCCACACACAGGTGGACACAATATGGGAACAGATTCACTGGGTCCCAACCTGCTTTTGGCTTTTTGAAGTAAGCTATCTAAACATTTCTGGTTCAGTTTTTGCATCTATAAAACACACAAAACACTGGCATTGCAGGATTATTATACAAAAGGAGAAAACATCTTTAGAACTTACAAAGGACTATTCTGTATAAGATACCCTGTAAATAGTTACTGCTGCTCCAATTCCCTTAAAAGTTGAGGTATTTGGTATTACCCCCTTTAGTTTTGGGACCATGGTATTCTATTTTTTCCTTTAGGCAATATTTTTTATTAATACCTTGTGAATTTCATACAATATATTTACTTAATAAATTTACTTATTTCATGGTTTTATTTTTATGATGACAAAGTCTACAATATTCTACAGTGGAGAGAAACAGCACCTTTTAAATAGCAACCTACAGAATAGTACTCAGAGACTGACTTTAAGAAGGCTGCTGGCAGGGCAGTTGTCTCCCAAGCATGCATTAGAGTCCCTCTGTGAGTGACCGCCACAACAACTGGAGACCCACAGCCTCTTGGCCCACAGCCAATGAAGAGGTGAGTGGCACCCCTAACTTCCAGGCCACGTAGAGACCAGTGGCCCAGGAACACTGCCCTTGGAACCTCACCCACACCAGCTCTGCCCTAAACCAAAGGCAGCAGGAAGTCCCCCTGAAAGCCCAAACCCCAGCAAAACTCAGCCAGAACATGGGCAAACTCCACCCCAATCCAAAACTGCATCGTTACATGGCAAGCCCAGTGACTTCCAAGACAACTGGAGAGCCACAGACCCCTGGCCCACAACTGACTAAGACCTACTAAGATCTGACTAAAAGTGAATCAAGGAAGCCATGGGCAGATACCAATGAAAGAATACATATAACAACATAAAGAACAATAAGACCATCAGGAGAAGCTGTAGTTGTACAACATGATGGCAATGAAGAGGAAACAGAAGGAAACGACCTTAATACAACCTTATGAAGATAACAGAAACCTTAGAAAGGATATAAAAAATTCCCTTAAAGAAATAGACAAAAATACAAACAAAAATTGGAAGAGATTAACAAATCCCTGAAATAAAATAAGGAAAACCAAGAAAAATAAAACAAACAGGTGAAGGAAACATTCCAGGAATTAAAAACTGAAATAGAAGCAATAAAGAAGACACAAACCGAGGCAAAGCTGGAAATAGAAAACCTGAAGAAACAAACCAGAACTACAGATGCAGCATAACCAACAGAATGCAAGAGATGGAAGAGAGAAGCTCTGGAGTGGAAGATTCAATAGTGGAAATAGATAAGTCAGTTAAAGAAAACACTAAAACCAAAAAAATCATAACACAAAATGTCCAGGAAATTTGGGACACCATGAAAAGACTAAACCTGAGAATAATTGGAATTAAAGCAGGAGAAGATTACCAGCTCAAGGGCACAGAAAATATATTCAACAAAATCATGGAAGAAAACTTCCTCAACTTAAAGAAGGAAATGCCTATAAAGATATAAGAAGCTTACAGAACACCAAATAGACTAGAGCCTAGTCTGCTCACTACATAATAATCAATCTATTAAAACTACAGAACAAAGAAAACATACTAAGAACTTCAAAGGAAAAAGGCCAAATTACCTATAAAGACAGACCAATCATAGTAACAGCCCACTCTATTCAATGGAAACAATGAAAGCAAGAAGGTCCTGGTCAGATGTTATACAGACACTAAGAGAACATGGCTGCCAACCCAGACTACTATACCCAGCAAAACTATAAATCACTATAGATGGAGTAAACAAGATATTTTAAAACAAAACCAGATTTAAACAATACCTATCCACAAATACATCTCTATAGAAAGCACTAGAGGGAAAACTCCAACCTAAGGAAACCAGATACACCCGTGAAACCACAAGCATTTGATAATTCCACAGAAGACAAACCCAACGAAGAGAAACACATACTACCACCAAAAATAACAGGAAATAACAATCATTGGTCATTAATACGCCTTAGTATCAATGGACTCAATTCATCTAACAAAAGACACACTCTAACATGATGGATACAAAACCAGAATTCATCCTTCTGCTGCATACAAGAAACACACATCAACTTCAAAGACAGACACAGGCTCAGAGTAAAGGGTTGGGAAAAGACTTTCCAATCAAATGGTCCTAGGAAACAAGCTGGTATAGCCACCCTAATATCTAACAAAATAGACTTCAAACTATAATCAATCAAAAGAGACCAGGATAGACATTACTTATTCATCTCAGGAAAAATCCACCAAGATGAAGTCTCAATCCTGAACATTTATGCCCTCAATAAAAAGGCACTTACATATGTAAAAGAAACACTGGTAAAGCTTAAACCTCACATCAAACCCCACCCACTAATAGTGGGAGACTTCAATATCCCAGTTTCACCCTGGATAGGTCAACCAGACAGAAACGCAACAGAGAAATAAGGGATCTAACAAATGTTATGACTCAACTTCCACCTAAACACAAAGGAATATTCATATTACTCAGAACCCCATGGAACTTTCTCTAAAACTGACCACATACTTGTTCATAAAGCAAATATCAGTAGATACAAAAAATGGGAATAACTCCTTGTATCATATCAGACCACTATGGTCTAAAGTTAAAGTTCAACAACAAGAAAAATCACAGAAAGACTATAAATTCATAGAAACTGAACGTCTCTCAATTGAACCACCTCTGGGTCAAGGAAGAAATAAAGAAAGAAATCAAAGACTTCCTAGAATTCAATGAAAATGAATCCACAGCATACCCAAACTTATGGGACACAATGAAAACAGTGTTAAGAGGAAAGTTCATAGCACTAGATGCCTATATGAAAAACCTAGAGAAATCTCACACAAGAGACCTAACAGCTCAGCTGAAGACTTTAGAACAATTAGAAGCAAACTCACCAAGAAGTAGATGGCAGGAAATAATCAAACTTAGGGCTGAAATCAATACAATAGAAACAAAGAGAACAATACAAAGAATCAACGTTGGTTCTTTGAGAAAGTCAACAAGATAGATAAACCCTTATCCAAACTAACCAAAAGGCGGGGGGGGGGGGGGGGGGGGGGGGAGGGAGGAAGGGAGGAAGGGAGGGAGGGACAGACAGAGAGAGGGAGGGAGGGAGGGAGAGAGAATCCAAATTAACAGAATCAGAAATGAAAAGGAGGACATAACAACAGACACCAAGGAAATTCAGGGAATTACCAGGTCATACTTTTAAAACCTATACTCCACTAAAATGGAAAACCTAAAAGAAACAGACAGCTTTCTGGACAGGTACCACTTACCAAAATTACATCAAGACCAGATAAATGACCTAAAGAGACCTATAACCCTCAAGCAAATTGAAGCTGTTATTAAAAGTCTCCCAGCTAAAGAAAGCCTAGATGGCTTCAGTGCAGAATTCTACCAGACATTCAAAGAAGAACTAATACCAACACTCCTCGAACTGTTCCATACAACAGAAACTGAAGGAACATTGCCAAACTCTTTTTATGAGACTACAATTACCCTGATACTGAAGCCACTCAAAGATGCAACAAAGAAAGAGAATTATAGACCAATCTCCCTTATGAACATTGATGCAAAAATACTCAGTAAAATTCTGGCAAACCAAATGCAACAACATATCAAAAAAAAAAAAAATCATCCATCACAATCAAGTAGGCTTCATCCCAGAGATGCAGGGGATGGTTCAACATACGAAAAACTGTGAATGTCATCCATCATATAAACAATCGGAAAGAAGAAAACATATGATCATCTCCTTAGATGCTGAAAAAGCCTTTGAGAAAATCCAACATTCCTTCATGAGAAAAGTCCTGGAGAGATCAGAAATACAGGGAAAATACCTAGATATAATAAAGGTGATATACAGCAAGCTGACAGCCAACATCAAACTAAATGGAGAAACACTCAAAGCAATCCCACTAAAATCAGGAACAAGACAAGGCTGCCTTTATGTAGTCAATGTAGTTCTTGAAGTTTTAGCTAAAGTAATTAAGAGAACAAAAGGAGAATAAGGGGATACAAATGGCAAAGGAAGAAGTCAAATTATCTCTATTTGCAGATGTTATGATCATATACATAAATGACCCCCAAAATTCTACCAGGGAACTCCCACAGCTGATAAACACCTTCAGCAATGTATCAGGGTACAAGATTAGCTCAAAAAATCAGTAGCCCTCCTATACACTAAGGATAAAATGGCTGAAAAGAAATAAGGGAAATATCGCCCTTTATAATAGCTGCAAATAGCATTAAATATCTTGGGGGTAACTTTAACCAAAAAAGTAGCATACCTATTTGACAAAAATTTTAAGTCACTGAAGAAGGAAATTGAAGAGGATATCAAAAAATGGGAAGATCTCCCATGCTCCTGGATAGGTAGGATCAACACAGTAAAAATGGCAATCTTACTAAAAGTAATCTACAGATTCAATGCAATCCCCATCAAAATCCCAACAGTTTTAAAGACCTTGAAAAAAATAATACTCAACTTCATATGGAATAACAGGAAACCCAGGATTGCCAAAACAATCCGGCTCAATAAAAGAACTTCATGAGGCATCACCATCCCTGACTTCAAGCTATACTATAGGGCTACAATAATAAAAACAGCTTGTTACTGGCATAAAAACAGACTTGTGAATCAGTGGAATTGAATCAAAGACCCCCTACCTTAACCCACACTCCTATGAACATCTGATTTTGCAAACAGGTCAAAAATATTCAGTGGAAAAAAGATAGTATCTTTAGCAAATGGTGTTGGCATAACTGGGTGGTAGTATGTAGACGAATGCAAATAGATCCAAACCTATCATCCTACACAAAACTCAAATCCAAGTATGTGGGGATATTTTCAAATATAATAAAAACAGTCTGAGATATCAGAGGGATCTACCCACAGCCAGTCTAGGAAGATCAGACAGTGGTAACTCACACCTTTAATCCCAGCACAGGGAATATCCTGGGAGTGGTGACCTACGCCCTTAATCCAATCTGAGTTAGAGGTCATTTTAGTTTACAGAAGTTCCAGGCTCCCAGGCAGGCAGTGGTGATACCATGCCTTAACTGAGCAAAGAAAGTATTTAAGGCAGGCATAGAAAGACAGAGGAAGCAGCAGAAGCCAAGAGGAGCGAGGCTGAGGAAGCTGGAAGACATCTGGGTGAGATCTGACTGTGCTGTTTCCTCTCTGATAGCTCCACCTTTCCCAGAGATTTGGCCCTGAGTTTCCTTTATTCATGCAACACAAGTGGATCAAAGACCTTAACATAAACCCAGCTACACTGAACTTGATAGAAAAGAAAATGGGAAATACCTTCCAATGCATTGGCACAAGTGATCACTTCCTAAATATAACACCAGTAGCACAGACACTAAGAACAACAATCAGTAAGTGGGACCTCCTGAAACTGAGAAGCTTCTGTAAGGCAAAGGACACAGTCAATAGACAAAATGACAGCCTAAAGAATGGGAGAAGATCTTCACCAGCCCTATGTCTGACAGAGGGCTGATCTTTAAAATATATAGAGAACTCAAGAAACTAGAGCCCCAAAACCTAAATAACCCAATTAAAAATGGGGGTTCAGAGCTAAAAAGGGAATTCTCAACAGAAGAATTACAAATGGCTAAAAGGCACTTAAAAAATTTCTCAACATCTTTAGCCATCAGAGAAATGCAAATCAAAACAACTTTGAGATACCACATTACACCTCTCTTAATGGCTAAGATCAAAAACACAGATGACAGTCTATGCTGGAGAGGATGCAGAGCAAGGGAAACATTCCTCCATTGGTGGGAGTGTAAACTTGTACAACCATTCTGGAATGCAGTATGGCGGTTCCTCGGAAAACTGGGAATCAATCTCTCCAAGGATCCAGCAATACATTATTGGGCAGATACCCAAAGGATGCACATTTGTACCCCAAAGGCATTAGCTCAACTATGTTCATAGCAGCATTACTTGTAATAGCCAGAACCTGGAAACAACCTAGATACCACTCACTGAAGAATGGATTAACAAACTGTGGTACATTTACACCATGGAGCACTACTCAACAGTAAAAAGAAAAAAATTGCAGGCAAATGGATGGATTTGGAGAATATCCTCCTGAGCATGGTATCACAAACCCAGAAAGAGAGGCATGGGATGTACTCACTCATAAGTGGATTTTAGATAAAAAGCAAAGAATACACAAGCTGCAAACCACAACCCCTGAACAGCTTGGGATCAGAAGGAACTTAAGAGAGACATCCAGAGATTCCCCTAGGAAGAGAAAACGGAGATCACCTTAGCAAACTGGGATCATAAAGGGTAGCAACCAAAAAGAGGTGGGAACAAATCATGAGAGAAGGAGATGGTTGAGTGAGAGGAGCAACAAAGAGGGAGAAAAAGAGAGTTGGATATCTCAATAGAGGAAGTCAGTGTAGGGTTGGAAAAAGACCAGGTGCTAGAGAAACCTCCAAGAATTCACAGAATGTCCCAGGCTAGGTCTCCAGCCAATAGTGGAGGGGTGCCTAAACAGGACTTCCCCTATAATCAAATGAATAACCACCCTAAGTGTCATCACAGAACTTTCATCCAACAATGAATAGAGGTCAAGGCAGAGATCCATGGCTGAGCACCAGATCGAGCTCCTGATCCAGCTGAAGAGAGAGAGAGGAGTCTATATGGGCAAAGGTTTAGGGATTATGAGGAGAATTCCCACAGAGATGGCTGGCTGGAGCTCTCGGGAGCTCACTGAATCAAAAACAGCCACTGGGAACCATTGGGAAAAGGAACTAAACCTTCCAGATGACTGCAGATTGGCATGGCCATGTGTGGAACCTCGTGGAGTATGCTCCTGTGCATGAACTGGCACCTTGGAACTTATTCCCTACAGAGAAACACCTAACCCACCCCTAATATTGGGATGAGGGAATCGGGCCAACCTCAAATGGATATGCCAGACTGAAGTGACACACCTTGGGACTCCTTACCCTCCTTGGGGAATGGATGGGGGGGTGAGGGAAGATGGGAGGAGGGAAGGCCAAACAGTGGTATGTATACATGGAAAAACAACCTTTATAAATAGATAAAAAAAAATTTCAAAAGGGCCCTCTGTTCTAACCCCAGCACTACAATTTACGAGTGAGTTCCACAGGAACTAACATGGCGTTCCTGACTGAAGACCAAGAAAATAAAGCAGTGGCTGCTCAGATCCTTCAGCTCCTAGATAATGTTCATTTTCCATTCTGGCATGGGACCTATAGAGAAGTTTGCACTCAATGTCCCTTGCCATGGCCTTGACTGGAGAAAGGCATGGAAAATACTGAAGGATCACTACCATCATTTTCCAAGTTCAAAGTGCTTATAACTCAGCATCGACTAAATATGCATCATACCCAAAACTGTTTAATTTTCAACAAGATTCATACTATCATTAATCATAGGTAACTATTTAGTCCACAATTTCACCCACTTTATTATATGTGTCTTATACCAAGGTAAGAGCATTAAAAAACTGCCTTATCAAAGTCCCATAGTATCAGCAAATTGTGTAATTAAAAAAAGATACTCGAAATGTGCCAGTCCAACTGTGCATGAGAAAATATAAACGGAGGGGACTCGTTAGTCTGGGAACAGGAAAGCGGTAAACTTAACCTCTGCCAGGCACTTACAGCCAGAACAGAAAACTGCCTGCTTGTAAATCTCAGTTTGCACATGGTTAGGAGGTTGTGCCAAGTAAGAAAACAGCACGTGGTAACAAGGCATTTAGTCACCAACTGCTCTACGCGAACAGAAGGCAACTGATACACACATCAATAAAAATGCACACGAGACACGGCATCGTTGGACATGGCCCATGAGGTCCCTCATCAACCACACGCAGCGCAGGCAGGACCCATAGGCGGCCCACGGCAAGCCGGACCTCCGAGACACCCACGCCTCCCACCCTAACACTACCCGGCGCCCGGGCCTTGCTCAGCACCCGCGCTCCTCGAAGCCTAAGACCGCGCTGACACACCACCTCCAGGCCGCACAATCTCAAAAACGGACCCTCGTTACCACGGCAACCAGCAGCCGCCGCACTTCGGAGTGCGCATGCTCGCAGACGCCTGGCGCTCACTGGGCATGCTCGCTGTTTTTGCCATCACCGCGCGGACCGGTAGGCTGGGCCAGACGCCCTCTTGGCCACACGGGCTGCGAGAGGCTGAAAGCGCGGGCGCTTGCGTCATGGCCCCGCCCCCGTGTCGTCAGCGTGAATCCGGTTGCGTCATCGTGAGTCTTCCTAGGCTGCCTGTCGTGAGTCTCGCATCCTCCCCGCCCGGCGCGCTCCAGTGAGGCTGCGCGGTGCGTCCGGAGGGTGTGCTGACTTTTCGCAGTGGGTTTGCAGTCGCCCCCCTCAGTCGGGAGATTTGTTGGCTGTCTCTCGACTGTTTGACGTCAGCACCCGGCCTCCTCATGTTCCTCTCGCGATGGCTGCATTGTCTAGCTTTGGCTCCCGGTAACTGACGTGATAGCCCCGGCCCGTTGTGTATTGCCGGGTGCTGGCCTTTTCACCTTCGCCCCTTCCTCTAGTCACTTCTTCCTAGCCTTAGGGCCTTTCAAGGCTGCTCTGAAGGCCAAGGGGAAGGTGGAGAGAGCTGTCCCTGCGGCCAGTCCATCAGTTCTCAGTGACATCAGCTACCCCTCCAGATCTGCACTCCCTGCTGTCCTTTGAACCAAGCTTGAACCCCTGGGGACTTTTAAAAGTCTCTTGCTTCTTGATCCCAAAGCAGAAATCTGTATTGATTTTCTCCTGCCTCGAATGACATTTTTGTTGTACATTAATTAACTGAAATACAATTCACCTGGAAGTGCAAAGAAAACACAAGAGCGCAAGGCTCTCCATAAAGTCTATAGAAGTTACTGAGCTAAAAATTGGTCTTGTCATTAAAGTCCTAAAAGTTGATATAAATCCAATAAAATAATATAAAAACAATGTAATTTTAAGCTCCACTTAAAAGTTACTTTTTGGCAATGCACTTTCTAAACTGGCTCTTACTGTTTGAAGCTTGTAAAAAATTAAACTTCGAAAGGTCAAATTTACAATAAGTTTTAAGTTATGAATTATCACATGGTAGTTCAGAAATGTTTGAGGAAAAGTACTTTAGCTGCAATACAGTGAGTGATGGATTTAGAAAAGCAGTAAGACCACTTTTTTGCAGTCTTAAGACAGTTTATTGAAGCCTAAGTGAGTAAAGCTTTGCTAGATCCGAGTTTAAACCTCGTTTTCTAGATGTCTGGGTTTTTTTGTTTTTTTTTTTTTTGTTTGTTTGTTTTTTTGGCAAGTTACTTTATTTTTCCTACACTATGGATTTCTAATTTACAAAAGATGCTGACTCCTGTCATTGGACATCTATTCCCAATAGCGGTCCTGGACGTTCTTCTGTGAGTGAACAAGAGGGCCAGTCAACTAATTAGAAACTCTGATCCTGTGATGATGGTGACATCATCAAGGGGGGGGTGTATCTGGCGGGGGTGGGGTGGGGCTCAGAAAATTCTTTAATTCTTCTTACTGAAGGTAGAAACAAGAAAAGACACGAACTGCAGCTGCAGCTGCTCTGTTAGCATAGGGTGAGAGCCTGGAGGTGTGGGGCCACCAGGTGAACCTTAGAAGAAGGATCACACAGGAAATGGCAGAACTGGCATTTGGACACAGTCCAAGATGGGTGATGCAGTTTAAGCCCCAGAGCTAGCCCCTGTGTCATACATCATGGGTCTGGTTTTCTCTTGGAGCAGGAAGAATTTCAATGAAAGTAGGAGTTCTGTTACCATCTAGGGCTGAGATGAAATTAAAATATAATATTGTGTGTGAATTGCCTTGAACAGTGACTATTAATCCTTCTGTTTTGAGATATTTCTCTCCAACTTTATAAAGTTCTAATATATATATTAGAATTATATATATAATCATATATATAATTTATATATTAATGTATATATATACACACTATTTTAAAGTTCTTCACCTTATCCAAATGATTAAAATTTCGTGATGTTTTGCTATCCAAAATAGTTTGGCCATTCTTCAGTTAGTCATAAAGATTTTTCTTTAGTCTTTTGATTGAAAATTAACCTTGTCATTATTACTTTGCTATAGATTTCTCCTCTGTCCTCCTTAGGAGGGGTCTCCTATGTTGCCCAGTGTGATTTTGATCTCTTAGGACCTAAGACATAGGTTAATTTATTCTCCTCCCTTAGAGGCATGGATAGCTGGGACTACATATATGAACCACTATGTCTGGCTTACGTTTTATTTAAACATTACTTTTGCTGCATCTCACAAATTTTGAAGACAGGTGGCTTCATTTTCACTTAATTCAAAATATTTTTAAAAATTTCTTTTGAGTCCATTAACATGGTACTCTGTTCTGGCTGGTACAGGTACCTACACAAAGGATTCCCAGCTCCTTTACCCATCCCTTAGAGCATTTTGTGAGTCTAACACTGTGTTACTCATTCCTCTTACCATTGCAAGCACTGAGTCCTGCCTCCTTTTCATTGAATCAGTGGATCAGTCTGGAAAATAGAAAAACAGACTAGCTCTGATTTTCTGTCCTAAATTATTTTCTTTTCCTCTGCAGGGCTTCTCTGGACAGTTCTTGAAAATCAGGTCTTCTGGTGGCAACTTCCAAAATTTTCCATTTGTTAAAAACAATTTGCTTTTAGACAGGTCTCACTATGTATTCATGGGTGACCTTTAACTTGTTGTGTAGCCTAGGCTGGCCTTGTATGGAAATCAGTCCTGTCTTCTTCCTGATTGCAAAGAATTCATGTGTGCACCATCATGTTCAGCATTTCACATCATTTTTTAAAATTCTTTGAGGTAAAATCTATGTAGATCAACACTGATCATCACAGAGTGAATAGCTAGCTCAGAGACATTTGATATGTTCACAGCGTTGTATAACTACCTTTCTCTAGTTCCAAGACATTCCTGTACTACACAGTGGAGATTAATCCCACATCCTTGAATAGCATCTGCCCCATCCCAGCTCCTAACAGCTATCAATTTGTATTCTGTATCCATAGGCTAGACTTATACAGGACATAATCTTTGGTGTCTGTCTTTTATGTGTCACTTTTTGAGGTCCCTTGATGTCATAGCATGTACCATCGCTTTACATATATATATATATATATATATATATATATATATATATATATATATATCACAATGGATTAAATGATCATATGTTGACAGACACAGTTTTATGTATGTGAAATCACGAGTCAGTGTGTGTGACTATAAAACGTATTTCATAGCAGTTGCTGCACATTTTGTTCTCATAGCAAGGTCTGAGGTTTGCATACTTCCACGTCTCTCCTAACACTTGTTTGCTACTCTTGTACTGATGCTGAGGCAGGCTTTCATTATTACCCTAGGCTGGCTTTGAATTCATGATCTTTTTGCCTCAGCCTCCTATGTGGTAGAATTCAGATGTGAGCTACCATGTTTGGCTTCTACTTTAAACACCCTGCTAGTTAAGAGATGGCATTATGGTTTTGTATCTCCCTAGTTACTGTGATGTAGTATGTCTTCATGGTCTAGCCCTTCAGTAGGAAGTGCCCTACTGTCAAATCGTTGACCCACAAATTCTGGCTGGGCATTCTCATTCTTCTGATGGGCTATCCAAGGCAATTTTTCATTTCTTTTACAGTGTTTTCAGCTTGTGTTTCCTTTTGATTTTGTCTTATTTCACTCTCTATGCTCATATTTTCCATATGTCCTTTTATAGTAGAGCATGCTACTTTAAAAAAGGAAATACAAGATTATTCAGCTTGATGTTTGAGTTTCATAGGCATGGTTCGAGCTCTGGAGAGAGCTTCATCCTGGATGCTATGCAATGGTAGGAGTTTCTGTGGGAGGAAAAGGCTGTGTGACCGAATCAGAAACCTTAGTTAGTCAGAACCTGCCTCAGGCTTTTTGTAACAAAAGAACTAACTTGGGGTCCTTTGATTTGACAATAATCCTAACCCTATCTTTACTATTCCCAAGAGGATGCTCCAATGCCAATGGCCTGAGGCCTCCCACTGTGTTATCACTGCCACATTAGACCAAGTTTTTAACATAACCATTGGAGAACAGAGACCATTCTAACCATAGTAACCATTATCTCATTAATTATAGTTTAAATCTCCTTTTTGTTAATGTCAGACTCTCTGCCACGTTTTTGTTGCTGCTTTCATGCTTCAGAAGGTGCATTTATTTTTGGTCTTCCTGCATGCACTGTCTTTTCCTGATGGAAGCTGGACGTGTGTATTGGGTGATATGATCTAAGCCAATAGGTTGTTAGTGTGATATTTGAGGCTTCTTAGAATGAGGTTGTTGACTGTTGAAGCAGGAAGGACATCAGGAATAAAGGAAACTCAGAGCCAGATCTCAGGGAAAGGCTGAGATATCAAAGGGTAAACACCACAGTCAGATCTCACCCAGCTGTCTTCCAGCTTCCTCAGCCTCGCTCCTCCTGGCTTCTTCTGCCTTAATCTGTCTTTCTATGCCTGCCTTAAATACCTTCTTTACCCAGTTGTTTCACCTCCAGGTTAAGATTAAAGGTGTGGCACCACCACTGCCTGCCTGGGAGCCTGGAACTCTCTTTGTAAACTCAAATGACCTCAAATTTAGATTTGCTAGGATTAAGGGCGTAGGTCACCACTCCTGGATATTTCCTGTGGCTGAGATTAAAGGTGTAAGTTACCACTGTCTGATCCTCCTAGACTGACTGTGAGTAGATCCTTCTGATATCTCAGACTGATTTTTATTAAATTTGAAACATATCCTTACAAGGTATTCAGTATTCTCTAGTCTAATTTTTAACTCCCCATGCTCACTCCACACAGTGTCTTTGGGTTTTATTTGGGGCTTTTAAAAGTGAATTCTATGCCCTTTGGTGCCTCAGCTGTAGTCCAGAGATAGACATAGTTTATTTTCTCTGTTTGGTCTTAATTGGGAAATGGCAGGATGCACAGGAGCTCACCAACTAACTGTACCATAGCGTTGTATGACATGACACTATTCCTGGGGAGACATGCACACACATCTGTTCACCTCAGATAGGGAACTGACAACAAACCAAAGAAAGGATACTCCTAAAGTCCAACTGGGGAACAGAATTTTATTGGGATTACTTAGAGGAATGTGTGGGATGAGTTACTTACAGGAGCAGTAATGAATCTGACAGCTACATCACCAAAAACCCACCCTAGCATGTTTGACAGCTTATGGATAAGCTAACCTCCCCTCCTTCAGGCAGTTCATCAGGGGAGACTGTTTCAGGAAGCTCATATGATCTGATCCTCTTTTAGACAGCCTACCTTGTCTGAGAGTCTTCCAGGTCCTTGGCTGGTCTCTGCTCGTTTAGGGTGGCTTGTCTATTCTGAGAGTTCTTACTGCTTCTGCATGTGTGGGGAGGGAAGGGCTAGTGTACTCAGTCCATTTCAGAGACTTGCTGAAGTTGTTTACTTCCTTAGCCAACTTCCCCTTAGGGTGGGATGTTTGACCTGTTAAAACATCTGTGTCTTAAAAAGCTTCCCTTCAACATGAATATTTATCATGGAGGAAACTGCTACATAATACCTGGGCTTCTGGCTCCACTGATTCTAAGCTATGGTTGATTTTCTTGGGCTGGTTGCTATTTTTTGTGGGCTACTATCCTTTCGTGATATTGGGTCTGACTGTTGTCCATTGTATATGGGTCTCGAAGAACTTCTGTGCACTGCATTAGTTTCCACTGTTCCATTAGAGCTGTGTCATCACCTCTTTACTGCCAGCCATGGAGCCACAAGACTTACTAGTGGGCTATTGAGTCATCTAGGCTGGCCATGTCTGGGACGATGAGACAATCTATCCACACTCTGAAAGGATTTTGTGTTGGCTCAGACAAATACTTCATAGAGGTAAGAGGGCTACACCTGGTGTGCAGGATGATAGGGGCCTTTTCAGTTCTTCACTTCTGTAGATAATAATACTAGTCAAAGTAGATCCATGGCTGTGCTCAGAACTAGAGTTGCTTGGTACTGTGTATATGTATAGGCAGGAGAGATATGTGCTAGGTTTAAAGAGACCTTCCACCATTTCTAGTATGGCCATGTGATTTGCTTTATTCAGGTAAGTCAAATGGTTGCACATAAGTACATAAAGAGGAAACAGTTTAATTGAAGATGATTCAAGCCTCATCACATTTGAAACATATCATTATTTAACCTTTCAAGTAAGTTATCAGTCCATGAGCTCAGCATTTATGAATTCACAGATCAGTATAAAAAATGAGACTACTAAACTGCTATTCTGTAGTTCATGTACCTGAAATGAAGAGTTTGGAAGTAAATACTTTTTGTGAAAAAATTAAAGTTGTGAATGGCTCTTTAATTCATACAACATTTTTTGCACTACTACTTTAAATTCTTAAGGACTTTCCACAGAGAAAAATCCATGTCTCTTGTCTGGACAATTTCTTAGCAATAGTAGCTGATCTTGTTGATAGGCTATATTTCTACACATATTAAATCTTATTACATTAGTAATAAGTAATAGTTATCTTTAAAATGAGTCATGAAGAAATGGTGTTTATCTTAAGTAAAGCATCTATAGGTTTAAGGACAACATCTATACTTAAGTGCACCTGGGATTACTTACAGGAATGTGTGGGAGGATCAGAAGGTGGTTTTTGCCTGTATGTGTGTCTGTGTGAGAATACTGGATCCCAGAGTTACAGACAGTTGTTAGCTGCTATGTAGGTGCTGGGAATTGAACCTGGCTCCTCTGGAGGAGCAGTCACTGCTCCTAACCGCTGAGCCAACTCAGTTGTGGCAGTGTTATCTTGTGATTGCCCAGAAATGCTTTCTTATGTGAAATACTCTGTCTAGATTTGGAGGCCAGACTTTAGAATCATAATATTTGGAGTAATAATGACCTTAGGAATCAACAAAGATCAAGATATAGCAAAGTAAGGGAGTGGCCAGGCATCTGGAAATAGTAACAAGGCATGTTGTACAGGAGATGAGCCCTAAGACTTCAGAGGACATGGCTGAACAAGGGGGAGAAAGGGAGGTATGTGCTTACAAAGAGCCGTTGGGGCCATCCCTAGGAGTGAGAAATATGTGAAGACTACAGATGTATGGGCCCCAGGTATGTAGACTTCAGGTTTATAGACCCTAGGGGTCTGTGTCCCAGGAGTGTGGACTATAGATGCACAGATGTGTATTAGACTCCAGAAGTGTTGGTACTGGGAGTGTCGGCTTCAGGT
Organism: Phyllotis vaccarum; assembly: GCA_033318265.1. Taxonomy (NCBI): domain Eukaryota; kingdom Metazoa; phylum Chordata; class Mammalia; order Rodentia; family Cricetidae; genus Phyllotis; species Phyllotis vaccarum. The sequence continues at coordinate 75,155,279 of JARWLC010000014.1, read as the reverse complement.
ATCTGGACTTCAGATATGTGGACCCCAGTTGTGTGAACTCCAGATATGTAGGGTATAGGTATACAGACCTTGAATGTAGACTCAGGCATGTGGACTCCTTGTATGAAGACTCTTGGTGTGTAACCTACAAATATGTGAAATCTAATTGTGTAGACTGTGGAGTATCTGTGCTTCAACTATGTACATTCCAGATATGTAGAAAATCAAGGAATATGGGCCTTAACTGTGTAAGTGCAAGTGTGGGCTGGAGGTGAGTGAACTCCGAGTGTATTTTCATCCCATTGGATATAGGGCCTTCAGAGTGAAGTCTGGGAATTATATATATGAAGTTAGAAAGAGGAAATGTGTTCTGCCATATTGCAGCAGAGTCTTTCTTCATTGGCTGAGATATAAAAAATATTCAGAGCTGGCAAGATGGGTCAGTGGGTGAAGTGCTTGCTGTGCAAGGCTGACCATCTGAGTTCAATCCCCGACATCCACATGCATGCCATGTACACAGCACACACTATAATGAAAAATTTTAAAATAATTTAAAAATAATTTGAAGGAGAGGAGCATTTAAAATTCATAATAGAAAGTTCAACCATAACTTTTAAAATGTGTCTATCTTGTAAACCATAAGTGAGCATGTGAAGCCAGGTTACCATGTTTACTTTTGCACAGCTCAGAGCCATTCTTTTTCATTTTTATGGTTGCCTTTTGCACAGGGCTTCTAAAATATTGTTCTCCTTTGTCACTCATTAGCACAATAAAAAGATGGGCCAGTAACTCTGGTACCCCAGTTTGCCATTTGCCTGTTTTGGGTCTATTGTTATAAATATATATGCTAGTGCATATCTTAGAATAAGGTGCTGTCAGATAATAGAGTTTGGTTGTACAAAGAAAAAGACAAGGAGTGGCAGTGTAGCTCAGTGATAAAACATTTGTCTAGCATGTGCAAGGCCCCAGTTTCCATCTTTATACCACAAAGAAGAGAGGTGGGGAGAGGTGGTTCAAGTTCAGACTGGATCACTTACTCAATGTGTGAAATCTTGTTTATCCTTTATATTTCAATTTCTTCACTTTGAAAATGAAGAAATAATTTTTGTCTTGCAGAACTTTGTAAGGAGTGGGTAAGATCATATGTACTGCATTCAGCAAGAGATGAGCATGTGCTGATGGTGGCATTCTTGACAGAGTGTGGCAGTCCAGGTGAAGTTACTGCCATTGCAACTCTGGCTGATGCTTATGTGCAGAGCAGCTGTAGTTGAGGCTCACAGGGAAAGCCACTGGTTGTAAACGCATTGTTAAACATTGCCAAGGCTGGTGATGTATTCTGGTCTGGGAGAGATACACCACAACTTATTTCCAACCAAGAAAACAGTGGTGCGTTAGTGTGTTTGACTTGAATGTGTACTATTCAACTTAGGCTTTACGATGAGCTCTGTACAATAGCAGGTTTGAAACCACAGGTCTTTGAACAGTAGGAATTTCAGAACTTGTGGTATGTGAGCTCTATTTACGTCTTTTCCTTCGTATTTTAAACTCCTTGTTTGAGAATGTAGAAAGTTCTATCATTTCAGACATCAGAATTAGCATTGAAAACATGGGATTCTTAATCAGGTTGATGAAAGTAATTTATTGTTTGCTGTGTCAAACATGGCATGCTATTTGTCACATTGTGGTCTGTGTGTCTTTCTAGAAGCCTTTGACTTTGATCTAAGCCAAAGTACAATCAGTAGCACAGATGACAGCACAACCCCCCCATAACACCAGTGATGTGCATTGTCACTCAGAGGCTCTAAACCAACAAGCACAGGGGTGCAGAGTAAAAAGCTACCTGACTTTAAAGAGGCTTGTGCGTTCTTGTGAGAGCAGAGACAAAGGTGTAGAACAATTTATTGGTTAAAGATTGGGTTCACTGTGTGCAGTCAAAAGGCGCCTCTTCAAGGCCAGATTCTGGTCTTTGCCTTCATTTTTAGGTAAACACTGGCATTTAAAAGACCTTGCAGAGCCAGGCTCCCAGTACATAAAAGAGGCTTTCTTAAACTGTCATCAGAGTGGATTTTAGAACGTGCTTTTAATACTTACAAAGTTGATGTTTGCCTTTTAAAAATGCTATTTGAGATAGCTTTTTATTTAACTTTCACCTCGGCATGCCTTTTACCTGGTTTGTAGCAGCATTAAGGAAACTTACCTTGTTGTGAGACCAGACAAAGATTTAGAAAAATGTTGCACAATGTGACCTTTAAAAAGTCAGGGCTTAAAAAAAAATCCTTGTTTAAACACTATAAAAACTAGATGAAAAAACAAAGGTATATAATCTCAATCTGAACACTGGGTCTCAGACTCTTTTATTGAGTAGAGGTGGTTATTCTGCAAGATTATTTCTCAGCACTGCTTTCTACTTCTGTCTTTTTTTCTAGTTCTAAACAAGTGATTGCTGAAATCAAGGAAATGTTAAAAAGACTGGGATGGGAGCCTTTATATGTCTGAGCCTGACCCTCTGTGGAGCCTCAGATGCTGCTTTTGCCTCCGTCTGCATTTGTAGAGGTGGCAGGAACTTGAGTTTGTGGATTGCAGCATTACCAGGACAGTGGGCAGCACCCAGCATAATCCACTTAAGAGAGATCTATTAACTTGCATTGATGTACCTATGTTTTTAAAGTCAAATATATTGAGGGAGAAATACATTTTTTTTTTTTTTTTAATTTCCCAGTTCTTTGACAAATGCAGTTACGTGATCACCACCATACTCAAACTTTACAACAAAACCACTGCCACGGAGATGCTCTCTTAAGGTTACTTGTAGTTCCTCCCCATTGTTCCTTGCTTGTTTGAACTGCCTGTGGCTTTGCCTGTCCACACTGTTACATCCAGGAAGATTTACAATATGTAGCTTTTGAAATCTGGCTCTTCTCCCTTGGCAGAATGTGTTACAGATCCTTGCATGCTGCTACATGCACACACAGCTTTTTTGTTGCTAAGATTTATTCTCTCATGGACTGCATCTCACTTTGTTTATTCATTTGCTAGTTGATGGGCAATTGGTGCTTTCCAGTTTTTGGAAACTACAAGCAATTCACTATGAACATTCCTGTACTGATTTCTGTGTGAGCATGTGTTTGCATTTATGTTGAATAAGTACAGGAGTTGTTGAGTTCTTTGGTGAGTGTGTTTAAGTTTGCCAAGTCAATAAGATACTGCCACTTTCCTGGAGCTCAATAGATGAGTTCTAGGTGCTTCATACACTCATTAGGGTGCAGTACTGTTTGTTTTTCCTCTCTTTCCCACTTTCTAATAATGTATAATGCACAGGCTCATCCAGTTTTGTACTTCCAAGATGTAGAATGGTGCTGAGGTTTCTTTGTCGGCCACACACTCTCATTGGTGATATAGTTGCTCGGTTCTTGTGCCCATTTTTTGAAAAATAAAGTTATTGTAGTTAATTTTGTTTTCTGGATACAAGTTCTTTGTAGTAAAGAGAATATGTGATATTTTCTTCCAGTCTATGGTAACATGTTTTTGTTTTCTTAACTGTCTTTTGTTGCATAATGTATGTTTGGGAGAAGTCTAGTTAATCAATTTTGGTTTTCATGGATTAATTTTGGTGTCAGGATTTCTTTTTATGACTTTTAAAAGTTTTTCAGAGTAACATCTTTCATTTGTAGATATAATACATTTCAGTTATCTTTTCCCATTAGGTTTCCATTTTGATTGAGGTTAGTTTCTGTGCGCATCAAGTTGTCCTAGCAGCACCAATTGAAGCCAGCTTTTTCCTTGGACTGCCCTGTGCCTTTGATCAAATGGCCATGCCTCTGAGAGTCGCTCCACTGGCGGGTGTTTCTTCCAGCCGTGACAACTGTTTGCTGCAGCTAGAGAGCAGTTACACCATTACCGGCTCCTCCAGCCCGTCTTGTCACTTCTGTCCTCAGCTCCTTCCTGTTTAACAGTCTTAGCGTCTTTGCTTCTCCATTATCACTTTGTGATCAGCTTGAGTGTTTTTGAGAGATTTTTGTTGAATTAAATTTACAGGCTGCTTTGGAAAATGAAAAGATGAGAGGGAGCCACCTGTCTCTAGGGCATTGGGCAGGTATTAGATAATGTTGAAGCACCGTTAAAATATGTTGATTCAGTATTTGTATTAATGATAATTCCTTTTACATCTATGTATTACTTTGTGTGTGTCATGGTGTACATGTAGAGGCAGAGGATAGGTAGCAGGAGTTGATTCTCTCCTTCTACCACGTGGGATCTGGAGATAGATTCAGGTTCTTAGGCTTGGCAGTAGGTGCCTTTACCCGCTGAGCAATCTCAGTAACCCTACTGATAAGTTCTTTAAGTACTTAATGTAAGCATTCCTTCTGATGTTTCTATTCTTGTAAAAACAAAAGCAATGGTGGGGTGGGTTTAGGCACTTCTACCACCTATGTAGAAGCTCTTGGATCCTTTCTAGCTACAGGCCCTGACTCTCTTAAACAGAAGAATTGTCAGTCTAAACTATTTGGATTGCTCTTGTGGTCATTTTGATTTTGAACACTCTATGGATGTCTTGAGGAAACTGAACTACAATGGTAGTTGACTGTGTTGGCTTCTGAAGGCAAAGTCCCAGCCAGGACTGTTTCAGTTTGTACTGGACATTTGTTGTCATAGCCATGGCGGACTCTAGATAAACCTACAAAGACTTACACCTAGAGCAGTGGTTCTCAACCTTATAAATGCTTCAACCATTTGATCAGTTCCTCATGTTGTGGTGCCCCCCCCCCCAGTATTATTTTCATTTTCTACTGTAATTTTGTTATTGTTGTGAATTGTAATATAAATATCTGTGTTTTCTGATGGTTTTAGGTAACCCCCATGAAAGGGTCATTAGACCTTCCAAAGGGGTTTCTACCCACAGGTTGAGAACTAGTAATCTGGTTAGCACTTCCTCTGATGGCTTGGCAGAAGGGCTGCTGTGCTCCATGCAAAAGAGAAATTGCCTTAGATTGATACAATCACAGACCTTTATTTGCAAACACAAGGTGGATACTTAGGCAGGTAGGTCAGTTCATTTTGTGAAGTTTGTCTCCTGTGCTACCTCTCCAGTGTTGCATCAATAGGCCCAACAAATGGCTTCTCTTGTAGTCTTTTTTTTTTTTTTTTTTTTGCCTACTTTTAGTAGAGCAGGTTAATCTGGTAATTGGAAGAAAGAAGACTCAGAGACAGCAGAGCAGTACCAATGCAGAGGTAGTAAAGAAGCAGCAGTAATGACATTTCGCTACTAGGCAGTATGAACTGTAAAAGCAGTGAAGCAGCCAGCTGTTTGAAAGTTGAAGAAGAATCAGAGTTGAGTGGTTAGCAGGAAGATCTGCAGAAGTGGTGAATGTTTGTTGCACTGACAGCTGCAAAAGGCCTGGAGCCGTAGTATTTGGGGCCCAGGTCAATAGAAGCAGCAGCAGCATCGAGCACCCATGGCTGCCTTCTAAATGGCAGTGTCTATGAAAGCAGCTAAGGCAATAACAGGCAGGTGAACAGTTTTGTGGAAGCAGAGAAAGGTTAGTAACTGGGGCTGAAGAAGGACAGAAAGCAATAAAGAGCCAAGAAAGAGAAATTGAAACCTTGGTCACTAAAAGGATTTCAGAGAGCTGTGAGGCCAAAAGGATCCCACCATGCTGACTGGTAAATGTAATTGACAGCCACAAAGAGACACCTGTTTTGGGGGCTTAGGCAAGAGAGTGAATGGTGGTGATGATCAGCACCTACACTCTTTGTGGGAGACCTGGGTTTGCTTTAGTTGTCAACCACTATTTTTACCCTCTGCCCCAGCCTCTGACTGGACGAACTTCCACTTGAAGTGTGACAATCCTTCCTTCTCTTGTTATTTTGAAATACTGTTCACTTTGGTCATTTTATTGTGAGTGTTGATTTATATCTTGCAACGTCTCAAGTCTGATATTTGGTTTGACTATGGGCTGCATCAGATCTGCAGTTTTGCAGGCTTTTATGCCCAAATTTTGATTTGGTAAGGGATAAATGTCTCAGAGCTTTTGTCATATTGTTGGTTATGCCACAGTAGTGGGTTTTATATTGATTTCTGAGGTACCTTTGGTTTTAGGAACTTTGAGATGCCTAACACATATCACAGTAATCTTTGTGATCATTTCTGAAATTTAGGCTTTGTGAGAACTTGGAATTTAGAGCAGATTTTTTTTTCAGGTCTTATGTAGCCCAAGCTGGCATGTAACTCCTAATGCTCCTGCCTCTACCTCCAACTTCTGAGATTACAGGTTTGTATTACCATACATGTATTATAGAGATAACATTTGTGCAATGAAAAATCCTAGAAGAAAATAACAACATTGCTGTCTCTTCTTTGTCTCATGAAAAACTTTCTCTGAATAGAAAGGGCAGACATAGGGAAGATATCTAGTTCCTCAAAGAGCCACCCCTTGAATGTCTAATAATGAATGGGGCCAGTATAAGTAAGGGGATCAAGAAAAATTACCAACTTTCTTTGGTAATAATCACTGGCCTTACTACAAACTAGGAGACCAAAAACATTGGCTAGAAAATGGGCCCCTGAGTTATATCACCATTCACCATCTAGAATCGTTTTGCAAAAGGAAGAAGTAGGAAGAAATACCATATTCCCAGGCTTTTTATGAGATTATACCAGGACCATCAACTGAGAGATTATGTTGGATGTGTGTGGCTGTCTCCTCTAAGCTTATTGGTCCCAAACCAGTGACCCAATGAAAGTCTTTATTTAAAAATTGAAAATAGCATCTCTTCTCATACAATGTATTTACATTTTTATTTAGTGTGTGTGTGTGTGTATGTGTGTGTATGCATGTGTGTGTATTTTTGATGTTTGCACACAGGTGCCACAGAATATGAGTGGAGGTCAGAGGACAACTTTCAGGACTTAGTTCTCTCCTTCTACTGCATAGTACCTTGGAATTGAATTGAGGTCATCAGTCTTGGCAGCAGGTGAGCATTACCCACGCACAGACATTTATTTGTGCTCTCTTGCAGCAATGCTTTTTACTCTCCAATGAATAAGTCTTTTCTTCATTAGATTTATACCTGAGGATATATTTACGTATTTTTATTTGTTTATGGAGTTTTACTTTTGCCTTTACCTCCCAAGTGCTAGGACTATAGGCATACACTATTATACCCAGATATAATTATTTAATTTTTGGTACTATTATATGTGGAATTGTTTGATTAATATATCTTTTGGCCAATTAATTCTTAGAGCAAAGATAATTTTTATGTTTCATTTATGCTTTACCAATTCTGTATTTTACTTCCTGAAGACAAGTATAGTTTATCGAAAGAGTCATCCTGAATGTGTTCATTCATTCACTGTCTGTCTGAATTCCAGCACTGTACTTGAATATGTTAATTTCATTTACTATCTGATTGGCCAGTAGTATGCCTCGCTATGTTCATTCATTCACTGTTTGATTGACAGCAGTGTGTTCATTCACTGTCTGCAGACAAGTGTACCTGAGTATGTTCATTCATTTATTGTCTGTCTGATTGCCAGCCATGTGTCAAACAATAGAGAATAGGGTGAATCTCTTGTTTGGAGGAATTCACAGGCTAGTCAGCAGGAACAAGATATTTAGGTTAATGTAGTGATCACCAGTGAGTTAGATTATGTACTCAAAAGACAAAATGCTCAAACAAGCCAAATACTCAGGGGATTAGGGAAGGTGGTAGCTTTTTGAGTTATCACAGGCTTATTATAAGGAATGGCTGTTCAGAAAAGGAGAGGATGACAAACCATACCTCAGGGAATTCATGGAGCAGTGGAAGAAGCTATATGATCTCCTGAAGTCATGGACAGGGAAAGAGGAAGGGTAGAAGAGAGAGGGAGGTCTTGGAAGTCTGGTATAGTCTAGCTTGAGAACCTATTCTGTTCTTGAAGAGATGCAAAAGATACAGCTTCTTCAAAAGTGCTCAGTGTGATCAGAATGTTGTTTAGACAGACAATTCGGGGCTTAAAACAGAAGGCTTCCTCATCTAGCCAACAGCCTTTATAGGTACAACAAGGGCTTAGACAGATAAAATAATCTAGTCCAGATAATCCCCATTTGTGGAGGCCATAGAAGTCAGGGCATCATTGTGGGAAATGTAGAGGAGCAGAGAGATAGGAGAGAAGGCATTTGGACTTTGATATAGGAGAGAGAGAGAGAGAGAGAGAGAGAGAGAGAGAGAGAGAGAGAGAGAGAGAGAGAGAGAGAGAGAGAGAGAGAGAGAGAGAGAGGAGAGAGAGAGAGAGAGAGAGAGAGAGGGAGAGAGAGAGAGAGAGAGAGAGAGAGAGAGAGAGAGAGAGAGAGAGAGAGAGAGAGAGCGCCTAGCTTTGTCTGAGGTGTTGGTGTCTCAACCCACATGTGTGGGGCAGACTTTTGACTTCAGAGGGTCACAAGACAAGGATAGATAAATAGTTAAGAGAAAATACTGCCTTGCAAGGGAGGAGATTGGTGGATGTGAAGTAAGGAGCGAACATGCAGATGCTATGGCTTTGTACTGGTAGCATATTGAAGAAGCTGGGCTCCTTTCATTAGTGATCTTGAAGATTTACATGAACAGAAGCCCTTATTAGAAATTCAGAGTGTAGTATGAAGTTTCTATCCTGGCCTAGCCTGGAGATCTGGACCAGCAGTTCCAAATAAATCTCTTTAAGCTGCTTGGTTCCAAATAATCACACAAAGTCTTATATTAATTACATGCTGTTTAGCCTTATGGCTCAGGCTTATTGCTAGCTAGCTCTCACATCTTAACCCATTTCTATTAATCTATGTCTTGACACTTGGCTCATGGCTTACTTGAGTTCCTTTACATCTTCCTCTCTCAGTGGCAGCTCACAGCATCTCCCCAATCTCACCCTTCTTCCCATTTATCTATGCTTGGATCTCCTGCCCACTTATAGGCTGGCTTGCCATAGGCCAAGGCAGTTCCTTTATTATCCAGTGATAATTAACACCATACAGAAAGACATTCCACATCAACAGAGTATCTACAAATTTGAATCTCTTCATTGGTGGCTTTAAAAGGCAGTTATAGACAAAAACACCAATAACTGGGTATCTCTGGGTTTGCACAGCAGCAGTAATAGAGCATGATACTGTGAAAAATTACTTTGACCTCCTGAGTCATTGTAGTTAATAACCCTCCACATTAACTGCAATGTGAGAATTTAATAAGTTTCCTAGTTTAATGTCATTTTTTGGTGGTACAGGATTCAACTGCTTAGCCCTGGGAAACCCCTCCCAGCAGTTTGCCCCATGCAAGGCTTAACTATATATATCTCAGAGTTCTGCCTTATAACTGCTGAAATAGCCATCAGGTAGCAGAGACTGGCTGTACAGCTTCTATTTTATGGAGCTATTAACTCAGAGACACCATTACTGAAATGTAATTTTTACTATTACAATTAAAGACTGATTTGATTTTATGAGATCATGTATTTTTATTTTATGAAAATTTTATAGGTAAATTCAATTTAAAATATCTGATCTTTTAAAAAATAAAAGCAAACAGGGCATTATAACTATGGTGGTCTTTTCTTGTAATCTGTTGTTAAAATTTCCTTGAGACCCATACTTTTTACTTTATTTGTGCCGTGAAGTAACCACAGAATGACTGACCAAAAGCCTCAGGCTATGAGGTTACAAGCCATTGGTGGCCTATTAAATATATCACATCTACTGGCCAGCCTGGGCAGTGTGTTCAGTAGTAAAGCACTAGCTATGCATAATGTGTTGGGCTCTCTCCCTATCACTGCTTCCACAGCTATCTCTTTATCCATTTACCCACCCCCTACACACATAGGCATATATCATCTTCAATTAAATGCATTGCTGATTTTTTTATTTTTTATTTTATTTTATTTTTAATTTTTTAGCATCTTCAGCCAATTTACTTTGAGGTGATTGTATTAGAAGGAGGTTTGTTTTTTGGCTCAAGGCAAACGTCTATTATTATTTTATTGTCTGGGCATCACAGAGTAGTAAAAATTGAAACTTGCTATTGAACATACCAGCTTCTGTTTCCAACATTTCAAGAGTAGAGGGAGTTTAATAGTGACTTCTGGCCTTTTGTGCTTGTGTGAATTGAGCAAGAAGACTTAATAGCTTTGGAAGTTTCTGTGTGGTGCTTTCAGATTGTATGCTACTTTTCTTTATGGAAAATTAACATGGAAGTGTATTTGTACTAGACAGATTAAGCTGTTAGTAAACACGTCCCCTCTAAATTGGTTAATGGTGAGAACAAAGAAAGTACTTTGTTTTCAGTCAGGAACACAAACATGAGGAGAACAGAGACTACCTAGAGCCCTAGTGGACAGGGGTAAATCTCAGAGTACATGTAGTTAATCACAATGAATAAGTCTCTTCCTCTCATCTATTTTGACTAACCCCCACCTCTCTAACATACCTTTCTTGAAAAGGATACCTGTTTTGTTTTAGCAATCAAATGAGCTTAAGAACAAATAAATACCACTACTCAGGAATGTGTACTTTTCCAGCATCTGGTCACTTTTGGTCACTAAATCCCAGCTTCGTGAATGGCTGCAGACACCTTCATGTAAGGCTTCATCTTCATGGCTAGACTGGAGGAAAATTTAGCTCGTTGTCATCATTGCCAATGGGGAGAAGTTGTTCAGCTTTTGTGTCCTGGGCTGTGGGTTAGGCAGGCAACCTTGTATGGCCTTCCTTGAGCAGGGCACAAAAAGGAAGGAGAAAGGGATATTTGCTGGGAATGTTTTGGCCTTGGGAAGAGAGTACAAAGCCCTACAGAATACTAAAGAAGGAGAAACAGCATGGACATCTAAGGGGAATAATCTCAATAGTTCCAGTTGTCCAATATGAGACTTTGGGTTTTGACTGGCATGTGCCAGAGAAATACAGAGGAGCCAGAGCTGAAATGAAAGGCTTGATACCATTCAGTAGGGTTTTGAAAGGCATGGTTCCTTGGGGTCACTAAGGTGAGCTCTTCAGTGTTGGGGACTCACACACAAGTGTTGAAAGGGATGACGGTGAGATGTCCTGAATGCCACTTCTATATGCACTGCTAACATTTCTTTTAGGAGTTCAACATGGAAAGTGTCCCAGTTAGATAGTCCTTAGGTGACAAATTCTGCTTGGATAATCACAGGGAACTTTTCAGTCCTTTAAGGAGAAAGGGACCAACTGGATAAGACAGGTCTGTGCAGGACCTGCATGCCTCTGCTTCAGAGTTCCCAGACTCTGTCAAAGCATCTCTGTGTCTGACCTCTTGCTAGGCACTGTGGTAGTGGGGTGCATGTAGAAAGGGTAGGCCCTAGGGGTAGAGACACAGACTGGTGAGATGGCCTTGGCTTTCTTTTGATGCTCAGTTTACCTGGGTCTGCTGTATTTCCTAATTATGAGAACAGGAGACAGAAATTTGTCAGACATTTTAGGGTTAGGAACTCAGAAAGGAGCAGTTCTGCTTCATGTTCTGTTTCTCAGAAAGGAGCAGTTCTGCTTCATGTTCTGTTTCGCTGATGACCAGTTTGCCCAGAAGCTGGAACTGTTCTTGGGTATATTTCTAGTTTTCTCTTGGTCAGAGAAATACTAAAAATGTTTAGGGGCACTGGTTCATGAGCTAGTTTCTTGGAGTTTGTTTGCAGTCTTTCTTCAATGTTCACATAGTAATTTATGAGCACAGCTGCCTAGAAGCAGTGCATGACCACATGCTTGTTGGTCTTTAAGGGGGTGTGCTTGAAGCTTCTTCTAGATCCTTGGATAGAAAGGCATGTGAACAGTTTGTAGATGGGCTGACCAGTTCACCCCCATGCATCAACCCAATAAAGCCATATTAAGTCCTAGATAGGGATCCTCTGAGCAATCCTTTATTGGGACCTGCTTCTGCTTTGTAGAAATTCTCCTTTCTTCCTTCTTCTTAAGCTCTTGCCTATAATAAAACCAACATTTATATTTTCTGTGAAATTCATTTTTTTAAAAAAATTGTGACACATAGAAGCCACTGCCCTGGAGTAGCTTTGAGGCCCATTGGTTATCTGGCTTACCTCTAAGATTTATTGTTCACCTGATCTTTAAAATTCATCTTTTAAAGGTCTTTTAAAGTTCCATAGAATTCAATGGCTTCTGCCTCCTCCCTTTTTCACTATAGGACAAGAGCTTAAAAAGTGGGGAATATATTTTGTTCTTACTTTGTAGATTCTGGGGTTTTTCTAACCTTGTGTTTCTCAGTCCTAAGGTTTGTAGTTTTAATTTGGGGATCATACATATATTTCATAGGCTTATTTTAGAAAAATCATACATCAAGAATAAAGCAGAAGGCCCAGGGTTTTATCGGCTAGACAAATTGTTCCTTTTTTAAAAAATCATTATTGACACTTGTCATAAATTTACCTGAAGTCTGTTATACCTTTTTCTCTGGCCAGCAATCCCCAGAGGACACTGCTAGCTGTGAAGTACAGTTAGAAGTTAAACTGAGAAGGGATGATCACTCTTAATGTCCACCAGGAAATAGCCCACAGAGAAGAAGTTTGATCTCATGGTCCTGGATCACCCCAGACCAAAATTTCCAGACCTGGACTTGGATGTACAATGTCTACTTTTTTTTTTTTGCCATCATGACCTGTGGTCTCCTGTAGCTGTGTTATTACTTATGCCTGCTCTTATTATCGCAAAGATTTTCATGAAAATTGAGTTAGAGCACACTGTGAACCTTTGGGTTGTTACTGAACTCTAATAACTTGGTTTGATTCAGTTCTATAGCTGTTCACTTAGTAGCTCCTGGCATACCAAAGTAATAGGCCATGCAGATGAAGAAGATAACCTTTGCCATTGAGATCGGGGAAACAGCTCAGGAAGGCCTCATGCACAGGGCCTTGGAAGAAGGGAGGTATTGGCACAGTGTACTGTGTGAGCTTGAAGAGGATGATCAGAGACTGACATGCTGCAATCTAGCAAGTTACTAGAAGCACAGTACTTGTTTAGCTCTTTAAAAGCAGTCTGAGATACAGACATAAAATACTTCAGAAAATACTACAAGAATTAACTTATTGGAATTAACCTATATTAACCTATAGGAAAAAATTTTCAGGTTGAAGGTTACAAAATTATTGATTATATATATATATTTTTTTTACTGAGTGTCATTATACGATTATAACTATAATTTTATAATTTGCCAGTAACATAGTAATACCCAGTTGTAAGGGAAGTCAGTAATGAGATTGCTGATGGAAATAAATGAAAAATGACTTTCATATCTCATGGCCCTGGACCTGCCCCAGACCAACCGCATTTACGAACTGGAAGACAAATTATTGTGAAAGTAGGCTCAGTGCAATTCTAATAAAAATTCTGCCAGCAATAGTTTATAGAAACTGATAGATATTGTAAAATTTACATGAAAATGAGAAAGACTCAAGAATAGTGACATGAATTTTGAAGAAAACTAGTTGGAGGATGATTCCTCTCATTTCCATGTAATTTCATCATAAACTGAAGTGCTAAGATGCACATAGGCTGTGTGTGTGTGTGTGTGTGCGTGCGTGTGTGTATTGTGTGTGTGCGTGTGCATGTGTGTGTGTGTACGTGATGTCATTGGTCATGTTATTTTCCATATCATTCATATTTTATTTTTGACCTAATTATTATTCATTTCTCATCCCAGGCTGCTCCACAAAACAGTGAACACTGTGAACGTTAAATGATGTACGCTAATTTTCTGAGTTCTGGGGATGAAATCCAAGATTAAGGTAGTAGCATGCCAGGATGCGTGACCTTTCTGGGATAAGATCCCATAAGATCACCACTCCTCACAGACGGAGACACTACTCATGTTTAACCTTGCTTAATCTTTGAAGAACCTATCTTCAAATTCAGCCATTCAGGGGATAGAAGTTTAACAAATAAAGGTTTACTAAACTCACAACCCATATAATTTCTATTTCTTGGAATTTACAAGCTCATGTTTATATAATTTTTCTTATACATGCACACAAAACTAGAATTTTCATTAAATTGCCACAAACAACTTTTCTCATAGTTTTTCACATGCACATTTATTCTTTAGTTCTATATTTGTAATTTCTCTGTGAAATAATGATGGTCAGTAGGGTTCCATCTCTTTTGTCTGTGTGGGTACAACAATAAAGCTTATTAAGTATTCTATTTAAGTATCATGCTTTATAAACTGGACTGTAAGATCTTTAATATTTACTAGTCTCTTGACAGTGAATAAGATATAGACTTAGTTTTCTCAACTCAAAATATAAAGTTGTGGGGCTGGAGAGAGGACACTGAGGTTGAGAGCACTGGCTGCGCTTCCAGAGGACCTGAGTTCAATTCCCAGTACCGACATGGTGGCTCACAGCCATCTGTAATGAGGTCTGGTGCCCTCTTCTAGCCTGCAGGCAGAACACTATACATTTTTTAAAAAAGTTGTTAGTTTGGTGTATGTGGGAGTGTGTTTTACATGTATGTTTAGTGCAAGTGTATACATAGTATGTGTGCGTGTGTGTGTACATGTGTTTGAGTACCCATGTGTTGTGGCATTTTCATCTATGATGGCTATTCTTGGTTGTTGACTATATTTGGAATTGAGTAAAATTCAAATATGGAGGGCGTTCCTGTGTGGTACCTTTTTGCTTAATTTGAAGTAGCTACACTTCTAATATGGACCTTTGAGGTGGGAAGACAGGTTCCTTTAATCTGGAGTTTGAGGTGGGAAAGCATACCTTCTGCTGGGAGGAGGAAGCTTTGGTTCTTTGCCTCCTTGTCCTTGCCTTGTTAGCAAGTGCATTCCTTCACAGGCGTCAGTCCTACTTCAGGATTCCAGGGTATAATGAAGACCAGCTGAGCCATTCAACCTCATGGACTGAGCAACCACTGGCTATTGTTGGATTAGCTGGTCTGCAGGCCATAGATCACGCACGCACGCACGCACACACGCACGCACGCGCGCGCGCACACGCACACACACACGCGCACACACACACACACACGCGCACACACACACACACACACACACACACACACACACACACACACACACACACACACACACACACACACACACACACACGATTAAGATTCTTAATTAAGAATTCTGACTAAGAGTCTTCCCCGGCCTTTGAATTCTCCATTCAGAGTACTCTCATTTTTGATGGTTAGGTTCATGTGGTGTGGTTTGCCCAGATATTTCTTTGCTTGGGGCTCCTGCTCTGCAGACTTAGTACACAGTCTCTTGTCTCTTTTGTACTAAGAACTCAGTGCCTCCCAAATCAAGAATGACCACAAGCATCTTTGCTTTGCCTGCCCATGGGGGCAGCCTTTATAGTTCTGCATTTTATCTGCAGAGTTCAACATTTATCTAATGACATGCATTAAGGCCATTGTATGGGCCAGAGGAGTTTTGTCCAAAGGAGTTGGGCCACAGAATATCTGCTGTCACCTTAACTTTTGGGCTTCTCTTGTCACACTTGGCTTCTGCAGTTTTCTTTTTATTAAGATCAGCTATATATTTTGAACAGAATTGATTTTAATTGAGACTTTTGTATGTGACAGTAGTTGGAAAGGCAAAAATTATATCAGGTTATTTCTGGAAATTGGCTGTAATCTGCAATCTCACCAGGGCATTTGTTCAAGTACAATTTTTGATTTAGTAGGTAAATAACTCCTTTAACTGGCTTAGAGTCTAGACCTTAAAAAAATCAATGTCTACAATTCATTCAATCATACTATTCATCTTAATCCAAATAGTCTATACAATGCCTTTCTCAATGAAATACTGAACTATACCAGAAGAGTAGGCCTGTACCATCTCACCTCAAGTGTAAGTGTAATAAGTGTCCGTGGCTGTGCAGGTGCAAGCCATTGCATGCACAGTCATCATCCTCTCAAGAAGGTAGGGCTGGAGAGGCAGGCTGCAGTCTTTCCCAGTCCCATATGGCTTTGTATACATAACTTGTCTAGTAATTTGCTATTCTCTATCCTCATTTCTAAGGACTACTTTTAGGCTGTGATTCTTCCTGAAGGCCTGCTTTCTTTAATAAATTGATAAAACTGAAATTCACCAAGATTGGCAATTTGGGGTCAGCATATTTTGAAAGCATCTTGGGAATTTTGTGTGAAGAGGAAGAAGTGGATAACTGCATGAAATGCACCTCTGAATATGCTGAACAGTTTTGAGAAGAGTGCTTTTGGAGGCCTACAATTATTTGAATTCTCTTCCTTTTTTGTTTTGTTGGATTTCATTAAAGTTTAAATTATAAAAAGAAACAACTCTTTTGCACTTTGGCTGACTGCCTGGATCTGTGTTAAATTGGGTCTTATAAATATTCCATAAAGTTCTATGTAATGGACTTGCTTTCTCCTGGCAGAAAGCCTGTGTACATGGCATTTTAAATATTTATGCTATTTTTTTTTTTTTGCAAAACTTGAAAATATTTCAGGCATTAATAGTTTTGTTAATAAATTACTCAGCACCAAAACAATACATTATTTAAGCAAAACCTTGGAACCAGTTAGTTTGTTGTTTTGCTTTTGACACTTGGCAAAGGTATTGCAAGGGTGTAGAACATCAATTTAGCACAGCACCCCAAATGGAAGGACTTAGAAATGCCCAGAGCAGAAGTACTTGTATTTGTCCCCAGTAAGGAAGGACAACCGAAAAATAGTGTTGTTGGCCTAATTTAAAGAACTAAGTTCACTTTCACAGCCCTACTGGGCATTACACATTAGATAATTCTTTCTCTACATACCTCACCAGGACTAATCACTGTAATTCAGAGCATGTGCGTGACTATTGATAAAAGCATTGTGCTCAAATTGCACAAGTCTATATCTTAGCATGTTGGAAACCATCCAAACATGAAGCTATTCATTTGTACTTCCAGAGTAATTTCTTTGATAAAGATTTTTAACATCAAGATAATCCCACCATGGGGAGTACATATTTAATTTATTATAATTGTATAACTGTATAACTGTATTAGAGTTTTTTTTAAAGAGTAATAGCAATTAGAGAGTGAATCTATATATATACATATATGTATACATATATATACAAACACACATATGTATATATATATTTATTAGAAAGTCTTACAGTCTGCACTCCAGCTAATCCAATAATGACTGGGTATGAATAGGATGCCTAAGAATCCAGCAGTTTCTTAGTCCAGATATATACTGGAATCCTGAAGAAGGTTTTAATGTCTATAAAGGAATGGACTTGCTGACAAGGCAGGGAAAGCAGACAAAAAGCAAAGGCTTCCTTCTTTTAATCTTGAAGGATGTGAGGCTTTGTTTATTCTTTGTTAGACTGGTGGGAAAGTTCTTGAGATATGCCTGTGTTTAAAAAATACCATGAACATAAAACTATGTTGAGCCAAGGTTGGAGGTTCAGTTGGTGTCAGTAATCATGAATCAGAATCCCTTCCTTATGGCCTCTCAGCTTTACCCCTGGTAGGGCTTGCACGAGTGACTCCATTTGTGTTGGTTTTTGAGACAGAATCTGACTATGAAGTGTAAGCTGGCCCTGAACTCAGGATTCTCAGCTTTGTATTGCATCATGATATGCTTGTCATGACTTTTTATTCTGACAGATTTTTCTATTGTCTCTGTATCATTTTTCTAAAGACTTTTATGCTTAACTGGTTTGTGGCTTGATCTTAATTGTGCTTCAATGCAAAGTGTGATATTTGTCTCAGTTGGTGTGACCCAATCTCAGGGCCGAGAAGAAGTGTCAGGCTGTTAGGATTCAGTGCCAGAAGACTCCTTTTGGTCAAATTTTAGCAACTGAGAGGCCTATAAGGAGGAGCTTTTATGTGGTTTGAATGGAAAAATGTCAATCACAGGCTCATGTGCTTAAATGCCTGGTCCCCAGTGGGTGGTGTTATTCTGGAAGGTTTTGAAATCTTTAGGAGGTAGAGCCTTGCTGAAAGAAGTGGGCCACTGTGGATAGGTTCTTTCTGGTTCTTGACTTTTAAAATTTGCAATCACAATGTCACAAAAGTCTCAAAACACAAAAGTGTTATTATATGAAAATTCCAACCAGCAAGAGGAGAGAGGAGAACTCAGATTTATAAGTGCAGAGGCAGGCAGGCAGGACCTAGGTGAGTGCTTAAAGGGATTTGGTCTCATGCTGGAAAATTTTACAGCTTATATAGGGTACAAAACATTGTCATAATATAATCTATGTGACTATTCTAGTGTCTCTTTTCATTCCACCCTTGAAGAAATTTTCAATGGAGCTAAAGCAAATTTTATAGCAGCAGAGATTAAACTTCCTCTCTCCCTTCCCCTCCTCCCCCCATCCTTTCCTCCCTCCCTCTTTCCCTCCTCTTACTTTTCAAGACAGGGTTCTTTCTCTGTAACAGCTCTGGCTGTTATCTGCCTGCTTCTGACATGTGCCACCACCACCTGTGGTAATATGTTATATATTTAATAAAACCAGTCTGGAATATCAGAGAACAGATCCATCTACAGTCAGTCCAGGAGGGTCAGAGTGGTAACTCACACTTCTAATTCTAGCACATAGAAAGACTGGGAGTGGTGATCTAAGCCTTTAATCCCATAACTACAGAGACCAAGACCTTTCTGTGTTTCTGTGAGTTCAAGGCTAACTACCAAATAGTAGTAGCCCACACCTTTTATTTTAACCTGGATGTGAAACAACTGGGCGAAGAAGGTATTTAAGGCTGACGTAGAAAGGCAGATTCATTCAGTAGAAGCAAGGAGGAATAAGGCTGAGGAAGCTGGAAGACAGCCGGGTGAGATTTGGCTGTGGTGTTTACTCTCTCTGGTATCCCAGCTTTCCCCCGATATCTGGCTCTGAGTTTCATTTAGTACAACCAGAATTCATGCAGCAATCACCCAATTTAGGTGTTTACTTTTCCAGGAAAGAGCAAGACCTGAGTTCATGCAGCCAAGCTTACTAAAAGGAGAACTGGCAAACTTGAATATTTATCTCAGAAGTATAGATAATTCCTTGGTTTTCCTAAGTGTCCAATTAAAAACTGTTAGTATGCGATCTTATAGCCATGTCTAAGTCATGTTAAAGACAGTTTATTTTGCTTGTTTTCTTATTGCTGTTTATATCATACTTTAAAGCATGTTTGTTAGTAAATTTATTCTAATCTGTTTTAATCATTTAATAGGCTTCTGTAAGGTTTAGCATGAAAGGGATATTTCTGTGAAGTGGTTGAACAGGTTTTTAGTGTTCTTTACAGATTGACCCTGAGCATTACGAGTCTACAGAAGGTCTCCATAGGAAATACTTGTAGAGAGTCGTCTTTAATTCAAATGTTTGGAATTCAAGGATTTTGTGGGAATGTGAGTGGAGAAAGGGGGATGAGTGCTGTATTTGTGTGAGGCATGGATATTGTGTTATGGTACATTTACATGGTGTATGTATGCAGTATGTGCAAATCCTAGCCAAAGCAATTACACAAGAAAAATAAATAAAATGATTCTATACTTGATAGGAAGATGTAAAATTATTTCTATTTACATGATCTTGAATGAAAAAAAACTCTGAAGAAGCCATGAAAACTGCAGGGTACAGAAACCTGGAGTGTCTATACAGCATCTGGGGACTGGAAGCCCATTGCTGTCCTCTCCTTCCCACTTTCCTTTACCCTGCAAGGCTGCTAACCCTGTGCACTGTACCTTTCCAATACATTTTGTGGCTACCCAGTCCAGGCCCTCCTGAACTTTCCTTATATGTCCCAAAGTAAAAGATCAACTACTTCTCTGGCTAACCAACCCTCTGCATTGCTGTCAGAGCCATCTTTCCAAACATAACTTCAGACAGTACTGCCTCCATTCCAAATTTCTGGATAGGGATGTTTTCCTTCATGCCATCTATTCTGGTAGCCATGCTAGCCTGGCCCATGCCACTATAGAAGAGCTGTGTTTCTGGCTGCTGAATTTTCAAAGCGTAATTGTGGTCATGCTTGGATGCCCTGGACATGTACAGCTCAGTGTATCTTCAAGACCTTACTCCAAGACTTTTCCTTCCCAGTGGAGTCTCCTGCTCTCTCACTTGACGTGTACTAGTTGTAACCTTAGAAGATACAGTTATTTCTTAGCCATAGTTTCTTCATCTGTAAAATGATGATTAGAAACGGAATCTGCTTCTAGGGCTGTTTTGAAAATGAAATGTGTTAACATAGAAAAAGCCAACTGAAGGCTTGACATGCTGGCAGCACTCAACAAAGCTTTGTCTTGGGACTTACAGAAATATTCTTTGGCATGCTATCTATTTTTTGATGCTTCAGTACTCAGTCTGATGCTGAGTAGTAGAGGTGTATCTTTTTGGAAAGTGTGCTCTCCCTGTTTTTGGCTTCTTGTTGCCTACTATCTGGATAACCGGTGGAATCAATGAGTCCAGTTGTTATGTGCTGGGGTATAGGGGTTTCTCTAGGCCCTTTCCTTTGACATGGTATGTCCTTCCTTTCTGTTACCAAGGCTTATTCCCATCTGTAGAGTCTCTATGTCCACCCAGATCCCTGTATGGAACCCCTGGACAGGAACTTCATCCACTTTCAGAGGGCCTAGTTTGGTTCCATGGAGGTTTTGCATCTGTCAGTCCGGAGTCAGTGAGCTCCAAATAGCTTGGATCAACTGTCTCTGTGGGCTCCTCATCTTGATCTTGACCCTTGTTCATATAATCTCTCCTGTTTGGCTGGACTGCGAGCTCGACCCAGAGCTTAGCTGTGGATCTCTGCATCTGCTTCCATCAGTTGCTGGATGAAGGTTCTATGATGACAATTAGGGTGGCCATCAATTTGGTTAGAGGGGAAGGCCAGTTCAGGCACCCTCTCCACTATTGCTTGGCATCTTAGCTGGGGTCGATGTTTGTAGGTTCTTGGGTATTTCCCTAGCACCAAGTTTCTCCATAAACCCAAATGGCTTCCTCTATCAAGATATCTATTTTGTTATTCTTCCCCTCCCTTTCCCCCAACTCAACCATCGGATTCCCCCGTGTTCTCTTCTCACCTCCCCTTATCCACTCTCCCCCTATAGTCCCAATTCACTTAAGAGATCTTATCTATTTTTCCTTCCCAGGGGATCCATGAATGTCCCTCTTATAGTCGTACTTGTTACCTAGCTGCTTATGGGTTGTGGATTGTAGCCTGGTCATCCTTTGCTTTATGTCTAAAATCCATTTATGAGTGAGTATACACTGTGTTTGTCTTTCTGGGTCTATGTTACCCCACTCAGGATGGTTTTTTTTTTTTCTAGTTTCATCTATTTGCCTGCAAATTTCAGGTTGTCTTTTTCTTATTATTATTACTGCTGAGTAGTACTCCATTGTGTAAATGTATTACATTATTTTTTGTTTTATTCATTCTTTGGTTGAGGGGCATATGCATTGTTTCCAAGTTCTGGCTATTATGAATAATCCTACTATGAACATGGTTGAACAAATATCCTTGTGAAATGACTGTGCATATTTGGGTATGTACACAAGAGTGGTATTGCTGAGTCTTGAGGTAGATTGATTCCCAGTTTTCTGAGAAACTACCATACTGATTTCCAAAGTGACTGTACAAATTTATATTCCCATCAGCAGTGGAGGAGTGTTACTTTTACTCCACATCCCTTCCAGCATAGGCTGTCATCCATGATTTTAATTCAAACAGGTGTAAAATGGTATCTCAGAGTTGTTTTGATTTGTATTTCCCTGATGTTGAGCAATTCTTTAAATGTCTTTCGACCATTTGAGATTCTTCTGTTGAGAATTGTCTGTTTAGATTTGTACCTCACTTTTTAATTGGATTTTTTTTATCTCTAGTTTGAGTTATCTATATATTTTAGAGATCAGTCCTCTGTCAGATGTAGAGTTGGTGAAGATCTTTACCCATTCTGTAGGCTGTCATTTTGTCTTGTTGACTGTGTCCTTTGCCTTACAGAAGCTTCTCAGTTTCAGGAGGTCCCATTTATTGTGTCTGTGCTACTGATGTTATACTTAGGAAATAGTCTCCTGTGCTAATACATTCAGGACTATTTCCAACTTTCTTTTCTATCAGGTTCAATGTAACAGGATTAATTTGAGGTCTTTGATCCAAATGTTCTTGAGTTTTGTGCAGGGTTATAGATAAGGATCTATTTGCATTCTTCTACATGCCACCATTCAGTTATGCCAGCACCATTTGTTGAAGATGTTATCTTTTTCCCATTGTATATTTTTGGCTTCTTTGTCAAAAATCAGTTATTCATAGGTGCGTGAATTAATGTTAGGGTCTTTAATTTGATTCCGTTGATCATGTGTCTGTTTTTATACCAATACAAAGATGTTTTTGTTTCTATAGCTCTATAGTAGAACTTGAAGTCAGGGATGGTGATACCGCCAGAAGTTCTTTTATTGAACAGGATTGTTTTGGAGATCTTGAGGGTTTTTTTTTTTTTCATTTGAAGTTGAATATTTTTCTCTCAAGGTCTGTGAAGAATTGTGTTAGGATTTTGATGGAGATTGCATTTAATCTGTAGATTGCTTTTGGTAAGATTTCCACTTTTACTATGTTGATCCTACCTACCCAAGAGCATGAGAGATCTTTCTATTTTCTGATATCTTTAATTTCTTTAATTGATTTAAAGTTCTTGTCACACAGATCTTGCACTTCTTTGGTTAGAGTTACCCAAGGTATTTTATGTTATTTGTGACTGTTGTGAAGGGTGATGTTTCCCTGATTTCTTTTTCAGCCCATTTATCATTTGTATATAGGAGGGCTATTGATTTTTTTGAGTTAATCTTCTATCCTGTCATATTTCTTAAGTTGTTTATCAGCTATAGGAGGTAGCTGGTAGAATTCCTGGTAGAATTTTTGGGATTATTTCTATATACTATCATATCATCTGCAAATATCAAAAGTTTGACTTCTTCCTTTCCAGTTTGTCTCCCCTTGATCTTCTTCTGTTGTCTTACTGCTCTAGCTGGAATTCTGAGTACGATACTGACTAGATAAGGAGAGAGAGGACAGCCTTGTCTTGTGCCTGATTTTAGTGGGACTGCTTTGAGTTTCTCTCCATTTAGTTTGATGTTGGTGTTAGCTTGCTGTTTATTGCCTTTATTATGTTCAGATTTGTTTCTTATATCCCTTATCTCTCCAAGACCTTTATCACGAAGGGGTGTTGGATTTTATCAAAGACTTTTTCAGCATCTAATGAGATGATCATGTGGTTTTTTTTTCTTCAGGTTGTTGGTATGGTAGATGACATTGATAGATTTTTGGGATGAGGCCTACTTGATCAGGGTGGCTGATTATTTTGATATGTTCTTGAATTTGGCTTGCCAGTATTTTATTGGGTTTATTTCTGTGTCAATGTTTATGAGGGAGATTGTTCTGTAATTCTCTTTCTTTGTTGCATCTTTGTGTGGTTTGTCTATCAGGGTAACTATAGCCTCATAAGAAGAGTTTGACAATGTTCCTTTTGTTTCAATTGTGTTGAACATTTTGAGGAGTATTGGACTAGTTCTTCTTTAAAATTCTGGTAGAATCCTATGCTGAAACCATGTGGCCCTGAGCTTTTATTTCCTTAGGGGTTATAGGTCTGTTTAGGTCTTTAATCTGATCTTGATTTAATTTTGGCAAGTGTTACCTGTCCAGAAAGCTGTTCATTTCTTTTAGGTTTTCCAATTTTGTGGCGCATAGGTTTTTGAAATCCGACCTAATGATTCTCTGGATTTCTTCATTGTCTATTGTTATGTTCTCCTTTCTGTTTCTGATTTTGTTAATTTATATATTTTCTCTCTGCTTTTTGGTTAGTCTATCTTGTTTATTTTCTCAAAGAATCAGCTCTTTGTTTCATTGATTCTTTGTATTGTTCTCTTTGTTTCAATTTTATTGATTTCGGCTCTCCGAGTTTTTTTAATTTCCTGCCTCCTTCTGGGTGAGTTTACTTCTTTTTGTTCTAGAGTTTTCAGATGTGCTGTTAATTTGTTTGTGTGAGATTTCTCCAAATTTTACATAAGCTATAAACTTTCCTCTTAACACTGCTTTCATTGTGTCCCCTAAGTTTGGGTATGTTGTGGATTCATTTTCATTGAATTCTAGGAAGTCTTTGATTTCTTTCTTTACTTCTTCCTTGACCCAGAGGTGGTTTAGTTGAGAGATGTTCAGTTTCCATGAGTTTGTAGGCTTCCTGTGGTTTGTGTTGTTGTTGAACTCTAACTTTAGTCCATGGTGGTCTGACAGGATACATGGGGCTATTCCTATTTTTGTATCTATTCATATTTGCTTTATGACTGAGTATGTGATCGATTTCAGAGGAGGTTCCATGGAGTGCTGAGAAAAAGGTATATTCCTTTGTATTTGGGTGGAAAATTCTGTATATACCTATTAAGTCCATTTGACGCTTAACATTGGTTAGATCCCTTATTTTTCTGTGAGGTTTCTGTCTGGTAGACCTTTCCATTGGTGAGAGTGGGGTATTGAAATCTCCTACTATTGGTGTGTGGGGTTTGATGTGTGATTTAAGCTTTAGTAATGCTTCTTTTTCATGTGAGTGCCCTTGTATTTGGAGCATAAATGTTCAGCATTGAGGTTTTTATCTTGATTGGTTTTTCCTGAGATGGATGTGTAATGACCTTCTAGATCTCTTTTGACTGATTTTTAGTTTGACGTATATTTTGCTAGATATTAAGATAGCTTCATCAGCTTGCATCTTAGGGAATTGAGTCCATTGGTATTAAGGAGCATTAATGACCAGTGATTGCTAATTCCTGTTATTTTTTGGTGGTAGTGTATGTATGTTTCCCTTCTTTAGGATTTCCTGTGTGGGTTTATTTATTGCTTGTGTTTTTCTGGGTCCTTCTAGCTTCTTTAGGTTGGAATTTTTCTTCTAGTGCTTTCTGTAGGGTTGAACTTGTGGATAGGTATTGTTTAAATCTCGTTTATCATGGAATATCTTGTTTACTCTGTCTATAGTGATTGGGAATTTTGCTGGGTATTGTAGTCTGGGCTGGCATCTGAAGTCTCTTAGTGTCTGTATAATATCTGTCCAAAACCTTCTGGCTTTCATAGTCTCCATTGAGAAGTTGAGTCTTATTCTGTTGGGTCTGCCTGTATGTTACTTAGCCCTTTTCCTTTGCAGATCTTAATATTCTTTTTTTATTCTGTATGTTTAGTGGTTAATTATTATGTGGTGAGTGGACTTTTTTGGGGACATGGAATTTTATGCTTATTTGAGCTTTGTGAAGCAAGGAGTCAAGTAAGGAGTCTATCCTTAGAAAATGAGGAAACAATATAGAGAGACATTAAGTAACTTGTCTAAGTCACAAACAATGAGCAATCTCAAGTTCCCAACTTGGTTTTCTGGAGTTCTTTCTGCTCTTATACAGCTATCATCCAGTCTGTAAGACTGGCAGATCCGCTTGTATGTGTGAATAATTGAGGTTACTTGTCCATTACGATAGACTAGTCTGCTTCCTCCTGGTACCACATGGGGCATTATACTTTGAACTCTCCTGAGTTCCTGGGGATCAGCTTGGTAAATTTGAATCAGTCTTCATGGTTGTATATATTAGTAGCTGGTTTCTTTTCATTACTGAAGGACCTTCTACTAAATGAATATTAAATTAAAAAATAAACAAATTGTATTTGACTTACATTTTTCTTACATAAAAAATTTCCATGTTGTAGTATTTAGACATTTAGGCTTTATGGATACATACTAGTATCAGTGTTTATATTTGAACCTCTGGTTCCATGAGCTATTCTTTGAAAAATGCTTTCAGCTGGTTTAAATCCAGTGCCAAGTACATGACTCAGTATACTCTAATGCTGACTGGTACCCCAGACTCCTCTTCCATTGAGTGTGGGTAGTCAAGGAAGCCTTGATTGAATGTGTAAGAAACAGCTGATGTTCTAAGTGAATGTGTATTGCTGACATGAACATGATCATATCAAGAACCTCAGTGTCTCAGACCCATGGGAGTGGTAAAGTCTCCTTGAGTGAAGCTCAGAGGGATGGGAAAACCTTTCTCTGGTTTTAGTGCAGATGTTTACGGTGTGTGCAAGTACAAATATCTACTAATATAGACCAGTGTGTGCAAAAACTAGCAACTGCAGCTTCCTTCCAAGTGTTTTAGTCTAATACTGCTGCCTACAGACATCCCCTACCCCATGTGCTATACATAGCAAATGCACTGAGGTTCTGGGTTGTTGCTGTAGTAAGTGCTACTCCCAGAGTATACACAGTCTACCTCACCCCAGCTTTTCTATATGTAACTCTGTGCTTGGTTTCTTGTTTTTACTCCTCTATCATTGCTTGTCAAGTCAAGGCCATGCTGGTTGTGGCAGAGAAGTTCATATAACATAACACCAACCACTTTGAGCATCCAAGATTCATTGTTGTATAATCACCACTTACCTTTGGTTCTGAGGAAGCTGTGCACTCTTTAACAGGTATGTCCCAGCTCCACTTTCCAGCTCCTGGATTTACTCATTCTGGATATCTCTTTAGATGGAACCATTCAGTGTGGGACCTTCTGTGTTTGGTATCTTTTTCTGAGCATGATGGTGTATCTATGCCTTATTTAGCATGTGCCAATACCTCTTTAATTTTAGGGCTGAGGAATGTGCACCTATATGAAGACCACATTTGTACTTATCCATTTATTAGTTCATAGACATTTGGGTTATTTCCATATTTGACTGTTTCATATGGTGCTGCCAGAAGGACATTTTTATTTAATTAAATTAATTAATTTGAAATTATATAGTTTCTCTTCCCTTCCCTTTCCTCTCATTTACCTTGCACTCTCTCAAAGTCATGACCTCTTTTTCTTTAATTGTGATGTATAAACATATGAATACAACTTGCTCAGTCTATTCAGTGTCACTTTTATGTATATGACTTCAGAGGGGTGACCAGTTGGTATTGTAGAACCAAATAGGGGGCTTATTGCTGGGGAAGACTCTTTCTCTTGCTCTGAGTATTCCTTAGTTAACTATAGGTCTTTCTTTAGAGCTCAGGACCTGTAAATTTTCTCCCTTCTACATTAGCAAGTCTATTGGTATTGTTCTTGTTCAGAACTTATTAAGGCAGCCATATTGTTGAGGTTTTTGGTGAAAAAATCCCTGTAATTTCTAGGATACCATCTCACATCGGATTTCTTAGTTCTCTGGTTTTCACAATCTTCCACTCCCTTTCCTGAGGTATTTCCTGAGCCTAATGTGCATGATTTGTATAGTATATTCATTGCTTCTGTATATTCATTACTTCTTGATTATTTTCTATGAATTATGACCAGTTATTGTTTTCTGTAATAATCTACATCTATTGCAAACAGAAGTTTCTTTGACAAGGGATGAGAGTTACACTTATCTGTAGATTTAAGTATTTAAAATGTAGCTAGAAATTATGTATGTTTAGTAAAGTGGGGATAGTAGGTTTTCCTCTATGTTCCATGACCTCACTAGTCTTGGATAGTTAGCTATGTTTCCAGTATCGAGCATAGTTTCCCTCCTGTTGAGCAGACCTTAGTCCTTAGACAACTGGTGTTCCTAAGATACCACTGCTGGAAATTATACCACTTAGGGAAATTTTATGGCAAAATTGGTTGTCGTTGTGGTTCATAGTCGTCACAGCTAGTTAGCACTATTGGCTGCTTCCCTTCTGTAGAAGCTTGCATAGCACCTTTCAGCATTATGAGAGCTAGTCCTCTTTTATGTCAGATTCAGCTCTATTTAAGTATTGAGTCTGAACCACATGATATCTTAGCAATAGGGACTTCAACCTTTGGGAAACAACCAAGTGCAATAGCAATAATGCTTTGGAGTTTGTTGGACTCCTCTGACCAACCAACATTTTGAAAGGGAGTTTCTCAGAGCTGGTACAGGGGTTTTTATTAGATAGTCTATAGCTCTTGGGGGGAACATTGTCAGTCAAAGGGACATAACTTTATCTAAACTATGTCTATGTATGTATCATAAGTATTTTTATGTAAATAAAATAATATTATCTTTATGGCTCTTTTAAATATTCTTAATGTGTTTCCCCCTTCTCTCTCCTTTTCCTCCTGTATTGACCTCCTCTCCCCAATTAAAGTCTTTCCCCATTTTTTACTCCCTTCTTCATGTCACATACATCCTGCTATTCCATTCATTAGTGCACTCCTCCATAATTTTTACTTTCCTGGTTTCTGTGGCTACTCCAAATCATACACTTATAACAGAAGATTTGGAGCTAGGGACCATGGATAAAAGAGAGCATATACATTTGTTTTTCTCGGTCTGGATTACCTCACTCAATATTATATTTTCTGGTTCCATTAATTTACCTAAAAATTTAATTTACCGTTACAGTTGAACAGTATCCCATAGTGTCTATATATTTTCATTATTCATTCATCAGTTGAAGGACATTTAGGTTATTCCATTTCCTAGCTATTGTAACTAGAGCAAGAATGATATACCTGGGCCACATAGTAAATTTATTTCTAGCTTTTGAGAATTCTCCATGCTGATTTCTAGAGTGGCTGCATCAGTTTTAATCCTGCCAACAGTGGATGAGGGGTTGTTGTGGGAGATTGTGTTGTTTCATTGTAAATAATTATCCCACCCACTGGTTTAATAAAAAGCGCTGATTGGCCAAAGCCTGGCAGGAAGTGTGGGCGGGGCTACCAGACTAAGAGAACTCTGGGAACAGGAAGAGCAGAGCAGAGATGCCAGAGAGAAGCCAGAAGAAACAGAGGACAACTATGTTGCTCTAAGAAAAGGTACTAAGCAGCATGTCTGAACAGGATAAGAGACATGGGTTAGATGAAGGGTAGAGAGTTAGCAAGTTATATGTCTGGGCCTTAGGCCAAACAGCCTAAAACTATTGTAAGCATCTGTGTGTCTTTGTGGGTCTGTGGGTCTGTGGGTCTGCGGGTCTGTGTGTCTCTGTGGGTCTGTGTGTCTCTGTGGGTCTGTGGGTCTGTGTGTCTCTGTGGGTCTGTGGGTCTGTGGATCTGCGGGTCTGTGGGTCTGTGGGTCTGCAGGCCTAAACCTAGAGTCTAGGCCCAAAAGTCTGGACCAGAAACCTCGTACTACAAGTTGTAATGGAAATTTTGGTTTTAAATGTGTGTGGAGGTTAGAGAACGACTTTTAGGAGTCAGTCTTTTTCCTTTCACCATGTGGATCTGAGGAGTCAAACTCAGTTATCAGACTTGGACAAAGTGTCTGTGCTCATTGAGTCATCTTGCTAGTGTGATGTTTAGGTTTTTTAAAATTTGATTTCACTTGTAGAGGGAAAGCAGATACTTAGAATGAGCATGTAACTTATCTGGGGCCTTGTATCCTTTTGTGCCTTGGTGTGTCTCTTCAGTCTGTCAAACCCAGGACATTCTATGGATGAAGGCTAGACATCTCTGACCATGAAAAGTCTCAGTTGCTTTTTACCTAAATTCTGATCTTTGGAGGGTCACTTTCAGGTTTCTTAGGACTCTCTTCTCGTCTGTGTCCAATTCATCCATGAGTCCCTCTCCCTGACCCCTCACCTATCTGGCCTTTGCCTGAGTCCATTTAAAAAGATTTCCAGGCCTCCTGCTGATCATGCATTTTTGTAGCACTGACTGAGCCTTCTCTTTATGACTGTGTCTAAAGATCTTCCACCTACTCCTCCTAGTTTCCTTGGAAGGCCCATCTTGGCTGGACCTTTAGTCTATGCTCTGTACAAAATGGTACAAAAATCTCATTATCCTGTCTCTTCTAGGCGATTGTTGTTTCTTATTCCAAAAAGTCTTTTTGATGTTCCAGTTTCAGGTCTCTTGTTCTCTGTCAGGATTCTTGGAACATGTATCTATTTGTCACTTAGACTTAGTTTTCTGGGAAAATTTCTAATTTAATATGACTCAAGTCCAACTATTTGTTTCTCTCTATTTTAAACTCTAATTTTATCAGTTGTCCAGCTTTAGTAAATATTATCTATCCTTTTATTAAAAGAAGACATTGAGAAGACAAAGCTGCAGGCATCAGACAGAGACATATAGTAGAAATTGGGTATAAGTGCAGGAGAAGAATATGTAACTTTTGGCAATTTTCTGTGGGTCTTCTAGAAAATTCCAAGAAAGGACCATAAAGGATTTTATGACTTCATCAAAGGCTAACTATATATAGTGTTAAGGCTTACCCACAAAATTAAGTAAAGAAATATTAGGTTGTTACTGAGTTAGCAAGGAAAGAGGATGACTGGAAGAATGTTGAGACTGAGGTGCGGAGTGAGAGGTGCAGATGAAATGAATTGCATGTGCTTGCTGCTTCCATTTTACAGACACAACAGGACCCAGTACAGTACAGTGGCTCAGTGACAATCTACAGATATTTACAGATCAGAGTAGCTTAATAACCTAGTGCCTGGTATATGTCAGCGAAAAGGATAGTAGAAGGAAAGAAATACAACAACTCCTCCAAGAAATAAAACAAAGTAAAACTACACCCCAAAAGAAAAAATCCTACTAAAATGTAACCAGATAATAGCACATTAAAAATTCTAGAGTCCATTCCATGTTGGTTAACTACTCCTGAACACAAGGCCTGTCCTGGAGTGGTTGATACTAGTGTCCTTCTATTGAAGAAATATATTTTCCTTGCCTAGCAGGTATAAATGACAGCCATTTCAATTGTTAACCTTTACCCAAGTGGCTAGGTATTTATTCATTCTTTTTTTTAAAACCCAACAAAATAAAATATAAGATAAAACAAAACTATCATACCCTAGTTAGACAAGACAAGTTAGAAAGAAAATAAACCAAGAGAAGGCACAACAAACAGGAATTTTACAAAAACACTAAACTGAAAGCCATAATATGTATGCAGATGACCTGGTACAGACCCATGCATGTCCTGGGCATGCTGCTTCGTATGAGTTCATATGAGCTTTGTTTATGTTTATTTAAAGAGTACTTTTTTTTTTTAAATGATAGCTTTTAGTGTGCTTAAGGTCAAAAAGCAGTGTCTTTAGGGGGATAAACTTGTTCCCTACATGTATATGGAATTGACATTACAGTAGTCAAATGTCTCAAAGAAGAAAGGGAGGGGTACAAAACAGTGGGTATGATCAGCTTTGCTTGGGGTAGCTCCTGAGGGTTTCAGGTCTGAGATAACTCACAGGTGCTCCTGCCAACTGTTCTCTCCATGCCTTTGGTTGACGGAATTCCCTGGAGCACAAAGATAAATTGTAGGGAAGAGATGCAAATTTATGAGAACAGCAGGACCTTTCTCACCTTGACCCAGGGACTAAGACACTGAACAGTCACCAGTCACCAAAAGTCAGCTGGAGACAGTGGTCCATTGAGTGTGTTGTCTACAAACTGAGACAGAGGGCTAGGGAGGGAGAGAGAGAAACCTGCCAAGCTGCCTTTCTGTTTTTTTATTTGTCTTTTGTTCTTTGGCTTACTGGGGACCCAGGCACAGTGTAAAGGCATTTTGGGCTTGGACCTTGGGACCAATCACATGCTGTTCATGTGTTTTGAGACAGCCCTCTGTCCATTTTTTGCTTTTCGCTTGTTAGATATAGATTCTGGCTCCTGTGCCTGTCACCACCATCCTTGGGTGATGTCACCAGGTCTCCAACCTTGCAGATATTGCTGTTATTCTCCACTCTTGGCTGATGTCTTGCTAATTAAGTAGTTAATTCAAGGATTCTCTCCCTAGTCTCATAGTTAGGCAGCATCTTCTAGTTTTAGCACAGGCCCTTTCCCATAGGGAGAGTTTTGATTCAGTTGTGCTGGACTGACTTAGATTAATATGTAATATAAATTTATTATATTATTATTGTTAGTGTTATTTTGAGACAGAGTGTGTGCTGTGTAGCTTTGGCTGGGCTGGGATTCACTATATAGAACAGGTTGGCAATGGACTCAAGAACTGCCTGCTTCTGCCTTCCCAGTGAAGTGGTTAAAGATATGTACCACCACACTCAGCCTTAAAAAGTTTGTTTGAGATTTATTTATTTTATTTTTTGTGTATAAGTGTTTTCAAATATGTATCGATGTAAATTACATGTGTGCCTGGTACTTGTGGAAGTCAGAGGAGGGCATCAGAGCCCCAGATCTAGAGTTATGGTGGTTGTGAGCTGCTGTGTGGGTGCTGGGAATGAAACCTGGGCCCTTTGCAAGAGCAGTCAGTGCTGTAAAAGCAGCTGCCTCTCCAGCCTCCTGTTTTATAAGTAGTTTTAATAGATTGTGACAATCTATTCTCCCTTGATGTAGGAATGGAAACATGTGCGTGTGTTACAATAAGGTTTCTTGACCCTGGGCAGCCAGAGGTCTAGACCCACAGACCTGTAGCCCCAGACCCCTTAGCTGCCCACAGCTGCTTAGACCCCCAGAAATGATTCAGATCTTATATTAACTTGATGCTGTTTGGCCTATGGCTCAGGCACATTGCTAGCTTGCTCATTTATCTTAAGTTAACCCATTCTCATTAATCTGTCTGCCATGCAGCCTATGGCTCACCTGTGTTCCTCACATGTTTCTTCTTGGGCGGCTGGCTCAGTCTGTCCCTGAACCCGCCCTTCTTTTCTACCTATTGTGATTCCCCACCTACTTCTTCTATGGTGCCTGTCATGGGCCAAAACAGCTCCTTTATTTAAAGATTGCTATTCACAGCGTACAGAAAGGCATTTCCACACCAGTGTGTATGCGTGTGCATGTGTGTGCATGTGCGTGTGTCCTGAACCTTTTTGAGTTGGAGGCTCTACGCCGTTAGCTGTTCCCTGCAATGCCTGCTGGACTTCAGCATCTCTAACTCTTCCATCTTCTCCCTTTTCCTCTTTCCTTTCTGACATTTGCTTTATTGGGAGCCATTGTATCTGTTTCTTTTTTCCATTTTTTCAGTTCTCTCCCATCTTTCTCCTCTAAGATCTGAAGTACTTTCATTTGAGATTTGATAAAAATATTTATGATCCTACTTGGTAAATGCAAAACTCAAAATCAAACAGACCCCGTAAAAGCCTTTTGTTTTCTTAGCATCATGTTATTTAAAATTGTTTCTTTTATAATACACAAATAGCCATGTGAAATCTCTGGCAATAACAAGGCTGATCATTATAACCACATCCACCAGTGATTTCATATTCTGATAGATTACTTAATAATAATTACATCTACCCTGCCGTGTAATTAGATGTTTATTTGCAATGTAACTTTTATATTTCATCAAAATGATGTGATTTATACAGTAAAGATAATTATCCTGTGATTACAAGCTGTGACCTTGAACTATACTTTAATAATTAGTTACAGTTTCTGAGGTAATTAAATTGTTGAGGCAGATCTTGCTGGGTGAGTAGGGAACTAACTACATGCAAATGAGTGCTCCAATGCATAGGTGCAGTGATAAAGAGTCATGTATGACCTCACCAATACACAGCTATTAGTGTCACCTTCTACATTACAGGCCCTGTTCTTAGAACTTCGTGGATGTAGCTCAGGTAATTTTTTCCCCTCCACTGAGGACCAGCCCTTGGGGGCACATTTTACTGCTCTGAAAGCAATTCCAGAGGTCTTTATAATGAGAGAGATCCAGGAATGAAGTGGGATTCTCTTCTTCCAAGTGGGTTGTAAAAGGAAACCTTTCTCAATTGTAAAGCAAACTAGGTAAAACTTCCTTACAGTGTGAAAAAGACACATGGATACCACCATCAGAGCCACAAGAAAAATGGCCCAAGGATGAGTACAGTACATTCACAGCCAGGGGAGACCAACAGACCTGTAATGTAGACCTGTTGGATTACCTGTGGAGAAGGATGCCCTGGTCTGTGAGACTGCCTTGTCATCTGAGTCACTGTGGTTCATTCTTCCTACTCTTTAAGACAACGTTAGACTAGGAGAGGGTACATTCAGTCTGGTTTCCACCAGCCTTCTCTAGGCTGGACTTTTGTCCTTTAGCCTTGTTTTTTATGCCATTCGCTTCTGAGATTTCTACTCAGGCTTGTTTCAAAATGGAACATGGATAGAAAGAGGCTTGACATCATTGGTACTATCAAGTCAAGCTATCATACTAAGTGAGCTTCTGAAGGACACGCCAAAAGAGGCTTCAAGTCAACTTAGCATGTGACAGAACAGGCCAGATTTGAAGGTGTGGGTGTAGAAGTCTGTCAAATTAAGCATGCTAGTGTCTATTGTTGAATAGAGTTTATACCAGACTTTCTTTTTACTATTTTTTCTCTCTTTTTATTGAAAAAAAGTTCATACAGTATATTCTGATCACAGTTCTCCTTCCCTGACTCCTCCCAGATTCTTCCTCTGTCTTGACCCATCCAACTTCATGCTCTTTCTTTCTCTCACTTTAGAAGTCAATCGGACAAACAAACAAAAGTCAAACTATGAAAAAAACCCACAAGAAGAACATACACACACACAAACACAAAATTTGGGACCATAATATATAAGCAAAAGACAAAAAAAATGCCCAATCCAAGCAATATAAAGCAAAGTCTAAAATATACTATTGAATTTGTTTTGTGTTGGCCGTCTACTGCCAGACCTATCCTTAGATGTAGTTAGTATGCCCAGTGAGACTCCGCTAGAGAAAACTGTAGTATAAAGTTTCTGGCCTGGACTTTCCGGCCTAGCCTCAAGGTTTAGGCCCACAGACCCACAGACCCACAGAGACACACAGATGCTTATATTAGTTTTAGGCTGATCGGCCTAAGGCCCAGGCATATAACTTGCTAACTCTTTATCCTTAATCTAACCCATGACTCATATCCTGTTCAGCCATGGGACTCGGTACCTTTTCTCAGAGCAGCACAGTGTCCTCTGTTTCTTCTGGCCTCTCTCTGGCATTCTGCTCTGTTCCACCTGTTCCTAGAGTCTTCTTAGACTGGTAGCCCCGCCCTCACTTCCTATCTGCTTTTGGCCAATCAGTGCTTTTTATTAAACACATAGGCGGAGACAATTATTTACAATGGAACAACTTAATCTCCCTACAGAAAACTAACTTTTTTTTTTTTTTTGTAAAAGGGGTCATTTATAGATCTTGTTTAGGGTGGGAGCCTGTGTCCACTTCCCCTTCTCAGTGCTGGACTCCACCTGGCTTCAACCCATGCGGGCCTGTGCCTGATGCTGTTCCCTGTGAGTTCCCTGTCCTGATGGAAAGCACCCTTTCCCTGTAGTCATCCATTCTCTCTGGCTCTTGTCTTTCTACCTCCTGTTCTGTGTAGCTCTCTGAACCCTGAGGGAAAGAGTTTAATGGAGACATCCCATTTGAGACTGAAGGTTCCCAAATCTCTCACTCTCTTTGGTTGTTCAGCTGTGGGTCCCTGTAGTAGTTCCTATCTAATTTCTGATGTTGGCTGAGTGAGGCACTGATCTATAAGTATAGCAGAAAGTTGCCACAGTCATTTTATTGGTGTGTTCCCTTAGTGGAACAATAGTATTTGGTTTTCCCATAGACCCATGGCCTATTTACTCTAAGGTTCATGGCCACCAGAGCAGTGTTAGGCATGGGTTCCAACTCCTGGAATAGGTCTTAGGTCTAATGAGAGAGTTTTTGGTTATTTCCATAATGTTTGTACTACTACTGCACCAGCATGTCTTGCAGGCAGGTCAATATTGTAAAATGCAGTCACCAGAGCTTTTGATTAAAAAAAAAAACCCAAACACCTCCCATTCTCATTCATCAAGAATCATCAAGAATCTATCACATTTCTGTAAAAATAAATAAATAAATAGATAAATAAATGAATAAATGAATAAATAAATAAATAAAGTAAGTCTGATTTGCTTTGTTATTATGGAAAACTTTTATGTTTTATCAAGAAAATTTGAACTATTTCACCTATCTCTATTTTTTATATTAACATAATTTCTTTATTGATTCTTTGGGAATTTCACATCATGTACCTCAATTATACCCATTTCCAGTTTCTACCATATTTGTCCTTCACCATTGCAGTGCCTTCCTCTTCAAAGAAAATAAAAAATCAAAATCAAAACCAAACCAAACTAAACCAACCAATCAACCAACCAACCAAACAGCCCCTGCCCCCCAAGAAACCTCTTTGATCCTCTATCTTCCCTGCCTCTCAGATACCTCTTTTTTAGTCTTGGTGGCATTGGGAGTCTCAGAGTGTCACACAGTACATCCTTTTGTTCAATCAGCTTTACTTGCAAATGTTCATCGCAATGAGTTGTTGGTCTGGTTGGAGGCCTTTGGACTCCAACACATCATCATTGGACCCTTACTGAAATGTTTCTCAAATATCCCTTGGTCTCCCTAGTCCTGGTGATCCTGCCAGTATCTCCATGCATGAGTTAGGTGTTTGGGTGGGTCAATCCAAGGCTGTGGATGTGGGCCCAAGAGTAGCTGAGTTGGTCAGCCATGGGCCATTGCATGTTGTGTTCTGTCCCGTCTTATTCCCTCTTCCCCAATTTTCCTACACCCATGCAATCAGGGCCAGTTCTCTTATGCCTGTGGTGAGGCGTGAGTGTGGGGGTGGGGATGGGGTGGGAGGTGGAGGGAGTGGGGAGGTGGCTAGCTCAGCATGGCCCTCTGATTTCATTCTAAATGGTTTCCTTGGCCCCCTGCTGTAACATGGACTAGAGGCAACCACCCAGAATCTATCTCTATTTTAAACCTTGTTCAAACTAGTTATTTATCTTATTTATATTATATGGTCTTTCTGATCATTGACATGTAAAAAAATAGACTGTCTATTGGAATTTACTTGTTTGTAATTACTTACAGTTACTTTATATTTCCAGATTTATGGCACATTTATTGGGTCCCATTTATTTGATTAGGAATACTCCTATGATTATAATATTGCTTCAAATATTAATTTAATAAACATATAATTTGATGCTTTTAATTAATAAAATGGCACACTGTGAAATTCAGTGACACAATCTAGTGGTCAGGACCTACAATTTATGAACTATTAATTACCCATTAACTCATCCACTCACATGACCTGAAGATCCATCAGCTTGATTGAGAATAAAGACCTAAATGATCCTAAAAATATTTTATGTAAATTTAAAAAAATCCAAGAAAAACTGATCTTTGAACAAAAAAGAAGGAAAAAAAAAGTTGATTTTTAGTATGTTTCTACTTTCTATTCCTAAGCAGACAGATATTCCTCTGAACAGTGCTGTGTATTTCTCAGTTATCTCCTTAATGACACTGCTTAAATGACACAATTCTTTCCTTATCCTTAAAAAGTCTCTCTCTCTCTGTCTGTCTCTGTCTCTCTCTGTTTGTGTGTGTGTAGGTAGTAGAATAAAAGATGCATCTTGCAGCCCTGGAGCTCATAGCATCAGGCATAGATGTAACTGGGCTTCATTTACTAAGTGTGCATTACCTCATCCTTTGGTTCTAACTATGGATTTTCCATAAATCTCCATGTGGCTAACCATGATAAACTGCCCAACACATCACAGAACAAGGCAGCGCTTATTAGCACTTGAGAAGTTATTGATTCTTGTTCTGATTAATCTTTTATGGGTCTCTGTTGTATTAATTCCAGAGGAAAGACTTGATTCTGCTGCAGAGAGCTTGTTCATGGCTTCTTCCTCAGTGATAAGATTTTTAATGTTATCACTATTAGTCTAATGATGACTTTTCTGGCATTGATTTTTTTGTCTATTTATCAACAATGAGCTCTTTTAAATTGAATTTATTTTAAGATGTGCCAATAAAATGTGGATCCAAATATGTTTTATACTTAAAGGTAAAAAGGAACTTTTATTTGTGCTTTAAAATTTAGTTTATTTTTCTCTCATGTGAATTAATTAAGCCTTGATGAAAAGGCTTTGTAATATGTGAAATTAGTTTTATTATGGTCCTGAGCATCTTGTGATTCTCTGAAGCTATGGTTCCATTCTAATGGTTTATTAGCTTCCATCAACAAGACTATTAGCTTATAGGAGGAAAGGCTTACTTTGGTCCTGGTTTCAGTCCATGGTCACTCTGTTACCCTTTGTTCTGTGGTGAGGTACCACACTGTGTTGGGAGCATGGAGAAGAAAACTAGAAATCAAGATACAGAGAGAATTGTAGTCCCAGAATCCCTCTCAGGGATGTTCCTCCCAATAGTGCCACTGGCTGGGGACTGAGCCACCAGTATATGTGCCTTGGGGGGGACATTAAGATCAAATTCCAGAAAGAAATGTATCATGTCATGCAACTATAATGTGTAAAAATTTTAGTATTTCTGTAAATGGACCAGGTGAGTGGTATACTTTGTGATATAGAAGACACTAGCATGCCAGGCAGGAACCTTAGTTCTATTGATCTGTGTGAAGGGGTCCTGGTCAAAATGGCAAAAGTTTGGGGCTGTCTGGATCCCCATGTTTCTGTGATTGATGCCTGAGAAATGAGTCTTTAACCTCAAGCAGGCTCTGGATACTGCTGACCCTTTAGAACAAAGCATTTCTTGGCCAGTTTCCTGATAATATGTCCATTTCTTTGGGCGGAGCGGTGTCAAACTTTAAATTTCTGTAAATGAATTAGCACTAAGCCTGCCCATCCACAGCCCTCAACATGTGTTTAATCCAATCAAACCAGTAGACTTGGTTAATGAGTTATCACCGTTGACAGGGATAAATTAGGGTGGAGGTTGATAAAGAATGGCAGGGATCTGAGGGGCACGTGGGGAAAGGCAGGGCAGGCTGACAGAGTTTTCTGTGCTAGGATTGCCTGCGTGGGCTCTAATTACAGCCTTAAATTTTAGATGTTCAAAGTGATAGGAGTTAATAGCCAACAGCTCTGTACTAGATGTTCAGTGTTGGGGTCAGAATGCTGTTTGTGACTGTCCTTTCCAGCTTCCACTAAACCACCTGTGCTGGAGAAGGACCAGTTTTGCAAAGAAATTTATTTGTAGATATGTGCACAAGAGTGTGTGTGTTACTGATATACAGGTATTGTGAATATGCTGTCATTTTATCTCTCAGGGCTAGATGAAAAATACACATTTCCTTGCTGTGAGGAGCAAGTGGACCGGTCAACATTGATCTCAGGGAGTAGAGGTCAGTTTCTATGTGTCACATTCTCAGCTCTGTGAAGCTTGTTGGTTTACTTGAGGTCACAGCTTTAGAGCCTGGGGAATTGTGTTTAAATGGTTGTTCTGATTAATTGAGAGTTAACCAGTAAAGAACATTCTTTTAAAACTTATTTTAACTTTTATCTGAAATCAAAAAGATCTGGATTTGAAAACTAGTTCCATCATTTACTAGCGTTTTGAACTCAGGCAAATTACTTAATCGCTTTTATTCATCACTCCAATCTTTGCCTCTAAGGGTTCTTATAAGGATTACATTAGGTAAAGTGTGTCCTAACAGAGGAGCCATGAAAAAAAATGGTAACCATTATTATTTAATGACCTAAAGTTTTAGGGAAAGCTTTGGTATGAGGTAATAAAAATAATTGAATCCTTCAATAATGACTGATGTTTAATTAATTAGTGAATATCTATGTGCGGGAATTGGGACAATAAAGATGAAAAAGTTCCCACACTCCAAGAGGTCAAATCTGCAGGTGGCTCTTTTCTTGAGTGGAGACTTCTAGAACATTTGCTTTGTGCTAAAGTGTGGGGTACTAAGTAGAGGCTGGTTCCACTGGCCTGATGGTACGTCACCATCTTCATATTTCTTCTCTCACTAAAATAACGCATCTTATTCTGGTAAAAGCAACTTACACCAAAAATACTTGTGTGAGTTTAGGATTTTGAGTTTCGTTTGTGAATAGTAACCCTGAGATGAATAATGTGATAAAACATAATCAACT
Source organism: Phyllotis vaccarum (assembly GCA_033318265.1). Taxonomy (NCBI): domain Eukaryota; kingdom Metazoa; phylum Chordata; class Mammalia; order Rodentia; family Cricetidae; genus Phyllotis; species Phyllotis vaccarum. The sequence goes on along the minus strand of JARWLC010000014.1, from coordinate 75,115,580 downwards.
GACTCCTAAAAGAAAGAAGAGCTTTTCACAAACATAAGTCAAGTATAAGCTGTGTTTCTAAGCCTGGGGAGCTAGCAGCATGTCTAGGGAAAGGTGGCATGGAGGTGTTAGATGTGGAGAAGAGTGCCCAGGTAACTGGTACAGAAAGGGGAAGCCACTGTCTGCAAGAGGTACATAGAGGGCTGTAAGGCTGGAGGGTTATCTGTCTCTGGCTACTTGTAGTAGACAGATAGAAGGTGTCCTGGGGACCACTATATAGGAAGGTGTTAGTGGCCTGAGATTTCAGGATGTATCTATATAAAACTGAAAACTAAGAATTAAATCTAACTCAGTGAGTTATTGGTTTAGGTGATTGGTTGAGAAAATATGTAAAATGAGAAAGGTGTCAAGGCTTTTAGTCACATTAACAAAATATTAAAATGTCACTTGAAAGCAATCAAACTAGATGGCTAGAACACCATACAACATAGCAAATCCCGCATCTCCCTTCTTGGTCTCCCTCCCTCCTCCCCCCTTCCCTCTTTCTCTCTCTTCCTCCTTCCCTCTCTCTTTCCATAAACACAAGTGGAGTACCTCCTACAGGATAGATAGCAGGATTCATCCATAACTTAGCACTCTGGTGGCATCCCTAACCTCCAAACATTAAACTCTAGAACAAGACAAGCAGAGCGTGATCCGTGCTGTGAAGGACCCAGTGCTGCTGCAGGGAGGGCCCAAGAGGTGCCTCCATTGGCTGTTGAGAAATTTCTGTTGGGATTTCAGCTGACTTGGGAATGGTAGGATCTCCTGTCCCAGGAGGAAAAGTTATTCTGTTTCCCTAGAGCAGGTTTTATTTTCTCCCCTTAAGCACATCTCATTTCTGCCCACAGTGTTGTTTCTCTGTCTTCTCTGAGGAATCCACCTTCCCTTTCCCTCCCTTCTGCCCTCCCTCTTTCTTTTATTCCCCATGTGCTTCCTAATTACTCCTTGTCTGAAGCCCAGGAGCTGTAGGATTAATTCTAAAATCAGCATCTTTGAAGGTATATCCTAGTCTCTCCTGGGAGCCATTTATGGCTGGAATATTATCATTTTATCCCATCAGTCTTAAATCCACTATTGCTGCCTCCATTACCCTTAAGGGAATGAATGTAATCAATGGATTGCCTCTGAGGTTTTGGAATTCATAGATAGCACTTGGTGTGAACCTGGGATAAAGGAAAGGCAAGTGTAAAGAATGTGCTGTTTCTGACATCCCTAGACTAACAGTGTTTTGATCCTCCTCACTGGATTACTAGCTTCATGATGAATTTCCCATCGTTAAGATGAGGCAAAGAAGAAGAATCATTGCTGTTAATTGTTTTTCTATTGAATATGAACAGTCATATGGACTGCACAGAAGACAGTCAGGAGGGGCCCTGACTCACTGTTCTCTGTGCTGACACAGATAGGATAGTTAAGATTCTTAAATGCTCACAAGCACAAAAATAAATTTCTCCGTCTTGTAATGGACATTAGCATAAATCATTAGTGCACTTTTTCCGGAATACTTTAGAGAAAATTACTGAAATAGATACATGTTGGAGCATTTACTTAACCCTTGAACCAGTTGCTTTCTCTGAGCTCTGACCTATCCAAGTGGCTTGGGTAATAGACATGTCTATGTGGCCTGAGCACCCATGGCTGCAGCTGGGCAGGTCTGGGTGAGTGCTGATCAGGGCTGAGCCAGCCAGACTCTTTTAACATGAGCCCCACAGCAAGGGAGGTGGCTTGGTTGGTAGTATGAGAACTTGGGTTCAGCACCCAGAACCCGTAAAAAACAGCGGGGTGTGGTGACACATGCCTGTAATTCCAGTGCTGGGGAGGCATAGATAGATGGATGAATCCCTAGGGCTCACTGGTCAGCCAACCTTGCTTAATTGGTGACTCGAAGGCCCCAGTGAGAGATGCTGCTAAGGAATGATAACCAAAGTTTGTTTATAGTCTTAGCACAAGTACAGACACACACACACACACACACACACACAGACACACACATGCACGCACTCATGCATGAACAGGCAAACATACACACACCCATGCACACACATGCACACAATAGACACGCACACACGCATGCATGTACACACACACATACACACACATATACACGCATACACACATTCACACACACATAACACATGCATGCACATACACATACACACATGCACACACATACACACACACATACACACACACGCACTCACACACACACACACGTATGCCATGCGCGTGCACTCCAGTTTTTCTAAAGTTAAATGATGTTTGCTTTTATTTAGAAATGCAGGAAGATCTGATCTGAGAGAAGTGAAGAGAAGAAATGACTGGCAGAAATTAATCAGAGCTGGCCACATCCAACTTTATTTTGCAACATTGTAAGGCGCTGGCTCCTCCCTTCAAAACATTATGAATAATCTGTCATTTGAACGTGGAGTGCTCTTTTCATAGGAGTGAACAGGTAAGAAGGAATGCAAAACATCACTGTCCGTGGAAGAATTAAGTTAGCCTTTACCTGAAACACTGATTGTAATTTCCATAAGCTCTGGTTGGGTTTAATGTTTTCCTTCTAATGGACGGTAATTGAAGTGGATTTATTATCTAAATTATTCCTTAGTTCAGGATATCACTTAGAAAGATGGGGCTATAAATTGAGATTTTCACAATTCAAAAGCTACAGTAGCCTGTCGGTGTTCCTTAAGTTTCTTCCAGTCCCAACCCTCTCTGTGGGGTGAAAAGTAGTTTCTTGAGATTGGAACTTATATTATAAATTGGGTACAATTTCTTTACCCAATTTAGACAAATTGTCAGTTTTCAAAGGCAATTCCTGGGGTTGTTTTTCAAATGAATGGATGCTTCTGACAGATACCCTGAATGATTGTCCTGAGATTTCATCTCTTGAAGCTCAAACTCACAATTTCTTTTCTCTCAAAAAGTCTTATGCCTAGTTGATAGTCCCATTACACTCCATTTTCAAACCTCCCTTCATACTGCTACTCCATGAGAGAATAACTCTTAGATACATTTCATCTTAATATTTTATGAAATCTGCAAGACAAATACTCAAGAGGTTGTAGTTCCAGGGTCTAAAAGTCAAATTATAGAATGGCTTGTCTCTGTGCTCACAGTGTAGGGAAGGCAGATAAACCAAGTGTTAAATATAGTAACTGTAGAGCAGAGACAAGCAGTAGGACCTGAGAGAGGAATCATAGTTGGCCTGGGGAGCAGGGTTGCATAGCATAAAAGAAAAGCATTACTAAGACCTGAAAGCATAGGGAGCCTGAAGGGTAGAGACAGGGTGTAGCCTTAGCACAGGGGCACATCTGTAGAAAATCTGTGTATGTGCCTTCATGTGCATGCATCATATGAGCAGGTAGGCAGGATACGATTGAGAACTGTTGAAATGTAGAGAGCAATAAAGATGATGCCTGGGACTGAGGAGCTGGGCTGGGCCAGATAGAAAGAACTTTGATGCTACATGAAGAAGTATAAATTTTTAACCTGAAGAGAAAATTAAAATGTTCATAGGCAATTTTCAAAATATGAGATTGCAACCTGAGAATTGACTACTCTCAGATGGCATGGCGATGTCCAAAGAGCCAGAGTATAATCACAAAGTCCTTTTTAAAAATTCCAGTGACATATTTATCTAGATAAGCTTGTAAGACAATGCATTAAACCAGGATATTGCCTTATTAGTTTATAACATAATAGAAGTATTGGCCTGAGACTACAGCAGGGAATACCTAAGGAACATGAGACATAGCTACAGGCACATGTGGGGAAACTGATCTTACCAATGGGATGAGAATTCTGGCAGTTCTCTGTGACCCCAATTTATGTTAGGTGGGCAGTGCTGCATTGTCAGGATCAATTTTTTATACCAACCTCGTCCTTTTAATTGGTTTCAAGGTTAACTGAGCTTGTAGATCTCTGCATGATATAGATACACCAGTATGTCTTAGTCTGTTTCCTGATACTGTAACAGAATGACATGAACTAGGTTATTTGTAAACAATATATGTTTATTTGGATCTCTGGAGTCTGGGCAGACCAAGAATATGGTACTGGTATCTGGGGAGGCTTTTGAGCTGTGCTCTAGCATTATGTTAGAGTAAACAAGCATATGGGTAATTATATCAGACCAAATGAGCTCCTTCTTAGATAATCTGATGTTCTGTGAAGTAATACATATGGTAAGCTTGGGAGGCCTTTGCTTTTTGAGGCAATGTAAATTGATTTACCTGCTTGAGAAGGCTGTCATCTGGTGTGATAGACAGGATAGAAAGCATAGGAATTATCTCAATTACCTGTCATCCTTTTTTAACAATTATAGATACAAACTTGGGGTCCATCATCCCTGTTTCTGGGTCTTCATTTACATTTGGTTATAGCTCCTATTAGGGTCCATTTTGACTATAGGTGTCTAATTTTTGTACTGGAGTTGGCCAGATGCTAGCTGCATCTCTGCTTTCCCATAGGACACATACTCTTCTCACATAGGCTCTTACCCATCCATTTAGAAAATGCACAAAATGACTGCTTACCTGGTCCAGGCTCCAGACACCAGGATTGAGTGTTCACTGGCTCATTTATTCCCTAAGACCAAACCAGATATGAAAGTGTGTTTGACAACTGTTCTATCTCATTTGAAGATCCAAATTAAAGAGAAAATATTCAGAACGTACTAGCTGGTTGCTTCCTGATTTTTCCCCTTGAGATACATAGGATTTTATTATTGTATAATTTTGTTTTTGTCAACTTGACACAGACTAGCATCATCTGAAAAGAAGGAACCTTAGTTGAGAAAATGCCTCTATCATATTGTCTCTGGGTAAGCCTGTGGGAGGCTCCAGCCCACTGTGGGTGGTACCACCCCTGGGCATGTGGTCCTGAGCTACATTAAAAAGGCAATCTCACCAATTGAGCTATGGAACAAGCCAATTAGCAGTATTCCTCCTTGATCTCTGCTTCAGTTCCTGCCTCCAGGTTCCTGCTCTGCTTGAATTCTTGCCCTCACTCCCCTCAAGGATGAACTGTGATATGAAAGTGTAAGGCAAATAAACCCTTTTCTTCCCAAGTTCTTCTTGGTCACAGTGTTTAGCACAGCAATAGAAAACAATCTAAGATGATTATCAACTTTCAAGTTAATGTTCCATGTACTGAGGAATTTTAGAATGCTTTTATAAAAACCCATGTCATAGAACCAAGACATTTCTTCTCTAGTCACACAGTTTTCCCTTTCCTTGGGTTGTTAACTTCAGTGGAGTATCCCTACTTAAGCATGCAACCCCACGCAGTATGATGTCACAACTCATCCATCAGGCAGCTGGCCAGGCAATGACATAAAAGTGTTATGATGCCAGCATTCTGGGTCTGATTAACCAAATGCTTTCATTGGTGTGGGCACAGAGGCACAGCAAGGTAGGCAGGGACTTCTGCTCAATACCATTTGTTTCATAGTGCTGACTTCTGTGAGAGGTTGATACGGGAAAGGCAAAGATTCCTTTATGTCCTTAATCTATAACCTAACACAGGGGTTGAGGAGACAGTTCAGTGGGTAAAGTGCTGATAGTATAAATGTGAAGACCTAACTTTAGCTCCCAGAGTCCACCTCACAAAAGCTGGATGTGGTAACATGTATTTATAATCATAAAGCTGGGGAAACAGAGAGAGGCTGGCCCCTTGGGCTCACTGACCAGCTAGGCTTGCCTACTTGAGGAGCCCCAGTTGAGAGAGAGAGAGAGAGAGAGAGAGAGAGAGAGAGAGAGAGAGAGAGAGAGAGAGAGAGAGGAGAGAATCTTTTGTCTGTTTTACTTTAAAAATTTTTCATCCAGATCATATTCTTTCTCCTCCCCCAATTTCTCCTAGGCCCCGCCCCCATCCAACTTCATGTTCCTTTTCTCTTTCATAACAAACATAAAAACCAAAAAAAAACCTACCACCACCATCAACAACAACAACAAAATCTCAGGGGCTCCAATTTGTGTTGGCCTATTACTTCTGAGAAAGAGGCTACTCTTGAGTGTGGTTGATAGACCCAGTGTCACGCTGTTGAAAAAATGGCATGTGCCACCACTGCCTAGCAGTACCACAGCCTAGGCATGGCTTTATCCACAGTGGGATGGGCTTCCCCTCACCAATCACTAATGCCTGAAAGGCTTCATGTTTTAAAATTAAGGTTTCCTTCTCTTGAACAACATCAGCTTGTGTTCAGCTGACTCAATACTATCCAGAGCATCCATAGCCTTGATGGGAGGTTTACAATAGACAAAGTTTAGAGCTAAGCTCTCCAAAGGAGAGATGCACTGGAGGAATAACACTACCTGAGGTTGTACTTTGCCTCTGCCTGTACATACATATTCATGTGTACCCTCTCCCTAAGACAGGCACATAATAAACAGAAATTAACATGGGATTATTAGAAAGATTTAGGTAGTTGTGATAGCTTTTCAGTAAAATAAAAATCAGTCTGAGTGCACAGCTATAATTTGAGCACTAAGGAGGTAAAAGCAGGAGTATTTTTAAGAATCTAAGAATCCAAGGCTAGCTTAGGATGCATAGCTGGCCTGGGCTATGTAATTAATTACCTGTCTCAAAAAACCAAACCTATTTAACTAAACAAGCATCCCTCTCTCTCTCTCTCTCTGACCTTACTGTCTTCTAATAGTCATTATTTTGATAAAAATCCACACAGTTTTATCATGAAAACACACCAGGCAGCTTATACCTATAATTTTAGCACTTGGGAAACTGAAGCTGGGAGACCACAAGTTTAAAACTAACTGAGCTACATACATAGTGAGTTCTATAGTGAGCCACAGAGTGAAACCTCGTCTTAAGAAAAACCACTCAGAGAAAACCAAATGTTTTTCTAATATCATATGTGCCAATTTATAGTCTAGCTTTATAGCTGTATGGTCTAGCTCTTATTGTGTTTTGAAACAAGTTTATAGCTCAGTAAGTACAGTTATATCATCAGCATTGCCATTCTTCAGTATCCTGTTGTGAATATAAAGATGTATTCTAATTTAACTGTCATTTTAACACTGGTCAAGCAAAATTACATCATTTGATGGTGAATTTATTCCTAGTTTTTGTAGTTACTCATGTGAACAACCTTGCAATGGACACTGGCCAGTGTTCACACTGGTCTTGCTACAGGGCTGATTATGAGAAGTGTGGTAGAAGCTTATGTAGATTTAAAAACTGATATCCATTGTTAAATTTCTATCTTTGTAGCAATATGCACTTTTACTGACAACATGTAAGAATACTGTTTCATTAAATTCTGTACATTAGAGGTTACCATTTAGGTCACTACCAATCTGTTATAACAGAACTTTTGCTTATTATTGTCAATGTTGTTGAGGGACAGCTACTCTGTGTTACCTGGGTTATTCTTCCTGCTTCAGTCTTTCCAAGTTCTGAGATTATAGTCCTGGGCACACTCCTGTTGTATTCTTTATTCTTAATTTTGGACTTTATTTCATATCCATGGGAATTTTTGTATTTATTCTTCTGTAAACTGCCTATTTTTATCTTTTTTTATTTTAAAACCATTTACTTGCAGTTTTATGGCCAATTAGAACTTTCAATATTAAATTCAGAATGCCTCTAAGTATGAACATTCTGTTGAATTATAACATTACATTTCTGAGCTAATAATTGATAACATTGCTGACAGTAAATAGTAAGCTAGTTGAATCTGAGAAAAAACCACAATATAATCCAAGTTATGCAGTAACTAAAATATGAAATTAAACTTCTGTTACTCTGGCATACTAATTTGATTATAAGTTGGAGAATAATATGTCTCTCAGTTTCCTTTTATGTTTGCTGTGATAAACTGCTCCAACAAAAGCTTTAGGAAAAAAATATTTATTTTAGCACACAACTCCAGGTTACATCCTTCCATAACAGAGAAATCACAATGGTAGGAACTTGAGGGAGTTGATCATTTCATATCCATAATCAAGAACAGAGAGTGAAAGTACATCCATCAGCTTGATTTCTCCACTGTTGCATAGTTCAGCATCTCCTGCCTAGGGAATGGTACTACCCACAGTGGCTTGTTTTTCTACCTCAGTTTTTTTTAACATAATCAAATTAATCCCCCATAGACATTCCATAGACCACTGTGATATAGATAGTCCTACACTGAGATTTCTCCTATCATGATTCTAGATTATGCCCAGTTGATAAGTAAAACTAACCATCACAATATTGAATTATTGCTTTGAAAGAGAAAAGTTATATAGACAGAATTGTATTGCATCTAAGTATGACTGTTTCTCATACCCATTGTCATTTTGGTCTCTCGGTCCTACCTCCTCTCCCCTCCCCTCCCTCCTTTCTCCTTCCTTCCTTTTTCCGCTTTTACTAAACATAGATTATTTTCTCATTCAATATAATCTGAATACAGTTTACCCTCCCTCTATTCCTCCCAGTCCTTCTCCACCACCTCTCCCACCTGGATCCACTCCCTTCTGTCACTCATCAGAAAAGAACAGAGGTCAGAGGTCAATCTCAGGTGTCCTTTCTCTACTGCTTTTCATCTTATTTTTTTTGAGACAGTCTCCCACTTAACTTGGGCTCACCATTTTTGCTAGTCTGGCTGAGCAGTGAGCTCTGGGGACCTACCTATTTATGCTATTCACTACTGGGGTTATAGACATGAGCTACTGCATCTGGCTTTTGTGTAGGTGCTGAGAATCTGAACCTCAGTCCTAACACTTACACAACAGATGCTTTACCCACCAAGCAACTCTGTAGCCTCTCTTATGTTTTATTGACCTATTCTTATGTTGTTACCAGAGTGTTCTCTTTATTATAGAATTACACTAAATCTTGAAATAAGGTGGTATAACTATTTTATAATAAAATAGGCCCTGTGTTTCCTTATATTTTAGAATTAGCTTTGAGATTTTGTTTGAAATTACATTGAATCCATAGATAAATTTGGATTTAGTTGTCATCTTAGAATCAGCCTTCTAACTGGATACAGGATCATATTCTACTTATTTTGCTCTCTCTATTTTTTCCTAGTCTTGCCTTAGAATTTTTAAAGTATCAGTCTCACAATACTTAGCCTCTAAGTATGTTACAACTTGGGTGCTCGTATAAATATTTGAAAGTTTCACTTGTTTGTTTTTGATAGAGATAAAATGGATTTTTAAGTTTAAATTATTATCTTTATTATTATTATTATTATTATTATTATTATTATTATTTGTGTGTGTGTGTGTGTGTGTGTGTGTGTGTGTGTGCATGAGGGTGGTTACATGGGTGTGCCACAGTACATTCACTCACTAGACGATAGTTTTCTAGAGTCAGTTCTGTCTTTGCTATGTGAGACCTGAGAATCAAATTCAGGTTGTTAGTATTGCCAAGCAATCACATTTATCCAAATGTGATATCTATCTCATTGGCCCATTTTTAAAAATTCTGTTCTTGAATTCTGAAACTTTGCTAAACTTTCTGGTTTGACTAGGTTTTCTCATATATTCTCAGAATTGCTTTAGTATACAATAATATTACCCGGAAATACATATAATCATATTTTTATTGTATTTTCTGTTTACTGTATTTCTCCAGTGGGATGGTGCTTAGGGGAAATAGGAGTTGTTTCCTTCCCTAGGCCCAAGGAGGCATTCAGTGTTTCACTGTGAAATGTCACACCATAGGCTTTATCTAGACACCTTATCAGGCTGAGGAAGAATCCCTTTATCTCTGGTTTGCTAAGAGTTTTATCAAAAAAATATTATTGATGTTGGGAAATCAGGTACTTAATACTGATAACTATTATCTGTTTTATATCATTTCATGTATTGCATATTAATTTTTAAACATTTTGTGTCCATATTCTCTAGGATGATTGTTTATAGCTTTTTCTTGTAATGGCACATCTACTTTTGGTATCTTTGTTTTCTTAGAAACTTGATAGAATTTACCAATGAAGACACCTGGGCTTAGAACTTAGCAGTTGGGCTTTGTAAGAAGTTCAAGTCATTGACTATAGTGGGATTATGTTATTACATTGTAAGTAATTGTCTCACCTACTACTTTAATAAAAACGCTGATTGGCTGAAGGCAGACAGGAAGTGTGGGCGGGGCTACCAGACTAAGAAAACTCTGGGAACAGGAAGAACAGAGCAGAGATGCCACAGAGAAGCTAGCAGATGCAGAGGACAACTATGCTGCTCTGAGCAAAGGTACTGGGCTGCATGGCTAAACAGGATAGGAATCATAGGTTAGTTAAAGGGTAAAGAGTTAGCAAGTTATATGCTTGGGCCCCAGGTCAGACAGTGTACAATTAATATGAGCATCTGTGTGTTTCAGTGGAACTATGGGACTGTGGATCTGTGGGTCAGCACCTTGAGGCTAGGCCGGAAAGTCCGGGGCAGAAACCTAATACTACAATTGACTATTTCTCTGGCTTAGTTTTGCATCTCTACATCTTCCTTGTATTTCTTAGTTTGGGTATCTCTGTGATATATAAAATTTATTTTTGCTTAAGTTGCTGACTCCCAGTGGCATGGGAGTTATTAGCATTTCCTTTTAGATTTGAAATATCTATTGTGAAGTCTTCTCTTTTGTAATTCACCACTTCTCTCTACTAACATGAACCAATTTCACAAAAAATATTTTTTTCTAGTTTCTATTTGACTTTATCTTTTCTCTTTATTATTTATTTCCATCTTCTTACTTTGGATTCACCTTGATTTATATCCATTGGCACCCCAAACACTTCATTTTATGTCTACATCATAATTCATTGTAAAACATTCCAGTAATTTACAAGGAAGAAGTGAAGTTCATCTAAACATGAGCTACCCTGTGGGGACAAGGATGCCAAACATATTACATTTAATGCAGACAACTGACATTTTGTGTGCAATTTAAGTGTTTGTCTTCTCTGCTATTTCTCTTTTGTCTCAGCATTGCTCAGGAATTTTTCCTCTTAGTCCTACACCAAAAGTTATTGTGTATGTACTCTACACTGTTCTCCATGCAAGTGACATGACTTATGGACATGCTGAGAGGCATATCCATGGGTGATTGTCATATATAGATGTAGTCATAGTATATGAATTTACACACATCTTGTTTTTACTTAAATGTACTTATCTTTAAATAAGTAAGTAAGTAAGTAAGTAAGTAAGTAAGTAAGTAAGTAAGTAAGTAAGTAAGTAAGTAAGTAAGTAAGTAAATAAGCAAGCAAGCAAGCAAGCAAGCAAGCAAGCAAGCAAGCAAGCAAGCAAGCGGCCTTGAGAGGACCTCTGAGTTCATTGTTTGGTTCTGTCTTCTTGTTTTGTCTTGAGTTGCACTTTGTAGACCCAGACATGTTTTTAGTTTCTGAGAGTTGGTAGAGACAACTAATACTCCTAGTTTTGGGGAATAAAAATAGATAGAAAGATGAATATATAATTTTCTATGTGTTGCTAGTTTTGAGAAAACAGTAAATGCTTTTCTGTGGGGGAGGGGAATTAGAGTGCCCCTTCCTTCTCTCTCACATAGTAATTTCCCCTCAGATCTGGCTGTGGTGGCAGCTGCAGTTTCTGGGTGTAACCAGTTTGCACAATGCCTTTTGCTTTCTTGCTGTGATTAATGAGGACTTTAACTATGTTCTGTCACCCAGCAGAACCTCTTTCACTTTTTAACACAATTGCATTTGAATCAATAAATGGTATTTTGTGTTCAGCATACAGACACTTTACATGTTCATATTAGCTAGTATTTATGGTTTCTTCTTTGATGTCAATCTTAGCGAGTCCTTTCTACTTACAGATTTCAGCAATAACCACATAATTATTTATATTATCTTTCTGGTCTTATCTCCTCCCCTCCAACTTTAATCAACTTCTAATTTATTTTAAGGTAAGATATGAGATAAGGATCAGACATATTTTTCAAATGTCAATACCTAAGTATTGTTTTTTCTCTCTCTCTCTCTTTCTCTCTCTCTCTCCTTCTCATTTATCTCTCTTTCATCTCGAGATGTATGTACTGGGAATGCTAGGCAGGTGCCCTCCTCCCTATTCAGCAGCAGTCCTGTCCTTTAGGGCTCCATACTATGACTTTAGATGCCTTCTTTGCTGTAGGTGAAATCCCTATATATCTTGTGACTGTATTTTTTACTCTGATGCATAGAATTATTTGGCCCATCTGACCTGTTGGAACCACTCTTTGTATTTTTTCTGGTCACACTAGTCTACCTAATTCTGTGTGTGCATATAAGACTCCAGATAAATAATAAATATATTTTTTAGAGATTTCTAAAACAATGTTAATATTTGGATGGAATTATGTTATTAATTTGATGAGAACCAACATTTTATAATATTAAAATTTTTCAGAAAAATATCTATTTTCTTATTTAAGTTTTTCTTTATGACGTTGGGTGGCATATATTTCAAAATTTGGAATGCTTTATTGTTGCAGAGGGGCATGGAAGAGTGAGTGTCAGAGTTTAAGAGTTTGTATGCATGTACATATATGTGCACAGACATTGCTAGTGGCTTTTCACATGATTACTACAGAGTGAACTCATTTTCCTATATAAATTGATGTTTTGATTCTGACCTCTGTACTGGCTACATTAGATACTAGGGTGTTAGTATGATACATTAAGACATTCTTGCCTTGGATTGTGGAATTTGGGTTGAGTGTATACACTACAGGGGTGTACTAGTGTGGCATCTAATGCCTTCTTGGGAGATTAATACCTCAGGTTTCTTCCTAGACGTGGAACAGGGACTTGATGACTGGGTACACTGGTGTGGAAATAGTGAGAGGCCAGAGGGCTCAGTCCCTTCACTGACTTTTCCCTTGTGATTAAGGATAAGAACATTGGAGAGAAGAAGGGTACAATGGCTTTGAAAGAGAAAACTAAATCCTGCATAGTCCAATCTTTGGTTGGCAAGCATCTCTCCTCAGGATGGGTGATTGCAGGATGAAAGAAATACCTAGGATAGAGATTGGGCTTCAGCAGGCCTTTATTCACATGTGTTCAATTGCTTTTTTCTTCTTGAGAAGTGGAAAAGTTAAATCTCTGTTTCTAATACACATGCATATATGCGCGCACACACACGCACACACACACATACACATATACACACACGTGCACACACACACACACACACACCTTACATAAAGGGTAAGCCTTTATGTCTGACCAAATAAGCAGTGAATAAAGAAGTATCCTCCCTGGAAACCCTCATTGCCTTCTACAGGCCAAGAAACACTGACAGTCGCAGTCTCTGACCTGTGCACGTCTGTGCTCTTGACTATCACTATGCCTGGGGTATCTCTGGGTTGTGAACTCGGAGTACAAAAATTTTCTATTTTATTTATTTCCACAATAGTTAGGGTAGGGGTCAGTTAGCAGAGAGAAAATTGAACCTGCAATTGAGATCTGTTAGAACAAACCTCTGGGTTATGTTCACTGACCAAATGTTTGGAACAATGTGAAGAAATGGAATTGTAGTCTGTAGAGACAGTGACCTTGTATATCATGGGAAGGCATTTGGAGAAGCTACTCTCTACAGTCATAGGGACCCAAATGAAACTATTGGACTCCAGATCTTGGAGCTCTGTTGGGGTTGGGAACAATCTTAGGAGGAGGAAGAATTTCCATGAGCCCTGATGTTCCTTTGAAGGTGTGAGGGTGGAGGAGCTCAGGAGAGGTCGTTCTGTGGAGCACATGGGCCTGGATGGAATGGGAACCACCATTCAGCTTTTTCCTGACGCAGCTCAAGGACTTTTGGATTTGAATATGTAAGTAGTTTGCTCATCTTCTTTAATCTTTGATTTAAAACATGTGGTTTTTAATCTTTTGTTGGCTTTATGGATTGCACAACTCTGAGGCTATGACTAACTTGTCTCTACAACCCTTTTGCTATGCTTTAAAGTTTTTCATCACAAACAAGATGGTGGCTCTGGTGTTCTTTGCTCCATATTTTTCCTGCTTCAGGTTTGCAGAAATTTATACATTCATGTCTGGATGATGCTGTTAGCTTTGCAAATTTCATTTATTTATTTATTTCATTTATGACTTTTAAAATTTTTATTTATTTATTTTTTTGCATCTTGACTATAGTTTTTCCTCTCTCCTCTCATCCCAATCTTTCCCACCTTCTTCCACCCATCCACTTCCCCCACCTTCTTTTCTCTTCAGGAAAGGGGTATGCCATGTATCCCATGGGTATCCCATGGATACCAGCAGACCATGGCATATCAAGTTGCAGCAAGAGTAAGCAGCTCTTCTCCTATTAAGGCTGCATGAGGCAACCCAGTAGGAGGAAAGGGTCCCCAAAGCAGGAAACATTCAGAGATAGTCCCTGATCCCACTGTTAGGAGAGTCACAAGAAGACCAAGATACACAACTGAAACAGAGGGCCTAGGTCAGACCCCTGCAGTCTCCTTCATTGCTGGTTCAGTCTTTGTGGGCCCCTATGTGCCCAGGTTACATGATTCTGTGGGTTTTCTTGTGGTGCCCTTAACCCCTCTGGCTCCTTGTCTTAGGTTTTTTTTTTTTTTTTTTTTTTTTGTTTTTTTTTTTTTTGTTGATGTGAAGAAACACCATGGCCACAGCAACTCTCATAAAGAAAACATTTCATTGAGGTGATGGTTTACAGTTTCAGAGGTTCAGCCCATTATCATCGGGACAAGGAGCATGACAGTGTGCCGGCAGAGGTGGTGCTGGCTACATCTTGACCAGAAGGCAGCAGGAAGTTCACTGACTATCACACTGAGTGAAACTTGAGAAAAGAGACCTCAAAGTCTGCTCCCACAGTGACACACTTCCTCTAACAAGGCCACCCCTATTCTAACAAGGCTGTACTTCCTAATAGTGCTATGCCCTTTGTGAACCATTTTCTTTCAAACCACCACACTCCTACAATCCTTCCTCCCTCTTACTCTTACTCCAGAGCCTAGTGTTTGACTATGGGTCTCTGCATCTGTTTCCATCTGTTTCTGGGTAAACCTCTCTGATGACAGTTGGGCTAGGCACCAATTCATGAGCATAGCAGAATATCATTAGGGATCATTTCATTGACTTTTAAAAACACTATTAGTAGGAATCTATGAGGGTGTTCCTAGCTAAGACTCCTAGCAATGGGGGATATGGAGAGAGTGAGCCAGCCATCTCTTGTAAACAGGCAAGACTTCTAGTAGAGGGATTGGGACACCAACTTAGCCACAAAACCTTTGACCTACAAGTTGTCCTGCTTACAAGATATGCTGGAGTAAAGATTTTGGTGCAGAAATTATTGGTGATTCACCAATGACTGGTCCAGTTTGAGACTCATATACCATGTGAGGGAGCTTACCCTTGGCATTACCTAGAGGGCCAGGAAAGAGAGTCTGGATGGTCCAGGAAACTAACTAGGGCTGAATCAAACACAACTGGGAAAAAAAATCACTTTTGAGGAAGGCTCTTACTATGCTGCCCAGGCTCGTCTTAAATTCCTGGGCCTGATAGCCATTTGACTCCTGAGTAGCCTGGACTACAGCTCCATTCCACTGTGTTTAGCTGAGTTTTAATCTTTACTCTTCACAGGGTGATCTCCCTATGCAAATGAAAAGTGTGGGAAGGCCTTTTCCCATGCCTCAGGGCTTTCCCACGCTCTTCCCTGCATCTTTTACATCCTGGTTCCAGCTCACTGCCTTTCTTCTGCTGAGTCACAGGCTGTGAAACCCATCTGTCAACTTCTTAATTTCAGCCATTGTGTTTTCCAGTTCTAAAGTCTCCACTTGGCTCTTTCTAAGACTAATTTTCTTGTGAGATTGCCCAGTTCTCCCCTTCTTCTATCAATTCCTGGATCATATTCATAAATGCTTAAAATTCCTTATCTGACCATTTCAGTAGGCACATTAAAGATGGGTCTCTTCCTTCTTCTAGTTTGTTTGGTTAGATTGTCTTGTCTCACCCCCTAAGTGCTAGGCATCTTGCTTGAATGAGTGTCACCTCCCAGAGGGCTAAGTTTGTGAACTGTGATTTAGGCAAGGCCACACATCTGTCCTTCTTTCCCCAAGTCTCAGAATCTTCAGCCACCTGTTGGGAAGTCATTCCAGTCACTTAGTAGCTCTTTGCCCTTGAACTTTATAATTTGCATATGATATGTCTGTAATAAAACAAAAAACTGGCATCCCATTGGAATCGCTCACCCCTACCCCTGAAATATGTCTTTATATTTGTGTTGATAGACTTCCTTCACTGGGATTGGTCCTTCCATGGAGACATTCCAATATTTTAATTAATTAATTAACTAATTTATTTATTCTGTTTGTGTGGGTATACATGTATGTGGGTACAGATATGTGTATAGGTGCACATGTGCGTAGAGATCAGAAGATGGTTTTATTTGTTGTCTTTCAAGGACCTTTCATTTATTTGTCTGTTGGGACAGGATGCCTTCTTTGCCTGTCACTCTACACAGTAGGCAAAGCTGGCTGGTCCCAGAGATTTCAGGGGTTCACCATTTCTGCCTCCCATTCACTATTGCTAGGATTGTATGTGAAGGCCATCCATGGGATCTGAAGATGGAACTCAGGTTGTCGTTATGCTTTCAAATCAAGTGCTTTACTGACTATGTGATCTGTGCGGCTCCCACTTCAGTGTTTTAAAACAATTTCAGTTGCTGGTTGTTCTGATCGGTCACATCTGATCCATCATTCTGATGTTAACTAAGAAGCACAGGTCTCCATTAAGGCATGTGTTCCAAGGCACAAGATGTCACTGTTGTACTTACTGGAATAATGTTCTTGTTGAAATTGTAATGCCTTTAATGATTTGCCTTTTTAGCCCAGAGTGAACTAATCAGACAGCTGTGTGGTGACATAAATTATAGCATATTTCTGGGGAACCTCAATGAAATAAATCAAAGATCCCCCTCCCATCAGCTCCTCAATCACTTTTTTTTAGTCAGATTGAAAATATGGTCTGTGCTGTATTTACACTGTGATGGTAAAGAGATGTTGAACATCAATGTGAGAGATTAAAAATGACAAGTTATATGATGAAGAGTGTGAAAAGGTGTTTATACTGACATGCAATATCTAGGCTGATCTACAACTCAATAATAGGTATCGTAAATCTAAGAGTGGCCCTTGAGACTGTGTTCTGGATGAATTAATAGAGCAGGCCAGCATGCACTCTCTGATGCTGGGGCTACATCAGTAGATGGAGTGGGCTTCATTGGTCACCACTCGCTATGATGCCTTTCTGTGCTGGGTATGGCCATCACTACTGCACCTCTTCTCTCTGCAACTGGTATTTCCAGATTGTGTTTTTTCTATTCTGGTGTCATTCACCTGGCCAGTCTCTCCTTTCAAAGCATTAAAACATGTGAATGATGATAAGCTTAAGAAAACCATGTTTTCATTCCTCTGCTCATCCTAAATACCTTGTTCACTTCCTTCTCATCTCCTCTTCCTTTGGGAGCTTGCTTGGTTTGTCCTTTCTTTATTAACCAGTCAAAATAACTTTATTAAAAATGTAATAATTTAGTTTTAAAATATAAATCTTAGCCGGGCAGTAGTGGCTCATGCCTTTAATCACAGCTTTTGGGAAGTGGAGGCAGGGTAATTTGAGGCCAGCCTGGTCTACAGAGTGAATTCCTGGACAGCCAAAACTATACAGAGAAGAATCCTGTCTAAAAAAAAAAAAAAAAAAAAAAAAAAAAAAAAAAACCAAAATCAAACAAACAAAAACCAAAACAAAACCCCAAATAAATAATAAAATTAAATTTATTTTTATTTTATGTGTATAAATGTTTTACCTGCATGTATGTGTGTTTACCACCTGCATGCCTGGTGCCTGCCTCCTGAAGCCAGAGAGGGGCATCAGATGCCCTAGAACTTGAGTTACAGACAGTTGTAAGGTGCTGTGTGGGTGCTACCAATTGAACCTTTGACCTCTGTAAAAGCATCAAGTGCTCTTACAGGAGAGCCATATTTCCAGCCCTAAAATTAACATTTAATTGCAAATGAGGATTGTGTGCATTGTGATTTGATCTGTATTTGGATTAAGGAAAGAATAAGCTAATTCATGTATCCATTACTTCATCAACTTCTCTTTGCTCTAAGGAGAACATTAAATAATATTCGTTTGGCAAATTTGCCATCTATGATGTGTGATTATTTTTATTTTTTTAGTTCTTTGTGAATTTCATATAGTGTGGTTTGATCGTATTTACCCCCCATTATAACCCCCTTCCCTAACCACTCAACTTTGTGTCCACTTTTTTTTTTATACACATTGATTTTAATTTGTGCTGCTCATATATTCTTGAATGTGTGGCCTTTTATGGGAGAATGATCAATCAACCAGAGGCTATACTCTTAAAGAAAATGGATTCTTTATCTCCCAGTAGTTAATAATTGCCAAAAAGCTCCTCCCTCTTCATGATGATATTTGGTGTGTCTTGAGCTTACACTGGTCTTGTGCATGTTGTCATAACTGCTTTGAGTCCATATGTGAAATTGCCGTGCTGTTTCCTCTGGTTCTTACAAACTTTCCACTCCCTTTGTGATTCCAGAGCCTTGGTAAAAAAACATGTGGAGGGGTGCATTAATCAATGGGTATAATACTATGTCTTTTGAGCAGACTGATAGTATTAGAGTCTCCTCTAGGGCCTATTACCTGGCTAGACACAGGTTCTTGTTTCAATAACAATGCTATGTATGGATTTTATCGTGTTGGGTAGTCTTTAAATATAATCATGAAGTGGTTGGTTACTCCCATGACATTCATGTCACTATTGCCCACCTGTGGGTATTTCTTGCTGGGCCAGTCATTTTTATAGCTTGCACGATTCACAGATGGCTAAAGTTGATATTGCCTTTTCTCGTTTGGTGGTGTGTATAGCACCTTCCAGTCCTATGAAAGCTAGTCAGTAGGAATGAGGCTTGTAGAGCAGTACTAGCTTTGTTTCCCATGTTCTATGGTTCAAATATATAGTATTTTCAACAGTAGTGTCTTACTGTCAAGATCTGGAGGATAATCAGAAACATTGGCAATAGACTACAATGTTTCGGCATCTGTAGAATCTTACTGACCAACAGCTTCCAAAGAGGTAACCAAATCTGGCACTGGGATTTCTTTTTTGTTAGGCATTGCTGTCTAGTGAGGGCATTTCCGCTCTGTTGTAGGTCCATATTTAACTCTTTTTATATATTGTTATATGTATATTTTAGAAAACTTCTACAGTTAACATGTTTCCATAAGACTGTCCTCTAATAGTCTAGTATTATTTATCTTTCCTTGTATTCCTTCCTCTACTCTATCCTTCCATCCCTTCCCAATTTAACTCCTCCTTTGCCAATATTTCCTTTTAACTCCTTATACCATTATATAAATTATTTGTTTTATTTTCCCTTACTTGAAATCTTACCTTGACTCATTTCTTGACTTCCCTGGCATTCCAAAAAAATCACAAATGTCTTTAGATTCAAAGCTAGTATCTACATTGAGAGAAAATGTAGAGAGTTTGTTGTTATGGGTCTGGGTTCCTCACTCAGAGTGATTATTTTGAACTCCATTCATTTACTTGTGAATTTCATAATTTTGTTTTTTGTAGTATCTGAACAAATATTTTATTGTGTAAATGTATGACGTTTTCATTGTCCATTCATCAGTTGATGGATGTCTAGGCTGTTTTCATTTCCTGGCTGTTGTGAATAGAGTAGCAATGAACATGGATGAGTAAGTTCCCTATAGTAGGATACAGAGTTCTTTGCCCAGGAGTGGTATAGCTGGATCATGTGGTAGATCTGTTTATAGCTTTTTGAGGAATATTCATACTGATTTCTATAGTGCCTATACCAGTTGTACCCTCTCAACCATGAGAAAGTGTTCACCTATCCTGTGTCTTGCCAGCACTTGTCCTCATTGTCAGCTGTGGTCTCCATGCAGTACACTAGCTCATAGCACTTACTTCTCTAAGACTTTTTACCTTCGAGAATCATCTATTCTTTTCTCACTCCTCCTTTCCTAGCCTCTGGTAGCCTCACTGGTGTACCAGCATCCAGCTTGCAAGCTGGGATTTTACGCTGTCAAAGTCACAGTGGAGGACATATAGTTACTGGGAGAACCACAGGCCTAACAGATAACTGGGTGATCTAGTAGTTAGGTGGAGGAGGAACTTAAAGGGATATTGCCTGGGCCTTTGTCATGCGCAGTGTCCCCCCTCAGGAAGTCAGACACAGAACTAGAGGAAGGGTGACCTCATAGGTCCTAGTACATTGACCCGTGTCTTCACTATACTAAGCTTTATATACTTAGTATACTGTCTGTTTTGTATAGGTAATGAAAGAGTTTCCCTGAGTCACAGACCAGATGCTAACTGGCATTCTGAATTCAAGTTGAGGTACTGCTGACAGAAGTAGAGGGTATGGAGTAGATGTAGGTGACCATTTCTCATGGAAGAGGCATGTTCTTGTGATATTGAGGACCAGTGAGTAGCTCCTCTGAACTCTTCTTTTTTCATCTGACTTGATGGTAGCCTAAGAAACAACATGGTATAGATGGCACATACCATTGTAAGTCATACAGACCTGCTACAGAGATAACAGCATAGGAGTGACTGTGTGGACTGTGGAGAGGAAAAAAGTTGGCTGCCAGTAGCTTCCTGAGTTCCCTGAGGTAACACTATCCCCAGGTCTCTCTGCTTTGAGACTTTTCAGGAAACAAAGGAGCACTGAGCCAGCATGGAGTGGTGGGTCTGTGTGCCTTGGGTGCCAACTGTAGAAGGGTATATTCTCCTTCCCTTCCCAGGATGCAGTCAGAAAGTACCCTCCAGCCTTGTGCTTGGGAAAGCTGTTTTGTTTTGTTAAGCAGAGGCCACATTCCAACAGAACTCCTAGCTGAATCTGTAAAGGGTCTACTGCAAACGAGTGAGGTGCCTATGGCCACCTCTGCATTAAACTCCTGCCTCATGGCAGAGATGATCAAGAACTCAAGGACAGTCTGTCCCTTTCTCCTTGGTCTCCAAGAAAGCACCAGGCTGTATGACTGCAATCCCTCATCGATCTACCACATTACTAGTTTAGTTTTGACATCACCTCATGAAACCAAACTGACCCAGCAGGCAAAATGGCATGGCAAGGGTCATTTGAATATATCTGGGATATCCTGAAATAAAATAATTGGTTGAAAATGGCCCATACTAGCATTCAAGTATATTTTGGGAAGATTTTTAAGGTTCCATTAAGATAAATTTTATTTGGAAAAAATACAAATAACAAACTTAAAAAAAAAAAGCCTCCCAAAGTAGAGTGTGCCTCTTGGCAGTGTAAAACTAACAGCTAGTCTTGCAGAAAGTAGTTCAGTCTGCACTGAAAGGAAGTTCTGAAGGCTCTGGTGGGAGAATCTGGATACATTCCTGTCTGTCAGTGCAAAGACTGAGCTGATGTCATACCCATAGGAGTTACAGTTAGAAATGTGCCTGTCAGAACACTGCCCTTATTCTTGATGTCTCTGCTCAGTTGTAAATGCTCTTCTATCTTTTACTTTATCTAGATTCTTGAGCTGTGGTTTTGTGTGTAATTCCAGATAGTTTTCTAAGGAAAGTTTCACTAGGGAGGAATGATGTTGGGAGAAAATACTGGAAGATTCCCACAGACCTGAGAGGTGGCCCTTAGCTTCCAGAGATTAGACACATTCGGGGTTTCCCATAATGTGTGTGTGTGTGTGTGTGTGTGTGTGTGTGTGTGTAAATAGTGCTGATGTTTTCTAACATCATGGGAGTCTCTGGGGCAGAGGATGCTTTGAGGTGGGGTGCACAGAAGCCCAAAGTTTCTTCCCTCCCCACTCTCTGACCCACCTGAAGCTTTAATTGCACAGTGAGCTTGAATAGCAACAGGAGAGAGAACTTCTAACAGCGACTTGACTCATTCTACTTTTATGGTCCTCTGAGAAGTGAGAAGTCCCTTCTAAACGAACTTGTCTTTATAATGCTTACGAGGTAAGGGGTGATGACATATTATCTCCATTTTTAACTGAGAGCCAAGACCCCAGGAGTTCAGTGAGGCAGATATCCAGAGTCCTCCTGGCACTCCTCCACTAGGTGATGCTGTCTTGTCAGAAGCAAGCCTGATGAGAGCAAGAGCAGAGTCCAGGCATGCAGTGGGAGGCGTGCCCTGGATGGAGTAGCCTGGCTTCCTGCTAATGAGGGGAATTCCGCCAGCCCAGGAGCATCTTTCACAACCTGCATTTTTGTTTGGTCTCATGTGAAGGCTTGTGCTGCTGCCAGAGTGTTTTCTAGTGTCCTGCCAGCTCTGATGAAGTTAGCTGGCTCGGAACACTTTGATGGTCGATGAGTCTTCTGATGGGAACATAGCATAGGTGCTTGGAAAGTCCTCAGCCACAGGCTGGGGTAAATAGCACGTTTCCCCATTGCTTAACCCTGTTTGGAGCATCTGGATCTAGGAAAGTCAGGAAAGATTTTGTTAAATCTCACAGGAGAAACAGGAACCTGAATTAACCATGTAGCTTTAGACCAAAATCTCTTTTCCTACATTAGAAGCTGTAGTATGAGGTTTCTGGCCCAGACTTTCGAGCCTAACCTCAAAGTTTAGGCCCGCAGACCCGCAGACCCGCAGTCTCACAGTCCTACAGAGACACACAGATGCTTTCATTAGTTTTTGGCTGATCAGCCTCAGGCCCAGGCATATCACTTGCTAGCTCTCTACCCTTCATCTAACCCATGTCTCTTGTTCAGCCATGCGGCTCGGTACCTTTCTTTAGAGCAGCATAGTTGTCCTCGGCTTCCTCTGGCTTTTCTCTGATGCCCTTCTCGCACTTTGCTCTCAGAGATTTTCTTAGTCTGGTAGCCCCGCCTACACTTCCTGCCTGCCTTTGGCCAATCAGCTCTTTTTATTAAACCAGTGGGTGGGACAATTATTTACCATGAAACAATACAATATCCCTACAAGAAGCCAGGTGTATTTCTCCTTTAGAAGACTATCGTAGCAAAGAGGTGTGGCATCTTTACTACCATGTTATAGGGTCATTTGATATTTTAAAAATAATTGCTGCTGACCTGGGTGGAGAGGCTTCCTACATAGGGCTGTTTTTGAAAATCACCCAAGGGAGCTCAGATCTTGGAAGATGTCTGCATTGTGGTCCCCTCAGCCTCATTGTCTGCTATGTTCCTAAGCATGCAATGTCATTTCAGGGATGGGTTCTTGTGGACATGTGGGTAAGGAGAGAATCTTTGGGTGGCTATCCTAGGAGTGGATTATGGAGGTAGGCAAATAGCCTGGGTGGCTGAATTTGCCACCACAATGTGAGTTTTCCTGGGTGTTTTGTGTCATACCCAGTATCAATTCACAGCCAGTCATAACTATGAAAAGAGATCACTTTGAAGACTGTGGGTGTTTGAACAAGGGACAGTGAAGGTATCACACCCATGACTAGTATCTTCAATCTCTATTTCAGATAACAAGACCTCCAGGCACTTGTCTGATCTTTAAAATGTAGAAACTCTGGATTATTTGAGATAAAGTAAGAGGTGCACACATAGTCTACTGATTAAAACATAATCTGATGAACTTATTTCTCTATATTGTCATGTGCAAATAAGGTTTGGGCAGAAATAGAATGCAAACGAAGACTCATCAGGTCAGGGACACCTATGGTGTGGAGTTGGGAGCTTGACTATGATTCTGAAGGCAAACTCATGGAGCTGAGACATCCAGAGAGCAGCAATAGAGAGGACTCTCAAACAGGCCCAGTAGATCTGGGAGACACATGGACAGGGAGAGTCATTCAGGCTGTCTGGTTATAGAGAGATCTAGCCACATAAGCATTGTTTGTGTCTCCCAATGAACTGGGCCAAAGCCACAGTCACAGGAGTCTGGGTAATAGAGCTCATCTTGGAGCTCTATTCACATGGAACAGTGTAGAGAAAGAAAGAATTTGATTTCACAGGGATGACTGGGACACTATAGTAGCTTCAAGGACAGAAGGCCGCCCAGTGTACGTTTTATAAGAGTTCAAGTGCACAAATATCAACAAATTGTTCACTCTGTCTAAGGAAGTGGAGTCTTCTGTAGTGTAAATTCTAATTGGTCTTAATAATAAAAACCCAGAGCCAGATACAGGATAAATGCTGAAAGATCAGAGAGACAAAGCAACAAGCCATAGCCACCTCTTACCTAGCCAACTCCTTAACTAAAAGGGCCAAGCGCCTGTTTCTGCCCTGACTTATCACTTCTCTCTTCAACCAACCATGTGACTTCCTCTTTTCTCCCACAAGTGTTTGGATTAAAGGTGTATGCTACCACTGCCAGACCTGTATGGCTAACTACTGGCTGGTCCTGCACTCTGATCTCCAGGCAGCTTTATTTGTTAGAGCACAAACAAAATGTCAGCACAGTTTTCAATTTCAGAAACTCAAGTCCTTAAAATCACTGCCTTAAAATCTCCTCATGCTAGGTGTGGCATTTACATAAGCATCAACTGAAGGCAGTTCCTGTAGGGCACATCCTTCCAGAATTTCCTAAAACCACAGTGGTAACAAAGGACTAAAAACAAAGGTTATCTGGATGAAGAGTGAAGTACCACTGTTTAGGTGAAGGGAGAAGATCATCCATATAGAGATTATCAGATACTTCAGGGCTAAGCAACGAAAACTGTAAATCAAAGAATCTGAAGAAGGCAAGAAGGTGGAGGTCCTCCCATGTTCCTGAATTGGCAAAACTGATATTATTAAAATGACTACATTACCAAAAAGAATCTACTGATCCAATGAAATCATCATCAAAATTCCAATGACATTCTTTACAGAAACAGGAAAACATTCGTAAAATTAATATGAAAGGCCTCACAGAGCTGAGTGATTCTATTCAGAAACAGAAATGCTAGATAAATCACAGTAGTTGGTTTCAAACTGTATCTATCACAGAGCTATAGTAACAAAACCAGCACTGTACCATACAAGACCTTACACAGGCTAATGAGATAAAACAGAAACAAGGCCACACAGATATAGTCATACGATTCCTGAGAAAGGTCCCTGAACATACATTGTAAAGAAACAGCCTTGTTAACAAATGATGATTAGAAAAACTAGGCATCCATATGTAGAACTAGATCTCTATCTTTTACCCTGCACAAAAGTCCAATAAAAATGCATTAAGACCCCATGAAAGACCTGAAACTTTAAAACTTCTTGGGCAAAAGTAAGAAAAATGTTATAAGATACAAATATAGGCAAAAAGACTTAAAAAACCCAGAAAGAATTTGCACAATAAACAAAAATCAAAAAACCCTAAAGCCAAAGCAAGAATTAACAGACATCCTGTAGTCTGGGAGACATGTTTGCCAACTCTTCATCCAACATAGGATTAATATCTAGAATATATGAAGAACCAAAAGTTTAATCAGTGATCAGCATTGTCAATGAATGGGCAAGTGATCTGAATAGATATTTTTCAAATGAAGAAATACAAATGGCCAGTAAATATAAAAATACATTCAACAAATGTAACTATCAGGGAATTGCAGTACAAAAACTACACTGAGATTTGATTTTATTTCAGACAGGATGGTCATTATCAGGAAAACAGACAGCAAATGCTGGGAGAGGTGTAGGGACAAGGAGATATTATTCACTGCTGGTGGGAGGTACTAATGTAGCTACTATGGTAGTAAGTATGGATATATCTCAAAAAACTAAGTTCAGAATGTGTATATGAGCTGCCATTCGACTTTGGGACATATTGCCCAAAAGTTCAGTCAGCCCCCTAGAGAGAGTTGTGCACATCTGTGTTGTTTGTAGCACTCTTCACAGAAGTAGAGGATGGGCACAGCCTGAGGTGCTCATAAAAGGATGAATAAATGAAGCATGGTGTATATAACCATATAATTTATTCAGCCACAAGGGAAAATGAAATTTTGTTCACAGGAAAATGGATCGAACTGAAAATCACAGGCTGAGTGAAATAGACTCTGAAAGACTGTATTGTGTGCTTTCTCTGACTTCCTGTATTGATATTCTCATCCTCATGGTGACTATATTTGGAGACTGGGGCATGTGATACACAGTAAGAAAGAGCACAATATGAGTCACCTGACTAATGAAACTGGACCTTTGAGTGCAGAAGAGACACCTGAGCTTGCTTTGTGTCATGGGCGAACCAATAAGGAGAGACCCCAAGGATAGTCCCCATTAACACTTTAGCTGTGGATCCCCCCAAAATAAATGTCTTGTTTGCAAACTGATTAGCATAGGATACTTTGATGTGACAGCCTAGCTGGCTAGGGCAGAAAGATAGAGAAATTTGCAGAGCGAGTGAGATTTCTGGGGTTGTCAAGAATCTTAAAGGCTCTTGCTTTCAAGACTGATGGCCTGAGCTCAGTCACTGGAACTTACATGGTAGAAGAAAAGAATCAACTGTCCTAAGTTGCCCCTGACTTACAGATGTGTGGCCTGGCATATGTGTTCACTCTACTTCCCACATCCACACAAGATGCTGGATTGTTGTTTTTGTCAATGTGATATAGCTTAGAGTTACTGGAGACGAGGCAACCTCAACTGAAAACTTACCTCAGTCAGATTGGCCTGTGGCCGTGTCTGTGAGAGATGGTCTTGACTGATAATTGATATGGGAGGACCTAGCACATAGTGGGTGTCTAGTCAGGTGACCATGGGCTGTGTAAGAAAGCTAGATAAGCATGATCCAGTAAGTGAGCCAGTAAGCGGCATTTCTTCATGATTTGTGCATTAGTTCCTACATAAGTTCTTGCTCTGACTCCCTTCAGTGATGAACTGTGATCTAGACACACACCAAACAAGCAAACAAACAAACAAGCAAACACACAAACAAATGTAATAAACATTTGGAGATTATTTCTAGCCACTAGGGAGGACTTGCTACCAACTGTGTAAGTGAGGACATGATTAATTAAGGCCCTGTGGAGATGTGAACCTAGAAGCTCACAGTTTAACTGAACACTTGTCCTTCAATATACAAGTTGTCTCTTGAGAACAACAAAACTTGACTCATGGGTTCTGTTTCAATAGGCTCTGCCCCCCCCCCCCCCCACTATATTTACAACTGAAACTCTGTTCTATTTCTCTTCATCACTACTGTTAGGATTTGGGAATAGTTCTCTTAGACTATCAGGTAGCCTAGACCTTAATCTAAGAACCCAAAGCTCTTATCCCTTTATATATCTCTAAATGATCCATGAGTTTCATTGTTATTAACCATGTTCTTCAATTTAATTAATTGAAGTTCTAACTTCTCAGAATGTTACTGCATTTGAAACTGGGACCTTCAAAGAGATGATAAGTAAAAAGTGTTCACCAGGGTTATTTTTAATCCAATGTAACTGATAAACTTAAGGGAAGAGGATCTCAGGACAGAAGGATATCATCTGTACGCCCGAGAGAAGCCTGAGGAAGAGGAACCCACCTTGATCTTGGCCTTCTTCAACCAGGATATGATGAATAAGTTTCTGTTATTTAAACCAACCAGCCTGTGGTATCTTATTATACTGCTATCATCAAAGGAGCATACTGTCTAATATGGGCTCCCTGACAGGAGTGTAGGTGGGCCATATGGATCCTGGAAGCTCACCACATGCAGGGAAACCAAAGCTTGCTGATTTAATCATCATTCACCAAATATCTATGGTGTATAAACACTGGGTACATGCAATTTGTAGTAGGGGCATGTACTCATATGAGGAAACACAACTTAAACTTAGTATTTTGAGGGTCCAAGTCATCTCACATAGACTATAACATCTACCTAGCCCCATTCCATGATAAGAAATTGACCCTATCATCCATTATTTTTACCAAATGACCATTTAAAAATAAATGGCATATAGGTTTAGATGTGTAATTTTAATTTTAAAGAAGCAGAACAAGGGAACAATGGAAAGCATTTTTGTCATCACACCACAACTAAGCAAAGCATATGCGATCCTAGTGCCTTTTGCTTTCTACTCCTGACAGGTCAATGTAGTACTCTGTAGGGGTATTGTATTGTTTCATGGTAAATAATTGTCCCACCCACTGGTTTAATAAAAAGAGCTGATTGGCCAAAGGCAGGCAGGAAGTGTAGGCGGGGCTACCAGACTAAGAAAATCTCTGAGTACAGAATGCCAGAGCAGAATGCCAGACAGAGCACGAGAGAGAAGCTGTAGGATGCAGAGGACAACCATGCAGCTTTAAAGAAAGGTACCGAGCCGCATGGCTGAACAAGAGACATGGGATAGCTTAAGGGTAGAGAGCTAGCAAGTGATATGCCTGGGCCTGAGGCTGATCAGCCTAAAACTATTGGAAGCATCTGTGTGTCTCTGTGGGACTGCGGGACTACGGGACTGTGGGTCTGTGGGCCTAGACCTTGAGGTTAGGCCCGAAAGTCTGGGCCAGAAACCTCATACTACAGTACTCAGATTCACACCTGCATTCATTGGTCATAGCTTTTTTTGAATATACATTAGTGTCATATCAAAAATGGACCTGTGGATATGCCTGCAATATAGAGCAGAAAGACAACTATTTTTTCTACTAGTTCTTTGAGTGTTTTGTTCAATGTATTTTGCATATTATTTACCCTCATCCCTTCCCCCAACCACCCATCCACTTTCTCTTCTTTACTTACCCAACTCTGTACCCTTAAAGAAACAACTAAAAAAACAGTTTTCCAAGTACAGTTTGTGTTGCCCCTGTATTCTTGGCTGTCTGGCTATACACTGACTTGTGTTTAATCTACCGGAGCCATTGTTAAAGAAAACTGAATCTTTATTTTCCAGAACCCATCAATGGGTTCCTCCAGCAGGGTTGGGGCATCATACCCACTTTCTCTGTCCATGCTGAGATTTTGTTTGGCTTGAACTTGTGTAGGTCTTGTACATGCTATTATAACTACTATGAGTTTATAGGTGTAACTGCCCTACTATGTTTGAAAAACATTTTCCTGCAGTCATCTACTACTTATGTTTTATATATATCCCCCTCCACACAAACACACACACACACACACACACACACACACACACACACATATTTTCCACCATTTTCTATAATGATCCTTGAGCCTAGGGGGGAAGGAGTGGGATATAGACATCATATTTAGGACTGAGCATTTAGCAGTCTATTATATTTTATACTTGGCCAGTTGTGGGTCTCTGTGTTGTTATTTACGACAATAAGCAGCTTCTATAGTGAGGGCTTAGAATGGATATAATAAGAAGTCATTAGGAGTTGGTTTAACACTATGCCTATCTAACTGAGTGTTTTGTCGTAGGTTCTCCCTTAGAGTCTATGACCAACTGTCTAGCCACAGGTTCATTCCCGATATCAGTGCCAAGTATGGGTTTCAACTTGTGGAGGAGGCCTTGAAACCAACTGTAAGTGACTGGTTACTCTCATGTGCTTGTCTTGCTGGGACAGTCATTATTGTATCAGGATTCATAACCAGATACGATTGATATTTACTTTTCTTCTCTGATATCACACTCAACACCTTCCCACTATGAAATCTAGTCAGTAGGGATTTTAAATGTCCACATCAGTACCAGCTTAGTTTTTCCATGTTCTATAATTCAAGTATGCTGTGTTTTCAACAATAGGATCTTAACTCCCGAGTTCTGGAGGGTAATCAAGAATATCAATAGCCTGCGATATTTTCACATCTTTAAGATTTCACTGACCAATGGCTACAAAAGAAGTAACCCAAGCTGGCAAAAGGCATTTAAAAATTTATTTTACATACCAACCACTGTTTCCCCCTCCTCTCTTCATGTTCCCTCCCTCTACCTCCTGTCTACCCCTCTCATCCACTCCTACTTTGTTCAGAAAGGGGCAGGCCTCTCATGAAAGTCAACAAAGCATGGCATATCAAGTTGATGAAGGACCAAACCTCTCTCTATGCATTAAGGCTGTAAGGCACCCCAACATGGGGACTAAGTTCCAAAAAGCCAGCTCACATGCTAGGGACAGGCTCTGATACCACTGCTAGGAGCCTCACAAACAGACCAAACTACACAACTGTCACCCACATGCAGAGAGCCTAGGTTGTACCATGTAGGCTCTCTATTTGTTGGTCCAGAGTCCTTGAGCTCTCACTAGCTTAGATCAGCTGTCTCTGGATTTCCTGTCATGATCTTGACTTCTCTTGCTCATACAATCTTTCCTCCTTCTCTTAAATTGCACTCCAGGAGCTTTTCCCAGTGCTTGGCTGTGGATCTCTGTATCTGCTTCCATCAGTTACTGGATGAAGGTTCTATGGTGACAATTATGGCAGTTAGAAATCTGATTACAGGAGAAAGCCAGTTCAGGAACCCTCTCCACTCTTGCTAGGAGTCTTAGCTGGGGTCATCCTTGTGGATTCCTGGTAGATTCCCTGGCATCAAGTTTCTCCCTAACCCCAAATGGCCCCCTCTATCAAAATATCTCTTTCATTACTCTCCCCCTTTGTCCCACTCCCAACTTGACCAACCTGATCCTTCATGTCTCTCCCCTTCCCCGCACAGTTTATCCAGGAATAGAAATCTCATCTATTCCCTCTTCTCAGAGAAATCCATGTTCCCCTCTTAGGGTTCTCGTTGCTACCTAGCTTCTCTGGCACTGTAGATTGTAACCTGTTGATCCATTGCTTTACTTCTAATATCTACTTATGAGTGAGTATATACCAAGTTTGCTTTTCTGGGTCTAGGTTACCTCACTCAGGATGGTTTTTTTTTTTTTTTTTTTGGTTTTGTTTTGTTTTGTTTTTTTCAGCTCCATCCATTTGCCTGCAAATTTCATGATGCCATTGTACCTCTGAATAATACTCCATTGTGTAATTGTACCACATTATTTTTATTTCACTTGAGGGACATCTAGGTTGTTTTCAGATTCTGGATATTATGGACAATGCTGTTATGAACATAGTTAAGCAAATGTCCTTGTGGTATGATTGAACATGGTTTAGATACATGCCCTAGATTAGTATCCCTGGGTCTTGCGGTAGATTGATTCCCAATTTTATGAGAAACCACCATCAAAGTGACTTTACAAGTTTGTACTCCCACCAACAGTAGATAAATGTTCCCCTAACTCCACATCCTTTCCAACATGGCTGTCATTAGCGTTTTTGATCTTAGCCATTCTGACAAGTATAGGATGGTATCTCAAAGTCATTTTTATTTGTATTTACCTAGTTAAGATAGTTAAGAATGTTGAACAATTCTTTAAGTGTATCTCAGCCATTTGATATTCTTCTGTGAGAATTATCTGTTTAAATCTGCACCCCATTTTTAAGTTGGATTATTTGGTATTTTGATGTCTAGTTTCTTTAGCTCTTTATATATTTTGGTGATTAGCCCTCTGTCAGATTTGGAATTGGTGAAGATCTTTTCCCATTCTGTAGGCTGCCATTTTGTTTTACTGACAATGTCCTTTGCCTTACAAAAGCTTTTGAGTTTCAGGAGGTCCCATTTACTAATTATCAATTGCAGTCTTATATAGTGATTGCTACTGGTGTTATATTAAGGAAGTTATTCTTGGCACAGGGTTTCTTATTTGCCTGTGATGTCTTGTAGGGGTAACACATCACCCTGTTATAGGATAACTCCATTTTAACTTTATATGTATGTGTAGGTATATATTTTATGAAGCTTTTATAATATAGCTTTCCGTATAACTTTTGGAAAGATCTTCAGATTTAGTGGGATTATGTTCTAATACATTGTAAATATTTGTCCCTCCTACTGGTTTAATAAAAGGCTAATTGGCTATAAGGCAGACAGGAAGTATGGGCGGCGGGGCTCCCAGACTAAAAAAACTCTGGGAACAAAAAGAGCAAGGCAGAGACACCAACAGACACGGAGGAAAAAAGTTGAAATGCTGCTCTGAGAAAAGGTACCAAGATATGGCTAAAAAAGATAAGAATCATGGATTAGAGGAACACCTAACCCAGTCTTAATATTAGGATGAGGGAATCAGATCTACGTCAAATGGATAAACAAGCCTGAACTGACTCACCTTGGGACTCCTTGCCCTCCTTGGGGAAAGGATAGGGGGATGGGTGGGGAGAGGCTGAGGGAGGACTGGGAAGGATTGGGAGGAGGGAAGGGAGGGCGAGCAGGGGGATCCATGGAAAAAACCCCTTTTAAATAAAAAAAAAAGAATCATGGGCTAGTTTAAAAGCAAGAGCTAGCTAGCAATATGTCTGAGCCATAGATCAATCAGCATGAAAATAATGTAAACTTTTGCGTGATTATTTGGGTCTAAGTGGTAGTATGGGCTGCAAGCAAGTCTGAATCTTGGGGCTAGGCGGGAAAGTCTGGGCCAGAAACTTCATACTAAATTCAGGTGTTATTTATCCCTCTTTGTATTCCATCCTCTACTCTGCTCTTCACCCCTCATCTTAATTTAGCTTGCCCTGTTCCATTTCCCCCCCTTTCACCATGCACATCATGGTGTTCTGTCTTCCCTCCCTTGGTAGCCCTCATTAATATCCTGACCTACAAGTGTTCCATAGGAAATACACTTATCTTCAGAATCAAAGCTAATACCCACAAGTGAGAGAAAACATGGGGTGTTTGTCTTTCTGGGTCTGAGTTACTCCACTCAGAAAGGTGATTTTCAGGTTCATCTATTTACCTGTGAATTCCATAATTTGGTCTTTCCCAACAACTGAATAATATTTCATTGTATAAATATACCACATTTTATTGTCATTCATCAGTTGATGGCCATCTAAGCTGTTTTCATTTCTTGGCTGTTGTGAATGGAACAGCAATGAATGCAGGCGAGTATCTGTAGTGGAATAGAGTCCTTTAGTTATATACCCAACTGAAATGGCTGGATAATGTGGCAGATATATTTCTAGGTTTTTTTTTTTTTTTTTTTTTTTTTGATAAACACCAATACTGATTTCTAAAACGGCTCTATCAGTTTGAACTTCTACCAGAGATGGGTAAATATATTCCCTATTTCCCACCAGTGTCTGTTGCTTTCTTTTTTCTTTTTTAATCTTAGCCAATTCTGACTAGAGTTAGGTGAAATCTCAACATTGGTTTGATTTGCATTTCCCTGGTGGCTAACAATGTTGACCATTAAAACAATTCTCAGACATTTGTATTTTCTCTCTTGAGAGCTCTGTTGAGCTCCAGGTCTTGGTTTTGTTGTTGTTGTTTGATTTGATTTTTGTTTGTTTGTTTGTTTCTATTAGGTAGCTTTTGGGTTTTTTGTGTAGTATGAAAACTAAGCTCCATCGGATGACTAGCTGGTAAAGATTTTACCACCTTTCTATAGCTTCCCGCTCCATTCAAACTATACTGCCCCTTTCTGTACAGAGATTCTGAGTTCCATGAGGCCCCATTCTCAACTGTTGGTATTAATGCCTACACTACGGAGGCTCTGTTAAGAAAGCCTTTTACTTTGCTAATGAGTTAAAATATATTCTCTGCTTTTTAGTTGGTCATATTCAGACATCAAGTTTTAAGTTGAGGTTCATGATTTATTTGGAATTAGTCATGTACAGGGTGAGGTGTAAGGATCAGTTTCCTTTTCTTTATGAAGTTAACCAGTTTGACTAGCACCACCTTTTTTAAGATGCTGTCATTTCTCTTGTATGTATTGTTGGGCCCTTTGTTAAATAGGTAGATGTATGAGTGTGGGCTTACATGTGGGTCCTTAATTCTATTTCATTAACATATATCTGCCTTTGTGCCAGTAGCATACTGTTTTTATTGCTATAACTCCAGTATATCTTGAAATCTGGGACGGTGACATCTCCAGTAGTTTTTGTTGTTGTTCAGGGTAATTTTTGCTATCTCGTGTTTCTTGTTTTCATATGAAATTTAATTAATTTCTGTGAAGAATTACATTGGAATTTCGATGGGGATTGTATTGAATCTTCAGGTAGATTTGGGAATACTAACTTTTAACTATCCACAAAATTAATTATTTTTAGCATGTATGTATGGAATTTTCTTGTCAAATCTTTTTACGGTCCAATTAACAAAGTTGAATTGATGCAACTTATGAGGAAGTAGGGAACAAAATCAAGGGGCCAGGCTCAATTTTAAGTGTCCAAGGTATGCCTGGTCAGGAGAGGAAGCTTTGTAACAGTGTCCAGTGAGACTGTGCCAGGGGGATTTGGTATTTGCAAGGAGAGGAATCTGAAGCTAAAAGTAAAAATATAGTTAGAGTTAGGTTACATCTCATGGGTAATTATGTTCCTCCTAAAATCCATGGACCATGTAACAAAACCCTCAGTGTCATACAAGAGAAAACTTCCTTCAAGTTTTATATGTGTAATAATTATAGAAGAAAGGGTTATGAATTTGAGAGGGAGAAGGGGTGCGTTGGGAGGAGCTGGAGTGGGGAGTGGGGAATAACATAAACATTTTACTCATGTATGAAACTCTCAAAAACAAGCAAAACAAGAAGGTAAGACTCAGGCTCAGGCAGAGGGCAAGGCTGATAGCAGCAGTCACTTTCCTGGATGGCACTGTTTGCCTTGGCACATCTTCTGAGGTCTTTCTAAAATGTCATTCTCAAGGGCATGTTTTTGTCTGGCTGTAAGTTGGTGCTTCCTCGAGGCTTTGACTGACACTGCTTAAGAGACTAAGGAGGCAAAGAGACACTGTCTAACAGGACTTCAGATAGAACTGCTTTTAATTCTTGTGTAATGAATTAAGACTACAAGAGACTGAGATGACTGCACTTCCCTGCTCGTCACCCCAACAAGCACAGTTAGTTACAGTAGATCTCAGTTTGCTTCTGTAATTTATATCCTAGGGATCAGGATGTGTGCCAAACAGTAGTGATGGATGACTTCATTCTTCTAGTATGAAAATGTTGAAGAATAAAGGAGAAATGAGACAATAGATACCAATAGTAGCTGCCAATTGCTTTCATTAGTCATTAACATATTACCATATTATTTTATTGAGGCATCTGGAAGTAAAGGAGAGATGCTGTAGACACTGGGACTCACCATCCACTTAGAGCTTCAGGACAAAGCCCCTCAGAATTATGAAATGTTCCCATCAAACACACTGCATCACCATAGCACACAAAGTCAGCATTGATCACAGTTGTTCATGTGCCCTCGATTCTATAGGTCACCTTGGCTCACGTCTCTGAAACTCAGTTTTGCTTATTTTATTGTGCTTATTAAGAACAGTTATTTCTTCCTTATAGGGTTTTGTGAGAATTCCAGGAGCTCAGTCACTCCTGTACAACACTCTGCCATGTTTCTGATGCTTCTCCCTAAAGTTCAAATCTCATATCGCCCATCATTTGCTCTCAAATCTGTACTGAGCCCTGAGCATAAGGGTCAGCTTCATATTTGTGGTGCTTTTATGCTTGATAGAATTTAAATCATCCAACTATAACTTTCCTACACTTTTCCCTTTGACCTTGGACTATCCTTTATTATTATTATCACTATTATTATTATTATTATTATTATTATTATTATTATTATTTTCAGGATGGGTTTCTTTGTGTAACAGCTCTGTTGGTCCTGGCACTCACATTGTAGACCAGGCTGGCCTTCAACTCTTAGAGATCCACCTGCCTCTGCCTCCTGAGTTCTGGGATTAAAGGTAACCTAGTGCAGTCTTCTGATTTTCTCCACATAGATCTCTGGCATGACTAAATGAGAAGCCAACACCCAAGTAATCACCCTAGTACCTGGAAAAGTATGGCTCATACAAATTAGGTGGCCATTTTGCCACCAACCTGTGAGAGATTCTCATAGACTTTCCAGCCCTTTCATCAATGCTCATATCTTGGCAGTGGCCTAACACAATGTACCTTGTCATGTATGAACTGAAGGAAGTACACAGACATGGTGCTAAAAGAAACAGGTATGAGAAGGCAGACCTGAATCCCTAGTCTTAAACTGCCAATGACATCTGGATCCTATTACCTCTATGACAATCAAAAGGAGTGAGCTGATGAATGATTCTAATTTAGGTTTATTAGACCTGATTCTGGTTTTTAATTTTTAATCTTTGTGACAAAGATTTGCATAGCCCAGGCTGATCTCAAACTTTCCATGTTTGACATGAGTCATATGTGTCCATGAATGTGGAACCTAGGACCATCTTGAACTTGTGACCTTCATGCCTGTATCTCATTAAATGCTGGAAATACATATTATAGATATTTGTGCTCACCCTCAGTTTCTGTGGTGCATTCATGTTTCATTCATGCTAAGAAAGACCTCTGCCAACAAGCTGCATCCCAAGCTATAGGAAGCCAGATTCTTTTTAAGCTTGTACGTGCTTTGTGGAAAAGTTCATGGTTGGTACCTTTGGAAAACATTAAACAATTTTCTTTTTGTCCTAGAGAATCAGTGTCTTTAAAACCTTGGATTACAAACAAAATAAACAAACCTGTGATAATGTGATCAAGATGAAAAATATTTAAAGTTGTTTGGGTTTTGGGGCATTTCTTTCTAGTGTGCAGAACCCTTTCACATCATGTGCAAATACAAAATACGCTTCAGGAAGCACTGGACCAAAGGGTAAGGTCTATTTGTAGGTGTAATACTTCCCTTCATCTCTCCACTAATTCCTTTTCTGAATCTTCTCCACATCAACACTGCTCAGTCTTTGCTTCCTTGTATGGCCTCAGGCCTAGCTGTGTCTGGAGAGGTGATCTCTCTCTTCTGCCTACCTCCAGGCTTTCTGTCCACACGACAGATCCGTGACTCAGATAAATCAGGTATTCAATTATAACACCAGTCTAATAATTGATGAGATTTAGTTTTCCATGAATGAGATGAAACTGGGGCCACAGAATTAGCATCAGTAGATTTCACTCTTGAAAAATCTGCTTGTAATGCCTGCCTGAAGCATCATGGTTTGGAGTGACCGTGGGTGATAATGACAGTAACACTTTGTCCTTAGGGATCAGAACTTCAAGGGGGAGAGCAGTGAAGCCAGTGTTTAATAACCTCACTTGGGCAGAACCATGACTGCTCTCCTCTCCCCCTCTCCTCCTTTGTTACCTCTCCCCATTCTCTTTCTTTTATTTATTTATACGTTTATTTACTTTTTGGTTGCAAAAGATGTTCTTTTATGAGAAAAGATGCTTTAAGCTTTGGTTAAAATACTAATAAGCATTGTTTCCATTTCTAAGTCTTTAAAAATTTTTTTTCTCTCTGGAGGCATCACCATCCCTGATTTCAAGCCAAACTACAGAATTATAGTTATAAAAACTACATGGTATTGGCATGAAAATGGACATGTTGACCAATGGCATCAAGTTGAAGATCCAGGTATAAGTCCACACACCTATGGACATATGATTTTTGATAAAGAAACCAGAAATATTTTTGATAAAAAGCCATGAAAGAAGGCATCTTCAGCAAATGGTGCTGGTCTAACTGGATGTTGGCATGGAGAAGAATGGAAATAGATCCATATCTATCACCCTGCACAAAACTCAAGTTCATGTGAATCAAAGACCTCAACATAAAACCAGACACACTGAACCTGATAGAATAGAAAGGAAGAATAGCCTTGATTGCAGTGGCACAGAAGACAGCTTCCTGAGCAGGACACCAATCTCACATGCACTAAGATCAGTAACTAATAAATGGGACCTCATGAAATGAAAAGCTCTATAAGGCAAAGGACACAGTCGGTAGGATAGAATAACAGCCCACAGAATGGGGAAGAAGGTTTTACCATCTCCACATCTGACAGAGGGCTAATATCCAAATTATAAAAAGAATTTTTCTTTCTTTTATTTTTGCTTTATTTGAGATAGGGTCTTATTTATTCCAGGCCAGTTTTCAACTTTCAGTATAATCAAAGATGACTTTTTATTTTTTGTTTTCTCTTCCTCTACCTCTTGGAGTCCCGAGATGATAAGCATGCATCACTGTGCTGTTTTAGAGGTATATCTTTTGAAAATGTATTTCATAATGTTTACAATGTATTTTGATCTTATCTACTTTCTCCCCCTCCAACATCTACTGAATCCCCTCCCTCACATAACATCTATGTCCTCTTCCTTCACCTCCTCTAGTTCCATACATGGGTGTAGAGACATCTACTAGAGCATGGAAAGTCACAACTTAAATGCTGAGGTTAAATATAACAACCTTTAAAAATTCATGAACTAACCAGAACTTGTTAGAGAGTAAAACAATTCTAATTTTTATAAAATGCAAAGAATGAATCTGGATAACTATAAGGAAGTTTCACCTTGAACTTTAATAAACAAGACAGGTGTCATGAAGAGTATCACAGTTGAATCCCTGCTGTTCACAGGGTCCTGGTAGTTCTTTTCCTTGGTTGTAAAACTCCATGACTATAGACTCTACTGTTACTTTTGTCCCAAAAGACAAATGCCAGAAAATAAAACTCATCTTTCTTGTGTTGAGAATTTTGCAGCTTGTCTGGGCCAGGATTCTTAAAGCATATTCCATTTTGTCTGTACAGTTGCCATAGAGGCTGACTTGAGGGCATTGGGCCCAGTCTGGCACTGTTGTCTTCAGCACTGTGGGAGTAAACTCAGCCTCAGAGCATCATTGGCTTGAAGGGAAATGTAGAGAATAAATGTTTCCCAGTGGTGCTATTAGGCCTTAGATGATGGAGTGGAGAACTCCCACCTCAGGGTTTGACTCATGGACTCAGTGAGGAGTGTGATGAATTCATATATTAAAGAATTAAGAATGCAGTGGAGTGACTGTGGAGTATTCACTACTAAGTGGGGTACCTATATCACACCCCTCCCCGACTCTCACCAAGGTTCAGAGATCACCCAGTAAGAGGGACAGAAAGAGCCAGAAGTTTGAAAGGACCTGAGCAAAACGTCTTCTGGACACAGCAGGACTACTGCACAAGGAATGGCAGCCTGCACAAGAGCAAGACAGTTAACACTCCAGCCTGGAGTGGAGAGGGACTCATAAGTCCCGACCCTTAGCTGAGGAGCTGTGTGTGGCTGTGACTTCCAGCAGGTCTACCATGCTCCAGTGGATGTGGTGGATGGTCCCTTACCCATAGCAGCAGCATAAACTGGTATTGGCATTTTATAAAAACAAAACCCAAACTGGCGACACAAAGTTGAGAAAAGATTGGGAGCTGATAGAGTAGATATGGGAAGATCTATTGGGAAGAGTATTAAACATGGTCTAAATACACTGTATGAAATTTTCAAAGAAGTAATAAAAATATATTAAGATCCTGGGTTTGACATATTACCCTGATCCAGTATAAGAATCCAATATTGAATCCCGTGCCCTCACATGACTCCATTTTTACATAAACCTTTCAGAGTTGAATTTTTTGTTACATCTGTTCTCTGACAATTCTCTACATATACACAGTGCATTCTGATTACTCTCAGCCTCTACCTTCTTCTTTCTCCCTTCTCTACCTGTTAACCTCCTAGTCTTCTCTACAAATCTCTTTCTCACATTAATGTATTTTTATTTTGTCTGTGACTCATGCTTAACCAGAGTCATCTATGTGATTGCTGGTTTGGAACTATCCTAGTGGGCACATCAGTGAGTATGCAACTAAAGACAATGACTGCCCCTCCCTTTTTCCCTAAGCTTTTGTTTTCTTCAACCCAAATTGTACTTACTTATTAAGTCTGAGTTTAAAAGCCATATACTTTGTGCATTTTTTACAGTAGTCATCCATTTGTTCATCCACCCACCCATCCATTTGTCTATCCATTCACCCACCTTCCAGTTCAGCCACTCAGTCCATCCACTTACACAACTATCTCTCTATCTACCCAACTGTTTGCTTATCCCTTTTATAGACTATCTAAATCCTGTGCCTATCAGGTGAAGACTAAAACCTTGTCCTTTGAACGAGTTGCTGATCCTCTTGTGGTGTGCATTATAGGAATCTTAGTGAGTTGTTCATAGTTTGTTCCCCACCTTTGTCAAACAGTTATTAAAATGTAGACCAAAGCTTGAATGTAGTAGAAAAGTACTTTGATGATTAGAAGTAAGGTGCATTGTTTTTTATTCTTGTTGAAATATTATATTTAATTTTTGAAATTTTATTAGTTCTTTGAGATCTTAATACAATGCATTTTGATTATATTCATCTCCTCCCTCAGTTCTTCCCAAATATACTTCCTTCTCTACCTACCTTCGTTTCCTTTAAAAATTAAAAAAAATTAATTCATCAACTTTAATTTGTGCTGTGTACATTCTTGGAGGTATGGCCTTCCACCAAGCTTGGTTGATCTGCCAGGGACCACATTCTTAAGGAAAATGAACTCACCTTCTTTCAGTCTTCTGACAGTTGTCAATTGCTAATATTTACTCAGTTAGGGTACAGTCACCTTCCACCTCCCCTCTCCATGGATTGTCTGGGTTGAGATTGCATAGATCTGTGTGATGCACCACGCACTCATCCATTGTCTCTGGCTCTTAGAGTCTTCCTGTGTCCTCTCCCTCACTGGTCTCTGAGTCTCAATAGAAAGAGTGTGATATCTAGGTCAGAGCATTCTGCAGTCTATTTCTCTATGAACTTGTGGTTCTCTGTGTTAATTTCCATACATTGAAAAAAGAAGCTTCTGGATGAACTAACCTATGGGTATGATAACAAGTTATTGGGAGTCAGTTTAACACTATGGACATTTAGCAGTCTCTCATAGGGTCTTTGACCTGTCTACCCACAGGTTTTTGGCTCTGATAATGGTGCCATGTATGCCTTTCATCTTATAGAGTGGGTCTATAAGTCAACCAGAGAACATAGTTGATCACTCCCAAATCATTCATGTTATTATTTCACCAGTGGGAATGTCTTGCCAGGGCAGTCATTACAGCTTTCAAACTGGGTAAGATTGAAGGTTACTGTTCTCCCTGTCCCCAGCACTATGGAAGCTAGCCAGTAGGGATAAAGCTCTCAGATCAGTACTAGCTTCATTTCCCCTTGTTCTACTACTCAAGGATGTGTCTTCAGCAACAGGATCTGACTCTGTCAAGTTCTAAAAACAGGCATTGTTTAATCTATCTCGCATGCAGTTTGTGTGCTGTGCAAGGGGAAGCAAGCACCTCTTGCTTCAGTGCCGCAAAGGCGTTGAATATTTCGGATATCCCACTGAGATAGTTTGTCAATTTGGCATAAGCTGGAATTATCTGGGAAGAAGGAACCGCAGTTGAGGAATTGCTTCCAATCAGTTGTCCTGTAGGCAAGTCCATGGGGCATTTTCTTGGTTGATGATTGATAAAGGCCCCGTCACCTATGGGCTGTGCTGTCTCTGGGCATATGGTCCTGGACTGCATAAGAAAGCAGGCTTACCAAGTTATGAGGAGCAAGCCAATAGGCAGCCTTTCTCCATGGCATCTGCATCAGTTCCTGCCTTTAGGTTCCTGCTCTGACTTACCTTCATGATGGACTGTAAGCTTTAAGATCAAATCAACTTTTTCCTCCTCAAGTTGCTTTGGTCAGGTTATTGTTACAGCAAAAGAAAGCAAATTAACACATTTTACCAATATTGCTAACTCTTCTGACTTTGCATTCAGGGCAACTCATAACATTGATGACTGTGTGGTCAGGTCCCTCCCACCCCCGCTTTAAAAACATTTTTTTTTTTGCAAGGTTTTTCTTTAGAAGTATGTTGTGATAGAACAGGCAGAGAGGAACCTGAGTTATGTCTGGCTGGATCAGGAAGGAGCCTGAGGGAGGCTGCCTTGTGCTCAAAGTGAAGGGACTGACCAGTGCAATATTGATTATGGTGATCTTGGCTATATCACTTCTGTGATGAAGGTGTCTATTTGCTTCTTTTTTCCTTAGCATTGCTGCAGTGGTCCCTCCCAGAGTTCTGTCTTGTTTAGATCAGTGACTACATGAGCTACCACCTTTTCCACTGGCCACTTGCTTTTTTTGCAAGGAAACTGGAGGATCCACTACTTAAATTTGCAGAGTCTCACATCTTCTGTCTTTTTACTAGGGCTCCAGCATTCTCTGTGGGTGACCTTTCCTCGTTTCCATTTTCTAGGAGGAAGTTCAGGCTTCCCATCTTCTCCAATTATATTTCCATCCTTCTTTCTCCCCGTTCTTCCTTCTAATTTGCTCAAATTAATTAAGCTCTGAGTATATGCTGATCATGGTGCCAGGTGCTAGCCAAGGATCTTATAAGACTCATGACTATTGATGATTAATCCTGAGCAGGACAAATAAATGAACGCATTAATGAAAAGTGCTTGGCACTATGTAATCAAGTCTGCATAGTATTAGCTCTGCTAAAACTTGGCATGAAAAAAGATTTCAGGACACACAGTACAGAAATCCAGCTACACTCATTTTGGAACTGGAACTTGGATTCAGGGAGAAGGTTATAATTATAATTTGGTATTGAACATTCTGGGGGAAAGGAAAAACTCAGAAGATCTCTGTCTAGATTTTACTGAGGCTGTACAGTGGGATTTTTGTGCTCACATGGGAAGTTCCAACAGGAGGGAAGGTGGCTGTCTCCTCACATTGTATTTGGCCCATAAGCAGTCATTTCTGTTCTTCTCAGGCACCTCAAATTCCCTCTTCCAAGGAGGCCTAAGCATGTACCAGTTGTGGCCTTCATGCATTGTGCTGCAGTGTGTTGTTTGAAAACTGTTAGTGCTATGCTACTTGACATGTTTGCTATGGTTTCCTTAGAGACCAGCCTTGTTACTGAAGGAACACTCATAAGTCAACTGTCTCAGAGAGCTACTTTTCCAACCTGGGAAAAACTTTTCTTTGCATTTATTGCATCACTTCATGATTATAAGCATTCATTGCTTAGGAAACAGCTCTCACAGCACATCACAATACCCCATGCAAAAGGGTCATTGAGAGATGCAGGCCAAAATGTGTATCGAAGTACTTTACCAAGGCCAAAGGGATCATTTGGGGATTAAATGGGATAGTACATTTTATAGCACTTGACATTCTAAGGAAATATGCAAATAGTTAATATTTATCAAATACTATTTGTTGAATACTTTTAAGTGCCATTTACTGTCCTAAGATCTCTATAGTATGTAGTTATTTAATGTGAACTAAACACATTTCATCAGCACACAAAAGAAGCACATTAAGATTGAAAAGCATCCTAACATGCGCAAGGCTCTAAGTATCAACCCCATAATGAGAGGAGAGAGAAGGTAGGAGAGGGAATGGGAGATGTAAGGATGGAGAGAGGGGGGGGGGGGGGAGAGAGAAACACAGGGAGACAGAAAGACACACAGAGGGAGGGAGAGAGAGAGAGCACTTAAGAACTTAAGAGCATGAGCCTCTCTTACAAGGAAGAGCCTTGTTAGAAACCCTAATTTTGGGGATGGCAAGATGGTTAGGTAGGCAAAGGTGTTTGTTTCAAGTTTGATGACCTGAATGTAAGCCCTAGGACCCACATAGTAAAAGAAAAGACCAAGTCTTTCAAGGTGTCCCCTGGCCTCCACATTCATGCTCTGCCACACATGAATGAATAAATGTGCCAAAATTAGGTTAAAAAGGAAATCTTAATGTATAGTAAGCACCAATGAAGTGTTAGAATATGATGTGTTGTGTTTAGGAAAAATGAGTTTATTTTTAGAGAAGATGGTTTTAGCCTTTGCATTTTCAGCCCCTTGAAGTCTCCTTGATAGCAAGTTTGCTCCATGCCTGACATTTGATTTTTGGTTGATGACCCTTCTTGGCCAATAACAGAGAGTACACTACTGTGTTGTTGATTTTTTTAAATGTGAATGTAATGAAGACTTTGGTTTTGAGCATAATCAATAAGAAACAAGTACAGATCATGAGCTAAATATAGTCAACTAACTCAGTAGCATTTCCCGGTCCTATACTGGAATCTAGTAGACCTGTGAATACACAGGGTGAAAAGGGGCCAATATAACAGAACAAATTAGACAATTCAAGACACAAGGGAGAGAGGAGAGGAGACAGAGGGTGAGGTGGGAACTAATAAGATAAATTTGTAGAAATGTTCTTTTTGGTGACTGTGCTAGGCAATCTGTCAGTGGAAGTTACCCTGGAAAATAGGTTTTACCACTCGGGATACCAAGATCTCTTCCCCAGAATTGTGTGTGATGGTCAGAGGTTCTACAGGCTGACATTTCCAGACATTTACCTCCTGGATCATCCACAATATCTTCTAGAGACCAGATACAGGTGTCTCCCCCAGCAGGTCTAGCTTCTGCAACTCTCATCACCACCTTGAGGAGCAGAGCTTGAAGGTCAGGTGTCCAGTATGCACCTGGACTGATTTAGCCTGCCCTTAGATTGTCTGGCTCCATTTGTAGTGGGAAGGCTCTTCTCTTGATTGTTCTTCAGATGACAAACTGATACGTAGAAGGCTTCTATAGTTAGCTGCAATCTGTGAATGCTCAATAGCTGTTTATTTTGAAGGGAGTGTGTTTTTCTTTATATCTTCTCCATATACAGATTCTTCTAGTAATGCCTTCCCAGGTCCTTACTATGTTATTTTCCTAGGTCCTTACAGTGATGTCTTCCAGTGTCTTTACTATGATGTCCTCCCAGGTCCTCATAGTGACATCTTCCCAGGTACTGTGAAAAAGTCCTTGTTGAAACTCACTGCTTGATGATGCTTTGCATAGCTCATTTCTCCTAGCCTGGGCACCAGAATCTCAAGGAAACCATGTAAGTGGAGCATGTACAGTATGTCCAACTGTCTGCACCAAAATCCAGGGGTATTGGTGTGATACTCCATCCAGCTAGCAAACTTTCTAGTGAGTGGACTTACACTAGGGAACGAGAGTGACTATGTCTCTATAGGCATAAGTGATGATCATTGTGGTGTAACTAAGCACAGTTAGAGTTAAGTACTTTTGCACACATTACCTTCATTTATATTTTTGAGTTTCTTAGAGGAGAGGTAAGTTCAGACAGACTGACTTGATGAAGGAACATGAGTGAAGAGGCCAAAGGCTGACTGTATAGAACAGTGCTTCTC
The DNA here is from genome assembly GCA_033318265.1 of Phyllotis vaccarum. Lineage (NCBI taxonomy): Eukaryota > Metazoa > Chordata > Mammalia > Rodentia > Cricetidae > Phyllotis > Phyllotis vaccarum. The sequence continues at coordinate 75,070,668 of JARWLC010000014.1, read as the reverse complement.
AACCTTCCTAATGCTGTGACTCTTTAGTTCTGCATGTTGTGGTGACCTCAACCATAAAATTATTTTCTTGCTACCTTGTAACTATAATTTTGTTACTGTTATGATAATGTAAACATCTGTGTTTCTGATGGTCTTAGGTGACACCTGTAAAAGGGCTGTTTGACTGCTAAAGGTTTGTGATCCTTAGGCTGAGAACTGCTGGTCTAGAGGCTTCCAGGGTTTGTGTTTAAGCAGCTGAACTTCACACATGACAGAGTATGTGACAAGAGGACCTTAGGATTAATGTAAAGGTTTAGTTCCCCTCCTTGGTAGTCTGATTCAGTGCCCATAATGAGAAAACTTGTGCCTCATTGAGTTTCCCACTGACTTCGTTGAACAGTGTTGATCCTGTCGGTGTGTTTTAGAAAGGACTTCTCTTTCATGGAGACTCATAGGATTCCAAACAGGTGCTAACTCACCATGTCTATTCTTCCCCTTGTTCTTGGTGCCTCTTGTGGGGGGAGAACAACTTTCCTAGTGAAAGGATATGTTTAGTTCAGGAGTCACTTGAAGGAATCAAATGTAGTTTCCCATTTTCAAAACTTTACTATTTCAAATATAGGCACTATCCTCTAAATTATGTCATAAATAATAACAATAAAAGGTCCAGAAACTATTTCTTAAGAGAATAATTAAAATGGAAATGAAAATATGGTAATTTTGGAAGACATCTAGAGCCCAGTTTTAAGTAGCATTTATATGATGGAAGTAAAAAGAGTAGATTGGGATGGGAGGGAAAGATACTTCTGTGTTCTCACACTTCTTTGTCAATGCTCTGCCACATGCTGCATTGTTCTTGGAGATTGCACTGGGTTTTGTGAGGGCTACAAATTAAAGCAGTGCTCTTTTTACAAGGATTTTATAATCTTGTTAGAAGAAGAAGAGTGTCACATTGGAAACACTAAAATGTGCTTTATGATAGAGACAATAAACCCTATAGGCTTTAAGGGGACAGACCACTGTATAATGGAGGGAAATATTGATTGGGATTTGGGGGATGGAATGGTTAGGCTAATGATTTAGGAGGCAGATACATCTTATAGGAACAGTAAGAATCAAGGAGTGGACCCCGAAGACAACTAGAAACCCCCTGTCCAACTATATCCTCCAAGACAAACTGTTTTTTTTTTTTCCAAAATGAAATTCAAAATGACATGAATGGTTGGGATGAAATGTGCCCTTCAAAACAGGGCACCCAGTGTATTTACAAGTCAGGGCAAGGCATGTAAATGACAGTAGTGTTTGGGGAGGCACAACATTGTGAAAAATCGGAGGCTTTAAAAAAAAACAAAATACAAAACAACAACAACAAAAAACCATGTTGATTGCTTATGGAATGGTAGGCACTGTGTCCTTTAAATCCAGAAAAGTAAAATTTGGCTCATACCTTTGAGAAGTGGCTGTGGCATTACTGGGACAAGATACATACACCGCAGGCAAGCATTTGTCAAGTCAGCTTTGAACTGGCTGACCTGTGTTTGGACACCTTGTTGGCAGGAAGAGAGGGTAGCTAAGGAGCTATTTGAGAGCAAGTCTCCCATTGGCTTGCAACATCCGTAGTGGGTCTAACAGAGGGAAGATTCAGGAAGAGGGCAGAAACAGAAAGTTGGATGGGATGACCTCTGGGGGGCAGAGTTTGGTTTGAAGACATACTTACAGGACAGTTGAGAAACTGTGAATTTAAGACTGAGTCTAGAGTACAGCTACAGCCCTGTTCTGTGGTAGGGAGGCAAAGGTTAGAGTACCTGGAGAAGGTTTTCCTCAGACCTGAAAGCAGGGAAATATCTTTGGGAACAAATTAGGACTCATCAGCCATTGGGCTCCATAATAGCTTAGAGAGGGATGCTGAGGAAAGATTGCATCTGTTGATACTAGGAAGCTGGAGTAGTCACAGCCAGGCAGGGAGAGATATGCATGACTATCATGAGCTCTGCTTTTCAAATGCTCAGGAAGATTGTGTATTCTTTATGGTGTGTGTAATGTGTGGGTAATGAATCTGCCAACTCCTCCCAAGGGAAATAACAGGGCAGTCACACACTTGGCCTCGTGCACAACATATAAGGAGAAGTGTCCTGGAAAGGACAGGCTCTTGAAGCACAGGGGGAGAAGTGGCCCTTTTAGTTAAGAAAGACCAGATGGGGTGGGATGGAGGGGGAAGAGGCCTGGAGAGGGCAAGATGGAAACCAGAGCTGGCTGGCTCTGATGGGTTCCTGGGATCAGAGTTTGGAAAGATGGCAGAATAAGTAGTTAGGTCCAAAGCAGCAAGTGATTGGTGGTCAAGACAACTGGTGCATACACTTGTCAAGTGAATAGGAGAGTGACAGCTAAAAATCATAAGCAGGCTGGAATGAATCAATTCAATTAGCATGTTTGCCAGATAGCAACGTGTGGCTGCACACACATATGTGCACACGCAGGCTTTACTAATGACACTTTACATAAAATATATCTCTGCTGAGCTAGGCTAAGTGTAAAGCTACACATCTACTGCAGTAAGGCTTAGAACCCTTCCATTGTCTCAAATCCCCCTCCCATGTTCTTCTGCAGTCAGCTGTAGCAATAAGTTCATTTGTCTTAATTGCTGAGTGATATTTCATTGTTGGGGCAGATGATATTTGTTTATTCATCAGTTGGTAGACACTTGGGTTCTTTCCAGTTTGGGGCTGTTATGAAAAATACTTTTATGAGCATTCACATAAAAGTTTTCATGAGGACATATTTCTTCGTTTTTCTTGGGTAGATGCCTGGAAGTGGGATTGATGAGTCTGTTGGTAAGTATGTGTTTAACTTAATAAGAAATGGCTTCCATTTCCTATACTCAACAATAATGTAACCAACCTTTCCTTAGGTGATCTTACAGCCTGTAAATTTTATCAGTCTTCAAAGAGCCATTTGTTGACTTCGTTGGCTTTTATCTATTGGTTGCCCATGTTGTATTTCATTGACATCTGTACTATCTCAATTATATTTTCCTTTTCTCTTTGGGTTACATATTTTCTTTTCATACTTAGAGTGGAATTCTGTATTATCAGCCACAAACTTTCCTATTTCTGATATAAGTTTTTAATGGTGAATTTCCCTCTAAACACTCCCTTAGCTGGATCTTCCAAATTTTGTATGTTGTACTTTCTTTTTTCACTTTGTTCAAGGTATATTTTGTTAAGACTCATCATTTGACGTGTTCGCTTATTTTCTGTTTTCAGTTTAAAAACTGACTCCATCTTGGATGGAGAATATACTTTTAATTATTTCAGCTCTCTAACTATCATGAACTTTGTTTTATGGAGTGGCATGTGGCCTGTTCTAGCAATTATTCCTCACATGTTTGAGAAGAATGCAGATTTTCTGTTGTCTACAGATCTCAAGTTTTCTTTCCTTTCATCTTCTTCTCTCTCTCTCTATGTATGCATGTATGTATGTATGTATATATGTATGTATATGTGTATGTATGTTTGTATGTGTGTATGTATATATGTATGTATGTATATATGCATGCATGTATGTATGTATTTATGTATGTATATATGTATGTATATATGTATGTATTTATGTATGTATGTATGTGTGTATGTATGTATATATGTATGTATGTATTTATGTATGTATATATATGTATGTATATATGTATGTGTGTATGTATATATGTATGTGTGTATATATGTATGTATGTGTGTATGTATATATGTATGTATGTGTGTATGTATATATGTATGTATGTATGTGTGTGTATGTATGTATGTATGTGCTTGGATGGACCCTGAGCTTATCCCATCATAGGCAAGACCCTTGCTCCCAGCTCAGATAACTCTGTTGAAGTCTTCTGCTCACCGTTTTCCTGTTGACTCAGTCTATGAATTATGGAGAAAATAACTGTGAAGTATCTACCAGTCACCTTTAATTATTTGTCTATTTCATCTTGTACTCTTGGATGTCTGAAGTTATATACATGCATGCCTAATTAATTGTTTGTGATAATAGTGCTATATCACTATATTTGCCTTGAGTGTTCTTGAACATTGTATTATGCAGCACACTTCTTTATCTTGAATAATACTGATATTTCTCAACACTTTCTACTTGATTTTACTATAGCCCTTCCAAACCCTCTGTTGTACTTAGTTTGTTTACTCTTTCACCATGCTCCCTTTTTTTGTATCTTTGAATTTATGATGTGCCTTATAAAGACAGCATACAATAGATTTTTATTTTATATCCCATCTGACAACCTTGGCCTACTGACTGGAGTGACTTGTAATACCATATTTAGTATATTTACTCGTATGGTTGGATTTGGGTCTATCATTCTTCTATTTTCTCCCTTTTGTGTGTTAAATATTTAGGCAGAACATTTTGTTTTGTTTTATTTTGAGATAGGGTCTTACTGTGTATCTCTGGCTGTCCTGGGACTTGATCTGTAGACAGGACAACTTTGAGCTCACAGAGATCTGCCTGCCTCTGCCTCATGAGTGCTAGGATTAAAGGCATGCATCACCACCACCCTGCTTTTTAAAAATATTATTTATTTTTATTTACTGTGTATGTGTGTTAGCTTGAATGTACATATGTGCACCATGTGAGTACCTGGTGCTCAGGATGGCAGAAGAAGGTGTCACCCCCTGGAGATAGAGCTCTATGCAATTGTGATTCACTATATGGATCGTGGGAACCAAGCCTGAGTCCTCTGGAAGAGTATTCAGTGCTCTCAACTGCTGATCCATCTCTCCAGCACTTCACTGATTTCTTCATGGTATTTATTTGTCTTTTATTTTGGGTTGCTATAAGACCTCCATTTTTTTTAACTTACCACAATTAATTACAAATTAATATCAACATTCTTTTGGTAATAAGCACTTTGTATGAATCTGTCTTCCTTCCTACGTGTTAGTGTCCATATCTAAATGTACAACGTTTACCAAATTTTTTTTTGTCTGTGTCTAACCTCTCCATATATAACACTGGAGTTGAATGTATATACAATGCATATAAATATAAAAATGTATGTCATTCATGATCACACACTCTATGCTAAAGACCACTATGATTTTGTTTTGTTATATGTTATATCTATATACCCCTCTCTCTATAAATATAATATATAATATGTATAAAATCTCCATTTCCCATCTAGTTTGTTTCATTTTTTTCTATGGATTTGACTCATTCTTCTTAAGAATGAACCATCCCCTTATCCTGAACCCCAGTGAAGCTCCAGCAATCTGTGCCAGCTTGTCTATACACAGAGAGACTTTCCTTCACTTATATTTTTGAGTGATAGATTAGCTGGAAATAGAAATTTCTAAGTTGCTATCTCTCACCAAGTTTGGGAAGTCTCATATGCCATTTCTTTAAACATTGTCTTCTTTCTGTCCTCTGCTTTTGGGAGCCCCCGTCGCATGTTTACAGCATTCTACAAGCCCTGAGGTTCTGCTCCCTTTGCTTCATCTTTCTCTTCTCTGTCCTCTGGGTTAAATATCCCATTAATATGTCTTCAAGGTTATTGATTTTGTTTCTTCTGCCACCTCCTGTTACCTGCGAACTCACCTGGTGAACTTGGTGTTTATGTCACTTAGTATACTTTTTAGTTTGGTTCTGGTGATAATTTCCAACTTTTACCTGTTTCCCGTCTATTCTCTCAGGCTTAGCACATTTTTCTTCAGTACTTTGAAACTATTTTAATTTCAATTTTTAAATTTTGCCTGCAAAATTTAATTTCTTACCCCACTTGAATTTTTTATCTTGATTGGCTCTTAGTTTTTCCTAAATCTGAGATATATTTTATTTTTGCATGTATTATAATGTATATTTGAAAATAGATAACTTAGGTAATATAGTGAAAGGATTAGAGTCTGGTTTGTTCCTCTGAGTGTGGGATGTGCTTTCTTGGAGTCATTCTACATAGTATCTATCCTTGCTGTATGGTAACTAATATTTTTGTTGAGGGTTTTGTTTTTTGCTTTTGGTTGAGCTTCCTGGTCTCCTAGTGTCTGTGTGGTTTGCAAATGCACTAATGATCTGGGTAGGGTATATGCCGTAACATTCAAGCTGCTTAGGTTTCTGCCCTCTGACTCATGAACTGTGTATAAACTACACTCAAAGGCACAACAGCTTCACTAAGCTCTCATGCTTGAAATTTTCACAAGCCTTCTAAATTTTCTACAGGCAGTTTTCCAGCAACTATGGATATGGACTTTTTCTGGACATTACTGGAGGACTTCCTACTTTCCTGGCTGAGGGAGCTGGTGTCTGTAAAAATGGGGTTTCTCGGTCCCAGGCGGCCAGAGGTCCGAGACCCATAGACCTGCCGCCCGAGACCACTTAGTAGCCCGCCGCCACTGCTCAGGTTCCCAGAAATGACTCAGACACTTATATTAACTTTATGCTGTTTGGCCTATGGCTCAGGCACATTGCTAGCTAGCTCTTATGTCTTAACTCAACCCATTTCTATTAATCTGTCTGCCACGTGGTCTGTGGCTCACCTGTGTTCCTTACATGTTGCTCCTTTGGCGGCTTGCTGGATCTGCCTGTGACTCCGCCCTGCTTCTCCTACCTATTCTGATTCCTCCTCCTACTTCTTCTACGGTGCTTGTCATGGCCCAAAACAGCTCCTTTATTTAAAGACTGAGATTCACAGCATACAGAAAGACATTCCCACATCAGGTGTCATGGCAGCATGCTGGCACCTCTGCCTCCTGACAGGGCTCACTTTCAATTTTTGAAGAAGAGGGAGAATATGGGCTTATTTTTGTAACCCTGTTGATACATCTGTGCAGACCGTGGTAAGAGAGTATAGCCCGATTGCAAATATTGACCTAGATTTACACATGCTTTTTGTCTCTTTAAGAAAATATGAAAGTGAACTCTGGTACACCTTGATTTACAGTTAAGTTGTATCCAATAAATCAATGGTAAGTTTAAAATATCACAGGTAAAAAATGCATCTGGTTTCTCTAAACTATTGAGGACCATAGCTTAGCCACACAAAGTAGGTTGTTCATACTCATAATAATGAGGCCAACTGTGAGCTGCAGATGATGATTACTGTCCAACATAATCAGAGAGAATCTGTTATGGTTTGTATTTTATATGTTCACTCAATACATAACTTATGTGTTGATATCTTGATTTTCAACTGATGATGTCTCCTTTAGGAGGTAGAGCCTAGCAGAAGGAAGTTGTGCCCATGAAGGGGATATTATGGATGCACCCCCTCCTCTCTGTTTCTTGGCTTGAGCAGTCTCATCTAATATGTGCTCCTGCCAACATGCCCTAAGTTGTCACAGGCCCAAAGGTAAGGGGTCAAGTGAACATGGATAGAAACCTCTGAAACACTGAGCCAAAATTAACCCTTCCTTCTTATTGGTTGACTTCTTCAGGGGTTTGTCCCAGTAACTAGAACATTTGGATGAGTGTCAATTGGAACACTGTATTAGGGAAAGAACCTGCCTTGAAAAATACGAGTGGGTTGTGTTCTGTTCCATTGTAAATAATTGTCCCACCTACTGGTTTAATAAAAACACTGATTGACTGAAGGCAGACAGGAAGTATGGGCAGGGCCAGCAGACTAAGAAAACTCTGAGAACAGGAAGAGCAGAGCAAAGAAGCAAGAGAGACATCACAGAGACAGCAGGATGAGACAACAGCAGATGCAGAGGAAAGAAGTTGAAATGCTGCTGTGAGAAAAGGTACCGAGCTCCATGGCTGAACAGGATAAGAGTCATGGGTTAGATGAAGAATAAAGTGCTAGCAAGTTATATGCCTGGGTCTTAGGCCAGTCAGCATAAAATTAATATAAGTGCCTCTGTGTTTATGTGGGACTGTGGGTTAGTGGGTCCAGGCCATGGGGCCAGGCCGGAAAGTCTGGGCCAGAAACTTAATACAACAATCTTATGCTTTGATTACCAATGTTATATAAAAAAGTTTCATTATAAAATAATTCTGTCAATTTAATACAGGGCAGCCTTTATTCTACCTGTACAAACATCAATGAAACAACAACCACAGCAACATGCTTGTGGTGTTTTGGATGAGAATGCTCTCTCTATAGATTCATATGTTTGCATACTTGGTCCCTCGTTGGTGGAACTGTTTGGGAGGGATTGGAGTGTGGCCTTGTTTGAGGAGGTTTTCGAAGCTCTGGTCATTTCTAGTTTGTCTCTTCTTACCTCCTGTTTGTGGTTGGAGACGCCCGTTTAGTTGTTCCCCCATCATGGACTCTAACCATCTGAAACCAGAAGCCCATTTAAATGCTATTTTTGTTAAAGTTGCCTTAGTCATGGTGTTTTATCTCAGCAATAGAAAAGTAACTAATAAACTGCTAGCATGGAAGTTAAAGTAAATATTCCTCAGCTGATCCCCAGTGTCATTATAATGCCAATAATTATATGAGTCTTTTGACAGCAAGCCAACTCTTTTTGGGAGAAGTAAAGAAGTTGCAAAACCGAGATAGATCATTAATTTAATCATAGTCACAGAGCTGGTGGCAGATGTCCAGGTTCTACAACCCAGTCAAACATGCTGCACATCAGTTCACCTATATTCCAACTTAGATATTGGATTCATGTGCAATCACAAATGCTCCTACAGGAACATGGGAGGAGATGTATATGTGTCCCTGGTAAACCTTTGCTAGGTTCCTTCCTTAGATAAAGGGTGCTGTGATGGCATGGTGGTACAGTTGTTACACGCTTGGCTTAAGGTGAACATAAAATACTGGGGTAGGAGCATTTGGGTGACAGACTTAGGCTTACTCACTCAGAACTGTCTCCATTGCCTGGTATCTTGGTACTTGAGATTCTGCCCTCTGGAGCTGTTCCCAAAGGGCTAAGATATTATATTTCAGGATTCACTTTAATCTTAAATATATCTAGGAAATAGTGAGGCGTTACACCACTTACCTGCAATGTGTGCTTCATATTCTTTGGTCCCATGGTAGATGCTTTATCAATTGCTGCTTCAGTGCAGAGGGCAGGAAAGGGATAACCAGGGCAAGACATTAGTTCACTTATGGTACCCACTGTTGAAGCTTCTCAGCTGGCCACCTACAGCTGTCTCCTGCCCTCTGCTCTGTCCTCTGCACTCACAGTTAATCTTGTTACAGAGTTCTGTCAGTTGCAAAAAACATAAATCCCTCAAACTAGCTTAATTTAAAATAAGGAGGAGGGGGCATTTTAAAGAACTGGGCAACTCATCAGTGCCAAAGACAGGAAATGAGAGACATCTGAGATTCCTGTGAGCCGGAAGTGGGGTCAAATGGTCAGAAATTTGAGCGATGGATGGATGTGCTGTTACATCTTTATCACATCCTCTCTTTTGACAGACTGGCTTCTCTGTTTTAAGACTGAAGCTCTGTCTCTAGGTTCTGGCTTTAGCTCCAGTGCCATCACAGTGCCTGATTTCTTCTGGAGCCTTTGACTCAAATTTCTAAGCACTGATGTAGTTCAAGAGAAGTCCTGTGCACCAGGGAATCCTTTAGGTGTGCTGGAAGGTGGGGATCAGAGAATCTGTTGTTATCCAGTCTTCCTCATGTGCATATTCAGTTCCATCTCCTTTGCTTACAGATCATGTGTGGCCTCCTCATACCCCTACACCCCAAAGAGAGCTAGTTTCCATTTCATGTGCTCCCTCGTGCCCATCTTCACATCTCTTCACAACCTTCTATACAAGATTCTGCTTAAGATGGCTTTTTCCTTTTTTCCAGAAACAGTACGATGTGGAGCATACTGTGACTGCTGGCGTATGAGTGAAGTCAGAATCTGACTACAAATGGAAAGACTAGGAGGGCTTTTCCTGTAAAATTGCTTACTCTCTTGTCAGCCCTTGTGTGGGTTTGGTGGACTGTGTATGCAAGACCAAAGTCATCTTGTCAAGTGGCATGGATGTTCTGTGTTTTGGAAATTAAAAACAAACAGACTACATGGGAAACACAGCTGAAGATAGGGGAGTGTAGAAGAACATTTTGAAAACAGGAGGCATGCTGTAAAAGTACTGAGTTACTATTGCCAAAGGCAAAGCCACTAGGTAAAGAAAATGTCTCAGATGGAGTATTTCTGTAGACTGTCTCCCCTCCTTTCAAGAGTGGAAGAAAGGGATTGGCTAGAATTAGTAGAATGTGTAGTCCAGCACTGAGTTGCTGTTTTCATCTGACTATCTGGACAGGTCTTCAGAGGGCATCACAGATTTGGCCAGGTCCACTGTGACAGAATGTGGTTTGTTCCCTCATTGTAAGAGTTGTTCTAGGGCTCAAGAGTCCTACCAGGAGGTCCCATGAGTATCCTAAGGGAGGACATTCTCTTTCTCAACCATGCTAACTCTTGCATGGACCTCAGGGATCTGAGGTTTTGGGCCCTAACCTAAGCTCTCTTGAGAATTGTTAGAGAAGTAACCTGTTACTTGGACGTCTTCATATCAGCCATGAACTAACAGTGTTGAAAAGGCATGTAAACATATGATTATTAAGTCCCCTTTGCAGATGGACAGTTGAGGCAGAAAAGGCCAAGCACTCCATGCCTTAGTTTTCTCATTCTTAGAACATACGTTACAAAGAATCCTTGGGGGAAGGGTGCTGTGTTCATGGTAGTTTAGTTGAGGAAGTCTGGGGTTCAGAGGCCCTCCTGGAGAGGCAGCTGCAGCCAGAAGACCCAGTTTTAAATAACAAATTATATAGTTGAGCGAGAAGGGCTACATGTGTGGTGCAAATCGTAGTGAATGGTACAGGTCCTGTAGAGAGAGGAAAGAAGGGCTGGGAAGAGCAGAGATAAAAAACTGTACCTGATGGTTTCCTGAGAGATAGAAAGGAAAAACTTCAAAGGATTCCCTGGGATGTTTTGGGAAGGATCCCAAGATCAGTGTGAGGCCACGGTTGAAAGTCTGTCATCCTCTGTTTTCTCGTGGTTTGGGATATTTAAAAGTAAAGTCATATTAGAGAACACTTGCTACTTTACATCTTGAAGACGAGTCTTCCCAGAGACCTAAACCCTAATGTGTCTCTGTTAGTCTTAGGCATCATCAGCACTGTTACCTTCTGTGACAGAAACCAGCTTCAACTTGGTCTTTCAGGCTGAAGGCAGAGTCTGGGAAACAAGAAGGTCAGAGTAGATCTGTCACTAGCATCTCATGACCTCTTTCCAAACCTCCTTTAGAAGATGAAACTTTGAGATCACTGTCATGGAAGTCAGCCTTGTATCTTCTTATTGATTTCTTATGATTCACTCAGATTTTCTGAGGTCACAACCTATAGGAGATCATATACTGAGTGTCCACAGATGTGAAATGCAGATACCAATCAGCTAGACTTTGTAACCAGAAATGGGAATGTGATGAGATGGTGGTATGATGTGGTGCACCCTCATTCATGTCCTTGTGATGCACTTGGGACTTCTCAAGTCAAAACTTATGGAGGACTGTCTACTGGGGTGTTTCAGTGGCCCCACATAGAATTGAAACCTACATCAGTGATATTTTTTTCTGTAGAACATTCCTTTGACAACATGCTTCCTGGGGCAGAACCCATTGTCTACACTGCTGATTGGCAAGTAGGTACTGGCAGAGCTCTTCCTATTGAAGTAATAGGTGCACAGACAGGAGAGTCAATCAGAACTGATTTAGGCTGTGTGGCACAGAAGACAGATCCTCAATTTAATATGAACCCAGACACAGCTGAGTTTTCTATCAGAAGCTGCAAAGTGGCATGGTGGTGTATGTGTGGTAGGAGTGTGGCTGCCTCATTTGAGTCACAGTGCTCTTTAAGAGTGAGGAGGCCTCACCATGGAAACCTCACTCCCCTGAAACAGACCACCCTGAGTGCTCTGGCACACTCCTTGCCTCTTCAAAAAAGCCTCAGCAGTAGTTATTAGATTTGTGGGACTTGGACTTGGTGGAGTAGATCTGGGTGTACATCAGGGAATGTGTCTGTGTGTATATTGTATATATCTGTGAATATGTGTCTATTCCGTGTACTTCTCTGTGTTGTAATCTGTGTGTAACCAGGTATGCCTATGTGTATCTTTGTATGTATATCATCTGGGTGTGTGGTGTCTGAGTCTCGATGTCTGGTCTGTATATGTGACTTTATCTGAATGCATTTCTGTGTGTACATTTGACTGCATGTTTGTATGCTGCTCTGTTTGCTGTGTATATCTGTGCATTTGTGTCTTGTTTGTTTACACTCCTTTGTGTAGGTATGTATGTGTGTGCATTTCATGTGCAACTGTAGTGTAACTCTGTGTGTGCATCTAGGTGTATATTTGTTTTTCTCTGTGTCTGGTTTGTGTGTCTGTGCATGTGGCCCTGTACTTTTCCTCATAGACATCTGTCAGCCAGAGATCCTCTGAGAAGGCTTACTCTTTGGTGACTGTGTAGGCAGACAGACACTAGGCAATCTGCACAAGTGTCCACCTGCTGCGGGGGTGTCTTTTTGTAAAGGCAGTTCAGCTTACCTCTTGGTTTTCCTTTGCTTAATTGCAGGTGATGATTCAAAAAAGCCTTCACCTGTTTTCCCCTGGCTTTCATCTTCGTAGACAAAGCAGGCTGGGCCGGGCCTTGATCCGGGCGTGCTCAGGACCGGTATTAAAGGGGCTGGATCAGCCTCAGGCTTTTAAGGGTTTTGGGTTAAACTGATGAGCATGTATAATAAATTGAAGCTTTGTTGTTTGGCAGATTTTTTTGTATTTGTTATTCTTTTATCAACTCAGAGACTCAGATGGGGGAGGTCCTCCCTTTCCACATTCAGGTTTGTTTGGGATTTGTCATTGACTGGGATGGGCTCTGATAGTACAAACACTTTTGTTATGCTCCCATTTCTTACAAAAGAGCCCTAAATCCAGGTATCCAAGTTTTTTGATCTCTAGAGTTTAAAGTCACAGCAGAGTACACAGAGTGTCCTGGACTAAGGGTGCGTTCCCAGTGGCCAGCGGTCTTTCCATGGCATTTCTTCCTAGCTTGGGGCAATGCTGGGGAATTTCCTTTTATACTGGATATGGCTGGAGGCTAGTCAGTCATTTCTGCCTATAATATTCTCTTGTTGGTTTGGTTCCTTGGAATATTTTTTTTTTACTCAAGTAATTCATGGAGAATGTGCACTGTTCCTGAACCATATGCCCTGGAGACAAACAGCACTATTAAAAAAGTGAAATAGACACTGTCCCTGAACTGTCACACCTATCAGTCATCATTGACTAGAATGAACTACACCAGGCTGCGATGACACTACACTTCTGCTTTGTGGCAAGGGGCACAAATAGATCCTTGCTACTCCTGGGACACTCGGCACTCAGCACATGAAGTAACAGATGTGTGTGTGTCTGTGTGTGTGTATGTGGTACTTTCAGGTGAAAGAAAGAGGGTTTTATTTCTATCGAGCAGGCATGCTGCTAAGACATAGGAGAAATCACGGAGCACGGAGGAGAGCTGTGTCTACCGTTCTCAGCCTTTACTCCTCTTTGGGTGGAGGTGATTGGACTCTGCCTGTACATGCTAAAAATGCTCCACTCTCTCTGTTTAATTCTTTGTAAATACAGGGATGCTCCCCTCCCCTTGAAGGGCTCCCTCCCTCACTTTCATTCATTGCTATGCCCAGGCTAATCACATCTCTTGGAAATAATACGAGAAAGTTATGCTGTTTTACTCCATCAGATTTAATAAGTCTGGATGCTTTCCAAGGACTAGGCATTAATCACACTTAAACCCAGGCCTTGATAGTTCATCCGCCCGGAGTATTCGTGTCAGAGACATAAAACAATCTGCTTTAATGCCCACCGTCCTCTTTAAATTGAGCACTTGCCTCGTGTTAATAAAACCTGCTTTGTACCCAGGATCTGGAGTAAGGACTGAGGTGGGGGTGGGGATTTTTTTTTTTTTTTTTACATCATTGAAAACATTTCATGAGTGAATTTTTTTCTTTTCCTTTCCTACCCATGTTTGGTTTTTAAAGCTTCATATAGGCAACAGGATAACCTTAGAATAAGAAGGAATTAGTCATAGAGAAGAGGAGTCCTCAGAGCCTGGTTGATATAGAGAAGGTGGAGAGAGCATGGTCCTGACCCAGCACAGCTCTTCAAGTCAGGGTTTCCATCTCTGAGGACAGTGCCCTGGCACTTTACAGTCTTGTGATTGACTGTACAACTTGCCATGATCAGAAGTTCCAGCCAGAGGGAGACAGACAGCAACAGAAGTGAAAAACAGTTTCTTTATAAGCAGTTCATGTCTGTCTGCCTTGTACAACCTGTAATAGCTCTTTGAAGGGAGACTGGGCTGCCCCTTTATCCCAAGATGAGGAGGCTTTCTCCAACATTCTTTTTGCTTGTTTGTTGGAATGCCTTCTTGTTATAGTAGAGTTGCTTTAATATTTAATGAAATGATAAAAGCTTTCATTTGTTGGCCTTTAGCTAGAGGCTGCTGTGTCATGAAGACAGATTTACTCAGGTAGACAAAGAATACAAAAGAAAATGTGTCCATGTGGATGTTGTCCATGGGCTTGGCACTGACTGCTAAACTGCTTCAGATTCTTGGCATAGAATATAGTCATTGCAGTTGCCTGCCTGCGGCCAAGACAGAGCTGCTGTCAGTCTGTGTATTAGACCTTGAGTCCTCTAGGCAATATAGGAGAATCTTTGTATACTCAGTCCTGACAGAAGGTCTAAACTCCAGACTTGAGAATGTGGCTCAGGTGTTAGACAGTAAGCCATGAAAGGTGAAGACCAGAGATGTTCCATGGTACATTGCAGATGGTGAATCCAAAGGAGTTCTGGGAAGGGCCATGATGGACTAGGGATCCCAGGCATTGGAGAATGGACAAGGAGGGAAAAGCTGACTCCCATTCATGTATTCATCTATTCATCTGACTCCAGTTCCCTTGACTCTTCATAGCTTTCCTCAGGACCGTCAATGTGAATACACACACACACACACACACACACACACACACACACACACACACACTGCACAAACACGGAAAAACACAACAGGAAGAAAACAGCTTCTAATCATAGAACAGTTGGCTAACATTAGGAAGTCAGACTTCTGTCTGACTGCTTTAGTTTCTCTTTTTAAAAAGTCACACTGGACAGGATCTTTCTTTAGAAAACATAGCTCAGGTACATATGGAATTTATTTTGTACCAATTGTGCGAATGTCTAACAGTAGTGCCTATCTAGGTACAGATGTTCAGAGTTAGGATGTGTTCATTAGTCTTTGTCCACTGATCACAGACGGCTGCATCTGCATGTGCTTGCATCTGTACAAATTTTGTGCTTACTTGAGATAGTCTTGTCAGTCAGAAAACTGGTGCAGCCTGGTGTCATGACTCACAAGGCTGAGCTGATGTTGAGAGAGAGAGCTTGTGTTTCCTGGGAAGTTCACTGTTTTGTAGGGGAGGTACAGTCTTTCCTGGAAAAGGTCTTAATTCACATGACATCAGACTATGAAGTAAGTGGCATTGTATGATTCATTTCTCAAGCATTAACTCAAAAAGGGAGCCTGGAATGCCTGCTGTTTTGCAGTCAAGAGGGCTGAAGAGTGAGCACATAAGTTCATGTTTTTATGGAGTTTGCCTTCCACCATGAAGAGGAAAGACATTAACTTCTAATTTATAGAGAATCAGTAGTTAGCAGTGACAGGTACTGGAATGGAATGGCTACAGAAGAAGGAGATAAAGGGAAGGGCGAGTAGAAGGCTGAGAAGATCCTATTGATGCAGGATATTCTAGCAGAGACTTGGATACATTGAGCAAGGATGCCCATGAGGTACCCTAGGGAAAGAACATAACAGAAGAATCAGGAAGTAAAGTAATAGTATGCATGACACCTCCAGAGAACATCCAATTGTTTTCCTTTAGTTTTTTTTTTTTTTTTTAGAATTACATACTGACTACTACTGCATTTATAATTCTGCCCTAACATGTGCATTTAAACTGTGTCTGAGTGCTTTGCATCATATGACTGCACTTCCCTTAAAGGCCAGAAGGAGTGTCAGATGCCCTGGGACTGGAATGAATGAGCAGTTGAAAGCCTCATGTGGGTACTGGGAACTAAACCTGGGTCAATGTGCTAAAGCAGCCAATACTCTTAGCCACTGCACCATCTCTCCAACCTTCCTAAATATTTTGATATCATCAAACATTTTCATGTGTAAGCAAATTGCTTTTCCAGTCAGATTTATAACAATTTGGGAATTAGGATATTTGGTGTATCTTTTACCTTCATAATGTTTAGGCCATGTTGAACTTGTAACAGGTGCCTGACAGATACATGTGAAATTCAATAGAATCAATGATTTAAAATACTAAATGAATATTAACTGTAATGTAATGGCTATGCAGCTGGCATAGGGCATTTTCCAAGGGCAGAAAAGACTTTTGACTAGCTCCATTTTTCTTTTTCCGCTGCCTCTCTAGTAAGATTTTATGTAGTCTCATCAGCTCAAATTAATAATCGAACACTGGCCAGGAAATGGTATAATACTGGATATTTAATGGAATTTTTTCTAACTATAGAATGTCCAAAAGATAAAAGTCCTTTCCTTTGAGACTCTACAGTTAAGTAGAATCAAATAGGTAATTACAGCTTCTAACAGTGCACAAAGGCACACTCAGCATTTGTGAGTTAATTTTGAGTTCGGTGTCATTTTTACAATTGTTTTACAAAAATACATGCACCAAAACATCATATACATACCTTAAATGTATACAGTTTTTTAAATTATGAATTATACTTAAAAGTGAAGGGAAAAAAAGAAAAATGAATGTACATTTTGTTTTGGACTAGAGGGTTCCCTGAAAAAGATAGATATGCTGCTAGCACCTTTGTGTATGTGAAGAGTCTGAGGACAGACTGTGCAAGTTAGATGAAGCTGAACCTGTTGGGAAGCTCTATTTACGAAGACGTCAGAGCACATATATGACTCTCTGTGTGATGTATTTTCACAGCATGTTTAATGATATCCAGATGGGAATAAGTGCAAAAGCCCTGCAGTGGAAGACCTCTTGCAAGAGGCCATTTCATTGAATTTTCATAGCATTCATTGCTTGAATAATCTCTCTTCACTCAACCTGGACTTTGGGTTATAGAGAGGACAAAGACCCAGTCAAAGAACTTCACATTGTTAGGATACCTTGTGGGCATATCCACCATTGATAGAAAGGGGGCAAGGATAAGTTTTCTGATGTTTTGAGTTTCTTGAGTGTCACCCTCAGACAAAGATTGAGTTGCAAGTAGTTTACTAAAGAGTACCTGGATAAAGTTCCAAGAGAGGACCTTATGAACAGCCAGCTATATAATAAGCAAGACCTAGTGAAATAGAAAGTTCACAAATGGCTGTAAGTTTCAAATAGTGCCAACAGATCAGGAAGCTGTTTTGAAGATATAACCACAAAGTAGCCCAATTAATGGAGAACACTCTTGTGTGGGCATCTGTGACGGGTGCTTGGGCTTCTCCCCTGGAGATGCTGTGTGGAACAACTCAGAGTGTACTTCAAGGGCTTTTTGTTCATAACTTCTCCTTCCTGGGCAGAGGCTGTCTTGGGACTCCAACCTTCTTTGCATTTCCCACTGTCTTTACTTAGGCTGAGCATGTTTCAGGGCAACAGGATATTTCAGAAAGACAGATTAACTCAGGAAGGCTTGTCAACTGTTTGTGGTGACCTTCAGGGCAGACCAAAGCACTTGCCTTAGATACTGTCCCAGTCAGTGCTGTAAAGTCACTCTGTTAGTATAGATATGCAAAAAGGAAGAGTAGGATGATAATAAGGAAATTAGATCTAGGCAAGACTAATATTAAATCTAGTAAGGCAAATTTAGCTCCTATTGCACTGTGTCTGGCATTTAAGGCACATGGTCAGCCTTCTCCTTCCCTGTTACCCTTACACTATCAGTGTATGCTGTCTCTCCCTTGATTTAGTTCCACTTGGTTCTTACAGCTTTCCTCAGTAGGTTTTCCACAATCCTGGCATCTCCAGCATCCTAGAATCTCAATTTTGACTTAGGCTTCCATTTCAAAGCTTCATGCAAGTTCATTCAGAAGTTTCCTGCAGGGACTCTGACCCTGCTACTTATTGACCCAATGGCCAGGCTTTTTTCTGGAACCCAGGTACATGCTACCATGATCTGGTATGTCTTGCATTGTGCATGCCTGAAAATTTAGCACCACTTGGATGATGCCAAGGAATGCCGATGTGAAAAGTAGTTGTTTCTCAGCCCTGCCCTAGATCATGCTGCAGAAACCTCTGAGGTTCTCTACAGTTGAACTTTGCATATTTCTGGGAGGGGAGGGCTTTTAACATTATGCCCAATAACACAATTCAGGGTACCCTCTTTTAAATAAGTTTGCAATTTTACACATTGGAACCTTCAGTGTGCCCTCCAGGCACCTTTTCTGCCATCCCAGTGTGAGTGCATGGGTTATTTTTCTTGTTCTTCTTTCTTGACAACCACAGATGCTATGTCTGCATTTGCTTTCAGGTTACAATGCATCTGTGCTCCCACAGTGATGTTTTCATATCTTTCTGCTTCATATTTTATTTAATTTTGTCATATAATGTATTTTGATTATGTTTTCCCACCCCCCAACTTCTCTCAGCTCCTCGCCACCTTCCTACACACCCAACTTTATGTTTTCCTCTCTCTCCAAAATCACAAAACAGAAATGAAAACAAAAAATACTAAAACAAAGTAAAATTCCCTCTAACAAACAACAAACAAAAACACCCCCAAACTGAAGCAAAATCATGGATCCCATCTTGTGTTGGCCCATTTCTCTTGGGCATAGAACCTGCCAGTATGATTGATATCCCCAGTGGCATTCCATTGGAGAAAACTGATTTTTCCTTTCCAAGCAGATATCAATTTCAAACACCTTTCTTAGAGCTGGGATTATGTGTCTACCTCTCCTTCTCAGCACCACAATTTTGTCTGGTTTGACTTTGCTAGTCTTGAACATGCTGTCAGTTTCTGTGAGTGCATATGTGCATCAGTCCTGTTGAGTCTGCAGTACACTGTTTTCTTGGACTCATCTACAACTTCTAGCTCTCACAGTCTTTCTATCTCATTTCCACATAGATCCCTGAGCCTTGAGTAGAGGGGTTTGATAAAGATATCTCATTTAGAACTGAATGCTTCCAAGCCTCTCACTCATTGTACCTTATCCAGTTGTGGGACTCTGTTAATTTCTGTCTACTGCAAAAAATAAGCTCTGATGAGGGCTGATGTACTGATCCCTAGGTATGTGTTCCCGTTTTAAAATCTCAGTTTTTATTGTAAACTTTGAAAAAAGCAGCTAGCAATAATCATGCCAAGGTGATGTGGGATGTCTTTCTGTATGCTGTAAATTACCATTGGATAATAAAGGGATTGTTTTGGCCTATGGCACGGCATCTTAGAAGCAGGCAGGAAATCCAAACATACATAAAGAGGAAGGAGAGTAGAGTCAGGGAGAGATACTGTGAGCTGCTGCCCAAGAGAGCAAGATGTAATGGAACACAGATAAGGTACAAGTCACGTGGCAAGACATACATTAATAGAAATGGGTTGAGTTATATTGAAAGAGCTAGCAAGTAATGAGCCTGAGCCATCAGCCAGACAACTTGTAATTAATAGAAGTTGTTGTGTGATTATTGGGACTAAGCAGCTGTGGGTAGTCTGGACCAGGCCAGAAACTTCTTTCTTTTATTTAATCTTAAAAAAAAATCTATCTCTGCTTCCCCTCCCTTCCCTCCTTCCAGTCCTCCTTCAGCTTTCTCCCACCCTACCCCCCATTCCTTACCTAAGGAAGGCAAGGAATTCCAAGGTGAGTCAATTCAGTCTGGCATATCAAGTTGAGGTAAGTACGAGTTCCTCATCCCAATATCAAGGCTGAGTTAAGTGTTCCTCTGTAGGGAATGGGTTGTGAGATGTCAGTTCAAGCATCAGGAATTTACTCTGATCATACTGCAAGAGGCTCCACAAACTGCTCACACCATTTGACTGTCATCTACCTTCAGAGGGTTTAGTTCCTTTCCCTGAAGGTTCCTCAGTGATTGTTTCAGACTCAGTGAGCTCCCAATAGCTTTGGTCAGCCATCTCTGTGGGTCTCCTCCTCATGATCCTGATTCCTTTGCACATGTGCTCTCTCTCTCTCTCTCTCTCTCTCTCTCTTCAGCTGGACTGGGAGCTTGACCTGGTGCTTAACTATGGATTTCTGCTTTTCCCTCTATCCATTGCTAGATGAAGGTTCTATAATGACAGTTAGGGTGGGCATTCATTTGATATAGGGGAAGTTCTGTTTAGGCACCCTCTCTACTATTGCTTTGAGTCCTAGCCTGGGACATCTTGTGGGTTCTTGGAGGTTTTCTTAGGACTGGGTTTTTTCTAATCCCACAGTGGCTCCTTCTATAAGATATCTATTTCTTTGTTCTCCCTCTCTGTTGTTCCTTCCACTCAACTATCTCCCTCTCTCATGATTTGTTCTCACCTCCCCTTGCTCACTCTCCATTATGATCCCAATTTAGTCAGGAGATGTTCTTTATTTACTCTTCCCAGGGGGATCCCTGCATGTCTCTCTTAAGTTCCTCCTGTTACTTTACTGTTCAGGGGTTGTGGTTTTACAGCCTGGTTATTCTTTGCTTTATGTCAAAAATCCACTTATGAATGAGTACACACCATATCTGTCTTTCTGGATATATGTTACCTCACTTAGGATGATACTCTCCAAATTCATCCATTTGCTTGCAAATTTTAGGATGCCATTTTTTTCTTTACTGCTGAGTAGTACTCCATTGTATAAATGGACAACAATTTTTAGTCTATTCTTCAATTGAGGGGCATCTAGGTTGTTTCCAGGTTCTGCCAATACAGATAATGCTTCTGCGAACATATTTGAGCTAATGCCCTTAGGATAAGAATGTGAATCTTTTGGATACACTACCAATAGTGGTATTGCTGGATGATTGGGGAGATTGATTTTCAGTTTTCTGAGGAATGACCACACTGATTTCCAAAGTGGCTGTGCAAGTTTACATTCCCACTAGCCATGGAGGAGTGTTCCTCTTGCTTCACATTCCCTCCACCATAAGCTGTTATCTCTTTGTTTGATTTTAGCCATTGTGATGTGTGTAAGATGGTATCTTAGAGTTGTTTTGATTTGCATTTCTTTGATGGATAAGAATGTTAAGCAATTCTTAAAATGTCTTTCAGCCATTTAAAATTCAATCAAATTTGGACACTCCACCCAGCTCAGGCAGAAATACTGGTCTCTGGGACCTTGGTCCTGGGACACAGCCCTTGGAACCTCACTCCCACTCACCTCTGTCCCAAATCCAGGCCAACAAGGAAAACCCCTGCAGGCCAGAAGCCCCAGTAAAACCCAGTTTGCTGGACACCCCAAGCTACAAAACTCTACCCCATCCCCCAACCCATCCCATTACCTGGCAACTTCAGCAGCAACTGGAAACCAACAGATCCTCATCAATCATCAGATTA
Source organism: Phyllotis vaccarum (assembly GCA_033318265.1). Taxonomy (NCBI): domain Eukaryota; kingdom Metazoa; phylum Chordata; class Mammalia; order Rodentia; family Cricetidae; genus Phyllotis; species Phyllotis vaccarum. The sequence continues at coordinate 75,049,186 of JARWLC010000014.1, read as the reverse complement.
TAAAACTAAAAGAGTTCCTCAATTCCTATTGGACCAAGAGCAGCTACTTGAGACCCTTAGTTCCTCAGTACCTACTGGATCAGAAGTGGCCACCTGAGACCCACTGTGTGTTAGTACCTAATGGATTAAGAGGGGTCACTGTGACACAGAATGCACCACCTCCAAGTGATCCACGAACCAAGATTGAACCAAGAGAGGCTTCTTGAGACACAGACACAGCCAGAATAGATTGCACAAAAATCAGGTCCATGAGATACAGACAAATTCTGCAGTGATCCTAAGAAGCAATGGACAAATGCCAGTGCAAGAATACTTATAACAACATAAATAACATCATGGAACCACCAGAATCAGGTGGTTCTACAACAACAGGACCTGAGCATGGCAATGCAGAAAAGGCAGAATTAAACAATATTTAAAATAACTTTATGAAGATAATAGAAGCCTTAAAAGAGGATATAAAAAATTCCCTTAAAGAAATAGAAGAAAAGACAAACAAAACACTGGAAGAGATTAACAAAAGCCTGAAAGAAAATAAAGAAAACCAAGAAAAAACAATCAAACAGGTGAAGGAAACATTTCAAGTTTTAAAAATTGAAATAGAAGCAATAAAGAAGACACAAATTGAGGCAATGCTGGAAATAGAAAATCTGAAGAAATGAACCAGAACTACAGATGCAAGCATAAACAACAGAATGTAAGAGATGGAGGAGAGAATCTCTGATGTGGAAGATTCAATAGTGAAAATAGATACATCAGTCAAGGAAAACACTAAAACCAAAAAATTCATAAGACAAAGCATCCAGGAAATTTGGGATACTATGAAAAGACCAAACATAAGAATAATTGGAATTAAAGGAGGAGAACACCAGCTCAAAGGCACATAAAGTATATTCAACAAAATCATAGAGGAAAACTTTCCCAACCCAAAGAAGGAAACACCTATAAAGATACAAGAAGTGTACAGAACACCAAATAGTCTAGATCTTCCCCAAAAGTGTGCTCACCACATAATAATTAAGCCACTAAACCTACAAAATAAAGAAAGAATACTAAGAGCTGTAAATGAAAAAGGCCAACTTACCTATAAAGACAGACCCATCAGAATAACGCCCAACTATTCAATGGAAACAATGAAAGCAAGAAGGTCCTGTTCAGATGTTATACAGACACTAAGAGACCACAGTTGCCAGCCCAGACTACTATACCAAGCAAAACTATCAGTCACCGTAGATGGAGAAAACAAGATGTTTTATGACAAAACCAGATTTAAACAATATTTATCTACAAATTCAGCCCTACAGAAAGCACTAGAGGGAAAACTCCAACCTAAGGAAGCTAGATAAGCTAGATAAACACACATGACACCACCAAAAATAACAGAAAATAACAATCATTGGTCATTAATACCCCTTAATATGAAAGGACTCAATTCACTATAAAAAAAGACACAGCCTAACATGATGGATAAAAAAACAGAATCTATCCTTCTACTGCATATAAGAGATACATCTCAACTTCAAAGACAGACACTGGCTTGGAATAGAGGGCCATAAAAAGGTTTTCCAATCAAATGAACCTAAGAAATAAGCTGGAGTACCATCCTAATATCAAACAAAATAGACCAAACTAAAATCAGTCAAAAGAGACCAGGATGGACATTACTTATTCATCTCAGGAAAAACTCATCAAGCTAAATTCTCAAGCCTGAATATTTATGTCCCCAACACAAGGGCACCTACATATGTAAAAGAAACATTACTAAAACTTAAATCTCATATCAAACCCCACACATAAATAGTGGAGACTTTAATACCCCACTATCATCAGTGGAAAGGACTACTAGACAGAAACTTAACAGTGAAATAAGGGATCTAACAGATGTTATGACTTGAATATACAGAACTTTACACCCAAACACAAAGAATATACCTCCTTCTCAGCACCCCAATGGAACTTTCTCTTAAATTGACCACATATTCGGTTATAAAGCAAATATCAATAGATACAAAAAAATGGGAATAGTTGCAGGTGACATGATAGTATGTACAAGTGAACCTCAAAATTCTACCAGGGAACTCCTGCAGCTGCTAAATCTCTTCAGGAATGTAGCAGAATACAAGATTAACTAAAATAAAACAATAGCCTCCTATATACAAATTGTAAAAGTACTGAAAAGAAATAAGGGAAACATTACCCTTTATAATAGCTGCAAATAGCATTAAATACCTTGGGGGTAACACTAACCAAAGAAGTGACAGACCTGTGAGACAAGGAACTTTAAGTCATTGAAGAAAGAAATCAAAGAAGATATCAGAAAATGAAATGATCTCCCAATACTCCTGGAAAGGGAGGAGTAACATAATCGACAGTAAAAAAAATGGCATTTTTATCAAAAGCAATCTAAAGATTTGTTGCAGTCCCCAACACAATTCTCCACAGACCTTGAAAGAACAATATTCAATTTCATATGGAATAACAAAAAACCCCCAAATTTGCCAAAACAATCCTGTTCAATAATAGAACTTTGGGAATCATCATTATCCCTGACTTCAAGCTTTTTTATATAGCTGCAGTAATAAAAACAGCTTCATACTGGCATAGAAATAGACTAGTGGATCAATGGAATTGAATCAAAGACCCTGAAATTAATTCACACACCTATGAACACCTGATATTTTACCAAGAGGCCAAAAATATACAATGGAAAAAAGATAGTATCTTCAACAAATGGTGCTGGCATAACTGGATAGTAGTATGTAGAAGAATGCAAATACATCCATATATATTACCCTGCACAAAACTCAAATCCAAGTGGATCAAAGACCTCAACATAAACCCAGCCTTGATAGAAAAAAAAGTGTGAAATACTCTTCAATGCATTGGCACAGATGACCAACAGTAGCACAGACACTAAGAACAACAATCAATAAGTGGGACCTTCTAAAACTGTGAAGCTTCTGTAACGCAAAGGACATGGTCAATAAGACAAAACAACAGCCTACAGAATGGGAAAAGATCTTCACCAATCCTACATCTGACCGAGGACTGATCTATAAAATATATAGAGAACTCAAAAAAAAACCCAAAAAAACTGGAGGTAAAAAAAAAACCAAACCAAATAACCCAATTGGGAAATGGGGTTCAGAACTAAATAGAGAATTCTCAATAGAAGCATTTCAAATGGCTAAAAGATACTTGAACTTATAAACTTCCTTAGCCATCAGAGAAATGCAAATCAAAACAATTCCAAGATACCATCTTACACCTGTCAGAATGGCTAAGATCAAAAACACAGATGACAGCCTGTGCTGGAAGGGATATGGAGCAAATGGAACACTCTTCCATTCTTGGTGGGATTCTAAACTTGTATAGCCACGGAAATCAGTATGGCAGTTCCTCAGAAAAGTGGGGTCAATTTACCCAGTGAAGGCATTCACATTCTTACCCTAAGGGCATTAGCTCAACTATGTTCATAGCAGCATTATTTGTAATACCCTGATCTTGGAAACAACCTAGATATACTACTCAGCAGAGAAAAAAGAAAAAGGAAAAAAAAAAAAAAGGATGTGGGAGATTGTGTTGTTTAATTGTAAATAATTATCCCACCCACTGGTTTAATAAAAAGCACTGATTGGCCAAAGGTAGGCAGGAAGTGTGGGCGGGGCTACCAGACTAAGAAAACTCTGAGAACAGGAATCACAGAGCAGAATGCCAGAGAGAAGTTGAAAGAAGCAGAGGGCAACCATGCTGCTGTGAGAAAAGGTACCGAGCCGCATGGCTGAACAGGAAGAATCATGGGTTAGATGACTGGTAGAGAGCTAGCAAGTTATATGCCTGGGCCTTAGGTCGATCAGCCTAAAACTATTGAAAGCCTCAGTGTGTCTCTGTGGGTCTGCGGGTCTGCGGGACTGTGGGTCTGTGGGTCTGTGGGTCTGCGGGTCTGTGGTCCTAAACCTTGAGGCTAGGCCCGGAAGTCCGGGCAAGAAACCTCATACTACAAAAGGACATTCTAAAATTTGCAATGAACGGATGAAAAAATGAACGGATCTGGAGAGGATCGTCATCCCGAGTGAGGTAACACAAACCCATAAAGACAGACTGATAAGTAAGTGGATTTTAGATGTAAAACAAAGGATAACCAGGCTATAATTCACACCCTCTTCCCCAGCAGCTAGGTAAAGGAGAAAGTTAAGAGAGACATCAATAGATCCCCCTGGGAAGAGGAAATAGAGAAGATCTCCTGAGAAAATTGGTATCATGGGGTGGCTGGGGGCAAGGGGGGGTGAGGAGAGAACAACAAAGGGAGCAACAGAGAGGGAGAGCAAAGTAGGGGATATCCTGATAGAGAGAACCACTGTGGGGTCAGAGAGAAACCTGGTACTGGGGAACACCCAAGAACCCACAGGATGAACCCAGCTAGGACTCCAAGCCATAGTGGAGAGGGAGCCTAAACTGGCCTTTCCCTGTTATCATATGATGACCATCCCAATTGTCATTATAGAGCCTTCATCCAACAGTTTAGGGAAGCAGATGCATAGATCCATGGCTAAACACCAAGCTGAGCTACTGGTTCAGATAAAGAGAGGGAAAAGGGACTGCATGAGTGGAGGAGGGACCAGGATCATGATGGGGAGCTCCTTGGAGTAGGCAGTCCAGTGCTGTTGGGAGTTTGCAGACTCTGAAACTCATGAATGAATTTGGATCCTCTAAATGTGGATGACATTGAAAGGACAATGGACAGTTGAAAGGCGTGGGCAGTTTCTGAAGCCTTTTCCAATTGGACCAGAGTCTATCCAGGAGCATGAAGTGGTTTCTGGAAGCCCATGCTTAGCAGGAAAACACCTTTCTCAGCCTTGATATTTGTGGGAGGGACTCGATCCTATCTCAACTGGATATGCGAGACAGAATTGACTCCCCTTGGGATTCCTTGCCTTCTCTGGGGAGTGAACAGTTGGGGAGAAAGCGAGGGGAGAAGGGAAAGGCTGTAGGAGGACTGGGAGAAGGGGTAGGAGAGGGAGCAGTAATGGGTATAGGGAAATTTTTTTAAATAAAAAAAAGATATAATGGAACACAGGTAAGTGATGAATCAAATGGCCAAACATAGATTAATAGAAATGGGTTGAGTTAAGATGCAAGAGCTAGCTAGCAAAAAGCCTGAGCATAGGCAGTTTGTAGTTAATATAAGCTTTTGAGTAATTATTTTATAAGCAGCTGCAGCACCACAGCACTAGGCAGGACAGAGAAACTTTGAAATAGCATCTAAACTTGAATCTGTATGGGACACTTCAATTTCAAACCTTATGATAGTGATGTGCTGAAAGGCTGCCATTTTGAAATGAAGTCGCTAATGAGTATCTGCTTCGGTTCAATATAATTTTAAACTGTTTTGTGTTCTGAACAAAATAGTGTATTCTTTCAAAATACTTTTGCTTATAACAGAACACTGGTATAGAACAAAGTGTTCTTTCTTTTGAAATTAAAAATATTTAATATTCACATGTGCATATAATGTATTTGATCAAATCTCCCTCCCAGTCTCTCCATTCCAAGTTCGCTCCCACAACTCTTTCCTCCTAACTTCCCTTGCTCTCACTAAATTCAGTTAGTGCTGCCTGTGCATGAGTGTGGCATATCTGCTGAAGCATGGGTAGCCTTTCTGGAATCACATCCCTAAAGAAAACTGACTGTCCTCCTCAACAACCATCAGTTGCCAATAGCTCTTCAGGTAGGGGTGGGACTTCATAAGCCAATCCATGCTGAGATTTGGGTTGGCTGGCTTAATCATGTGCAAGTCTTGTGCATACAGTCACAGCTACTAGTAGAATAATAGTATTAGTTTTCTCTAGGGTGTCACTTGTTTTTGGCCCAGTTAATAGTACTGGACATGACATCTCCTATAATCAGATTGGCAACTACCCTAATTGTCATCAGAGAGCTTTCATCCAGTGACTGATGGAAACAGGTGCAAAGACCCACAGCCAAGCATTGGACCCAGCTCAGGGAATCTTGTTGCAGAAAGGGAAGAGAGACTGTATGAGCAACGTGGGGTGGGGGGAAGCATGCCAAGATCATCACAAGGGAACCCAAAGAAACAACTAACTTGGGCTCATAGGAGCTCACAGACTCTGGACTGACAGCTAGGGAGCCTGCATGGGACTGACTTAGGCCATCTACATATGCACGACAGTTATGTACCTTGTTCTACTTGTGGGACCTGCCCCTAACCATTTGGCTGGTTTCCAAGAACTTATTTCTCATACTGGGTTCCCTTGCCCAGCTTTAATACAAGGAGAGGAGCTTAGTCCTACCTCAACTTGATATGCCGTGCTTTATTGACATCCATGGGAGGCCTGCCCCTTTCTGAACAGAAACAGAAGAGGGTGGATTGAAGGGAGGGGCAGGTGGAGCTTGAGGGAGGGAATGGGAGGAAAGAAGAGATGGGAAACTAACCAGGATGTAAAATAATAAATATATTTAATTAACAACAAAAACAAACAAAAATAGTACTAGGCTTGAGTTATATCAAGTGGAGTGAACTTTAAATTTAATCAGAAAGTTGTTGGTTGTCCATACACCATTCTTACCACTGTTGCACCAGTGGGAATATCTTACCAGGCCAGGTATCATTGTAGCTCACAGGGTTCACTGATGGATAGGACTGTTGATGACTTTGCTCTCCTGGTAACATAAATAAATCCTTCCTGCACTATGAAAGATAGCAGGGATAATGCTTTCAAGTAAGTAGCAGCCTTGTTTATCCACATCGTATGATTCAGACACGTGGTGTCTAGACTGTAACCAAAAGCAATGGTCATGGCCTGTAAGGTTGTAGGAGCATCAATGAGACACCATTAATTAACAACTCAGAGAAGGGTAACTATATTCAACACTGAACTTTTCATTTGATAGATGTGGTGCCTTGGAAAGGCATTGTCCTCTTGTTATATAGTAACTCCATATGTGTCTTTTAAGACGCTTCTACAGTCACAGGTTTTTATATGAAAATTCAAGTCTTGCTTTTGTAATGGTTTTTAAATTTTACTTTTAATTTTATAAAGCAATATGTGTCTGCATGTGAATATATGCATATAACTATAGATGCCCACAGAGGCCAGAGGCTTCTAACCCACCAGAACTGAAGTTACAGATGGTTGTGCACTGTCTGATGTGGGTTTTGGGACTCAAACTTGGGTCCTTTAGAGGAGCAGCAAGTGCTTTTAATTGGGGAGCTGTCTCTCCAGACCTTCTTGGTGGTATTTAATGTAGTCATCTTTTCTCATAGTCCATCTTCTGTCTGCCCTCTCATCCCATTCCTTATTAAATTCTTCCTGTCACATCATCCCCTTCTCCTGTTCTGACTACTTGGAGTCTAGCCCCCTTTTGAAGTCTTCCTTTCCTGGCCCCTAACTAGTCTTTTGCCTTTAGGGCTACTCTAATTTGAACTCGTATGTCTAAAGATTCAAAATTAGCATCATCATATGAGGAAAAATTTGTAATAGTTGTCTTTCTGAGCCTAGCTTACCTCACTCGGAATGATTGTTTCCAGTTTCATCTATTTACCTGCAAAGTTCATGATTTATTTTTTATAGCTGAATAATATTCAATAAATGAATCACATTTATGTTTGACTTTTTTATTTAAAAGTTTTTTTTACATACCAACCACAATTCCCCTTTCTTCCTCTCCTCCCACTCACCCCACAACTTTCCTCCACTCCTCCATAGGGAGTCAACAAAGTCTGGAACATCCAGTTGAGGCAGGAGCAAGCCCCTCCTTCAATATCAAGGCTGAGCAAGGAATCCCTCTATATTCCAAAAAGCCAGTTCATGCATTTGTAGTATATTCACTAAAAATAGCCTGAACTATCAAAAAGACAGGGAGCAAAGCACAGCTAATTTTCACCCAGTGAACTTCTCAGGCCGAACAGAGTAGGTCCTATCTCCATCAGTCCTTAGAGTGACTGACTCAAAGGCAAAAGGGAAGAACTTCTACCTTCTCTTGCCTTATATTTCTTTCCCTACCCAGCCATTTTACTTCCTCATTCAATATTCCTAGAGCTGGGATTAAAGGTGGGTGCCATCACCACCTGGCTCTGTTTGGCCTTGAATTCACAGAGATCCAGAGGATCTCTGTCTTCTGAGTGCTGGGATTAGAATTATGGGTCACCACTCCCTGATCTTCATCTATCCTCCGAGATTTCAGACTATTTTTTATTAAATATACCACCACATGCACTAGAGATAAATCCTGGTCCCACTGACAGAGACCGCACAAGCTGCCCAAGTCACACAACTGTCATCCACAGTCACAGAGCCTAGTTTGGTCCCATGCGGGTTCCCCAGCTGCCAATCCAAAGTCAGTGAGCTCCCAGTAGCTCAGGTGAGTTGTCTCTGTGGGTTTTTCCATCATCATCTTGACCCCTTTGCTCATATAATCTCTCGTCTCTCTCTTTGACTGGTCTGGAAGCTTGGTCCAGAGCTTAGCTGTGGATCTCTGCATCTGCTTCCATAAGTGGCTGGATGAAGGTTCTATGATATCAGTTAGGGTGGTCATCAATTTGATTACGGGGAGGTCAGTTCAGGCCCCCTCTCCACTATTACTAGGAGTCTTAGCTGGGGTCATCTTTGTGGTGAATCACATTTTTATTATCCATTGATTAGTTGATAAACATCTAGGCTACTTCCATTTCCTGGCTATTGTTAATAGAGCAGCAGTGAAAAATGAATGAGCAAGTGTCTCTGTAGTAGGGTATCTCCTTTAGGTATGTGCCCAAGGGTGACATAGCTGATTGTATGGTAGATCTGTTTCTAAATTGTTGAGAAACATACTCACTGATTTCCATAGTAGCTGTACAAGTTTTTACTCTTACCAGTATAAATAAGTGTTTGTACTTATTTAAAAAACATAGACTTTCTAACTAGATTAGGATAAAACTTCAAAAGAATTTTAATTTTCATTTCCTTGGTGGCTAAGGATATTAAACGTTTGAGAGCATATATCTCTTGGCTATTTTTACTTCTTTTGAGAGTCTATGTTCCAAGTATAATTTTTTTCTTGATGCTTAATTTTTGAGTTCTTTGTATATTTTTGATACCAATCCTCTGTCAGATGAGTAGATGATACAGTTTTTTTCTCTTTTGTAGGCCACCTCTTCTCTCAAATGATGGTGTTCTTCACTGTATAAAAGATTTCTACTTTTATGAAGTCTCAATTGTCAATTTTTGGTTTTAATGCCTGTGCTAAGAGTGTCCTGTTCAGAAAGTCTTTTCCTGTGCCAGTGAATTCAAGTGTATTGAGATTTTTGCAGAGTGAGAGAAGAATGAGACAAGGTATGCTTCTCATCACCTGTGGGGAGTGTGAAACATTTCCCGGTGGACACTTGACTTTTGGTTATTGACAACTCCATCATTGAGATCTGTGAGTTTGCTGCTCAGGGAGGATTATGCTAAGAAGCCCTCAGCCTGCTTTGGGCATTTTTTTCCTTAACAAACACCTTCAACTGAAGAAACTGGGAACCTGACGTTGTCTTTGCAAAAGGTAAGGATGGGCAGGGGAGAACACCTACCTCCTTAGAGCCACATGTAGCTTTCAGAGAGCAACTCTATTAGGGCACTTGTCAAATGTCTCTTGTCAGGTGACACCAGAATATGTAGAGTCCCAAACTGTGGCAGCCACCTCGGTGTATTACCCTTAACCATACTCGTCACTCTCTTTTTGATCTTTTGATCTTGGCTTCTTTCTAACTTAGGTTTTTCTTATTCTTATTTTTTTTTTTTTTTACTGTAAAACTTGGATTTCTCTAATCAATAGAAAAAAATCTGTCAACAATCTTTCAAAACATTTTATAGAATTGAAATATCTACCACAGCTTTTGACACAATAGACAGATAATGTTAATTGGACCATTTGAATGGTCTTAATATTGATTTAAGTTTTTAAATGCCTCTGTAGCTGTTTTATCATAATGCCATCATGGGTATCAGGGAGGTTTGGTTTTTTGTGGGTTTTTTTTCTTCTTCTTCTTCTTTTTTTTTTTTTGTAGAGCCTGCAATCACATTGCTACAGAGCTACAGAGGAATCCAGATTTATTAAATCATGCCCAAGAGTATCTAGAATGAAATCACTTCTAGTTGTCATGTTTGCTGATTTTCCTTGATGCATTGATAGATGATACTAAATACCTCTATTTAATAATTTCACTTCTTTAGTGACTCATTTTATATGTAATCTATTGGTCCACCCAACACAAGAAGGATGTTAAAAATCTACAGTGGAGTAGGTGTGCATGCATCATCCCTGACTCAGATAGGTTAATCATACTTAATTAGGACATAACCATCCTTCATATACGCTGTGCTGTGGAGCCTCCTTTCTGCTACATGCATGACTAAAACCCCCATTTGAGGTTTCCCTATAACCATCTGGGAAAACTTGGCTGAACTGTTGATGTGTGAAGCCTTCTTAAATGAAGTGTCACACACAGCATTCACTGTTGATGATGCTACGTTTGGAGGTGGATAAGGCTCTGTGACCTAAGCCATATCACTCTGACCTTAGAGTAGGTACTGCATAGTCTTTTTGTCAGTTAAACCAGTGTGTTTTATTATCTCCATTCATTTCTTTTCCAGGAGTGGAATTCCTCTATGCATATTTTTCATTTTGTTTTTGGTATTACAGTAAAATCACACCACTTCCCCTTCCCTTTTCGCCCTCATATCTACCTTTCCCTGTTCTCTTTCAAACACATGGCTTATTCTTTCATTAACTGCTGAATATAATACAATCTCACTTCAAATTCCCTGGTTCCCTGACTCTTACAGTCTTTTTGCCTTCTCTTCTGAATTGCTCCCTGGACCTTAGGTGCAGGAGTGTTTCATAGATGTATGCAATGGACTGGGATCCACAGCTCCTGTACAGACACTTGATGTTATCTTATGCTCATGGTGTCAAGAAAAAAATGTAACTTAAACTTGTGATTTTAGTAGTGTGTCCACTGACAGCATTGTTTAGGATCACAGTTTGCAGTGGCCCTTCTACTGATTCAGGAATTGAAGAAGCCTTTTCTTTACGTAAGCTGTATGTTCCTTCAAATAAGGACAGCTAAACTCTTCTCTAAAGTGGCTAATGGAAAATTTACTCATGGCAAAGATTTTTTTCTACATATTTTTGGCAGTTGATATCTTCCCTCACTCTTTTCTCTCCCTTCCTCCTTCCATCTCTCACTTTCTTTTCTTCTTTCATTCTACTTATCTGCCTACCCACTCATTTGCTCATGCATGCAGCCATATATCCATCTGTTCATTGCCCATCTACCCACCACTCATCCATGCAGGTGCATGTATTTCATAAAATTCTTTAGTCCTACTAACAATTTTCTTGTTGTTCAGGTTTTCTTTGTTGGTTGAAATTGTCTTCGATTTTAAGCCATCTGAAATTACATTCAGATGTATCTTTTTACCTGAAAGATAACCTATAAAACTAAGTGTGAAAGTGATGTGGGCCATGTGCTAATAAACTCTTTAAAAATATTTTTGAATTTTACCATAGTCTTAATTTAAATGAATAACTAATGTTAGGACTTCCAGATTGTGGTTTTAATGGTGGCAAGTGTTAAAGAACAATTGAGAGTTTCTGCTGTCCTCCAAGGCCCCTGCCTATTAGAGGAGAGGCCAGTAGTTGTGACTACTCCTGGACCATGTTTGATGTTAAATAGTTGGTAAAAGTAGACAAGATAACTAACATACTCACATAAGCAATTGGTATATATGAACATAATGTTTAAATTAACTTCTAAAGCCCATAGTATTTAGGATTTGAGACCTCTATAATGTCAAACTTTGTTATTGATTTGACTTCTAAAGATACATTATCATTTTTACTCAAACAACATGTATTAAGTCTACATATCATTGTGCTAGATTCTCATGCAGACAGGAGGGATTTAGCTGTAAGGAAAGCTTATGAACAATGCCTCAAAAGGGTCTGAAATCCCATAAGTAAGATGAAATAGAATTTCTCTTATAGAGGGCAGAATGCTCTGTACAAGTACAGGGTCTTCCTAATGAGAGTGGAGGGCAGATCTTCCTAGCTTAAGTGTAGAATGTAGGTGTTTTCCTTGTCTGCATGCAGGAAAGGTGCATTCTTTCAGTGTCATCATGTCTGATGTGTAGTTCATCTGTACTGTAATGTATATTATCTACTCTTGGCTCTGGAAGCTCATGACCTCTCAAAATGCGAAATGCAAAATGCATTTAGTCCAACTTGAGCTCTTCATTGTAACAGTCTCAGCACTCTTAATGAATGAAACTTTACCCAGCTTATTAAACATTCTAGAAATCTAATGTAAAACTAAGACTGAGAAAAAATTAATGTAATCTTTAATATTAATAGTAAAAGCCCGAAGTACAGTGAGACTACTAAGAATCAAGCTAATATCTCAGCTATGAGCCTCTACGTCCTAAAAGTAGTCAAGTCACATACTTCTGACACACAACTGAACAGAGTAAATAATCATATTCCCAAATGCATGGATGGGGAGACAAGGGAAGGCCAGACCAAAGCAAGAACAATTCCCATTGAGACAGACATTAAGTCCTGTAGCACTGTCGGCAGTCTTGTCAGTGGCTATATGATAGGGCCTCAAATAGGCTGGGGCAGCACTGTCCATATGGCTCTGCCATTTGTAGTTCCCAGAGACTCTCTCTTGGCCTCACTGCACTTAGTGCCTACAGCTTTCTTCTGCAGATGTTCTGCATCCTTGGCATCTCCAGTATCCTGGGAGATCTAGTACAGTTTGGGTTAAATCCACTCAGCTACACACTGACTTTTGGGGACCTCGCTGTAAGGAGTCTTGCCCTGTTAAACTGCCTCTTCGAGTTTTCTCTTGGATCTTTGTGTAAGCCTGGTGATCTTGTAACTCTTGATTCTGCATACACGAAAACTCAGCACTATGTGAAGTTGGACACGTTCTGGTGCCTGCTTGGGCTGTAATTGAGGTAGGCTCTGAAGTCTTGTTTGGCTGACCCTAGGAAAATGTTTCCCTTGAGTTTCCCTTTTCCAGCAGCATACCTCCAGACTTCTATCTTTTCAGACACTTTTTTTTTTTAAAGGAAAATATTTTGAATGTGTTTGCCATTTTATACCTGGGGTTTTCATATGGGGACTTTCTTATTTCCTCCACACAGGACTGCGGCTCCTAATTAATGGCACAGATCTCTTTAGATTGTAGCCATATAGTTTGGCCTGCCTTGTCTGAAACTCTTCCATGTTGTTCATGCTCTTTTCTTGCTAAATTCCTATTATTTTTCAGAACTTTCTACTTCATAGTTTGTTCTGGATTCTCATTATACATCTGTTTAAAATAAGCCATTAAAAGCATTCTGTAACCCAGAAAGACAAACATGCTATGTACTCACTAATAAGTGGGTATTGGACATAAAGCAAAGGATATCCGGGCTACAATGCACAACCCCAGAGAAGCTAGGTAACAAGGAGGATGCTAAGAGAAATATCCATGGATACCCCTGGGAAGGGGAAATAGGTAAGATCTCCTGAGTAAATTGGGAGCATGGAGGTGGGGATGGGGTGGGGAGGAAGAAGATAACAGGGAATGGGATAGTCGAGTTGGGGAGGGACAGAGAGGGGTAGCAAAGAAAGAGATTTCTTGATAGAGGGAGCCATTTTAGGGTTAGAGAGAAACCTGGTGCTAGGGAAATTCCATCCACAATGATGACCCCAGCTAAGACTCCAAGTAATAGTGGAGAGGGTGCTTTAACTGGCCTTCCCCTGTAATCAGATTGGTGGCTACCCTAATTGTCATCACAGCACCTTCATCCAAACTAGGCCCTGTGAATGCAGATGATAGTTGTATGACTTGGGCAGTTTGTGGGGCCTCTGGCTGTGGAACCAGGATTTATCCCTAGTACATGAACTGTTTTGTTTTGTTTTGTTTTTTGGAACCCATTCCCTATAGAGGAATACCTTGCTCAGCCTTGATACAGGGAGGAAGGGATTGGTCCTGCCTCAACTTGACTTTGTTGACTCCCCAGTGGGAGGCTTTATCTGCTCTGACGAGTGGATGGGGGAGGGGAATCTGAGGGGTGAGTGGGAGGAGGGAAGGGGATCCGTGGTTGGTATGTAAACACACACACACACACACACACACACACACACAATTTTTTAAAACATGCTGTAGTGTGTACCTCATCTGAGTGTGTGTGGAAAGCAAGTACCTTCCTCATTTGAACATGGTTTTGAATATCTCCATCATGTGAGTATGGAGGGCAATTGTCTTTAAAGTTCAGTGTTGATGGTGAGTGTTTATAACTGAATGTTGTGGAAGACCAGTGCTATGCTAGTTATGTTCTTAGTCTGGGTATAGAGGGATGGTACTGCATAATCTGAATATTGAGGTTGACTTTCTTCCTAATACTGAGTGTGGAGGATGAGTGTTTTGATAGTTTGGGTGTGGAGGTAAAGGTGGAGTACAGGCATCTTAGGTATCTTTCTGTCTTTGGGGCTTAGCTGTGAGGTCTCCTGAGTGAGCTGAGAAATGATGAATATGCATTGTTTCTAGTCTTGAGTGGATTGTTGGCAAACATTGTCTCTAGGGGGAGGTGTGCCAGGGGCCTCTCTCCACACAATGTTCTTTTATATGTCCACTTTGGACTACTCTTTGCATCTGAGATCACAGTAACCTCAGTACCCACTAGTTCTCACCTGCCACAGAGCCTTCCTGACCTCTGGAATTCTTTTTTTTTTTTTTTTTTTTTTTTCACTTGAAGCTGCTTTATGTTTCAGAACACAATCAAAATATCACATAATAGAACCTCAATAAAAAGACATAGTCTGCAGCAGTGGCAACAAAGTGAATGATTAGGAAATAATTCTTAAAAGAAATATAACAGATTTAGAACTCTTTTAACACATACAAAGAAGGTTTATAGCCTACAAAATCTATAATTGAATTTGTAAAGGCCTTACTTGATACAATATCTAAGATAACATTGAAAAATGAAAATACATTATGTCCTTATGAAATGTGAGAATACAACCAGAATTCAGTGGTGAAATAGGCATTAATATATCTGACAAGATTTTTTTCTTTTTTAAACAAAACAGAACAACATCCTCACTCTCCCCCATAAAAATCCAGAAAACGACTTTTATGGTACTCTCATTCAGCTCTGTTAAAAATCCAGAAAACGACTTTTATGGTACTCTCATTCAGCTCTGTTTTTCCTGAGAAGTGTGAATGGAAAGTTTTCAGAGAACTTGGAAGTTAACTTTTGTTTTCTCCTGCAAATATCAAAGACGCTCTCTTTGACTCAGGAATTCTACACTATTGCACATTGTATTTATTTCCTTCTCAGTAACTTAAATGTTTCCTTTACAAATAGAGGGACATTTTCATGATATTTAGAACAAGATCCTAAAAGTTCTCTTTTAAAATCATTTGAAAACAAAAACTCTTAAGAAGTACATGTTCTTATAGAAAATACAGTTAAACAAATACGAGAAAACAAAATTTACCCCACTCTGCCCTAAGTGGTAAGCTTTTTAATGTGTTTGCTCAGTAAGCAACTTCTAAGCTTCTGTCTTTCACCTAATTGTCACTATAATGTAAATATCTATGTGTATCTATGCACATATATATTCTCACACATATTTATAAAATGCCAATACTGTTGTGTAAAATTTTCTTGTTAATGTGTTATTATAATTTTTCTGTATTAAGTATTTTTCTTTAACATTTTAGAATTTACTTTTGGGGGTATGGATTTTTTGTGTGTGTGACAGGGTGTCACTATGTATCCCTGGTGGGTCTGGAACTCAACAGAGATCTGCCTGCTTCTATTTCCTGAGTGCTGCGATTAAAGATGTGCACCATGCGCACCATAAAACTCATCTTTGTCCCCCACCCCCACCCCAGGTCCAGCTCAAAGAAAAAAAAAAAGAAACAGAAAAGAAAAAGAAAAAAAATTATTCCTGATCTCTCTCTTATCATGAAGGGGTGTTGGATTTTGTCAAAGGCTTTTTTATCATCTAATGAGATGATCGTTTGGTGTTTTCCTTTCAGTTTGGTTTTCCTATGTTGAACCATCCCTGCATCTCTGGGATGAAGCCTACTTGATCATGTAGATTGGTCTGTAATTCTCTTTCTTTGTTTCATCTTTGAGCGGCTTGGGAATCATGGTGATTGTGGCCTCATAAAAAGAGTTTGGCAAAGGACACAGTCAATAAGACAAAACGACAGTCTACAGAATGGGAAAAGATCTTCACCAACCCTACATTGGACAAAGGACTTATCTCGAAAATATATAGAGAACTCAAGAAGCTAGAGCCTCAAAACCTAAATTTAAAAAAATGGGGTTCAGAGCTAAAAAGGGAATTCTCAACAGAAGAGTTAGAAATGGCTGAAAGACACTTAAAAAAAATTGCTCAACATCTTTAGCCATCAGAGAAATGCAAATCAAAACAACTTTGAGATACCACCTTACACCTGTCAGCATGGCTAAGTTCAAAAACACAGATGACAGCCTATGCTGGAGAGGATGCGGAGCAAGGGGAACATTCCTCCATTGCTGGTGGGAAGGTAAACTTGTACAGACACTTTGGAAGACAGTATGGTGGTTCCTCAGAAAACTGGGACTCAATTCCTAAGGATCCAGCAATATCACTATTGGGTATATGCTCAAAGGATGCACATTCGTACCCTAAAGGCATTAGCTCAACTATGTTCATAGCAGCATTATTCATAATAGCAAGAACATGGAAACAACCTAGATGCCCCTCAACTGAAGAATGGATTAACAAACTGTGGTACATCTACCCAATGGAGTACTACTCAGCAGTAAAAACAAACAAACAAACAAACAAACAAACAAACAAACAAACAAACAAACAAAAAAACCAAAAACCAAAAACCAAAAAAATGGACATCCTAAAATTTTCAGGGAAATGAATGAGGTATCACAAGCCCAGAAAGATATACATGGGATGTACTCACTCATAAGTGGATTTTAAACAAAAAGCAAAGAATACCCAACCTGCAAACCACAACCCCTGCACAGTTTGGGATTAGAAGGAATTTAAGAGAGACATCCAGAGATTCCTCTAAGAAGAGAAAATAGAGAAGATCACCCTTGGAAACTGAGGTCCTAATGAGTTGCAACCAAGAAGAGTTGGGAACAAATCTTGAAAGAAGGAGATGGCTGAGTGAGAGGAGCAAAGAGGGAGATAGAAAGAGATGGAGATCTCCATAGAGGAAGCCAGTGTGGGGTTGGAAAGAGACTGGGTGCTAGAGAAATGTTTCACAGGATGTTTCTGGCCAAGTCTCCAAACGATAGTGGAGGGGGTGTCTAAACAGGACTTCCCCTATAATCAAATGAGTAAATACCATAAGTGTCATCACAGAACCTACATCCCACAAAGAATAGAGGTGGAGGCAGAGATCCATGACTGAGCACTGAGCAGAGCTCCTGGTCTAGTTGAGAGCAGGGTAGGAGAGTCTGTATGAGCATGGGGATAGGGATTCTGAGGAAAATGCCCACAGTGGTGGCTAGCTGGATCTCTAGGGAGCTCATTGAATCAAGAATACCCACTGGAGATCCATCGGGAAAAGGAGCTAGGCCCTCCAAGGTAGGAAACTTTTGACTGGCATGAGTGGTATGTGGAGCCATGAGGGATGGGATCAGACTGTATTCCTGTGTGTGGACCAGCACCTTGGAGCCCATTCCCCACGGAGGAACACCTAACCCAGTCTTGATATTGGGATGAGTAAATCAGACTTTCCTGAAGTGGATGTGCTACACTGAGCTGGCCCACCTTGGGACTTCTTGCTCTTTTGAGAGAGGGGATGGGTGAATGGGGAGGGGTGAGGCTGAAAAGCTTACTGGGAGGGACTGGGAGGAGGGAAGGGAGAGCAGGGGGATACATTGATAAAAATGACATCTTTTTAATAAAAAATTATAATAAAGTATCAGTGAGAACATGAAAAAAAATTATTTGAGATTTTTAAAAATTTAAATCTTAGTCTGTGCCATAGCTCAATTAAAGAAGACTGTCTTGGGGATAGACCTCTAGCATCAGCATTTAAACATCCTATGGGTGATTTTAATCAGAAACAAATTCTGGGAACCCTGGTCTATTTCTTTGATTTATTAATCTGTGTTCTAGCAAAATTAGCTTCAATCTGAGTTTTGGTGAACAAACTGATAACAATTGTCATTAGGCTAAAAATGCATAAGTACCTTCTAATCTGAATCATTTGTCTAAGGGTTAAAGTTGGTGACTATCTAAATATTTTTGTTACACACTGAAACTATGAATGCATGCTGGGAATCTTTTCTCATCATTGTTGTGTGACATTTCCTTGAGAGACACAAGAGCTGTTCATCTCTGCACCTACAACAGCCCAAGGAAAAGATGTTGTCAAGTCTAACCTTGGTAAGCCATTGAGTCCACTGGGGATATTCACAGAGCATGGGTGAGAGGTTACATTAGGACATAGGTGACTTAAAGTTGTGCCATGGAACAGCTTGCCCAGCATGGCTGATGACTCATGCAGCCCCACTGAAGAGACCCTTTGTTGTATTTAGTTTGCGGGTCCCATGCCCCAGAGGTCTCGGATCCACAGACCTGCCTGGCGCCGCTTATCTGCCCGCCGTCCGACCCACAGCCAGACCTGCCGTGCCAGACCCCTCAGCTGCCCAGCCGCCCAGGTCCCCCAAAATAACTCAGAGGCTTACATTAAGTTCATGCTGTTTGGCCTATGGCTCAGGCACATTGCTAGCTAGCTCTCATATCTTAAATCAACCCATTTCTATTAATCCACGGGCCACGTGGCCTCGGCCCGTAGCTCACCCGTGTCTCCTTACATGTCGTCTCTTGGGCGGCTTCCGCGTGGTCTGCCTGACTCCACCCTGCTTCTCTATCTAAGCTCTGATTCTCCTCCCACCTATTTTACAGTACCTGCCATAGCCCAAACCAGCTCCTTTATTTAAAGATACAGTACGCACAAATATATTCCCACATTTCCCCCTTTTTCTCTAATCAAAAAGGAAGGTTTCAATTTTAACATAGCAAAATTACATATAACAAAATAGCTATCAAGCAAGAATTATAGTTATAATATCTAGTCTATTTGTATTTAGCAAAATTAAAGAAAATACTCTATCATCTATCTTATCTTTATGAACCTAAAGTTTTATATCTAATATATTTTTTAAATGACTAAGAAAAACTGTACATATAACTATTTAATCTTCAACTACATCAAAGACCACAGAAGGATATAATATTTACCCAAGTAAACCAGAAGTGCAAACGACTTCTAAAATCTAGAAAGGACAGAGATGACACCTATCTGCCTGGACAGTCACCCAAAGTTCCTTTATAAAGTTGGGGCATCCGTCTTCAGCCTATAGGCCTTGAGTCTCTTTTCATTTTAGTGAAGCAGGAAATCTGCTCTGTCCATTTTGGCACAGTTCATCTGTTGCTTCTCCTTGAGTCTTGAAGAATGTCTGACAGTTTTTTCTGTAAAGCAGGAACCTGAATGACCATTTAGGCTTGTTCTGCCAAAGTTCAGAGGTCATCTTCTTATGGAACCTGCATGTCCAGTTTAAACAGCATACTGTCAAGCAGTCAATATAAAAACAGTTTGTTCTCCAGTGGCTCACCATCACCACAAATAGATGAGATTCTATATGGAGTTTCTTCAATGCTCATCTTCCTGTTGAAGTAAATTAGTGCTGCCAGGTATAGACCTGTCTCACTGTCCAGAAAAGTCTAAGCTCTTAAAATATTTTAAATGCCATATTCTGTAGGTCTTAGAAGTATTTGAAGATTATTTATTTAATTGAAATATATCTTTGTATACCTAAAAATCTTAACTAACCTAACTATAAGTTTGATTATCAAAAGTGACTATTAACCTTTATTTCTTAATTATACACTACAATTTTAAAACAGTTACATGAACATCATATCTTAAACAAGAATAGAAAAACACATACAGCATAATAAAATTGACTTTAAATTTGTATCAATAAACCAAAATCTATACCAATGTAAAGCAGTTTAAGATTAACAGCTGATTACCTGTAAATTTAATAATCTAATTTTTTTAAAAAAGCATTTACATACCATATCCCCCGTTTTTTCTTAGAAAGAGATTGACTATGACTATTAACCATTTATAATGAAAACAAACATCTAGAAATAATATTTGGGGAATTTGGGCGAAGTTATTTATTACTACTTCCTGCTGATTAAGGGGCGTTGAAAATCTCACGGTTGTTGAGACTGGGTCATAATCTGCAGCTGTGAAGCTGATCTGGCCATCTCTTCTCATCAGAGGTTTTTTCAGGGGGTCTTGGTTGATGAAACCATATTTGCCCCACGTTGGGCGCCATCTGTTGTATTTAGTTTGCGGGTCCCATGCCCCAGAGGTCTCGGATCCACAGACCTGCCTGGCGCCGCTTATCTGCCCGCCGTCCGACCCACAGCCAGACCTGCCGTGCCAGACCCCTCAGCTGCCCAGCCGCCCAGGTCCCCCAAAATAACTCAGAGGCTTACATTAAGTTCATGCTGTTTGGCCTATGGCTCAGGCACATTGCTAGCTAGCTCTCATATCTTAAATCAACCCATTTCTATTAATCCACGGGCCACGTGGCCTCGGCCCGTAGCTCACCCGTGTCTCCTTACATGTCGTCTCTTGGGCGGCTTCCGCGTGGTCTGCCTGACTCCACCCTGCTTCTCTATCTAAGCTCTGATTCTCCTCCCACCTATTTTACAGTACCTGCCATAGCCCAAACCAGCTCCTTTATTTAAAGATACAGTACGCACAAATATATTCCCACAACCCTTCTCACTAGCAAGATGTTTGCTGGTTTTATAACTTTGGGGAGAAGACTTCTGAATCATATGAACTTCTGAACTTCATGAGCCTTGTCTCCTTAGTCTGAGGAAGAGTCTGCTTACCCTCTGGATGGAGTTTCCCTAGGGTGAAATAGCTACACAATCATGTATCTCCTATTTTCTTAATAGCAAACTAATCCCCTAGTTGTCTCCTGACAACTCACTTACTGATAAGTTTAATATCTATGTGGAATGTGGTCACTGGTCTATTTTGTTGGCTATGAATGTCTTACATCTTAGGCAAGATTTATTATAGCCCAAACACTATGATATCTGGATCTAAGAATCCATGAAGAACACATCTTTTGCTGTCAATCTGATGTATTTTTGAGATAAATTGCTCAGTAATGATACCTGTTGTAGAAGTGGGCAGGCAAGTGATGGCTGTGAATCTATTGGGAGCTGCAGCTCTGACACCTGAATGGTCTGTGGACTTAGTAATTGAAGATCCTGTGACTCAGGATGGTTAAGGGATATGTGTGTCACTGAGAGTGGTTAGAAAGTGCGGAAGGGGAAGGATTTGGAATTGAACTTATGTGAGGTCTAGATCCTCTGGTGATTCCAGATCTCTGGTTTGTCTTCTTCCTGCAAGGTGGTTGTTTTGTGATTTTATATAATGAAGCTTCTTGTTGACTACCTTACTTGGCCCAAGAAAAATAGCAAAATGAGTAGCTTAACAGTGAGTTTTGGTCTTTCATGGCCTTCTGGATAAGAGCATGGCTTGTCTTCTCTCATTCTCTAGGATAGAAAGATGGTACAAGATCAGAAGGGTCTGTTTCCCAAAACTTCATTGATGGTAAAAACCCCTTTTTCTCTTTTTGGAAAAACTTCTACAATTGCTTTGGTTTCATTAATAGTAAAAAGGTTATTCTGGAACCCAAGATACATACTCAACACACTCAAATATACACTCACACTCCATCATCCAGACACACACTTAACATACTCAGGCACCCAAATGTACAATAACACACCTTCACTCATACACTCAACACACCCAAACATTCACTCACACACCCTTAAGACACACACTTAACATACTCAAACATCAAAATATATACTCATACACCTTCACCTCAACACACAGTCAACACATTCAAACACATCTAGATACCCTCATCCTCACCCAGAAACACTCAATACACCAAAACACCAAAATATACACTCACACATGAAAAACGTATACCCTTATCCAGCCACACATTTGATATACCCAAACTTAACCCCCACCCTCCATATACACTCACAGTTACTCATTCTCACTTAAACACACTCTCCCACCCCTACACACACACCACACAAACAATCCTCATGCACACTCACCCTTACCCAAACAAACTCAAATATGAACACTTATATGCCCAAATAAATACATACTCACATGTCTTCTGTCCAAACACACACCTCACACATTTATTCAAACACACATTCACCCAAATGCACACTCACCTCCTCCCATATTCACAAATACTCAAATACACTGTTTGTTTGTTGAATTTATATACATTGGGTCTTCTTCTTTTGTAACTACCAACAGCAGCAGAGATGGTATGTTTGAATTACATAAGCAATGCCTTTCGCTATCTATGACATGAGAGTCATGTTTACTCAGCCAACAAAACAGGTCCTGGTCTGTTGAAGGGGGTGGTATCAGTTTTAGTATTTTTTTGTTGCTCTGATATTGGAGAACTAGCACCTTTAGATCATGGGAAAGCCCAAGCAGAAAGTTAAGATGTACACAGTGAACTTTCAGGGTACCAGGAAGCACCATGGATACTTAAGGATTGTCTGCATCACTCTCCCCAGAACAGAGACTGCCTATGTAGCTAGTCATCTACGTCAAAGCAAGAATGCTGGTCACTGTCCGTGGGTAAAGGAAACTTCTCCATTCAGAGTTCATCATGTGGTAAGTTCAGGTCCTAGATATGTAAAGGACAGACACTAGTGTTTTACTAAGCCCTTCTGCTCTGAAAGAGCACATGTAACTTTTCCTCTGCCACTATATCCAGGTTCCCACAGGAGAGGCTTCATACCTGCATGTCTCACATTTTGAGTTGGCTGGGAAGTTCTTAGCAGGTGGGTGGAGCACTGTGGCTAGGGTAGCAGGGCTTTTGCACTGAATCTCAAGGATTAAGACCTCAACTTACTCTGTGCTGATTTATGGGACTGACAATCTCATCACGTGTCCTGCAGAAGATGTTCCTCTCCTTGTGAGGCTTAGGAGACTAAGGCAATGGCCTGAAGTGGGTACTCTTAATTTAACCACACTTCTTAATTCCACAACAAAAGAGACAAATATTCTAATTATGTTTATCCCTAATAAATTCCAAACTAAATATAGCTCTCTTTTATAATGAGGTAGAATTTACATGACTAATTAAACATTTAGTTGTTACTAATGATTCAACATTTAAAAATGAACTTTCTCATGGCATTTGGTATATTTTTATAATGTACCAAATCTTTTTATTGCCCCCAAAAGAAAGCCCCTACCTATTAAACAATTGCTCCCTTTCCCTCCCCCTTCAGCTTCTGACAATCCTTAGCTTTCTTTATATCTCTATGAATTTACCCATTCTGTACATTTTTTTTTATAAATGGAATCATACAACATGTGATCTTTTGTATCTGTATTTTTTTTTTACTCTGTAGGATGTTTTCAACATTCATTCTCTTGCATATTTAGATATACCAGTGCTTTGCATGACTGAATAATGTTTCATTGTGTAGTGATATCTCATGTTCTTTATCTTCTCACCTTTGTACACATCAATTTCTTTATCTTTCTATCTGTATTTTTACAGTTTTCCCTCCTCTCTCTAACACACACACACACACACACACACACACACACACACACACACGCACAAGCACGTGCCCTGGATCTTAGACCTTAGGCATAAGAGCTCAGTGGGAGTTATTTTACTATACTTCAGCTTTGGATGGTGGGCATTTAAACCTATCCATTGGGGAATACCAGAAGCAAGCCTCAGGGTTGCCCCTAGATCTGCAACCAAACAGTAGCTGCACTGCCCCATGCCTCCTGTGGTTCCCATAGACAACACCCCCAGCCTCCCTTCTCCTCTTTGTCTTTGCAACCAAACACCCAACTTAGGCCAACACAGGCCATGCCCCCACCAGAAGACCAGGTAGCTGCCTGTGGACCTTTTCCGTTCTCTCTGTTCCCTGAGACCCAATCCTCAGCGTTGCTCATATTGCTTCAGCACACCATCTCCCCCTGGCCTCCTCTTTCTCCAGCCTCTAATACCAGCAAGCATTCCCTGTGAAAACACCAGTGAAGCAGGCAAACAAGACAGGTAGTACACAGATAACATACTTCCTGAAAAATTCAAATGGAAAGCAGAATCTAAGGAATAAAACCCCCACCCAACAAAGACAAACCCCAAATGAGCACCTAAAGCTATAATGACGCTAGAACCAGATGCATAGACACCAACATAAGAACACAATCAACAGCAGCCAGTGGAGTGGGTCTTCACTAAAGCCCAGCTATCCCCTACACCAGGTCCTGAATGACCTTAAAACCAACCATATAAAGATGATGGAAGTCCTTAGAGAGGAAATGAATAAGTGATAAATAAATCCAGAAGAACACAAACAATGGGAGGAAATAAATAATAACTCCCCCCAAAAGCCAAGGAAGCACCAACAAACAATTGGAGGAAATGAGCAAATCTCTTTAATTTATAAATAATAAACTAATAATATAACATCATAATATATTACAATATTAATACAATATATAAAATATAATGCTTATTAATATAATTAATAAATAAAGCCAAGATAAAAACAAAATACAATTGAAGGAAATAAAGAAAACTGTTTATGACCTGAAAATGGAAATAAAGGAATAAAGAAAGCACAAACTGAGGGAATTCTGGAAATGAAAGATTTAGGAATACAAACAAGTTATAGAGACAGACTTCACCAACAAAATACAAGAGATGGAAGAGAAAATCTCAAGTATTGAAGAAATGGATATATCTGTCAAAATTTTAAACCTAAAAAATTTCTGACACAAAATATCCAGGAAATCTGGGACACCATGAAAAGACTGAACTTAAGAATAATTGCGATCTAGGAAGGAAAAGAATCCCAGTTCAAGGGCCCAGAAAATATTTTCAACAAAGTCATTGAAAAAAATTTTAACCTAAAAAGTACCTATAAAGGTACAAAAGCATTCAGAATACAAAATAAATTGGTACAGAAAAGAAAGTCCCTTTGCCACATAATAACCAAAACAGTAAATATGCAGAACAAAGAATATTAAAAAGCTGCAAGGGAAAAAGATAAAATAACATATAAATGCAGACCTATTAGAATCACCTCTGGCTTCTCAATGGAGACTGTAAAAGCCAGAGGGTTTGGACAGATATCCTCAGACCATAAGAGATCACAGATGCCAGAAGGTACTAGAAGGAAAACTTCAATCCAAAGAGGTTAACTACTCATAAAACACAGAAAGTAAATAAAACTCAAACAAGAAAAACACACACACACACACACACATACCACCACCACCACCACCAAAACAATAATTAACAATAATTGGTCATTTATATCTTGCAATATTAATAGTCTTATCTCTCCAATAAAAAGGCACAGACTACTGCTGTGGGATTATGCTCTTGTACACTCTAAATATTTGTCATTGTAAATATTAGTTTAATAAAATGCTAATTAGCCAGAAAGTTGGCAGACAGGAAGTATAGGTAGGTGACCAGACAAGGAGAATTCTGGGAAGAGGAAAGGCAGAGAGATGCCAGCCAGATGCAGAGGATGCAAGATGAGGATGCTGCAATAAAAAAGATACCAAGCTCTGTGTCTAAATATGGATAAAAATAGGATAGTTTAAGAGTAAGAGTTAGCAAGTAGTAAGCCTGAGCCATCGGCAAACAGTTTATAATTAATATAAGCCTTTGTGTGATTGTTTGGGACTAAATGGCTGTGGGACCAGCTGAGTGTGACACAGAAAGTCTGACTACAGACTAACAGAATGGATGTGAAAACAGGATCCGTGCTTCTGCTGCATACAAGAAATGTGGGATAATAATGCTCTTGTACACTGTAAACATTTGTCACTGGTGTTGGTTAATAAACACTGATTGGCCAGTAGTCAGGCAGGAAGTATAGGTGGGATGACTGGAATAGGAGAATTTTGGAGAGGAAAGGCAGAGATGCAGATGCCAGCCAGATGCAGAGGAAGCAAGATGAGAATGCTGTAGTGAGAAAAGGTAGTAAGCCACGTGGCTAGACATGGATAAGAACTACGGGTTAATTTAAGTGTAAGAGCTAGTCAGTAATATGCATGAACTACTGACCTAGCAGTTGCTATAATATTAAGCTTCTGAGTAAGTTATGTGGTACGTGGCTGCTGAGCATTTGGGAGTTTCTGGTAGGACAGAAATTTATGATTACAAAGAAATACACCTCAATATTGACGATAGACATTACCTCAAGGTAAAGGGTTGGAAAAAGATATTTCAAACAAATGAGCCTAAGAAGCAAATTTGTATAATCATTTTAATATCTAACAAGATTGACTTCAAGCCAAAATTAATCAGAAGAGATGAGGAAGAACAATAAAATGTAACAGAAAATGTAGCAAACAATGTAAAAGAAACACTACTACAGCTTAAATCACATATTGATTGTTAACATACTAATAGACTATACTACCCTATTTTCACCAGTGGACAAGTCATCCAGAAAAAATAAATGAGAGAAATACTGGAGCCAACTGTTGAATGAAAATGAAAACAAAATATACCAAATTTATGGGATACAATGAAAGTGGTGCTAAAAGGAAAGTTTGCAGCACTAAGTGCTACATAAGAAAATTAGAGAGATCTCATGCTAGCGACTTAACACACCTGAAAACTCTAGAACAAAAAGAAGTAAGCACACCCAGGAGGAGTAGACTGAAGAAAATAATCAAACTGAGGCCAGAAACCAATAAAATAGAGACAAAGAGAACAATATAAAGAATCAATGAAATGAGTTCATTCTTTGAGAAAGTCAATAAGATAGACAAATCCATATTCAAACTAACTAAAAGATGGAAAGAGAATATCCAAATAATAAAATCAGAAATGAAAAAGATGACATAACAAATATTAGGGAAATCAAAAGAATCACAAGGTCATACTTTAAGAAATTATACTTCACCAAATTGAAATATTTAAAAAATGGATAATTTTCTCAATGCATACCACTTATCTAAGTTAAATCAATATCAGATAAAAAATTTAAATAGACCTTTAATCCCTGGTGAAATAGAAGCAATCATTAAAAATTCCCAACCAAAAGAAGCCCAAGACCAGACAGTATTAGTGCAGATTCTGCCAGACTTTCAAAGAAGCATTAATGCCAATACTCCTCAAATTATTCTGCAAACATAGGAACAAAAGGAACATTGCCCAATCATTTTATGAGGCCACAGTTACCCTGACATCCAAACTACATAAAGAGAATTACAGACCAGTTTTGCCTCATGAACACAGATGTAAAAATACTCAATAAAATAGTCTCAAATCAAATCCAAGGACACTTCAAAAAATTAATCCAACAAGTCCAAGTAAACTTCATCCCCGAGATGGAAATGAAATTCATCATATAAATAAACTGAGAGAAAAAAACTGCATGATCATCTTATTAGATGCCAAAAGCAACCTTTGACAAAATCCAACACTTCTTCATGATAAAAGCCCCAGAGAGATTATGAATACAAGGGGCGTACCTAAACATAATAAAAGCAATTTGTATCAAGCCTATGGCTAACACTAAAGTAAGGACAATAAGCTCAAAGCAAGTCCACTAAAATCAGAACGAGGCTGTCCACTCTCTTCATGGCTATTCAATATAGTACTGAAGTCCTAGCTGGAGCAATAAGACAACTGAAGGAGACCAAGGGGACACACGTCGGAAAGGAAGAAGATGAAAGAGAGCACACATTAAGTGACCCCTAAAAATTCAATTAGACAACTCCTACAGCAAAGTGGCTTGTAGGGGGATTGTGTTGTTTCATGGTAAATAATTGTCCCACCCACTGGTTTAATAAAAAGCACTGATGGGCCAAAGGCAGGCAGGAAGTGTGGGCGGGGCTACCAGACTAAAAACTCTGAGAACAGGAAGTCCAGAGCAGAAGGCCAAAGAGAAGCTGGAGGAAGCAGAGGACGACTATGCTGCTCTAAGAAAAGGTACCGAGTCCTATGGCTGAACAGGAAGAATCATGGGTTAGATGAAGGGTTGAGAGCTAGTAAGTGATATGCCTGAGCCTTTGGCCGATTCAGCCAAAAACTATTGAAAGCATCTGTGTGTCTCTGCACGTCTGCGGGTCTGCGGGCCTAAATCTGGAGGCTAGGCCCAGAAGTCAGGGCCAGAAACCTCGTACTACAGTGGCTGGATCCAAGATTAATTAAAAAAGTCAGTAGCCCTTCTATATACGAATGACAAATGGACTGAGGGAAAATTGAAGGAAACAACACTCTTTACAGTAGCCTCAAAAATTATAAAATATCCTGAGGTAACTTTGGCCAAGCAAGTAAAATACTTGTATGATTAAAAACTTTAAGTCTCTGAGGAAAGGAATTGAAGAAGATACCAGAAGATGGAAATATCTTTCATGCTCATGGATTTGTAAAATTAACAGTAAAAATGGTCATTCTATCAAAAACAATCACAGATTCAACACAATCCCCATCAAAGTTCCAGCTCAGTCCTTTACAGATCTTGAAAGGACAAGTTTCAACTTCACAAGAAAAACAAGACCACACAAACCAAAACTGAAATGGGTTAGCTAAAACAATCCTGAAGAATAAAAGAATTCCTGGAGGTACCACCATTCCTGATTTCAAGTTGCACTAGAGAGCCATAGTAATAAAAGCTGCATGGTATTAGCATAAAAACAGACCTATTCATAAATGTAATTAAATGGAAGTCCCAGACATAAATGGGACACACCTATGGGCACCAGATTTTTGATGAAGGCAGAAAAACACAATGGGAAACAAAGCATTTTCAACAAATGGTACTGGTCAAACTGGATGTTGACACGTTGAAGAATGCAAATAGATTAATATTTATCATCCTGACAAAATTCAAGTCCAAGTGGATCAGAGACCTCAAAATAAAACCAGATACAGTGAACTTGATAGAAAAGAAAGTGAAGAATAGCCTTGAATGCATTGACACAGGAGACAACTTTCTAAACAGATCAACAATTAATACACGGGACTTTATGAAACTGAAAACTTTATGTAAGGCAAAGGATACTTTATTTGTTTATTTTATTTAATTTTTTCCCATACCCCCTACTGCTTGCCTTTCCTCCCACCCTCCTATTCCTCTCCCACCACATCCCCCCATCTATTCTCTAGGGAGGGCAAAGAATCCCAAGGTGAGTCAGTTCAATCTGGCATATCCAGTTGAGGTTGGTCCATGTCCCTCCCTGAGTTGCATCCTGAGTTAGGTGTTCCTCTGTAGGGAATGGGCTCCAAAATATCAGTTCATGCACCAGGAACAAACTCTCTCCTACTGCAAGAGGCTCCACAAACTGCCCACACTATTTGACAATCTACATTTGGACGGTTTAGTTCCTTTCCATGAAGGCTCCTCAGTTGTCATTTCAGAGCAGTGAACTCCCAACAGCTCAGGTAAGTCACCTCTGTGGGTATCCTCATCATGATTCTGATCCCTTTACTCATATAATCTCTTCTTCCTCTCTTCAGGTGGACCAGGAGCTCAGCCTGGTGCTTAGTTATTCATTGCTGGATGAAGGTTCTATAAAGACAATTAGGGTGGTCATTCATTTGATTATAGGGGAAATTCTGTTTAGATACCCTCTCCACTATTGCTTGGAGTTGTAGTTGGGACATCTTGTGGGGTTTTGAATGTTTAATGTTTCCTTAGCAACAACTTTCTCTCTAGCCCCACAGTAGCCCCCTCTATCAAGATATCTATTTCTTTGTTCTCCCTTTCTGTTGCTCTCCCACTCAACCATCTCCCTCTCTCATGATCTCTTCCCACCTCCCCTTGCTCACTTCCCTATATTATCCAAATTTACTCAGGAGCTCTTCTCTATTTTCCCTTCCCAGGGAGATCTCCGGATATCTCTCTTAAGTTCTTCCTGTTACCTAGCTGCTTGGGGATTGTGGTTTATAGCCTGGTTAACCTGGAAAAGGACTATTAACCAGACGAAGCAGCAAAAAGGAATATATATATATATGTATATATATGTATATATATGTATATATGTATATGTGTATATGTGTATATGTATATGTATATATGTATATATATATATACATACACACACAACCAATGCCACATCAGACAGAGGTTTAATATCCAAAATATATAAGGAAGTCAAAAAACTAGATGTATAAAAACCAAATAATCCAATTAAAACAGAGTACAGATCTAAATAGGGAATAGAGGAAAAAATAGAGAAAATGGCTGAGAAACATTTAAATAATTTATCAACATCCTTAGTCAGGGAAATGCAAATAAAAACTACTTTGAGATTCCATCTTACACATATCAGAATGGCCAAGATCAATAACACAAGTGACAGCTCATGCTGTCAAGGATTTGAAGCAAGGGGAACACTTCACCATTCCTAGTGGGAGTGAAAACTTATCCAGCCACTATGGAAATAAATATGGCAGTTCCTCAGAAAACTGGGACTCAAATCTACTTCAAGACCCAGCTATACCACTCTTGGGCATATACTCAAAGGATGCTCAATCATACTACAAGGACACCTGCTCAACTATGTTCATTGCATCTTTATTTATAATAGCCAGAAGCTGGAAACAACCTAGACATCCCTCAACCAAAGAATGAATAAAGAAAATATGGTACATTTCAACAATGGAGTATTACTCAGCTATTTTAAAAATGACTTCATAAAATTTGCATGCAAATGGATGCAACTAGAAAACATCATCATGAGGTAACCCAGACCCAGAAAGACAAATATGGTATATATTCAGTTATAAGTGGATACTAGCTGTTAAGTAAATGATAATCAATCCACAGGCCCAGGAAACTTAGGTAAATAGGAGGGCTCAGAAGCGATGTAAGGATATCCCTGGGAAGGGGAAATAGAATAAATTTTGCCAGTGGGCTTGTAGTGGGTGGGGATAGGAGCTGGAAGGATGTGGGGGAGGAAGGAGATAGTTGGAATTGGGAAGCATTTGGGAGGTGGTGTGGAAACCTAGGGCAGTAGAAACTTCCTGGATTCTATGGGGCTGATCCTGTGAGGTCTCCTGGTAAAAGAGAATAAGAAGTCTGACCTGACTAGCATTGGTAGTTAGGCAAGTCTTCCAGTGGTGAGACTGGATTGCATTTGGCTGAGACTGGATTGCATTTGGCTAAGTTTTTGGCAGAGGGTCCTAATTCCTAAATAAGCCAGGCTGATGCTAGTAGGACAGAGGGTTGCTCTCTGTAAACTGATAGCAGGGCCCATTGCTGAGGATAATATCCACAAGCTTATCAAATGAAGGAAGATCAAGCCTTCTTCATGAAGCCTTCACCCTTAATTTTTATCTCTTGGTATGGGAACTTCTCTGGAGGCTGTGGAAAGAGAAACCTGGACACCAACCTAGCCACAAAACCCTTGACCTATAATCTGTCCCACCTAAAAGACATGCTGGGGCAATGGTGACCCAGAACTTGTGTGAGTGGCCAACCAATATCCAGTTGAGGCCCACATTAGAACCAAACACAACTGGCCAAAAAAAAAAAAATCAATGAAATGATTGCTAGTGATTGCTATATGCACCATAGGTGCCTTGTGCAGTCTTCATTAGAGAAGCTTCCTCTGGCAGCAGATGGGAGTGGGTGTAGAGACCCATAGCCAGACATTATGTGGAGAAGGAGTCTAGACTGCAGTTCTCTGTTGAGTCCCTCCACTCAGAGCTCTGGGTACCCTGGTCCACTGAATCACCTGAGCAGGGTGCGTGGGGCCTGCAAGGGTGTGCATCAGGTCCTCTGTCTATATATTATGGCTATTAGCTTGGTGTTTTGTGGTACTTCTAACAGTGGGAGCAGGTGTGTCTCTTACTCCTTTGTTCTTGGGACTCTTTTTCTTCTGATGGTTGCCTTGTCCAGCCTCAGTACGAGGGCTTTTGTCTAGTCTTACCTTGTTTTGTTCTGTTTGGATGTTGTCTCTTGGAGGCCTGTTCTCTTCTGAAAGGGAACAGAGGGGTAGTATATCTGGGGGAGAGGGGAGGTGTAGGGGACCTGGAAGGAGTGGAGGGAGAGAAAATTGCTTGGGATGTATTATATGAGAGAAGACTCTGTTTTCAATTAAAAATAATAAACATATCCATTTGATACTAGTTGCTTCAGTGAAGTCAGAGGCAAGACACATATGTTGTATCTTCACAGAGGGAAGATGTGGGTCACACAGTAGGTGAGCATAGCACCATAGATTGGAGTGTAGTATCGCATCATGAAGGGAAGACTATTTCTTGTTTGAGAGCATGCTACTTGAGCCCTGACCACCGGACAGGCAAAGCTTATTTTGGGACACCTTCCTGGTTGGAGGAGAGAGTGAGCTTAGTGAGGTGTATGGAACAGGTTTGTCAGGCAGTGGTGGGTGTAAGAAGCAGCCATAGAATGAGCGGCACTGGGCTGGAGAGCTCATGCACCAAGACTGGGAAGTTGCTCTGAGTACCAGAAGAGGTGGTGTGGTACAGAAAGGGGGCTTCTGGGTGGATACTGGGGAAAGGAGCCAGGAATCTGAGATAGAAATTCTCAGATAAGGGATTTCAGACATGGATGGTGGCATTGGATGACACTTAGAGTCATATAACTCCAGGAGCCAATAGGTCATCATTATTTTTTGGATCCAGAGCCCAACCTGGACCACAGAAGCTCTATGGGCCTCAGTTTCCCTTGTATTGTGAAGAAGTTAACTTAGGTTCTCTACATCTTACCACACTCCATATCCTGAGAGTCTCTTAGTTTATTGTCTACAGAAAGATAATCGTGTAGGGGGATTCTATCCATTTCTTTTTCCCTCCCTTTGACCACACAGTTGTTAGGACAGTCCTGACTGCACACGAAAGAGTTTTCTCAGAGAGGACTGAGATGGCATGCAAAGACCCAGTACCTATTCATCTTGTTATTAAGTTTCACAAGTATCAGGGATGCCTGCTCTGTTCTGTCTATGGGCTGGTAGAGGTCACAGCCGAGCTCTTGGGCTGAGAGACTCTGGACTGAGAGTGCC
This sequence comes from Phyllotis vaccarum, assembly GCA_033318265.1. Taxonomy (NCBI): domain Eukaryota; kingdom Metazoa; phylum Chordata; class Mammalia; order Rodentia; family Cricetidae; genus Phyllotis; species Phyllotis vaccarum. The sequence goes on along the minus strand of JARWLC010000014.1, from coordinate 75,016,002 downwards.
TATGCTCTGAAGAGAAGGAAGATGCCTTCCCACTGTGGGCCCAGTGGATAGAGCTTTAAAAATCACAGAGAACCAAGACAGCATCATGAAAACATTAGAATCTGTTCTCACAGCTAGCTGGAGGCAGTAGAACTTTTCAGTAAATTTTTCTAGAAGAGTGCCTTTTCAAACATGCCCTGCATACATGCCGTCCCCTAATGAGGATATGCAATCAGACAGGGAAACTGAGATCAAAATAGACTGAGGGAAAACTTCAGACCAAAGTTTACATGTTTATCTGCCCATGCATGATTCACCTACAGGGATATCATCAAGCATAGAGAGGAGGCATCTGCTTCTCCCTGTCTGTTTTCTGCTGCTGTAACAAGATGGCTGAGGCTAGTAATTTCTGTAGAACAAAGGGGTTTCTTTCATTTTGTTTTGTGCAGTATCTACTTGGCACATCTAGTCAGAGCTTCAGGCCTCAGCATCACATGGTGGAGGGGAGAAGAAGGAGAGAGAGAGAGAGGAGAAGGAGAGAGAACACTGGATGGGTGGATTGAGAGTGCATGACATGGACAAGGAAGCATCAATCCAATTGACCAAGTGCAAAATGGGATTAGAATGAAGGTCAGAGCTGTAGAGGCATGGAAGGGATCGCCCTGCTGAGAGTCAAGGAGTACTCTCAGAAGAGATGGCTTTCAGATGAATTTCCCTGGATGAGAAGAAGGCAGTATGGGGTATGAAAAGGCAATCCTGAAGGATGCACTTTGTAAGCAATGCAACAGAAGCAGGAAAGCCATATAGCATCCTGCATGGGCTGAGTCCGCTTTACTGGAGTATCCAAGGACTATGGATGTCAGGAGAGGACACTGAACTTTAACAAGATCATGGTCTAGATGGGAAAATGACCCATAATTCAAAATAAAAATACACATAGTGATGCTCACTTATAATCCTCCACTCTGGAGGCTGAGGCTGAGCACAGATTCAAGACCAGCTTTTGCTACATAGAAAGATACTATCTAAAAAGATGAACTCCAAGAGGCCAGATGAATCATGATGGTGGCTAGACTTTCTCTTAAAGTTAAGCAAGTAACATGTAGATGAAAGCTTATATGAGGGTTGTCTGCATGTTACACTGAAAGCCAAGGGTAAGGGTAACCCTCTATATCACTCATAACTCATATGCAGCAACCGTCTGTCCTCCGTTCATACTATCAGTGTGGCCAGGCATGGCGGTCACTGCCTCTTAGACTGGGGACATCAGCAGGGACAGACTTCCTCCCATGCTGTGTGTGGACAGATACACATTGCAAGGACGCCTATCTTGGGAAGCAAAAATGTATTCTGTTTTGGAATGTTTATTTCCTTAATTACTTTGAACTGTAAAGAATTATCTTTCAGTTTTTCAAATCACCTTTAGATATATTACTCTAGGGAGAATAATGTGTGGCCTTGGTAGATGGGAAAGTCCTGTGTCAGCATTTTGGTATCACTAGAGTTATCATTATTCCCACTCTGGGATCATACAGGAAGGATCAGTGGAAGTTACTGAGCTTGGGAGCTCGGGGTTGACAGCTATAGATCCTTACATAGTGATTCTCAGAATAAGATCCTTGCTGGTGAGAAGGAATGCTTTCTATTTATCTTCTGGTTGGGTTTGTTATTGGCATTCCATGATTTAATGTGTTGAGAGACAACTGTTGTGTGTGTATGTGCTTTTCATGTTCTGCCTTCAGCTGACAAAGACTAATTAATACTTCAAATTGCCAGAATTAGCTCTCTCTGGGCACCAGAGGGCGCCAAGCCGCAGGTTCTTATAGCCCTCATGTTTTAGAAATGAACTGGGGTTGTGGCTACTGATGTTCTGGGCTTGTTAGAATTTGCTTTTCATTTCAGGTTGTGGATAAAAGGTTCAGAGCCTGTCCTGATGGCCCCTACATCATCAGTGGCTGCACTCAGAGTCCTCTCTCCCACATTTGAACTTTAACGGGAAGTGCCAGGGAAACAACTCTCCCAGAGGCAAAGCTCAGATGCCTTTGATCCCCTTACAACTTAAAAAAAAAAAAAAAATCTTTCTTGTGAACTGTTGACAAGTGATTTCCTAAGAGCCACTAATATTTGAATGTTAGTGGCTATTTTACTGGAGAAATAAATGCAGAATGATAGTTACATAAATGATTGGATTGCTGGCAGAGCCTCAGCTCTTGATGGCAAATCCATAAAGAAAAACTTAAGATTTATATCTACAGTGGCCCAGGGTGGCACATGTCTGTAATCCTGACATTACAAAATCACTATGAATTTGAGGTCAGCCTAGTCCATGGAGTGGACCTAAAAGAACATCCTAAAGGAGCACACAGGGCCTGGTAGGTGGCTTAGGGGTTCAAAGTGCTTATTCTGAGCCTGATGACTAGAGTTTGATTTTTGAGACCCTCAGGTCTCCTACAAGCTGTACACTGATTTCAAAACATGTGCTATGGCATGCACACTCATGCATGCATCCACGTGCATGCCCACATACATAAATAAGTAAATCTAAAAACCCAAATCAAAATAGAACACCTCACTTATTACTTTGGACCTCTAGCTCTACTAATATTACTTGTGTCTGTATAGGTTACAAAGACAGCTGCCATTGAATGTGCTGAGTAGCTTTTACCCAGAAAAATTTGGCTTTCCTTGTTTTCATAAGAGTATTAAAATTAAGAATGTTTACCATGACTTGACAATTAAAACAGCAAAAAAAAAAAAAAAAAAAAGGAACTTTGGTCTGAACTCTGTCTGTGCAGTGTGAAGCAAGGAGACAACGGAAGATGTCACATGCAGTCATCCTGTAATTGGTGTGTTCCAGTTTGAAAGCATTCTTTACCCTTGTAGCTAACATAGAATACACATCACAGGTGCTTCAGACAACCATGTTAGTGCCTTTGTTGAAATTGCAGCTTGGATTATTCATTCTTTCAGATGATCCTTTATGTTTACCAAAATGCTTCTTCTGCTGAATGTCTATTCTGAGGTTAAGAGAGTCTTAAGAGTCTTGGGCAAGACTATTCACCCTTCAATTCATAAGACAGGTGGTGCTGTAGGGAGGTGACCGGTAGCTACAAGGACAGGTGACAAAGAGGAATTGGGGCCATGCTTTCAAAGCCTGTATCTATGATGGGACAGGCATATGTTAATTAAGTGAGGAAGGCAGACTCACCTGTGGGAGATTGGATAGCTGAGAGGGGAGGCAGAGGTATAAGGAGGTGGACATTTGAAACAGAATGTATTTGACATGATCTTTAGGGAATAAGATCGGGGGCTCCCACTGGGCTGAGCTCCTGGTCTACCTGAGAGCATGGAGGAGAGTCTGTATGAACAAGAGGTTAGGGATTTTGAGGAAAATGCCCACAGTGGTGGCTGGCTGGAGCTCTGGGGAGCTCACTAAATCAAGAACAAGCACCAGGGAAAAGAGCTAGGCCCTCCAAGGTTAGGCAACTGTAGATTGGAATGGTCAGTGTGTGGAACCTCAAGGAGTGGGACCAGACTGTGTTCTTGAGCATGGGCTGTCACCTTGGAGCCCATTCCTTGCAGAGGCACACCTAACCCAACATTGACTTTGGGATGAGGAAATCGGACTTACCTAGAATGGATGTGCCACACTGAGCTGACCCACCTTGGGACTTCTTGCCCTTTTGGGGGAGGGGATGGCAGGTTGGGGAGGGGATGCTGAAAGTTGACTGAGAAGGGTTGGGAGGAGGGAAGGAAGGGGAATCAGGGGGATATATAGATAATAAAATGGAGGGAAAAAAAGATCAGGGCTCCCTACTCAGTGTAGAATTCTTTGAGTGTAAAATCTCTAGATCTAAACTTCTAGGGAATAAGATGGATTGAGAACATGTGCAGCATGCCTTTTTGCCCACCCTTTGCATTCTTCTTCTTTAATTTTCCTCTCTTCAGATTTTGCAGCATGGCTGCTCAGCTTCCAGCCAGGATTATTAATAATCTTTTAACTTGTGGACAACCCCTCAAGTGACTAGTCAAGGGTTTCATGATGGGAGAATGATATAAACTCACTTGCATACTATTATGCTCTTTGGAGACCATGTCTTCACCCTGACAGTTGTGTAAAGAATGACTGTCTCTTGCAATCTCACAGTGGAATGGAGACCTACATCTTTCAGCCTGGATGGGAGGTGGCCTTTATTGTATCATCCGACATTTATTAACTCCATCAATTATTTGGCAAGAGTTGATTAAGAGTGTTCTAGGGTTGTCTTGGGCTGGGCCTTCTACTATATCACACAGACTTTGCCCTTGAGAGATCTGTCAAGCTGTATCTCTGGTGGTCTGTGCTGCCTACCAGTTGGGTGCTTCCTGACCTCTACTTAGCCTACAAAGAATGGGAGGTAGTCTTTGGCATGTGGGAGGGACCTCATTAATGAATTTTACAGTCACCAAATTTAGGTGTTGACAATGAGCTCAGGAGGAACAGATTGTAGAACTATTTCTTGTTTTAAATGCATAATCCTATGCCCGAGGATGAATGTGTGGGACTTTGGTCTAGGAAGGGGTGGTGATTCTTGCCTACTGGGCAGCTGCAAACTAGAAACAATAAAGACCAGCATGAAGCTAAGCAGGAGCCCACCTCTCTTATGAAGCTGAGAGCAGGGAGAGCTGCTAAGATCCTTAGGAACAGTCTGCTCAGTGGAGATTAGAGTACTTACAGAAGGGTGTCCAGTGGTGGGAAGCCAGAGGAGAGACGGGTGGGGACACAACAGACTTCCTGTCACCTGCAGATGGCAGGGCACTTTCCCTCACTTCCATCAGCTTCTTATCCATCTGCTGAGTCATGGACTATTGGCTGGCTCTTTGGTTGGGTCACGTTAGTGATGGTGGGTTAGAGACCCCTTTGACCAAGTGCCCACTCGAACACTTCAGGAGTCTTCTTGTCCCAACTGCTCCTGTGCAAGGCATGCATACCTAGCCACTTTGTGCATGCTGTGGTGGGAAGTGAGCCACTGGTTAAGTGGGTGCTCCCCAGCAGCTGCTGACCCATGCACCCCACTGTTGGCATGGCTGCAATCTTTAGCCCTGGGCTCCTGTCCAGGGAAGACCTGGGTCTTGCAGCTCTCCTGTCACTCTAACTCACTATCCCCATCCTGGAGAAAGCTATCCACTAGGCACCCTTGGGAGTCAGCAAGAATGCCTGGTCTTGGCAGGAAATGCGGTCTGTTGTAGTGTAAGCCAGACAGGACCACAGAGTTGATGACGGTCGCTGACTCGGGAGCTTTTTTTCCCTGTCATCCTTACTTCACCTCTTCTCTACTTCAAGAATTCCAACCATTCCAGGGAGGAAAACCACTTCAACTCTTAAGTGACAAAAAAACTGTGCCGACCCAGAGAAGGACCAGTGTCCAAAGGGTACTGTCCTTTTCTCCCCTCACACAAAGCATTCATCTAATTAGCCATTTGCTGTGGGGCAGGGCTGGCCACTTGCCTTTGTCTTACAGAGCAGGAATGTGGGTTTTGGCAGCCTATTTGTCATGGCCAATCCTTTGTGAGAGAATGTGTAGAATTTCTGTTTTGTTGTTGTTTCAGATATAAGGTTAGTCCCTACGTGGAGTCAAAGTCTAAATGGGCTCAGGTAACAACAGCAGTAGCTTTTGTCTTGAGGATTGGAGGAACAATAAAACATAGTCACTACTAAATTAAGCCGTGGACTGCAGAAGATATTTTTGCCATTAATTGGATCTAGGCCCTCTGACCTTTCCACAGGAAGCAAACTAAAGGTATAATAATTTTTATAAAGATGAGCTTTCTGTACTTCCAGTAATTTTAAAAAGAGCACTGAAATAATTTCTGGACCCTGAAAGAACTCTGACTTGACTGTTGTCGAGCGCTCTGATTTCCAAGATCTCCCCTTTCTTCACCTCCCACCCCTGCAAAGTGAGGCTGACACAGGCAATGAACTGAATGGCCACTAATTTCATGAATAAAAGTCCAGTTGAGCCAAATGTATATACCAGCTGGTGTTTTAAAATCTCCTGAAAATGTACTTACACAGAAGTAACTCATACACCTGGCAGCCACAGCATGTGGACAGTGTTGTTTCCTCTTCAGAGAGTTACAAAACTCAGGCTCCACTGTGGGGAAGAAAAAAGGGTTGCAGAGGGTTTTCAGGTTACCTGGCTTGATGAGAGAGGAGGTCACATAACTATGGGTTTTTGCATTGAATTCTGTTCTTTGCTCTACATGCTGTCTGAGTTACGGTTGGTCTAACCTACTCTACTGAATGCTGTCAGTTGGATCAAGAGCCTTATTCTTTTCTTACTGGTGTTTATTGTTGGCTGATAGAACTGAGGAGGAGCAGTGAGTTGATTCACCCTGTCACTAACATTAGGAAAGGTCAGGTTACTTCAGTGAAGTTAGCAGTGCTTAATCTATGTGTGACCCACAGTGGACATCTGCTGATTGAGTCATACAACTCAGGAGCCTTTGAGGTGCATCATATGGTGTTGGAACAGGTCATAAGTCAATTTTGTTCTTATTATAAACTGAAATGAATTACCAAATAACTTAACCTTTAGATATAAACTTGTGCTTGGTGAAAATTGTACAGATCTCTCATTTAAGGGAAGTTGTGGGAAAACTATGAACCAATATTTTGTTCTGCAATTATTATACAAAAATCTCTCTCCTCACACACACTTCTATACATTTGTTTCTATAAAATGATTAACAAACATAGATACCTCTTTTCATGTGCCTTCTTTGTGCAGCTGTGGAAAGATAATTAACAATATCTATAAAGTAGTTTAAAATAAAGACATACAATAGGCAATTATTCATACATCTGCCTGACTGTCAAAGGTTGTTTCTAAGTGAGGTCAGAAAGATGTTGACTACATGGCTGAATGCTTTGTTTGAAATAAGGATGTGTGATCTTTGAATGAAGTTACTAATGATGTGACAAAATTCTTGAAAACCACTCATTCCAGTGGCAAACTCTTAACAAAAGCCTGGCAATAACAAGTCAGTTGCAGAGATATTGCTTCGCACACACAAATGCCATGCCCCCTCCTCTCTGTATGTATATCTGTGAATCTATGAATACTTGTTCCATTGGGTACATGTGAAGGCCAGAGGCTAATGTCATGTGTCTTCCTCAATTGATTCTTCATCATATTTTTTGAGGCATGGTTTCTCACTGAATTTGGAGCTTGCCATTTTGGCTAGACTGGCTGGCCAGCAAGACCCAGGATCTGCCTATCTCCACTCCCTAGTACTGGAGTTACAGTGGTGTATGGCTGGTTATGCCTGGCTTCTATGTATGTGTCAGAGATCTAAACACAAATTCTCATGCTTGCTCAGTAGGCAGTTTGCTCACAGAGCCATCTTCTCAGGCCAAACTGGAGCTTTGCTTCAATAGTACTGAATAAGACAAACCATAGTGCTGTTTGCCCAGGACTTTGTCACAATCACATGCGGCATAGCTGGTAGTTTCTATGGTAAGGTGGCATGCTATTTCTCTCCTTCTCATTCCATGGCGTAAATGGTGAATTACCTAAAGCTTTCACTGCAGGCAGCACCTGAGCCCCATCACTCCACAAGGACCTCCTAGAGAAGAGGTGTGGTCCAGAGGCCATGGGTGTGTGGGCTGAGCTGGAAAAGCAACCCACCTGTCTGAACTGATGAAGGGAGGCTGGGATGGAGCAGTTACTTTGTTCTGAAGTTCCCACTCTAGTAGACTGCATTGAGAGCCCGCTCTTTCCGACAAAGGGCAGACTTCCCTCCATGTGGCTTCTGTATTCCAAGCTGAGCTGAGTGAACTACTGTGATGTGAAAAGTAGGAAGACAGTATTAGGATGGGTCTGTCTGGTCCTGGGGCTGACCTTTATGTTCCTTTGGCCTCTGGCGCCAACTGATGTTCTTGTGTTCTTCTGTAATCAGATTTTGTAGGTAACAGGAGCTGTGGCCTTTTTGAAAATAACTTGAGAGAAATGTTTTTTAGCAGAAAACTGGAACCACTTCTTCTCCTATTTCTTCTAGCTTAGGTGGAGGGACCGTTCAGTACTTTAATGAAGCCTGATTGACTTGGGAGTCTTAGGTAAAGGTTTCACATTCTAGTTCTGAATTTATTTTGGCTTTCCAGGTGTTTGCCTATGTTCCTCGGAGCTATTGAGCTCTTTTTTTTTTTTTTTTTAATTTCTATTTACTTACAAGGAAGGAAGCAAAGGCAGAATCCAACTTTACCACTTCCCTTTGCTTCCCCTGATGCCCAGATATGACTCACTTCTGGCCTAAAGGCTCTATCTCTTGTCTCTGTCTCTGTCCTCACCCCCCACCTGATACTAGTCCTTGAAGCTCCACAGTTTTCCCTCCTGTCATGTGATGGCTGAACCTGTGTCTCACGCATGTTTCATTGTCTCTAAAATTGGGCCTGCTTTTTCCAAGGCCGGGAGGAAGGGGGCCAGCCCGGATCCTCCGCTATGCTCCGTTTCAGACTGTTGGCATTATGAAAACAACAATCTTGGTTTGAAGGGAGATAATCGGAGCTTATTCTGATTAAAAGGAAGCAAAGTATTTTAAGTGGCTGGTGGGTGAGGGGAAGGCAAGTAGCAGTGGTATCTGATAGGTGGGATCTTAGCTGGTGTTGACAGCTGAGGTTTAGAGAAAATGCTGGGAGCAAAGAATGTTATTCTCTTCCAAAACATCCAGCTATTTGTTTGAATATTATGGGCATTTTTCAAGAGGAGTTCTCAAACCTGTTTGGACCTTCAAACATGCAGTTCTTCAGTTCAGGTTTTTGAAGCCCTGTGAAATCTCAGTAGTACTGATAACTGGGTCTTTTATTACACAGAGTACCCTATGAGTAAAATTTGATGGTGCTGTTCCTACCAAATTTCCCAGCTAGAGTTGAAATCTACATCTTTTAAAACTCTTTATTTTACATATTTTAAAACTGATTTATGTTTTTTGCTAATACTCATGACATAGTGATTTATAGAGAACATGGTAAACCAGTCACTCCCAGCTCATTAGGATAGCCCATGCTCTGTATATGCCTGCCACGTGGATCTCCTTTAATGATGTTAGATACACATAAAGGAACAATAAAAAGTACTTAGAAAAAGGCCTTCTTCTCTCTTGGGCATAATAACTTGACTCTTTAATTTATTTATCTATTTATTCACTCCCTCCCTCAGCAGACATGGGAGGAAGGGTCTACTTTCCATGCCAGATAGTTTTGGTATCTCCAGTTATATTAAATGTAGAAAGGCCAAACATGGCTTTAATAGAATTGCCTTTCTTTTATGACAGGACAATAGTAAATAAGCAAATGAGTACATTATCCACCTCAGTCAGTGAGGTCAGTGTCCTGGGCGATCCATTGTAGCAGGTTTGTGGATAGGATGGAGGCCTGAGTATGGCCTGGATTTCACCAGACAGTTGCTGAGGGTATGTGCCAGGGTTATGTGCCACCAAGGAGGCTAGGGGAGGGGCCTTAGGCCAGGGAATGGATGGGCTGACAGAGTGAGCAGCAACTCCAGATAGAGGGAGACAAAGATGTAAGGAGATAGGGGCCTTTTGTGTCACACAGGGGAGAAGAATTATCTGATTTATGTTTGAAAATCATGACTTTGGTTTCCATTATTTTGATTTTGGCAAAATACACACAACATAGATTCTACCTTTGCTACAATTTCCAGTGCATAGTTCAGTGATGTTAGGATATTTGTTTGGCTGGGTAGCCACCATATTGTCCATCTCTAGGTGCCCTTACATTCCCAGACTCAAACTCTGTCCCCATTCCCCTGGTGCTACTTTCTGTTTTCCATGGACCATTTTACGTGTCTTACAGTGGTGAACACTGTAATGTAGTACTTGTCCTTTGTGACTGGCTTATTTCATTGGGCATTGTATGCTGTGGCATGTGACCAATGTCTATTTCTAGGGATGGAGAAAATTGCATAAACAGATCACTTACCCATTCATGTGTCTGTGGATGGCTGAGTGCCTACTACCTCTGACCTGTCCGAAGTATTTCTACAGCATCACTTGGAGTCCCTGTTTTTCCCTTTGTGACTAGTATGTCAGGCAGAGTTACAATGAGAAGTGCTCAACAGTGGTGGTCTCCAAATATGGTTTGAAAGAGAGAGCTGCTGGCTGGAAGGTATTTTCTTTGTGGAAATGGATGTGGAAGTTGCAGAAAGCTAAAGACCTATGGCTGGGCCTTTGCAGTCTGAGATGATCCCTAGATATTGCGGGGGGAGGGGGAGCAGCATGTAGACATATGAAGTCGAAACTCGGGGAGTTCCTCTATGTAAATACAGGCAATTGTGTGACAAATGGTCTTCTTTTGGATATAAGACAAACACACACACACACACACACACACACACACACACACACACACACACACACACACACACACCTTAGCAACATTGGACCAGGTCCTGGCCTTCAAATACAACTAGTGGAAGAGCCTAGAAATATGCAGTACCGGGAGGCATGACTTGTTGCTTAGCAGCAGGTTACAAAGAAGCTCTTCCACCCTATTCCACCTTTGCTCTTGATATTTTACATTTTCATGTATCTCTTGAGCTTGTTCTTTGCTTCCCTATCCAATTCTGTCTGCAACAGGCACATTGATCCCGGGGACCAGCATCTCTCATTCATGAGGTCCTTAGCAGTTTCCATTTTGCAGTCACAGTGATGTCCAGACAGTGATGTCCAGACAGGAACCATGACATATGATTATCCGCAGGCTTCAGTTCAAGACTGATGACTAAAATCTTGTCCTTGTCAAGTCTGCAATTAGATTTGGCCTTCAGGCATTTCTTATGTGAGAGTAACAGAACACCATCAACCAGCATAGTATCCTTCAACATGAATCCTTCTTATGGTTAGAGTAATCTCCAAGCCCCAGGAAGTGGCCCATGCCTCTTCTCAGCACTCACTACAGCTTTTTCCAGTTTTACTTTTAAAGATTTAATATGTGTGTGTGTGTGTGTGTGTGTGTGTGTGTGAGAGAGAGAGAGAGAGAGAGAGAGAGAGAGAGAGAGAGAGAGAGAGAGAGAGACCCAAGGAAGCCAGCCAGAATTGGGTATTGGATCCTCTAGACCTGGATTTACAGGCTGTCCAATGGGTGCTGGGAAAGAGCAGTGTGTTGGCCAATTTTATGTCAACTTAACAGATGCTACAGAGGTCTTTTAGAAGACAGAACTTCAATGGAGAAAATGCTCTCACCAGATTAGCTCATGAACAAGCCTCTGGTGCATTTTCTTGATTGATGGGTGACACAAAAAGGTCCAACCACTGTGGGTGGAGCCACCCCTGGATTGTTGGTCTTGGGTGCTATAAGGAAGCAGTTTGAGCAAACCATGAGGAGCAAACCAGTAAGCAGCATTCCTCTGTGGCCTCTGCATCAGTTCCTGCTTCTGGATTCCTGTCTGCAGTTCCTGCCTTGGTTTCCCTGGATAATGAACTACAAACTGTAGGAAAAATAAACCTGATTCTTCCTAAGTTGCTTATGACCATGGTGTTGTATCACAGCAAGATAAACCCTGAGACAACCTGTAAGTGTTCTTAATGACTGACTGTCTCTCCAGCTCTTCTTTTTCCTGTTTTAGATGACATCATAACAGCCAGAAAGTCTGTCTTGCTTTAACTACTCCCACCTCTACCTGCTGTAAGTCTTTCCTCTTTCATGGGCAGTCCACGATCAACCCTTTGTGGGTCTCTTTTTACCATTGTAACCCGTGCTTATGCTTCCTTTCTAGGAAAGCTCACAGCATGTTTGGTCAGCACAAAGCCACCTGGACATAGAATCTTGTGATTTTTTTGTTGGACTGTTTTGTTTGCCTGCTCAGATGATAGGGACGTCTGTGGCTAGGGGCAGTTCCTGTTGTGTTTGGTCCCCTATTCACTTTCTAGCCTACTAGTGGATAGGTAAGAGGGAGCATTTTTGGAGAAGGTATAGCTTTGCATTTTGTACATCTTATGTCCTGTGCTATCTCAAGTACATAGTTTGTTCTAAGAGAAACAAAAAGCTCCTGGGGAATGTATCCTATCATTTTGGCCATTGTGGTCTATCTTGATGCAAGTAATGCTAACTGATGCTAAGATGGGTGCTCAAATGTCAAGATAGAACTCTGTCATAGTCATGTTCCCATGTGGTTATGCACTCATGTGGCAGTTAAGCTATGGACTAGCACCAGAGATTTGGAGCTGTCCTTTAAGACCTGTATTCTAAATTCAGGAGAGTTCTACCCCTATTCTCTGCATACTTGTAAGTTTTTCCCCAGGTCAAATGTTTAGAAACTAGGGCATTGGAGGAATTTGGTTTTAGTTGGCTCAAGTATTAACAAGCAATGTCTGAGAAGCATATGCGTATTCTGTTGATCTGGAGCAAATGTGAAGCCTTCTAGATATCTGGTAGAGAACTGTGGGGTGCAAGTGCAGAGGCCAGAACTTCTTCACATTGCATTGAATGTGACCCTTGGCCTGAGCCTTACCATGGCCTTGTGATATGGTACCCCTGGCCTCTCAAGGACTTATTTCTTCACTTCTTCCCACCACACTAAGCCTTGCAATGGTCCTGTGAGGTGGTACCTCAGATCCCGGGAATGAATGACTTACTGTGTTGTCACTAGAAAATGCTTTGGCAGATGACTCTTATTAGCCTTGTCCCCCAAGGGTACAAAAATGCTGTCTTCATTAGGGCTTTATTGTTATGAAGAGACACCATGACCACCATGACTGTTATAGAGGAAAATATTTAATTAGGGCTGGCTTACAGTTCATAGGTTTATTATCCTCGTGTTAAAAAGCATGGTAGTATGCAGGCAGGCATGGTGGTGGAGAGGGAGTTGCAAGTTCTGTATCAGGATCTGCAGACAACAGAAAGAAACTAAGACACACTAGTCCTGGCTTGAACTTCTAAGATCTCAAAGCCCACTCCCAGTGACACACTTCCTCCAATAAAATCACACCTACTCTAACAAGGCGACATCTCCTAATGGTGCCACTCCCTATGAGCCTATGGGGACCATTTTCTTTCAAATTACTATTTTCTACTCCATGGCCCCCATAGATTTGTAGCCATATCATAATTTGGAAATGCATTAACTTCAACTTTAAAAGTTCTTGTAGTCTATAACAGTCTTTGTTCTGCAAAAGTTCAAAACCTCTTCTGAGTTTTATGTCAATCTCTTAACTGTAATCCCATATAAAATCAAAATTAAAAAGCAGACCACATACTTCCAACATATAATGGTAAAGAATATACATTACTGTTTCAAAAAGAGGAAATACTGGACCAAAGCAAGACCAAAAACCAGCTAGGCAAACTCTAAACTTTGCATCTCTGTCTGATGTCAAAGCGTTCTTCAGATCTCCAACTCCTTTCTGCTTTGTTGACTGCAACACACTTCTCTTGGACTGGTTCCACTTCCTGTTAGCAGCTCTCCTCAGCAGGTATTCCACGGCAGCTCTGGAATCTCCAATATTTTGGGGTCTCCAGTACAATCCAGGCCTTACCTTCACAGCTTAACACAATAGCCTCTCTAGATGAAGGCAAGGATGCTCTTGACACATAACTGGCCTCAGTAGCTTTGTTAGTCTTAGAGGAAGATTTCATCTATCCTTGACTATAAAGCCAGAACCATGTGGCTGAAGCTACCAAATTCTGCTGCTTGCTGGTGCCGGAACATGGCCCTCTGGTTAATTACATCTTTACCAAATTTCTGTTTGACGGTTTTCTTCACTGCCTAAGTTTGGCTGTCCTGAAACTGGATGTAGACCTGACTGGCCTCAAACTCAGAGATCTGCCTGCCTCTGCCTTTGGAGTGCTGAGATTAAAGTCATGTACCACCATACCTGGCTCTAAACTTTTCACAAGTTGGAAGCTTAGCTGGGTGGTGTCTTGTCCTGAGGTGACCACTCCCTTTATTCCATTTAACAACAGGCTTCTCTTTAATCTGTTAATCTCCTTGAACACAGGGTTTAGCACTATTCCACTTTCTGGTGCCCCCTTTCTCTTTAATTGTACATTTTTGTAATTTTTTTCTTGTTTAGCTTGTTCCTTTTCATTATAAATCTGCACAACTGTGGCAACTAACAACCAAGTAATGTAGTCAATACTAGGCTGTCTGGAAATTTTCTTTGCCAAAGATGTTAATTCATAACTCTTCAATCTAGCCTCTAACAGATTTTTTTTTTTTTTGACAAAGGGAGGAAGAAACCACATTCCTCACCAGACAGAATTTCTTCACAAGAACAGTCTCTAGTCCACATATTAATATTCTTCTCTTTTGAAACCTCTTGAGGCAGTCCCCACAGGTTAAACCACCCTTAGCGCCATTGTCTTCTATATTTATACAAGGATGGCCCATTATACCTTACTTAAAGCCTTCAGTTGCTTTTCTAATTCAAAGTCCCAAAGTCTACATTCCTCCAAACAAAAGCATGGTCAGGCCTATCACAGCAGTACACCAGTCCCTGGTACTGACTTCTGTCTTTATTAGGGTTTTATTGCTGTGAAGAGACACTATGACAATGACAACACTTATAGAGGAAAACATTTAATTGGGGCTGGCTTATACTTTAGAGGTTTAGTCCATTATCATCATGGCGGGAAGCACGGAGACATGCAAAGAGACATGGTTTTGTAGATTTGAATCTGCAGCAGCAGGAAGAAACTAAGGTACACTAGGCTTTGCTTGAATTTCTGAGAGCTCAAAGCCCACCCCCAGTGATACACTTCCTCTAGCAATGTCACACATACTTCAACAAGGCCACACCTCCTAATGGTGCCACTCCCTATGAGTCTATGGGAGCCATTTTCTTTCAGACCACCACACATACACAGAGCTTATCTCTTCCTTGTAGAAATGGTGTCCACAAACCGATGGGGCAGGTGTACAAAACCTTGGTGTTGTGCCCACTAAAGAGACCTTTAAAGAGCTGGTCTGGCTTCTGAACTTATAGAGACTGAGACCTCCTTGCTTCTTGCTTTTCCCCTGGCTTTGACCCTAAGGCATCCTGCACATGACCTACATGTGATCTTCATTTCAGCATTTGCTTCCCAAATGGGGTTCATTCAGACAGCCCCAAAGGTATCTTCCGACTGATGGTCTACTGCCCATACCTTTGTTTGTCTGCATGTTCTTGATAAGACACAATCTTGTCTCATGAGCCTATTTTCCTCCAGAAATAATCGCAGAAGTAGACAAATTGTACTGACTTGTAGCCCATTTTAGATATGGCAGTTGGCCTCAATTAAGTAAACTAGACCCTCTGTGTGTGCTCATGGGTTCTTGAACACATCCATGTGACACCGTCCATGGTCTGCCTTCAAGATGAGACTGGAAACTACTCTCTAGAGTTCATGCTTTACACCACAGGCCATATCAGCCAAACCAGCTCCATCTGGGCTGGAGTTCTGCAAGAGACCCAGAGTGTTATGCCAACCTGCCACAGGACTAGCGCCACTCTATAACACTTATTCTCTAGGCTTTAGTTTGGAGTTGTTAGTTTTTCTTATTTGATATGATAGCTGAGTGGTATGTGCACATTGCACATACCTTGAAGGCTAATCAGGGTTTTAAAAAGATATGTTCAGAATCCTCACACATCCTAACCCCCTGCCTGGTTGATAACTTCCTCAAAGAATAAAGGAAGCCTGTGAGGTTGGGCTGGTCCAGACTGTGGGCAAGTAGAAATGCCTTAAATGGTCACCAAGGCAAGGTAGGCTTCTGCAAGAATCTTTTCAAGAGGCTTCTGGTTCCCTGGGTACTCTATACTCAAACAGTAACCTAACAGGGATCAGCTTGCATGGCAGAAGTCATCTTCCAAGGGTGAGTAGAGTTCTCCATTCTCCAAGTTTTATTTAGTAACCTCTCGTTACAAAGCTACATTTCCCCCCCTCTAAGTGAGAAACAACCAGAATTCTACCTGGAGTTAAACCTAAGTAAACAGTGATGTGCACAATGGATTAAGGCAGCTGAAACCTGAGCAGGCCCCACCCTTAGCAAAGGGCCAAGCAGCCAAGTTTGCCTTTGATGCCCTCACCCCTCACTGGCTCCACCTGCACAAAGACCACTCTCCCCACAGTTGTCTCCATGAACTTCAAAGCTGGGACTCCACCTACAGACCAGCTCCACCCAGCCAGAGATGCAGGCAAAGCCTTTCAAGGAGCCAAATTAGCAGCTTGGAGAATCAGTTTTAGTTTCTTCTTGCTGCTAGTTGACTTTGAACTCTGTATCACAGTTTTCCTTCTATGTCATTGGCTTTGAACTTCAGTGCTTCAGTGCCTGAATTATCTCGTTATAACTGCACTGACACCTGCCAGACAGCCGCTGGAGCTCCAGTTACTCCCTTACTTAGACAGTGCCCCAGTCCTTACCCTACTGTCCAAGAGAAGCACATGCCTGTCCTTCCTATCTTTGAGTTATCTCGTTAATATTAAACTGCTGGGGGCTGGAGAGACGGCTCAGAGGTAAAGAGCACAGGCTATTCTTGCAGCGGATCCAGGTTCAGTTCCGAACACCCACATGGTAGCTCAGAACCGTCTGAAACTCCAGTTATAGGAAATCTGATGCCTCCAAGGGCACTAGGCACACATGGCACCCATATTTACATTCAAACAAAACACTCATATGCATAAAATAATAAGTAAATAAATAAAAACCAGGATACTAGAGGCTGGAAATATTGCTCAGTGTTGTAGCACCTGTGTGATGTGCATAAGGCCCTGAGCTCAATCTTTAGAACCACCAAAATAAATGAGAGAGAGGGAAAAGGGAGGGGGCAAGGGAAAGGAAGAGGGGGGGGGAGTGGAGAAGGAGGGAGGGGGAGGGAGGGAGAGAGAGAGAGGGAGGGAGGGAGGGAGAGAGAGGGAGGGAGGGAGAGAGAGGGAGGGAGGGAGGGAGGGGGAGAGAGAGAGAGAGGGAGGGAGGGAGGGAGAGAGAGAGAGGGAGGGAGGGAGGGAGAGAGAGAGAGGGAGGGAGGGAGGGAGGGAGGGAGGGGGAGAGAGAGAGAGAGAGAGAGAGAGAGAGAGAGAGAGAGAGAGAGAGAGAGAGAGAGAGAGAGAGAGAGAGAGAGACTCCTTCAACGATTATTTTGGGGCTGCAGATGTAGCTCATAAACAAACTGTACAAAGTTACAGAACAAGAGCATAGGTTTCAAGAACAGCATCAGGAAAAGACAGAGTCCTTCAGGCCTGTCTAGGACTGGGGTTTTCCCTTTCCCAGTTCATTGAGGGGGATGGCCCCTACCTTTCTTGAACCTCAGGCCTTCTAACTCACCATGTTTTCCTTTTCATGGTAGCCTGATAATTATATCAATGCCAGCTCATTAAACTGGCAACTGCTTCCAGTAAATGAGTTCCCAGGGCCTGTCTTCATGGGGATTTAGGAAGAAAATAATTTTGGAAGTTTGCTTTTCTTTCTACAGAACACAGCACTGCCACTTTGTCAGTGTGACTTGCGAAGCCTGACCCAAGTACACATGGATTGTGCACACACACCTGAACATTTCACTTACTAAGTATGGAAAACACAGTTGCTGCTTGTAAGTGAAATAAAAATGAACAGTTGTCTAAACTGTGTTCTTGTTGAGTGCAGAAATGTTTGAAAGCCCACATGAAACTCCCACATACAGTTCTTAAGTTAGACCTGTCCTTAACCCCTGGATGCAGACCGCCAGCAGCAGAAGTAGACTTTTCATTGGGTAAAAAAGGTTCTTTGGGTGGGTCTGCAGCTAATGTGATTTCCTGTTCATAGAATGTGGTGAGTCCTGATTCCGTGGCATTGGGCAGTTACCTCCTTTTAGCCTTGGTCCAATACTGTCCCGTGACTTCCCATGACACTCAGTGCTGAATGTGTGGCCCATTTGCTTCCTTCCTTCTCCACGTGGGAACATTGATATGGCTCTGTCTGATGATATAGTCTGTTCTATGATTGATTGTTCTCCCAAGGGGACTGTCCTTCCCTCTTGACCCTGTGCAGGGATCTGGGCCTCCAGTGTCCCCACCCTAAGTGTCTCTTCTTTCTCCCTCGTCTCCTAACTCTCACCATCCTTTAGAGTTCTGGCTGAGCTCCCTGTTTGTGCTTCTCATACACATCCAGGGTATCTCCAGCGGCCCATACTCCACTGGATTGTTCCTCAGCTCCACTCACGAAGTGACAACTCCTTCAGGGCACGGACCATAACTTGAGTTGTGTTGTCAGCTCCATAAAAATCCAACTTATACTCACAGGGGCCTTCTTAAGGGAAGGCTTCCCTTTCTCTATAAAAGAGACGATAATTCATAGCTTCACATCCACAGGGCAAAGATGTGAGTAGAGAAGACTGTCTCTGTTTAAGATGGATTGGCATTTTCCCACATGGAGTTCACTTGCCATGGGCTCAGTTTTATTCTGCAGCCTTGTCTGTGCTCTTCCTTCAGACTCAGCTGCCTCTCTCTACCTCATCCTGTGGTTCACTTCAGATTCAGAGCAGCAGCTCCTACTTCCTTTGCTATTGATGCTTGGCCTCTTGTTTAACTCTCTTCATCTTTCATGGCTCCAGTTTCTAAGCCTTCACTGCCAGCTGTGTCAAGGATTTGTGACATGGAAATTCTTATCTGTTAAAAGCAGGGTGAACAGTAGTTAGCTGGTAAACAAATCACATCAGAGCTGATGATCTTGAAGTCCTGTCTAGAAGCTTAAACCAGGGATGAATTCTGATGGCTTGCTATTGGAATAGTAAAGGGACTTCAGGGGTATTGAAGATGGGATGAGAAAGGAAAGCTCCTGGTGCCATCATGTCTAGCTGACAGTGGCATCTTTTGGCATCCTATGTGTTAGCAATCCCTTTCCCAGGTAGGATTTAATGTCATGAAAGCCAGAGAATGTGCTTTTCCCCACATGAGTCCACGGGGACTGTGGATATCAGCGAGGGTTACTGGGTGAGTTCTCCTTTCTGCCTGGGGAAGGAACACATTCCGTGCGCAATACCAGGCAGAAGCACCTGCTGATGTCACCCACCACCCAGCCCGACTGCTGTACTCCCTCACCTGACATTATACAAGTCTTCCCAAGGGTCAGTGTATGGGTGACTAGTGGAATTAGGAAGACAGATCCCATCCTTGCATTCTGAAATCCCCTTTCTCACTCAGCTTCAAGTACTTTTTGCTTCCTTCTCCCAAGGTGAGGGCTTCATCCAGGACTGGCCTCATAGTCTTTCTGCTGTGAGCCCTCACATCATGGTATTGCCATCACTACACTCTTATGGCAGTACGAACAGTGTACATTTCACTTTTATGCACATACAAGTGACATAGAAGCCCCACAAAAGTCACTGTTGTACTCTGTACTATGAAGATGGTGCCATGGATTTTAAAACCTTAGGCTACATATTTCTTTGTCTTTAAAATATTTGTGTGTGTATGTATGTATGTATGTATGTATGTATGTATGTATGTATGTATGTATGATTGCATGGATGGATGGATGGATATTTATGTGTGAGTGTCAAGGTGTGCCACTACATGTGTGTGGAGGTCAGAAGACAGCTTCTCACTTTGTTTCAGACAGTGTCTCTTCTTTGTTGCTTAGCAGGCTTCCAGTTCCCAGGGACTCTTCTATTTCTGCTTCCCATTTCATCATATAGCCACTGGGATTCCATACAGGCTACCACACCCATGTCATGCGGGTTCTGAAGATTTGAACTCAGGTCCTTATGTTTTCATGGCAAGCACTTTACTTTCTAAGTTGTCTCCCTAGCTCCTACGTCTGTACTTCTTCAGGAAAAGTATACTGAGTTCTGTAAGCTGTTACTACTTTTAGCAATTTAGCGTTCCTGGACTTAGAATGTTCCTGAGCTGCTCAGTTGCCCTAAGTGGACTTTTAAGATATTGGGCTGAAATCTTTAAGGGAGCTTCCAACACCAAATGGGGTTCATTCAATTACGCAGCACTTTAATGTGACCAAAAATATAGGAGATCAAAGTGTAAACCTTTCTTCCTTCATGTTTATTTGATAATTGTGAACCATTAAAAAGATGGATTTGCTTTAAACCTCTGAGGCCATAAACATCTCATCAGCCTCCTTTTTGCCACCCTGTTGGTAAGAAGAGCAAGTGTCTCTGTTCTCAGGGACACAGTGCTATAAGAACAGAGCCCAGACCTGCCAGCTTGAGAGTTTGGACTCTTACTCTCGCCTGTCATTAGCTTGCTCTTTGCCTTTGGGAAAGTTTCTTAACCTTGCTGAGCCTCGATTTCCTCATCTGTAAAGTGGAAGTAATAGCTATGATCCACCCATGGGATTTGTGGGACTCATAAGATAATGCATATAATGGCATTTGGGAAGGGATTGCAGTGAAGTCATATTTACATTTGACTTATGTAAATTTGACCATATGGGTCTGGGAGAGAAACACAGTTCATACAAGGTCCAAGCCACCTAGTTGCTTCTTTCTCTTTCTGCTGGAGCCTGTCCTATAGCACAGGTAAAGTCCTACTTGGCCAAGTATAGCAAAGGGGCTTTCCTGCCTGACAGCTTCTTTGTATAGCTCATAGACTACCCAGGTGCTCATGTGCCTGTTGCAAACTAGTGAACTTTGTAGGGAGACTGTTAACCAGAAACCTATCCCATTCTTGGTGAGATTTATGCCAATTACCCTGAGCTCATATTTCCAGAACCACAGCAACTTCAGAATGCTGAGGGTTCTTTTTTATAATTTCTGGCATGAGCTTTGTCCTGTGGTCACCTCTTGTCACTGCTCCCTCACTTGCTCATGGAGAGTTCTCACGGTTAGAGAGCACATCCCTCCGGCCCTTGCTACCATAGAGGTGGCAAGATACTAATGAAAGAGAGGCCCAGAAGCCATGAGATGGAAAGACGCCTTGGAAATAGGCAGAGTTTTCTTATCTGTGTATGTATGTGTAGTTGTGAATGTAGCTGTGTACATGCTTGTGTGCATGTGTGTGTGCATGGTTTTTTTGGGGTGGGGGAGTGAGGATAACTTTGAGTGCCATTCATCAGGAGCAGTCCACCTTATTTTCTGTGATAGTGTTTACCACTGAACCTGGAGCTCAGTAAATAGGCAAGGTTGACTGACCAGTAAGCGCCCTGTACCCACTTCCCCAGTACTGGAATCACAGGTAATATGCTGCCACATCCAGCTCTTTATGTGGGTGCTGAGAGTCAAACCACATCTTGTCCTTGCAAAGCAAGCAGTTTACCCACTGGGCTATCTCCCCAGGCCCAGGTTTCCATTTAAGCATCAAAAAACCACCACAGAAACAACCCAGAGCTATTGAACTTCTTCATGGCTGTTTTGTGAAATGACAAAGATATGTTGTAGATAAGGGAGGAAAAACAATGTTTGGGGAAGCTCAATCCCTCCCCCAAATCTTTATTGGGTGTTGATTTAATTCTACAGAGAAAAGTAAGTTCAAGTGATCCCATCTCAGATTCAGAACACAGGAGGCAGAAACTTATAGATGGGTGCAACAGTCATAACAGCCTTCACTCGAAAAGAAAACAGCATGAGATGTTGGAGGACATAGGGCATTGGAGTAGGAGCTGCAATCAGGACTGGAGACAAAGGGAAACAGGTGCCGGCAGAGTATCACCCTGCAGTCACTATGCTCCTTGTCCTGTGAACAAGGAGTGAAGAGGACATGTTCTGCATACATGTGAGTGACAAGTTCAACCAAGGACAAGGGTAGGGCAAGTAAGGACTCTGTGGAGTTTCACTCTTGAGTGAATTAATGATATACTTGCTAGATTCACAAGAAGTTGAACAACTTAAAAAAAAAAAATCCAAAGTGGCCTGAGTTCCTTCTCGCCTTTAAAAGATGGTACCATCTGTTGTTCAGTACACAAATAACATAGCCCAAGCCATAAGGACAGCCACATCGTGCTGGGTGAGGGAAGGAGAAATCATTTGCACTCATGTGGTTTAAAGGCTACCAGCATTTTAACACAGCCTTGTGTCTGTGGGAAACACAAAATATGGAAAAGTGAGACACTTTCCAAATGGCGTGAGGTGATCATTGTTACTGAGCAAGATAGTAATGAATGCTAGTGACTGTCTCAACTGCACAGATTCTTAGGCCGTAGAACCTTGGAAACCTGTCTCTTTGAGCAGTGAATCAGGGGTACTGTGTCCCTCCAAGAGAGAGACTTAAGTTGACTGAAAACTTCCTAGCAAGGGATCTCTAAACAAGGTCCATGCCAGAAATGGCCAAATGCAAAGCTTGCTTTCATCCCTGTGAGTATTATGCACAGAAGATACCCACAATCTTGTTAGGGTTTACACGGTCCCATTCTGTACCCTCTCATCCATAGGAGAAACCCCTGTGGTCATTTAACTTTGACATTTCTTTCTCAATTCTGGCATGGGGCTGAGGTGCTCAGGCACTGAATACTCACACACTAGAACATGGTTGTGTCCACAAGCTGAAGTGACCTAATGCCCTAGGGATAAAGACTGACAGTGCAGAAAGTGTCTATAGACTTACTCAGTGCCCAGTACAGCATTTAACTTACTCCTGCTTCTTGCTTTCCTTCTTTCCTTCTTACAGAATGAATGTGGATCTTGAGTGAAGAGTTCCTTCCTCCCCGGGATTGGGGTGAGGTTGCAGCCTGTCTCACTATTCTCCCCAGTCTCCCTGATCTCAGCAGGCTCCTCTCTCATCTTCTGAGACTGCAGCTTACAGCAGGTTCTTGGTTGTTCTATGTGCTTCTCAGCAACTGCAGGACCCGGTCCTCTTCCTTTAAGTAACTATAGAGGCTCTTGTTGTCTTCTTGTTGTGGAAAATAAAAAGAAGCCTGCTGTCTGTGGACCTTCCATGACTCACAAAAGCTCAGAAAGAGTGAGGATTTGACCCTGGAGCCCTGCTTAAGTTCTGATGAGTGTTGTACACAGTCAGACCTAGGCACGTATACTGAATGCTTGGATTTGACAGTGCCTTCCAAAGTGTATTAGTGATTCATACCTGAATCAACTGCTTTAGAGAACCTGAGCCCACGTCTCTACACAGTATGCCATTGACTGAGTTTTTATGAGGGGTTTTAGGAAATGTCTTAAGCCAGTCCCTTGTCTCTTGGTATAATCTATGCTTTGTACCACTTACAATGTCTGTACATCAAGTCCTCACTGTTTCCTCTGTACCAAATGTGTCCTCAGCAGGGGGACATAATCTTGTGAGATTTCAGATGAGTGCAGAAGAAATGAAAAAGCAGATAAATGATCAGCTTTCACAGGGTTGAATGCTACACTCACCATTCACAAAGTGCCAATTCAAAAATAGGGACATGACACAGGCTTGGATGGCCAGCGTGGGTCTCCTGATGATGTGACATGGAGATGAGACCTCAGTGCCCTGAAGGACCTATGTCTGTGAAGCCAGGGCAGAAAGTACACATCAGAGTGGCCAAGTTCAAATATCTTTGTAGGAGCATAAAGAAATGAAAAGTACAAGCATGCTTCACTATTGTATACACAGGCCACCTGAAAGAATTATCACTCACCAACCCAAAGTGTCAGAGGTATAGTTCAGGAGATTGTTCAGTGAGTAAAGAACTCTCTGTGTAAGTATAGGGTTCAAACTTTGGGCTCCCAGGAACCAACCACTTGAGCGCCAGGTGGGTGTGGCAGCCTTTCTGTAATCCCAGAGCTCAGCACATGGAGACAGGGGATCCCTGGAAAAAGCTGCTAGCCAAACTGGTGAGCTGTGATTTAGGTGAGGAACCTACTTCAATATACAGAGTGGAAGTCAATTGGGGAAGGCATCTGGCATCAACCTCTGGCCTCTACACACAAGTGTACCCACACTCATACAAAAAGTATACAGATGCATATGCAATAAAAAGAAAAATGAATCATGCTCAGAAGGATTTATCTTTAGAAACCTCCCTACATAGTGCACATATTCCTAGACTAAGAAGACCCCAGGGGTCACAAAAAGAGCATCTATCCACTTATGGGGAAACACCTCAAAAATCAGAGCTGGAAAGACATTTTCTTAGCTTTCTAAGATCTGTGCAGACAAAGGAACGGTGAACAAGATTATGGAGAGAAGTCAGGTTGTTTATGATTAGGATCAAGACAAGAGTGACCGGCATCTTGTGTAGTCAACACATATCCTGGTCAAGGGGATAGGACAAGAAAATTAAAGGATATGTGATGTGAGGGTGTGAAGGACACAAAACTGCCATTCATTGTGTGATCACATACACGGAAAAGCCAACGAACAAACATAACATTGTTAAAATTAGTAGGATACTGGATTAAAAGTTAACCCATGTTTCTCCATACTATTTCCCCCATTAATAGAAGACAGTTCTCGGTTACATAGTATAAAACACTTCAGAGTAATAACACATCTGTGTTAACTGGCAAAGGATGCAGTAGAGGCCAGAGAAATGGCTCAGCAGTGAGTAGTGCCTGTTAATCTTTCAGAGTACCTGAATTTGGTTCCCAGCATTGAAATGATGGCTTATGAGTGCCTTTAACTATAGCTCTGGATCTCATTCCCTCTTCTTGCCTCTATGGATACCCCCCCACACACACAGGGCACACACAGGGCACACACAGGGCACACACACAGGGCACACACAGAGCACACACACAGGGCACACACAGGGCACACACACAGGGCACAGGCACACACACAGGGCACACACACAGGGTGCACGCAGGGCACACACAGGGCACACACACAGGGCACACACACAGGGCACACACACAGGGCACACACAGGGCACACACAGGGCGCACGCAGGGCACACACACAGGGCGCACACACAGGGCACACACAGGGCACACACAGGGCACACACAGGGCATACACATGAATAAAGAAAGGAAGGAAGGGAAGAAGGAAAGAAAGAAAGAATTAAAGCTCTATTATGGAACATAAAGTAGATTTTAAAGAACGAAAGCATACATTAGGTTCATCTATAGGATAATTTAACACTGTAAAGATGTTGGTATGTTCCAAATTAATCAATGATTTAATGTAATGTTTTATTTTATTTTATTTGAGGCGGAGTCTTAATATGTAGTACCAACTTGTTGGAACTTGCTAGGCAGACCAGGCTAGTTTTGAACTCACAAAGATCCACCTGCCTTGTCTCCTCGGTGCTGGGATTAGTGTAATCTTAATGTACATCCTAGTACCTTTTTTCCTTCTTTCTGGGAATCCAAGCGGCTTATCTGTATTGGAGAATAAAGGCCCATCTCTTACTTGGACATTTTTTTTTTATTTGAAAAAAAGAGACATATTAAAAGGAAGCTATTTCTAAAGTACATATTAAAAAGTATAAGGAAGCAAATAATGATCACAGAACTGAACCAGATGAAAGCACACAGCATTGGCGAGAGCCTGTCTGGTGAAGGGTAGGAAGAGAGCTCAGAGACAGATCCAAAATGTGTAACTTGATATCTGATCAGACCAGTCTCACACCTGGAAGAAGAGCACACTGCTTAGGTAGAGTATATCGGACCCACATTCCATAGCAGCTACAGAGTTAAACTGTCTTGGGGCCAAAGGGATGGCTTAGCATTTAAGGGCACTTGCTACTCTTCCAGAGGATCTGAGTTTGATTCCCAGTACCCACGTGGCAGTTCACAGTCTAAACTCCAGTTTTAGGGACTTTGACACCCTCTAACTCTGAAGGCAGTTCATGCACATGGTGCACATATATGCATGCAGGTAAACTGTGGACACATAAACAGACTTATTTTTTCGAAAACCTATTTATAAAAGTAGCAGTGAAATGTTGTAGAATATCTTTCTGATCTTGAGGCTGAACTTTGTAGGAAGACCCCCAGCTGTGAGCTGGAGAGGATTGGAGGGGTTTCCTTCCAGTTCAGGACTTCTCTTCAGAGAAGAAACATCTGGAAGCCTTCAAATTGGCATAAAAGGAGGTAGGTAGGAAGTATCTGTAATTCCTAATCTAGAATATGTTAAAACACACACAAATAAATTAGGAAAACACAAGAACTCAAATAGAAAAACAGGAAAATGATGTGACAGGGATTTCTTAGGAAAGAAAACACAAATGGTTAAAAGGTCTCGTTGACGGTGACCTAGACTAGACTAGAGCAAGGTTTCCACAAGTTTTCTGCCTAGCTTCCTTTCTGTGGCTGATGCACACTTCCTTCCCTGTGGCTGGGCTTTTCAGCTTTCCCCTTCATCGGGCACTACCCACAGCTACAGGGAATAGCCTGCCTCTGAATATGCCTTTCCCTAGTTCACGGGAGGTTACAAGGCCTAGCAAGGTTGCTGTTTGAGACAAGTATGAGGCCTTAGCATTGACCGTATTGCTGGTTTGCATATTTTCCTGCAATCCTGTCTTCTGCATGTCTCATCTCGAATCTGATGAGAACATCCCTGAAGGAGCCAGAGTTCTTCAGAGGAAAGGCCAATCCCAGAGATTCTGAGGAATTGGCTCACAGGGCTGTGGAGGTCAGCAAGTCTCACCATCTGTCATGTGCAAACTAAAGACTTAAGAAAGCCAGTGGTACAATTCCAGTCTGAGCCCGACAGCTTGAGAACCAGGGAGCCAACAGTGCAAGTCACAGACCAAAGCTGGGAGAAGGCTCAGTGTTCCACAGTGGCATGCAATCTGAAGGAACCTCCCCCTCCCTCCCTCCCTCCCTCCCTCCCTCCCTCCCTCTCTCCCTCCTTCCCACTTTTCCTTTCTTTCTTCCATTCTTCTCTTTCCTCTCTTCCACCCACCTTCTCTCCCCTCCATTATCCCCTCCATCTCTCCTCTCTTCCTACTCTACTTTTCCTTCCTTCTCCCCCCTTCCTCCTTTCTTTTCTTCCTACTCTCTCTGATTGGTCAAGGAATACTCACATTAGGCAGAATGTTCTAATGTACTGACTTCACTGATTTGAATCTTAATCTCAGTCAGAGACTCCTTCTCAAGAACACCTGGAAACCATGTTTAATTACTCTGGAAACCCTGTGGCCCAGTTAACATTAGATTAACTACCATAATCATACATAAATTTCTACATGTAATGTTCCATCTCAAACTCTGCTTCTGGGGAGCTGGGTATTCAGGCAGTTGTGAGCAAATGTGACAGGCCAGGAAGATTAGAACAGCTCAGAACAGCTCTCACAGTGCTGACCCTGGGAGTCTTGGTCAAGGGTGTTGTGTGGCCAGGGTAGTTTTCTGAGTTGCACGTTGCTACCTACTCTCTGTGTCTTCATATGGAAGAAACAGAGCTAATGGGATCTCTTGGTCCTCTTCATAAGGGCACTAATGCCATTCATACACTCTCTAGCCTTATGTTCTCACAGTATTCTAAAGGTCCTACCTCCTAACACTGTCCCTTGTGGTGGGATTTCAACATAGGGATTTGGAGAGGGAAAAGCATTTAGTTCATTGCAGAGAGCCTTGTCCACCCACAGATTTACAAAACTGAGAGCTGCTCATGTCATGAAAAGCTCTTTCCTTCCCTTTGAGCCAAGAAGCCCAGAGGACACACCCTCACAAGGTATTTGGATAGGCAGTGGTATGGGTGCTTAACAGGTCCATCCTAGGCAAAATGTGGAAGGAAACACCACCTTGGATATGGACTTGCTGCTTCCAATGGTGGAACTTCATTTAGAGCAGCAAATTCCAGGTGACAGCATCTGCTTCAGACATAGGAAGGGAACAAGAGTTGCATGTCAGAAATAGTCCATCCCACAAGGAATGTGGCTAAGTGGCTACAGTGTTCTTAGAATGGACAGATGGGTAGCTAGCTCTCTATTAAAATACTGCAGTTGGCTGAGCAGGGCTGTAGTAGAGGCATCTCTCATGTCACTTTACAGCCAAGGTGGGTCAGGCATTCTTTAGCAGTCTGTACTCGTACAGTAAATATTCACAGACATGCCATTTATGTTCATGTATCTCATGACATAGTAACCCCTCTAGGGTATGCCCCAGAGAATCTCTAGTCTGGGCCTATTGCTTCAGGTGTATTCTGTTAAATGTGGTCAGAGGTGGCAGCATGGGGGTCCATCAAAGGGGAATGGCTAAGTGAATGTGTATGGCCAGTGAATCTGTAGAATGTAAACGATGACACTGGTTTCATCCAGGCCCTGAAAGCCAACAACTACAGTAAGAGATAGAATAGAGCCTAGTTTATTACCATTAGTATAAATGATTCCCCATCCAGGTACTGTCTATTAGTGTCTTTCTTAACATTTCCCACCAGTAGAATATTGTTACATAAATCCTAACTAGGATTAATAAAAACCCAAAGACACATATTGAGGTAAAGCTTAAAGATCAGAGAGACAGAGGAATAAACCACAGTCACTTCTCACCACTACTGAATCCTCAGGCTGAAAGGGGAAGATCCTTAGACTGAATGCCACTGAGTCCTCAGCTAAAAGGAAGGGGCAAACTCCTGTCTCCTTCTTCCTTATACTCCTTTCTCTGCCCAGCCATATTACTTCCTGTCTCAACCTTCCTAGTGCTAGGATTGAAGGTGTGTGATCCCAAATTCTGGAATTAAAGGTGTGTGTCACCATTGCCTGGTTCTGTTTCTCTTTTGGACTGGATTAATCTCATGTAGTTCAGGCTGGCCTTGAACTCACAGAGATCCAGACCAATCTATGCCTTCTGAGTGCTGGATTAAAGGTCTGTGTCACCACTGTCTGACCTCTAGCTTACTCTGTGGCTGGCTCTGTCCTTGGACCTTCAGGCAATCTTTACTAGATTACAAACAATGTGTTACCACATTATATATCTTCATTTTCACTTTTAGGCACACAACTGTCACTGATAGAATAGTTTTCACCCAATTGAAAATATTTACATTTAGGATCTCAAATGTTAATACAACATCTATAGCAAAGCTATAAACAAGAAAACCAGAACCACCATCTAGATCCATTACTGTCATCATAGCCCCATGCAGCTGTTTGTGTATGTGAGGAGCTGTGAAGAACTCAGTTCCTTAGGATATGGTGAATTGCTTAACACGAAGAAGGTGTTTTGGAATTTTGAGGTAGATACTTGGAAATAATGGAACAGAGGTTTTTATTTTGCATTTTCCTGATTTAAAAATGGGTAACATGATTAGTAGAGATGTAGTCATGAGATAACTATCTATCTATCTACCTCATATTAAAATGAGTGTCTGTGTAGAAGAGAGATCAGAGTAGAGTTTGGGGTGAAGAATATATAGGAGAAAAAGCTGTTTGCTCAGATTCATGCAATGCTCATCTATAGGTTTCTCACTCTTTGTTTTGAGTTTTAGAAAAACAAGAGCTACCCTGTTGTTTCCACTGCTACTGCATCTTCCATCACTATGGTCACTTCCATCATCGCCATCACCATCTACATCACAACCTTACCTCTACCACAACTACTGACACCTCTGCCATCACAGCCTCTACCACTAGTTGCATCAGCTTCACAGTCACCACAAGTACCTCACTATTATCTTCTGCTCCACTCCACTACCTCCACCATCACCTCCATCCTCACCTCCACCATCACCTCTGTCCTCACCTCCACCCTCACCTCCGTCCTCACCTCCACCCTCACCTCCATCCTTACCTCCACCATCACCTCCATCCTCACCTCCATCCTCACCTCCACCATCACCTCTATCCTCACCTCCACCATCACCTCCATCCTCACCTCCACCATCACCTCTATCCTCACCTCCACCATCACCTCCATCACCTACACCCTTACCTCCATCCTCACTTCCACTATCACCTCCACCCTCACCTCCATCCTCACCTCCACCATCACCTCTGTCCTCACCTCCACCATCACCTCCACCCTCACCTCCACCATCACCTCCACCATCACCTCTATCCTCACCTTCACCCTCACCTCCACCATCACCTCCATCCTCACCTCCACCATCACCTCCATCCTCAGCTCCATCATCACCTCCACCATCATTGCCTTCAGTGCTCACACTGCAATATCACATCTACTCCATCCCATAGCTATCACTTCTTCCAGTCACTCCACTATCACCTCCTTTCCTACTACCCTGTTACTGCCATTACGACAACCATCACCATCACCATCACCATGACTATTGCCATCACCGCTTTCAACATTGCTTCTGCCACATTACACCTGTCATACTCTATAACTGTACCTACCTCACCCATATCCACCATCACTTCCATTGCCACTACTGATATCTCACCATCACCATTATCTTCCCCCTATCACTACTCTGCCTCCATCACCATGGCCACCACCTCCATCATTACCATCTTACCACCTTTAGCACTACTACCTCGGCCATCATTACCAACACTGCCATTGCTACCTCCACCATCACCTGCCATACCTTCACTGTTACAGCTCACCACTACCACCACCATCACCACTGCCACATCATATCTACATAACTGCTGATAACCATCACCATTCCTACCTCCTCCACCATCTCCCTTCCTCACAACCAATGTCATCATGACAGCTATCATACGATTCTACCTTATCACCCTCAGTACTATCATACTATCATACAAAGTAACTGCCATGAGAATTGTTCAAAGACAGTAGTGACTGCAGAATCCATTAGTAATAGTAAGAACTGATGAGCCTGGGTTAGAGACTCTGAGACAGCTAAAATACCAGTGAGCAACACATAGTGGAGGGACGGTGAGCTCATTCAACAGGTAGGCTGGACAGGGCTGTCCTCAAGCCTTTGATTGGCTTCACTCTGCTCTGGTGCACCAGGAGGAGGCCAGCCCACTGTCCACCCAAAGCCTGGTCTGCTACTCTGAACACAGCCCATTGTTTCATAAGCAAAGAACAGCTTCAGCTTTTTCCTGCCATTTCTGACTGGGAAGAGTCTCCTCCCTACGGGAAGCTCAGCTCAAGATCCTCAGCTCAGTCACAGGAGGAGCCGAGTCTTCACCCTGTAGCTTTTAAGGCAGTTTACATGATGTTACATAAACTGAGAACCCTGCTCATATAATCCCCTCTATCCTTACCACTCCTACCTTTAAACATCCACTGATGTTCGTCTTGTCTTCACTTAGTCGGTGATTAGGAAGGCTGTACACACTTAGCGTCCCTAATCTTCCTTCCTAAGTCAATCCTGGAAACCAGTCCCTTAATGTTGTTGCTGCTGCGTTCATCTCTGAACCTCTTCCAAACCGTCTCTCTTCTCTGTATCGAGCACCCAGCCTCCAAAGCTGAGGCTATGGGGTGGGGGTTCAGACCCTGCAGACCCTGTAGCATGTGTGTGCTTTGGCCCAAGCCCCCACACCCATTTCCTCCGCATTTCCATCTGCAGACAGAAGTTGGAGTCCTGCTCTCTGTTAATTTCATTTTTCATGCAGGATTGATTGCTACTCATCCTTCAACTTACTAGAGGTTAAATACTAGTCTGGAGGAGAGGCTTGGGTATACAAAGGGAGCTTGCATGGCAGTCTTCCCAGTGTCCAAGGGCTTAGTATCTTTTTTTCTCAATCTCCACAGTAACTGTATTTGACATGATGCATCTTATAAGACACTTTGCTAAGAGTATGCATGTAAGATCCTGACAGTAGCTCTGTAAAACAGGAAGGCAACCCCTAATTGTCTCACTTTATAGGCGCTATCTCTGGAAAGAGGGATACTAACTGCTTATGACCGGAGCACTTGTTTCTGTCCTTCAGGTCCCATTTGCTCTTCCTGAACATGCCTTCACAGTGGAGTCATGTTTTTCCATCTGTATGAGTGTGCAGCGTGAGCTTCCTTTTAGCTCATAAATCTGTTCTTATGCTCTCTTCCTAAAATAATTCCTGTAATACCCTGATAGACGTTTCCGTTCTTATTTGTCCTCTCATTGAAGCTTTCTGCTTGCTACAATATCTATGACTTATTTATATGTTGTAAATGCTAGCAGGAGTTACCAAGAAAGCAACATGACAGTCTGTCAAGCTTCACTCTGATTAGTTCTAATGTAGGGCTGGTGTTACTTTCAAGTCCCAAAATATCTGACTGCCAAGTTTGCATTTCACATGAAGGGCTGTTGGGGGCAGGAAAGAGTGTGAAGTCCAGGCCAGCCTGCTCCTGTGCCAAAGTCTGATTGCAGGAGCTACCCTTACAGTTCTCAGCTACAGGAAATGGAGAGCTGACATTCATGTGTTTGTGATGGCCCATGTGACCCATGTGTGCAGACAAGAGTTCAGAGTAGCCTCTAAGGCAGTTTCCAAACCAGCTGCTACTGCCATTCTTGGCTTTGACTTCTATTTCCTGCTGCAACATGAACTTGCAAGATCCCCAAGACTTTATGTCTTTATGGCCTTTAATCTAAGTGTCCTTCCTTGTTTGCCCACCACAGGCTTCTGAGAACTGGGTCCCCCGCTCTGGGGAGGGCTGCCCTCAAACTTGAAGGTTCATTGTTGCCTGGTCTCTGGGGTGATGGGGACTTGAGCTTTTCTCTGTGTCACCCAGCTGAACTGTGAGGTCTTAGAGAGTAAGCCTATGCTTTCCTCCTCCATTCCCAGAGCTAGCCACTCACTGTCTGTGGAGTGGATGCCTGAAAGATAGTGCTTGGTTCTCTCTTATCCCCCAGACAAACAGCCCAGTCACAAGGAAAACTGAATAGTCTAACTATGGGCTGTTCCAAGAAAAGTTTACTCACCGTAAAAGGAGTTTGTTGTCCACTGTGAGAGGAGTTCACTTACCCTATTTAGGCTCCTAAAATATGCTCATTTTATAAGAATTAAACTCACTGCTTCTTCTCTTGAACAGGCAAGAGAAACACTGTTGTTGATACATTCCAAAGAGCTCACGGTTGAGTGAGGCTCACTGACAGACATGGAAGAAGCAGAAAGAGGGATCCCCTGTTTAAAGTGTTCCTTCAGAACATGTATTTTGGGATGAATGGTACCTCCAGCTCCCTCGAGCTGGAACATTACTTGGAGAAGGATCTTTGCAGATAATAGCAAACCTCTCAAGAAACAATCCTGTATGAACATTAACGCTGTAATATGAACAGAGTAAAAGACTGCTGTGAAATGACGGGGTGTAGGGGACAGCTTGGATATGGCATCTGTCGCTAGGGAGCACCAAGGCTTGTTGAAAGCTACTGTAAGGAGGAGGCAAGTATGAGGCCAATTCTGTCCTGGGCAGCCTTACCCTCAGCTCTCCATCCTGCAGAGTAGGACAATACATGTTTTTATAGCCTCAAGTCTCTGTATGTGGGCCATTTGTTCTAGTGGCCTTAGGTAATGCAATACAGAGCAGCTCTGTAATAGGCAGGGTGCAGGAGTCTGAGGTGCAGGAGGTCCTTTTGGGACCCTCACTCAAACAGTAACCCCATGATACTCTGTGGTCCTGTGGGTGAGAGAATAAAAGGTATCTTTGGGAGCATTGCCTGACTTGGTTGGTTCTCACCATCAAAGGCAATTGGGTTCTAGTCTGGTGTCCTGATGTGTGGGCCCCTGATAGCTAACTGAAAAAACTTCATTGCGGCTGCATACGATGGGCAACAATGGGTTGAAAGTAGGATAATCTGAACAGGCTTCTCCAGCTGGGGAGGTTGTAGCATCTTTGGGAGGTGAGACCTAACTGGCAAGGAAGATCTAGAGGGACAATGAGGGCTGTGCCCAGTCCACTTCCAGTGCCATCCCTCCGCCTTCTGACTGCCCCTGTTATGTCACTAAGTGCTTCACACTCCTGCCACCATCATGCCTTTTGTGTTACGATGAACTGTTCCTTCTGAACTATGAACCAAAATAAACCTCTTCTCCCTTATATGGCTTACATCTGACATAAGCCAATGAGAAAACTCATACTTATGGTCACTGCAGAGATTACCTTACACATGGTAGATTTGAATGCTTGTGTGTATGTGTGTGTGAGTGTGTGTGTCTGTGTGGTGTGTATGTGTGTGGTGTGTATATGTGTGTGAGTATGTGTGATGTGTGTGTGTATTTGTGTGGTGTGTATATGTGTGTGAGTGTGTTTATGTGGTGTGTGTATGTGTGTGTGTGTGGTGTGTGTATGTGGTGTGTATATGTGCATGTGAGTGTGGTGTTTGTATGTGTGTGGTGTGTATGTGTGCATGTGAGTGTGTGTAGTGTGTGTATGTATGTGTGATGTATGTATGTGTGCATGTGAATGTATGTGTGGTGTGGGTGTGTGTATGTGTGCATGTGAGTGTGTGTGTGGTGTGTATGTGTGCATGTGAGTGTGTGTGGTGTGTGTATGTGGTGTATATATGTGCATGTGAGTGTGTGGTGTTTGTATGTGTGTGTGGTGTGTATGTGTGCATGTGAGTGTGTGTGTGGTGTATGTATGTGTGATGTATGTATGTGTGCATGTGAATGTATGTGTGGTGTGGGTGTGTGTATGTGTGCATGTGAGTGTGTGTGTGGTGTGTATGTGTGCATGTGAGTGTGTGTGGTGTGTGTATATATGTGCATGCGAGTGTATGTCTGTATGTGTGTGTGTGTGTGTGTGTGTGTGTGTGTGCTGAAAGGAATTGCTGCCCAGCCTTGGTTAGGACTGAGCACTGGATTTCCAGATATTTAAGCTGATTCTTCTTCTCAGCACTCATGGTTTGCCTGTGACTTGTTAGAAGCTGTGGGGTGTTGTTGTTGTATGTATAGAAACTTTCTTCCTAAAGTTCTGGTTGAACCTCTTGCCTTTCATGTGAACAAGGGAGCCAGAATCCAAGAAGTCTGAGGCTGGGCTTATTCTTCCCACTCTTTCATGTACCTCATTTGTTGAATGTTTCTGTTTTGTGTTGCTTTGGAATTAGTCTGACTAGTGTTATTGATCTCTGTGAGTGCTGACAGAGTTTAGATAGTAGGCAAGTGTTTGTGTGCACACTTCCTAGGACTTTGGGTAACACATCACTGTGTTGTATGTTTGTGAATTTAGAGCTGCTCCCCACTCTGTGGGGATTGGAAAACAGATTCATTGTGTTTGTGAGATCTGTTCAATATTTCAGTAAAGACTGGAATCTCATAACTGTGAATACTGGCATTGCTTTTTTTTTCCCCCCTAGCCTCAAATAGCAAGATCTCGGGGTGAGAATGTCTGGAATGGGTGGAATAACTGAAAATTTATGACTGAATCTTAGTACGCTAAGCCAAATGATGGGGAGAAAGTTCAAGTCCTGATGTGAGGTTAGGACCAGGGAGGGACAAACAAAGAGAAAGGCTTGGATACCAGAGGATCCACTGCAGTGCCCTCCCCCACTCCTCGTGTGTGTGTGTGTGTGTGTGTGTGTGTGTGTGTGTGTGTGTGTGTGTGTGTGTGTGTGTGTGTCTGTGCATGCACATGCGCGCACATGCGCACGTACATGTTTCAGCACTGCGCGTGCTAAATGAACAAAAAACAATTCAGGGTAGAACTGGGGTCCAATCAGTAGCCAGTGAAAGATTATGACCCAGAAGGGAAACATAACAAAATGAATGGGCTGAGATACAAATACCCTGAAGTCAAAGTCCGGTAAGTTGCCTGAAGAGATAAAAATAAAGCAGAGGGCTGGGGCTGTAGCTCTTTTTGTAGGCAGAGTGCTCACTGAGCATTCATGAAGCCCTGGTACCCAGTGTCACATAAGCCTCAAACTGTGGCATGTACTTGTAAACTTGGTACTCGGGAGGCAGAGCAGGAGGGCCAGAAGTTTCAGGCCATCCTCAGTTCCATAGCTAGTTCCAGGCCAGCTTGGGCTACGTGAGACCCAGTTTCCAGGAGGAAAACAAAAGCAGAACTGATACAGCTGTGCTTCCACCTGGAGACTCAGAGTTGTACCTGGGGCCACAGTACAGCAACATGCATACACATAGCTTGATTATTCATGTCCCTGAGCCAACAGCTCTTATATTCTTAATTTTCTAGGTGTTTTCAAAGCACAGGACATGTTTGACTTCCCTTGAGTTTAACTTCAAAAGTAGTTAGCAAATTAGGTTCCCAAACCTGGCAGCATGTGACTTCAGCAGTCCAGCAGCCCGAGGCAGCTTTTACTCTAACCTGCTGCTGGGGGCAGAGCTCAGAGAAGGCTGTGCTTCCTGTTTCTCAAAAAAACTAGAAAATGGAAAAGGTAAAAGCATCCAGTGTGCCCCGCTGCTGTAACCGGCTCTCCATTTTTCCTCTTGCTGTGTGATCAAAACCTCCCTTTGCTACCTTAGTATCAGGAGGAAAAAAAGAGACGTGTAAAGCCATCTTAGAAATGAGATCATCTTTTTATGTGTGTATGTTAATGATCTCCTTCATTTGAAGCAATTGTAAAAGCGAGTAATTATCGCTCTTTCTAATATCCTAATGCCAAATTGTCAACCTAAGATTCTAGGGGAGTAAGTGGGTGCCAGGCTTGCTGAGCCCACATGTGGCAGAACTGTTGATAAGATATATTAGTACCATTATATAATTTGACCAGGTAGCCAAGAAATATGTCAGCAACTTCACCGACATTTATGTGCTTGTTTGCTTGGTGTCGGGTTGCTCACTCTGGAAAATAAGAGCAATTTGGAGAGATGCATGTGGCTTAGGAGCTGTGGAGCAGCTTTGCCTGTGAACACCTCAGGCGTTCTGGAACACTCTGGCACAGGAGGCTAGTATCAGAGGTTTCTCCCTGCAGCCAATGGGGCCACATCTCTGCCTCACAGCTCTAGAAATGCTAAGCAGGTAATTAACAAATCATAAGGCACAGGTGTGCCAGGTGAAGTTTGGTAAATTGCTTTTGATCTAAATTGAGATGCTTTGGGGATTTAACTTCTTAGACAAAAAGGGCATAAATAAATAATCAGGATTTTAAGGTTGGAACTTGCAAGCAAACTCTAAAATGTCTTAATGCACTGGAGGAGGCGGATCAGGGAGGCGGGTGGAAGCTGATGTAGTGTTGGTTCTGCTAAGTAGCTCCATGCTGCAATCTAGTGAGCACCACGTGATGGTCTGGAAGCCAAATGTTTCCCAGGGAGCATGGTATGTGCCTCTGGATTCATTTCTTATATCCTAAGAAGTAACAAGTGAGAGGTTATATTCACTGGACCAGGACTCTGTGTCATCCATGTGTGGCTTGTCAATCAGCAGGAGTGTAAGGCTCTAGGGAGCTGTTAAAGATCCAGTGTCCATGGTCCCCTTGTGGGACACATGACCTCTGGCTGCTTGTCTGCATCCAGTGCCTCCTCCTGCAGAGAGAACAAGCCATTCACCTAAAAATTCAGATTCCCCAGTTCTTGGAGATGGGCCTCCTTCTGTTGTCATCAAGTCCCCATGCTGGTGTGCTGGAGCTGGTTATAAGCCTTCACCATGGCCCCTTGCTCGTGGTGGAATTTGAGCCCTGGAAATTGGTCACAATATCCCTGAGGATATTGGAGTTTGGCTCTCCAGCTGCTTCTCTGTTAGTCTCCACTGAGGTCCCACAGCTCAATACCATGTGTACCTGTAGTGACCCAGGTGTATTTTGCAGTGGTCCTGCTGTTCTGAGTGTGATCTTGCCAGTGTTGCCTGTGGGAAGCCCCAATCCTCTCTTTCAAGAATGGATTGGGAAGTGCTCAGCCTTCTGAAGGAACTCATCTTCTGGGTCTGGTGTGGTGCAGAAATGCACACAGTTGGGCTGGTTTCTTTTCTTATTGATCTACTTATCTAGCAGGCAGTGGAGGCCTATCGATACAAAAGGCAGGCGCTTGTCTGCCCCTCTCTGTGAGAGAGACAGGAGGGAGGTGAGAGAGCCTACATTACACCTTGGGTTCTTAAGCCCATGCTCAGGGCACCCCCAGACCTCAGAGGGGCCTCACTGTGAAACAATTCTGGAAGAGGAATAAAATGAAGATGTGAAGAGCTTTGGGGGCAGGTACAAACCTGGGTGTGAGTGCACTGGACAGGAGGAAGGCAGAAGGCAGGCTCACAGAGGAGTCTTGTCACAGAGTGGAGAAGGGACTGGGTGATGATTTGGGGATTTGGAGAATTATTGTAAAGAGACATGCTTTCATGGCATTGAAAAATGGATAGGGTGCCACAGTTCTTCCTGAGTCTGTACGAGCTGTTAGGATGGCAGTGACATTGGGAGGGGGATAGGTACATGCCGAGATGGGCCTAGGAATGGGTCTGTTGGAGCCTGTGGCAAATGGACTGGATCTGGGGATGCTTCTGAGGATGTTTGATGGGTGCTGATGTCATGGCCTGTGTGATGGCAGTGCTAACTGGAGCAGTGTCTTTCAGGATAGGCACTGCCCTGTCAGTCCTTTCTCAGGACTTGTCAGTGGAGCTGGCAGGTAGACTAGTTGTCTGGAAAGGAGAGCTGGGCATCACTGACTTCCTCATGGGATGGGTGGGTGCTGGAGGATCACAAGGATTCAAAAAAGAAACAAATAGGTAAAGAAGGAAGCATCAGTTGTTGAAGATATTATCTGCCTGCCTTCTGATAAGTGGCTATTTAGCTCTTTCTCCTCCTTTTCTTTCCAAAAAGAAGGAGGAGCCATTACCACCCAAGGCATCCCCTGGGGTCAGACATCCTCACACAAGCTCCTGTCCCCATCAGGACACTCATTGTCAGTGTTTACATAGAGAATTTTCACTTTTATAAAAACACCCCTGGCCACATGCCTTGGTATCCCAACAAAGCCATAAAATGTCTCTCCGCAAATAACTTAGGGGCTAAAAAGATGGCTCACCTGGTAAGTGCTTACCATGCAAGCAAAAAGACCTGAGTTCACTGTCCCTGATCCCCTATTAAAAGCAACAAAAATAACAATAAATCAAAAGCCAGGCACAGCAGCATGGATCATACACTTGTAATACCAGGGCTGGGGTGTAGTAAGAGGTTTCTGTCCCGACTTTTGGGCCTTGCCTCAAGGTTTAGGCCCACAGACCCCCAGACATGCAGAGACACACAGATGTTTATAATAGTTTTCAGCTGATTGGCATAAGGCCCAGGCATATCACTTGCTAACTCTGTACCCTTAATCTAACCTGTTCACACATGGGGCTTCGTACCTTTTCTCAGAGCAGCATGGTTGTCCTCTGCATCTTCTGGCTTCTCTCTGGCCTTCTGCTCTGTTTCTTCCTGTTCTCAGATTTTTCTTAGTCTGGTAGCGCCACCTACACTTCCTGCCTGCCTTTGGCCAATCAGCACTTTTTATTAAAACAGTGGGTGGGACAATTATTT
Organism: Phyllotis vaccarum; assembly: GCA_033318265.1. NCBI lineage: Eukaryota > Metazoa > Chordata > Mammalia > Rodentia > Cricetidae > Phyllotis > Phyllotis vaccarum. Next base: position 74,976,939 of record JARWLC010000014.1, on the reverse strand, counting down.
ACAATGTAACAACATAATCTCCCACACTGGGGAGGCAGAGATAGGAGGATTCACTAGCCAGACAGCTAAGCTTGAGCCTAAAAAGTATAGTGGAGAGCAAAGGAGGAAGGGAGCCTGCATTTACCTCTAGCCTCCACTAGCAAGCATACATGAGTTTGTGAGTACCCATGTGTGTGCACATGCACACACAGACACACACACAGACAGACACACACATGCACATGTACATGCACACATGCAAACAGACATGTACACATGTACACACACATACAGAGCAGCAATGCTCCTACCAGATGTGCAAAACCTGTGCATCATAGCCACCTACTGCTAAAACCCAAGTCCTGTTCATCACTCTTCCAGATGTGCTTTGGATTAGGAAGTCATTGCTTTATTGAATTCCAGAAAGGCCTCTGGTGCACAAGGTACAAAAGAACTTTCTGGAAACTCATTTAAATGACCTTTTTTCAAAATGATGAGAACCTGTTGAACACTATTATCTATACAATTTATGAGCAGACATTTAATCAGTTGACAAAAGTTATACTTTCATGATTTCTAAATTCAATATAGAGTCCAGTGGACTTAGGGCATAACTGTGATCTTCCCAGGGTGTCTGAATGCATCTCATAAGCTTGCCCCACCATTCGTTCAAGAGATCACAGGCCTCGCTAGGGGCTGTGTCACTGCACGTCTCTTAAGAACCATATTCCCTTATTTATGTTTTTATTCTAGTACCGTCCCTGGCTCTCAGCTGTAGTACTGAGTTGTCGATGAAGGTGCTTTGTTTTCGGAATTGTAGTACCTATTTTTAAAATTATTTCAGAATTTTATATCAACTTCTAGAAGTAGTACATGCATATTTTAAAATGTTCTATTTTAGGACTTTGAACACAGCCTCTGAATTTATATCTCAGATGCACTGGGTTTGCTAAGTTAGCACCAGTGACTCTCCCTGAGACAGGTTGAAATGTGGTGCCACCATGACAGAGCACAGTGCTACAGAGGGACAGGGCTTTTTTTTTTTTTTTTCTTTCTTTCTTTCTTTTTTTTTTTTAAGTGTTACCTGGGCAACTCAATCACATGACATGAACATGGAACCTGTGGCTGACTGTACCTCACTTGGTCTTAGAATTACAGGTTCATTTTTACCTCCTGCTTCTCAAAAAAAGTTTTACATCTAATCAGATGAAGGAAAATAACTTTAAGTAAGTACTTCTCATCTACATAATGTTCTTTAGACATGATGAATTCTTTTAGTCAGCATGCGACTTGCTTAAGGCTCCTCCCAACAGAGCACTCTGAGGACATTATAAAGCATCCTAGACACAGAAAAAGTGAATTGTTATAAGATTTAATGGCCTCAAAACCTACTTCAGCATCTAGGATGAGCCTTTTTCCCTCATGGAGGCCCAATAAATATCTGTAGAATTGTGACTTTACACTTACCTGTCACTGGACTATGATCTATAGCAGCTAATTCTCAAAGTTTGACTTTCCTATGTTAGTTTGGAGTGGGGATGAAAGGGAGAAGAGATTTTAATATTTTACTATATAAATCTCTCAGAAAGAGATAGTTCTGGGCTGAGGAGATTTGGTAAAGTGCTTGCCAAGAAAACAGGAGGACATAGGTTCAGTTGTAGAAGTCATGTAAACATGCTGGGAATGGTGCACATACTGATCATCTCAACGCTGGGGAGATAGAGACAGGGCTACCAGGGATACCCAGCAAGTTGCAGGTTTAGGAAGAGACCCTGTGTCAAAACACAAGATGGATGGCACCTGTAGTCAGCTCCCAAGGTTGACCTCTGACCTCTCTATGCACACACACACACACACACACACACAGAGAGAGAGAGAGAGAGAGAGAGAGAGAGAGAGAGAGAGAGAGAGAGAGAGAGAGCTGCATATACATGTTTACCCACACAAATACATGTAAACAGCATATGCAGATAATCAAAGATGATTTCACTGCAGAGCTGGTCCCCAGAGTCTCTAGGTCTGCAGGAGGAAGCAAAGTGGGACACTGGAGAGCCTACCTCAGGGTTGATGCTCCAATTTGGCATTTCTCTGTTCCACACTATTCTTAAAGGATGATTTTAATCCTCCTGGAAGGCATGGGCTGAATGTCCCTTAAAGATTTCTATGCTGAATTCAGTTTCCATTGTGAAGTATTAAGGGAACTTAATCTCACTGGGTGTAGTGATGGGACCCTTAGAAGGGATTAGGTAATGTCATGGGGAAGGCTTTCTGATTAAATCCCGGAAGCTTTATCAGAAGAGGGAGACCAGATCCTGTTCTAGTCTTTTGCGATGTGACATTCAGTATAGCTGGGGCTCTGCTAACAAGAAGGCCACCACCAGAAGTACTCCTTCCACTTTGGGCCAGAACTTGAGTTGATAAACCCCCTTTCTTCACACAGTAGCTTTCTTTGGGCACTTTGTTACAGTCACACAGAATGGCCTCCTGGAGGCATGTTAGAGGCTCAAGGCTCACATCTGGCTCAAGTTATGGCTCAGTCCAGCAGCTTGAAACAAACTGTCTTCTTAAGCATCTTATAAATGTTTATTTATTAATAACTTTAAAAGTAGATTTTAATGAACCTGACTTTGTGGTAAGAAAGTCAAGTGTTACAGCAGGCTGTGAAGGGTAGTACCCAGGCCAAGGTGCCCCACTTAAACATAGCAGGAAGAGGTCCCCGATGGCCTCTGAGTGCCCAGTTCAGGGTCAGGAATGGTGGCCAGTGTTGTACAACTGTCAGCTCATCAATATATGAGCCATCTTTAATCTTTTGGAATGCAAGCTTCCAAGTCTTTGGGAGTTGTGTTCTTCCATTCCCTTTAATTTCCACCATATAGGGAAATCAAAGGCACTTGGCCAGTGGAGGGCGCTCTGTGGGGACTTGTAAATATGAGAATTGAATTAAGACCAAAAATAAAATGTCGCGCTGCTGTCAGATTCTCTCTGAGCTCTGCCTTCGGGGATATCTCATAATTAGGACAAAGGGATATTTGAGATTACACCTTAAATAAACTGGGGCAGAACGCTTTAAGCCTCACCAACTATTTTTAGCTCTGAGGCAGAAAACATGATTTTCAGGGCTGAGCTTCACTTGGCTTTGGCACATTGTAGGGGAAGTAAGGCTGGAAGACCTTTAGTGTTGGAACCTCAAGGTCCGTGTTAGAGGAGAAGCTCCTAGGGCCACCCCACACCCCTAGGGCCACCCCACACCCCTAGGGCCACCCCACACCCCTAGGGCCACCCCACACCCCTAGGGCCACCCCACACCCCTAGGGCCACCCCACCCCTAGGGCAAGGCTGGAGCTGTGTGCAGCCAGGGAACAGGACTAGGTGCAGTCTTACCTGTACTGTGTGGGTTTTCCTAAGGATTCATGAACCAAAGTCTACTAAGCCCAGGGAGGGAATTGACAGTAGGCCTAAGAATAACCTCACCTGTTTAGGTGGTGAACCATTGAGTTTCTTGAGGTAACTCATTGGGGCATGTCTGACTCAAAGGCAGCTGTATCATCAGAAAGCCCACCTCAGTCTGAGTGACCAGTCAGGAAAACTGCTCCTAGTGTTTCCTCATAACGTGCAGGTCTGCCCTGGTCTCTTCCCTAATAACTGCTACTGCTTATATAACCTTGGGGTGGGGTCTTGTGAGTCTTGTAAGTTTCTGTATTCCCTGAGCCTTGTCAGTCACTTGCCCAAGCTGCTTTGTTCCCTAGAGGGAGGAGTATTTCCTTCTGAGTAAATGGCTACACAACTGGGTCAGAGCTAAGTCTCAATGGGTTACTTCCCAGCATGTTCATGTCTTGCGCTGGCAGGGTAAATTAGAGGCCTGAGGTTTTGTGAGGAAAGAAGTGTGAGGAGTGAGAAGCCAGGGCTCTCACAACCAGATGTGCTGGTGTTTACAGTGTCTGTGATGGGACTTTCTAGTCTTATGTTCATGATTTCCACCTGTGAGGACTAAGGTACTGAAGGCTGACTGTGAAGATTGTGGGAACAGGGTCATGACTTCATACTCTTTCTGGGTCTTGCCAGAAAAACCTTCCCACAGAGGAACAGGAAGAACTGGGCAGACAGCATCTTATGGGATGCCAAGTTGGGTTTTTCTTGAAGACAACAGCCAGGTCTGGGCAATCTCTGCATTGTGCCTGAAACATAAAGAATTTGCTGACTTGGAAAAACCCAACAAAATCAGATGAGGAAAGCACAGAACTAAAAGAATTAAGCTTCAGAATTTTCTCCATTTCAGAAGCAAAATTTTGGTTAATAAAACAGTAATAATCTTTTTTATTTACTAATTTTGTGCCCTGAAATAAGTGGGTACCCCTCATCCCTGGCCTCCTTGTCTGTGAGAAGGAATATTGACATCAGTGTTCAAAGCTAATCTGAGGACTTGGTGACTGGGAGGTCCACCCAGTACAGAACCTTGGCTGTGTGGCCCATTCATGGAATGATAATTCCTGGCTTTCATGGACAGAATAGTAAGTTTAAGGAATTACAGCCACTGTTCCCCCATGGTGACACACCCCAATAGCCTATGTGACTTATGATGACAATGGTGTCCCAAGACCTTCTCCCTAGATTCTCCTGTAATGGAAGACAGGAGAGGGTGAGAGAAGAGAGTCAAAGATACTTTTATAATAATCCTTCCAGCAGCAGGACATGCTCCATCATGAAGGCCTCCACATCCAGCCCACCTGTCTATACTGCTGCTTTGGGATCCAGTTCCCAGCATCTGGACTTCAGGGATCCACAAGCTGCAGCAGTCTTAACCTCTTCTAGTCATTTTTGAAAGAGAATGATAAAGGTGACTGGTAATTTTTAATTGAATACTTTTTATTAGATATAGTCATTTTATTTTGTGTGTGTGTGTGTGTGTGTGTGTTTGCCTGCACGTATGTATGTGTACCACATGCACACTTGTGCTCACAGAAGTCAGAAGAAGTTATTGGATCCTCTGGAACTGAAGTTATGGATGGTTGCGAACCACCAGGTGGGTGCTAGGAGTCAGGTCCTCTGTAAGAGCAACAAGTGCTCTTAAACACTGAGCCAACCCTGAAGGCTAAGGATGAGTGGGCTTTGAAGGTGTTTGTTATGAAGGTGCCTTGGTATGCAGGTGAGAGTTACTGTACTTTGAGCGTTGTGTTCCACACTTTCATTATCCTCAATGCCTTTCCTCCTCAAAGTAGAGCACCAGGTTGGTTCAGTTTGGAATGTATAGGCCCTAGAGGCTTCTAAGGGCCTGGACAGCCTGGCCTCAGCCAGTGCAAACTGAAAATAACTGGTGCCTTCAGGCACTTCCTCATAAGCCAACCTAGAGTCGGCCTGAAGTCTTGACAAGGGTGGAGTCCTGATAGGAGGTAACCTAGACCTTCAAGATAGGACCCTGCCACAGCCACAGCTGCAGATACCAGTAAATAAAGCCATTTTCCTGGCTGGGGGAAGGGTTTGAGAGGAAACTAGCAGGTCCTGAGCATAGAGCAACCTCTAAACAAGGCATACCCTAACAGAAATTCTCATAGGAGGCTGGCCTTGAATTCTCTTTGTAGCTGAAGCTAGCCTCCTGATCCTCCTTCCTCCACATGCAGAGTTGTGGGATGCAAGTGTGCACTATAAGGATTGGCTTTTATTGCTCATCTTTTAAAAAAATTATTTATGTATGAATGTGTGTTTTATCTGCATACATGCCGTCTGCACACCAAAAGAGGGCTACAGATATCTGTAAGTCACCATGTGGTTACAGAGAGTTGAACTCAGGACCTCTGGAAGAGCAGCCAGTGCCCTTAACCTCTGAGCCATCTCTCCAGCCCTCATTGTTCATCTTTAGCTGGAGTTTTCCCTGAAATGTTACTTTCTTTGGCCACTTCTGCCATTAGTTGTGCATTATTAAAGCTGAAATGCATTCAGACACAGTGTATTTTTATTTACATTGTGTCTACCCTCACCTTACTCCAGTTCCTCACATTTTTGTATTTTGTCTTTGTATGGCTCATTGGCTGCATCCTGTGTTCTCTCTTCCAGGAAGCTTGCTCACTCCTTGTTCATGTCACCCTTGAACTTCACACCATTAACCAATGAGAGGTACCTGATTTCTGTGGCTCACTTAAAGTTCAGTTTGTGGAAATGGCCCTCATCCCCACAATAATATCCTTCCTTCCTCTTTAAGCCACGGGATCCATCCTGTGTTGTTTTCAAGAACACAGAGCCTCTGTCCTTTTCCTTCCAGGATGGTGGGTGACCTGAGAGAAGGGACAATCTCCTACAGTTTTAGGTGATGAGCTTGATCTGTAATTGAATGTTGAAGTTCAGCTCACATTCTTGCTTATTTTAAAATTTAAGAATTGTGAGGACACCTCGAATAACACCTCTGGTAGATCTTATCTCACAGCATATTCAGACCATTTTCCCTAGCTATGTGTGGCAAACTATGTGGGGTGACTGGGAGACCTCAGGGGAGCACCTTTCTATCTCACCATGTCCCTTCTACCAGCCTGGCACAACAGATACACTTTCCAGAGTTACTCTATCAGCAGACGGATGTCACTGCTGGATGAGTGTTCCAGAATCCTTTCCACCCTCAACTGTGGTGATTTGAATGAGAAATACCCAAGAGGCTTAGGCATTTGAACACCTGGTTTCTAGTTGGTTTCAGTTGTTGAGGAGGGTTAGAAAGTGTGGTTTTACTGGAGAAGTATGTTACTGGGGACAAGTTTTGAGAGTTTTATTGCCTGGCCCCACTATCATCTACCTATCATCTATCTATCTATCTATCTATCTATCTATCTATCTATCTATCTATCTATCTATCTATCGTCTGTCTATCTATCTATCTATCTATCTACCTATCTATCTATCTATCTATCTATCTATCTATCTATCTATCGTCTGTCTGTCTATCTATCTATCTATCTATCTATCTATCTATCTATCTATCTATCGTCTGTCTATCTATCTTCTATCTATCATCTATCTATCTATCTATTTATTCTCTGTCTGTCTATCTTATATCTATCTATATATCTATCTATCTGTCTGTCTGTCCGTCCGTCCGTCCGTCCGTCCACCTACCTACCTACCTACCTATCTATCTATCTATCTATCTATCTATCTATCTATCTATCTATCTATCATCTGTTTATCTGTCTTTCTGTCTGTCCCCTATCTCTCTATCTCTTCTTCATGACTGTAGTTAAATTTGTGAGTTCTCAGATTCCTGCTACCATGCCTTCTTGCTGCTGTGTCTCACCATGTGATTATCTCTCCTCCCCTGCACCTATAAACCCAGAAAGACACTTCCATAAGTTGTTGGTTATTTTTTTTGTTCATGGTGTTTTATCACAGGAACAGAACACATTCTAATACAGAAACTACCATGAGTTAGGTTCAGTTATCTGCTGGCTTGGCTAGTTGAGCACTTGAGAAAAAGAGAGAGGGGGTGGGGGAGGGAGGTCTGGGGAGTCTGGGATCTGTACACAGTCCAGGAATGTGAAAATTCTAGAACCACATTCTCAGACAGGATCTCAGCCCTCTCTAGGTTTCCTTACACATAAGGAGCAATTGGAGCCTGGAAGGTTATGCACAAAGAGCCATTCCATATGGCTCTGGCTAGGCTCCAAGTTCTGCCAGCCTGGCTCTGTGCTCAGCAATGGCTCAGAGCACCATTGAGAATTTAATTACTGTGCTATCTGTTTTCACGCTCAGATTCCCAGCACAGTAGGCCTCAGCCCTAGAGTACCTGTGAACATATTGCTGCCCTACAGGTAGCTCCACATCTCTGTGTGCATGAAGGACTGTTGTTATTGAGCCGTGGCAAGCTGTGTTCTTGGGTTGGACAATTGTGACTTATTTGGGGAAGGAAGAGGTGTGAGCTGTCTGATTGTGTTTGAGCTCCTGGGGAACAAGCTTACACATCACCATTCATTTCAAGTGAAGAATGGGGACACCTGAGACGATATATGACTATTCAGGGGACACCCAAATTGTTAAAGATTTAATCACAAGAAATGATCTAAAGAAGAGGGGAGATGAAAAGGTTGCAAGGTGGATACTATCTATGCTCAGGGAGGGGCCTTATGCTACTCAGAGTATGTCAGTTTGCTTTCTCTCCCCCTTGAAAGGGACCCTACCCTCTACATGTTTCTGAACTTCTCATCTACCCATCTTTCCCATATGCTCTCATCAGACAGCCTCACCTCTGCCTGACTGTGAATTTCCTATGCCATGAACACTCTCTTCTGGACTTTCTGGAGTCACTCATCTATCCTGTGAGTCCACCGACACTGCCTGGACTGGAGAAATGCTTCAGTGGTTAAGAGAACTTACTGCTCTTGCAGAGGTTTGTTTCTCAGTATCCACAACCCCCTATAAAGTTCCAAGAGATTGGATGCCTTCTCCGGCCTCCTTAGAAACCAGACATGCAACTGTTATGCAGATATGAATGAAGAAAAATACTTATAATATTTTAAAGAAAGAATTTAGATATTAGACTAGACATAGATCAGTACCATCTTTAACTCTCATTAGAAAGAGTTATTTTTGCAGTAGATGGGAATTAACACAGACACACACAACTGAACAATTCAATTTGCAGACTTTAGGTTACCTAGTCCTAAATGGGATGTCTTCACTAAAGTGCCCCTCCCTTTAAGGATCAGGAATCTATGCAGAAAAGGAGACAGAAAGTCTGTAAGAGCCAGTGATGGATAGCATCAAGGAAACTGTCTTCCAGACACAACAGGCCTGATGAATGTATGAATTCACAGAGACAGTGGCAGCATGCACATGATCTGAATAGGTTCAAGCCAGCCAGGGTCCCGGCCGGGAAGGTGAAGTGACCACAGAACCCTACCCCTAATCAAGAAGCTATTTGAAGTTGATATCCACTGGTAAAGGAAAAATGAATTGTCTCCAGTGGAGTCCCAGGGCAAGTTCCGTACCTACAAGTAGTTGCACAATACAGAATAAACTTCATGCTTTTTTGTTTGTTTGTTCTTTCAGACTGGGTTTCTTTGTGTAACAGTCCTGGATGTCCTAGAACTCATTTTGTCAACCAGGCTAGCCTCAAACTCACAAAGATCACCTGCCTCTGTCTCCGAGTGTTGGGATTAAAGGTGTGTGCCACCACCGCTGGCTAACTTTGAACTTTGTTGTCTTATTTTTTTTTCTGTTTTGATTTTAGTTTTGGTTTTTATGTGGGAAAGAATATAAAGTAGGGAAAGTTAGGTGGAAAGGAGGTAGAGAGGATTTGGAAAGAACTAGAGAAAAAATATGATCAAATATATTGTGTAGAATTTTAAAAATACAAATAGAGGAAATAAAAGGCTAAAAGGAAATAGTTCAACCTGAGAAGTCCACTGGAAAGTTTATTTCTCCCCTGACCCCCGCGCATTTGCACCATGCTTCTTGGTGTCCCGTCACCAAACTTCCCGAACCTTTATGCCCTCCACAGTCTGTGGTCATCAGGCTTTTGTACCCAAGTCCTACCCTAGCCACAGGGTCATGGCATTTTCAGTGCTTATTCCATCCGGCACCTGCACCTGAGACACCCAGCTGCTGCATCCTGGAGGTGCTTCTGTCTCCCCTAATCTGGGGTTCTTTAGCTTCTGCTCTACTCTTCAACCTTGTCTGCTCACTGGCAGTGTATGCCTCCCTCTCCTGCTGTGCTCCTCAGGTCCCCCTGCTTCTAGCCTGGTCTCCCTCTGTAAGTTTCAGTTTCCTGCCTTCTGACAGACAATGGTCTTTGGATATCCCACGGGTGCCTCAAGCATATTCCCAAATGGATGCACCCATTCTGAGGTCTACCACTTCCCCCTTACCTATTCCAATCCCATAAAGGTTTGTCTGGAACTTCTCCTATTCTTTGCAATCTGCTTGTGTTGTTCCTTCTCCTCCCTCACCATCCCTGGCTATTTCTGCCCCAGCCCTTGGGTTTTCCATAGTAAACCTTCTTCCCATCATAGCCAGGGTGTGGCCACCCAAGAACAGCACTGGGAGCCTTTTGTTCCACAGTTCTGGGGCACTGTAAGCACATTGGTTTTAATTTGTCTATAACCTCACTGAGCTGTAAGGAGCCATGGCAAGCACTCAGCAAATGTAAGTTGAGCAAAAGAACTAGAGTTCAAAGTGGTAACACAGTATAAATATTTTATGTGTATATTTGCGTATTTAAGCAAATTTGTTTTCCAGGTATGACTATCACATAAGATCTCCACATGTTTAACATATGCAACTTGACATACTGGGCTTAGCACACACCTGTGAAGCCATCATTGCCATTAACATCAGTGACATTCAATGGATTTTGGAGCAGTGGTTTTCAAATTTGAAGATTTGTTAGTCAATAAAAATTAGGATCAGTCAGAACTAGTGAGTAATCTGCCTGACAGTGGAGCTGCCCCTCTCCCTGGATTATGTCCCCTGGGATTCTCCCTACAGGCCCAACTTTCCTAGCTCAACATCAGGTCCCTCTGCTGGGCCTTGTCCTAGCAGTGTCCCTTCTGGCACTCAGGCACAAGCCACACCAATAAGATCAACAGAGCTCCCCCCCACCCCCTACACCAAAAACCAAGCTAACCACTAGAAGGCCAACTCTCGTCTTGGACAGAGACTCCCTACTAAATCAGAGGCTATGCCAGCTGCCAGAAATGCAGGCCACACAGACTAGAAACAAAAGAGGAAACAGAAACCAAGGAACAAACCTACCCATCTAACAAAGATAGATTCAGAAACCCAGATGCCTAAATGCCAGTGTAAAAATGTAATCGACAACAGCCAGAGCATGATGACACCACCAGTGTAAAGCTATCCTACCTCAGCAAGACCTCAACAGTCAGAGGCAGCTGCTCACAAGAAAACAACCTTACAAACAGAGGAAATTTAAAACTTCCTTAAAGAAATTGAGGAAAAGACACCAGAAAATGAGAGGAAATCAGCAAAGAAAGCCAAGGAGAAGCAAGCAGGTAAAGGAAACGATTCATGGCATGAAAATTGATATAGAAGCAATAAAAAAAACACAAACTGAGGGAATTCGGGAAATGGGAATTATAGGTAAGTGAACAAGCATCACCAGCAGAAGAGATGGGAGAGAGACTCTCGGGCATTGAAGATACAATAGAAGAAATGGATTCATTGGCCAAAGGAAAGTTAAATTTAAAAAACTTCTAAGACAAAACATCTAGGAAAATCTGGGACACCATGAAAAGACAAAACCTAAGAATAATAGTGTTGCAGAATATTTAACTGTGTAAAGATGTGTTGTATTTGTTTAATTATGTAAAGATGTGTTGCTGTTCTATATTACCTGCCTAAAACACTTAATTGGTCTAATAAAAGATCTGGAAGGCTAATAGTGAGGGAAGAGGTATAAGCAGGACTTCTGGGAAGGGAGAGTAAGTAGGAGGGGATTTAGGCTCAAGAAAAGAAAGAAAAAGAGAGACTCCAGGGATGAGCCAGCCAGACATGGAGGAAGCAGGAAAGTAGGACATCAGAATGAAATGTAAAAGGCCCTGAGGCAAAATGTAGGTTAATAGAAACAGGTTAAATTGAGTTAAAAGAGCTAGTGTGATAAGCCTAAGCTAGGGCTGAACATTCATAATTAATAATAAGTCTCTGTGTCTTTATTTGGGGGTTTGCTGGTTGCCCAAAGAAAGTTCCAATGACAAATGGTGCCCAGCGTGGGGCCTGAATTTCCACACACGGTTCCAGAAAGCTGAGAAAAAATAGATATGCTCCCTGAAGAGGCACTGCTGTGTAGCAGAGCACTTGAGCAGCCAACATGCTAAGTAAAAATGCCTGCCACAGTGCAGGCACCAACTTCCTTGAGCTGGGACAGTTAAATGTAGCTCCTGGTTAAATGCAGTTCTTGGCCAGGCTTAAGTCTTTACTCTCACAGACTAGAGGGGGCAAGGAGCCAACTGTCAGAGCCATGTGGGGTAGAGCCTAGCTCCTGCTTAGTTTAAGGTTTGGCTCACATAGTCAGAGAATACTGTGCTACAGGTTCACAGTAAAACAGGCCCACCACAAAAAAAAAAAACTAAAACAAAACAAAAACCTTTCAAACAGGTTATACTGTGCCTAGATGTTTAATAAAGAAAAGAAAATGGGTATAGATAGTCATGGGGAAAAATAGCTTAAAATAAGTAAGTAAAGTCCTTAAAGAAAAAGTAAAGTAATATAAGGGAATAGACCTCATAAATATGGGAAGTCCAGATCCTGTATGGTGCCTTGTTGACTTTGAATTTTTTGAATGCTGATAAGTGAGTGGCAGTTGCTGAGAGACATGGGATTGTAAAGGGAATTGCTGGATTCATCCAGCCTAGATACTTTAGGGATGTGTTAACTTTAAAGTGGAATTTAGAAGATTGTATTGAGGGGAGAGGTTATGCTTTAGTTTTTACAGGAAATGAAAGGCTGTGGGTTCCTTCAAATTAATAGAGACAAGATTTGATTGGGAGACACCTCCCTGAAAATCTTGGCTACAGACATAAAACTACAAAGCAACTGATGTATATTCTGATCCCTTGACGTGGGGGCAGCTCTAAGACTGAATGAGTCATAATAAATCTTACTGGTTACAGAGTCCTCATGACTTATTATCACATGCCATCCTTTCATATGGCATGGATACAGGTTTGGTCATCCAGTTCAATCAAACTTATAAAGTTGACATATATCTTTTATCTGCTCAAGCATAAAACAAAAAAAAAATCATCTTTGGCTGGCATGCGTACAATGCACATTCTATACTTGTGTTAATGTAGATGCATATGTTACCTTTGAAAGTTTGTGTGTTTTCAGAGCAAGGGGAACAGACATAAATGAAAACAAGTGATCCAGCCTTATATAGTGCCTCTTGCAGTTTTCTCAGAATTCTGTATTCAGAACAGTTTCAAGGCTGCTATCTGAGATGGTCTGGTCTAGCCTCATGAACAATTCTAGCCAGGACTTCAGATAAGCTTTGCCATTACATAGAAACTGGATAACAAATGTTATAGCCAATTTTCTCAAATATTTTAGGGTCCCCTGAAGATACCATCACCCCCCCAGACAACAGGAAGCAGCCTAGAGAACACAAGACCTACATTCCCAAGAGGTAGAGTGGGTGGTGGTTTTTGGTCACTCAGTGGGTTATGGATGTTTGTCATTATTTACTGGAGATATAGGAATATAGGTTAAAAAGACAACTATTCATCTCAAATATGTCAGTTGATATGGATTTTTGTATATCTATACAAATCTGAGGTTATTTTGTTATACCTTATATATGATTCTACTCTTGTCTATGCTGCTCATTTAAAAATGTAATATAACGTTCTAGTTCTTCAACTATTATTACAGACTATTTAGATTAATTAAGAAATGCAGGTTAGGAGTTAGACATCTATAATAATCAAACTTGTAGTGATATTAGGTATGCTTTCAAGGCAAAACATGTATTTTAGATAGATAGGTGATTTTCAAATACTTCAGCGACCTAGAGATTATGACATATAAGATGTTTAATAACTTAAGGTTTTTTATGACAGTGAGAAATATCTGCTCCCAGCAGCACCAATTTACTTTATAAAAGTATCAACGAAGTTACTTTCATTGTGTAGAAACAAGTCTACTATACGATCAGCTATGCCACACTTAGGCATGTACCTAAAGGACTCTCTACCCTCTACAGAGACACATGCTCATTTGTGTTCACTGCTGTGCTTCACAATAGCCAGGAAATGGAAATAGCCTAGATGTTTAACAACTAATGAATGGATGACAGAAATGTGATTCACCACAAGGATGACCCCAGCTAAGACTCCACGCAGTAATGGAGAGGGGGCCCGAATTGGCCTTCCCCTGTAATAAAATTAGTGACTGCCCTAATTGTTATCATAGAACCTCCATGCAGTCACTAATGGGAGAAGATGCAGTGATCTACAGTGAAGCACTGGGTCTACCTCCCAGACCAGTCAAAGAGAGGGTCAAGATCACATGGGGAAACCCACAGAGACAGCTCACCTGAGCTACTGGGAGCTCACTGACTCTGGATTGACAGTTGGGGAATCTGAGGGACCAAACTAGGCCCTGTGAATGTGGATGACAGTTGTGTGGCAGTTTGTAGGGCCTCTAACAGTGGGACCAGCATTTATATCTAGTGCATGAATTGGCTTTTTTGGAGCTCGATTCCTATAGAGGGATACCTTCCTCAGCCTTGATACAGGGAAGAGGGGCTTGGTCCTATCTCAACTTGATATACCAGACTTTGTTGACTCCCCATAGAAGGCCTCTTCTCTGAGGAGTAGATGGGGGCATCTGAAGGGGGGAAGTTGAAGGGTGAGTGGGAGAAGGGGAGAAAAGAGGACTGTGGTTGGTATATAAAAATTTTTTAAATTAAATTTAAAAACCCAGATAACAGACTATATGGAATCCAATCACAGACCTAGAAGTAAATCTACACACCTATGGCACTTGATTTTTTGGCAAAGAAGTAAAATTGTACAACGAAAAAGGAAAGCATCTTTAGTAAATGATAACTGTGTGTGGGTATATAGAAGAATGCAAATAGATCCATATCTATCACCCTGCACAAATCAAGTCCAAGTGTATCAAAGGTGTCAACATAAAACCAAATACACTAAACCTGATGGAAAAGAAAGTAGACAATAGCCTTGAACACATTGTCAAGGAGACAACATCTTAAATAGAACACCAATCATTTAGGCAATAAGATCAATAATTAACAAATGGGACCTCATGAAACTGAAAAGCTTTTGTAAGGCAAAGGATACTATCAAAAGGACAAAGCAGTAGTCTACAAAATGGGAAGGGATCCTCATCAAACCCATGTCTGAGAGAAGGCTAATATACAAAATATATAAGGAACTCAAAAATCTAGAATCAACCCCCCGAAAAAATCCAATTTAAAAATGGCATATAAATCTAAACAGGAAATTTGCAACAGAGGAGTCTCAAATAGATGACAGTTCTTTATAGAATTGTTCAACATCCTTAGCCATCAGGGAAATGCAAATCAAACTGACACAGAGATTCCATCTTATAGCTGTCAGAATGGCTTAGTTCAAAAACATAAGCAAGAGCTCGCAATGGAGAGGATGTGTAGCAAGGGGAACACTCCTCCACTGCTGGTGGAAGTGCCAATTTGTAGAGCCACTTTGGAAATCAATAAGGTGGTTTCTCAGAAAACTGGGAACTAATCTACTCATGACCCAGCTATACCACTCCTTGGCATATACCCATATATTCTCCACCACACCATAAGGATACTTGCCCAATTATGTTCATAGCAGCTTAATTAGCCAGAATCTGGAAACAACCTAGATGTCCCTCAACCAAGGAATGGATAAAGAACATGTGGTACATTTATACAAAGGAGTATTTCTCAACTGTTAAAAACAATAACATCAGAAAATTTTCTTGCAAATGGATGTAACTAGAAAAGATAATCCTGAGTGAGGTAACCCAGACCCAGAAAGACAAACATTGTATATACTCACTCATGAGTAATATTAGCTGTGACGCTATCCTTCACACCCAGAGCAGCTAAGTAACAAGGAGGACTCAAGTGGGTGATGCATGGGTCTCATTTTGAAAGGGCAATAGAATAGACATTGCCAGAGAACAGGGGGAGGAGTCTAACTGTGGGGTAGGGATGGGGACAGGAGGGATTAGATGTGGGAGGATAGAGAGAAAGAATACCAGGATAGACAACTGGAATCTGGGGCATTTCTGGGATGAACTAGAAACCCAGAGCAATGGAAACTCCCAGGAATCTGAGGTTGACCATAGCTAAGATTCCAAGCAATAGGGGATGTGGTGCTTGAACTGGCCACCTCCTATAACCAGGCAAGACTTCCAGTGGAGGAACTGGGACACCAACACAGTCACAAACCCTTTGAACTACAATTTGTCCTGCCTGCAAGATGTGGGGGAGTAAAGATGGAGCATAAATTGTAGTAGTGACCACTAATGACTTGCTCAGTTGGAGACCTTGAGAAGGCCAGGACCTAGAGTCAGGATACCCCAGAGACCTAGGATAGAACTAATAACTGTCAAAAAAAGAAAGAAAGAAAGAAAGAAAGAAAGGAAGAAAGGAGAAAAGTCAATGAAATGATTCCTAATGATATTCTGCTATACTCATAGATTGTGCCTAGACCAACTGTTATCAGTGTTATCAGTGAGACTTCATCTAGCAATTGATGGAAATAGATGCAGAGACCCACAGCAAACCATTAGGCAAAGAGACCTACAGAAGAGGTGGATGAAGGATTGTAGGAGCCAGTGGGCTCATAGAGGCTCACAGAGACTGAACCAAGCACCAGGGAGTCTGCATGGGACTGGCCTAGTCTCTCTGCATATATGTTACAATCATGTAACTCTGTCTTTACGTGAAAATCCTAACAGTAAGAGTGGGGCCTGTCTCTGACTCTGTTGCCTGCTTTTGGGACACTTTCTTCCTACTGGGCTGCCTCATCCTGCCTTAATAGAAGAGGAGGTACCTAGGCTTATTGCAACTTGATATGTGACAACTAGCTGATATCCCTGGGAAGCCCTGAAGAGAAACAGAGGAGGAAGAGTGGATGGGGGAGGGGTGATAGAGGGAGGAATTGGGAGGAGAAGAGGGTGCAGAAACTGTGGTTGGGATGTGAAAACAAGAGTACTCCCCCAAACAAACAAAAAGAAAAACAATAGCAAAAAACTGGATTCAAACATCCATGTTTAAAATTTCCAAGAGATAACTATCTCTTAATTCCATGTAATAATGTCACAAAAGACAAAAAGAGGGAATTATTTTAGAATAAGCAAAATAGCTTAAATAAAATTCACTATATATGTCCAGTCATGAGCTTTCTTTTACCCTGAACACTTCTTTGTAGAGGGATGCCCATCTGTGCAGAGGCAGTTCACAGGTTAGATGCCCGTCTGTGCAGAGGTGGTTCAGAGGTTTCCTTCAAGAACAGCATAGATCTTGAGGTGATTAGGATGGAGGTTTGAGCTTTGGCTTGAAAGGGGTGAAGTAGGTGGCATGTAGACTGTGTGAAGGGCATGTGATAGCTTGGGTCTTCCAGAGTGACAGCCAACTGTATGCATGAAAAATAGGCAGTGGGGAACGGGTGATCTGGTAAGCTGGAGACCTAGGAGAGCCCATGGTGAGCCACCACACTAAGTGGCCTCTTATACCGAATGAAGACGATATCCAAATAATGTGTGCTGATTGCATTTTTGAATATAAAGGGCAGTTAATTAATGTGCTTGACTCATACATTATATATGATGAATGCTTTCAGATAATTATTTGTCACTGAGGTCTGGAAGGTCTGATTGAGGTAAGCAAGAGCTATGTGTACTTGCCAGCCACAGCTTGATGGAATCTGTGAGTGGAAGCTGTTGTCATTGTGTGTTAGGCTTCTTCATTTTCCTCCATCATCCTGGTAATAGCACTTTTGCTACCAACAAATACTAATATAGATGGAATATACCATGGGCCTTGAAAGTAAAATGTAACATGAACTGCAAAGGTATTTACAGGGTTATAGAGGTAGGAGGCAACTAGCACAGTATTTTAAAAGTTCTACAGGACTCTGCTTGTTGAAAGTGACTCTCAGCTGTGCAGCTCCTTTGATATCTAAAACTGTATACAATAAAGGTCAGAAGCATTTGGAGTTACTCTTGCTTCTACAACAGCAGTAAGATTCAGATGCTTTCCCTGCAATACTAAATAAACAACTCAGAGCCACTGTCCTCTTAGTTTTATAACTGGAGTGCTTTTTTGGAACCAGAGAAAATGGCACATTAGTAGGTCATGGTTTGTCCATTAGTAGATACTGTGATGACGGAGAGAGATAGTCTCTAGCTTTCACCCAGATGGAGGATGTGGATGCTATACATGGACACACTATGAACATGAGAAGACTGTCATGTGTCATACACAAGCATAGTGAGATGGGATAGGGAAATGTTGGTTTGGGAACAGCAGCACTCAGTTAAGGTTGTGATGCACTTCTGATGCAGAGGGGTGACGAATGGCTGCAACTGGGAGAAGACACATGCTTTGCATCAGGAGAGGGGTCTCGCTGGCTACTCATTGGTGGAGCTATTAGCAAGTAGATAACATTTCCAGTCTGGGGTTCAGGTGAAGGAGTGGCCACAAGGAGGGCCACAGAGTCCTTCATGCTATTGAGTAGGGCAAGGTGAAGCCTGACAATATACAGGTGCCCAGTAACATAGTTGTCCAGTATCCCAGGAACAGCACAGGAGGCAGAAGTCAGTTTGCACTGGGCTTCAGGCTGAGAGAGCACTGAATTGTGTATCCTCTGAGATCATCTGGTAACATTGTTCTCAGCACTTTGAGGGATAACAGAACCCTATTTCAAAATTCAACCTCAAAGCCCCAGTTAAAGCTCCCAACCTAGCTCTGTGGGATGGGAGGTAAGACTTGGAACCTTGGCTTGTTACTGTTTCCTCCAGCCCCCTGGACCCAGAGTCATTCCCCAGAACCTGGAGCTCTTAGGGACCTAGCCTGAGTACCATCCTGACTAAGGGGTGGAGCTAGGGGCCTGTCCCGAGTGCCACCTGACTGGTGAGAGGCAGGACAGACAGCAGCTGTTTGTAGAAACTGAGTTCCCATACCATAGATGTTCCTTGTGGATTGATTCCAACTAACATGTAGTTGAGTTTGCCAGCAATGTCTACAAACTTTCTTGGAGTGAAACATTATTGTAGTGTTCTGGTTTCATTCTGGGTGAATTTCTAGTGGTCACATGTGAGATATGGTCTAGACAGTAATGCCTCCAGCTCATTCACAAGTGCGGTCATCAATTAAGTTTCACCATAGTTTTCCCTCTTGAGTTACTGAGGAGGAGCTAACTTAGGTTTTTTCCCTCTATAGCTCTGTACTTCTTGGAAAGTGCTAGTTGGTAGTAACATGCTCACATAGTGACTGAAAACTTGGGGACATGAACATCCCTGAAAACTCCTGGGGCCCTGAAGTTTTATGGAACATTTTTTTTTTCCTGTTCTTCCTTAGCTCCTACATCTGGCAACTTACACTCAATTCAGACCTTTGGCAGTCTTCTTAAGAGCAGGCACATCTGAATCCACTGCCTGCCTGTAGTTGGTTCATACTTGGCCAGAGATAGCTATGGATAACCCAACACAGTATAATAAATATGAGGGTTTGGTTTTTGGTTTTGCTTGGTAGTCCTATTACCAGTTCTGAAGCATGAACTGTGTAGGAAACATCCTGGCTTGATGACCAAGTGTTGGGCGCACTTGCTAGATGCATTGCAAGACATCCCAGTCTCAACTGTAGGCCGAGCTTAGAGCTGCCTCCCCCTGTGGATTCACAATGTTCTGCATTCACTCCTATGGCCTTCATCTACTTTATAGATCAGAGTTTGGGAAGACCTAAGTTCAGTTCTCAGCATCCATGTCAAGCATCTCACAACCATTTGTAACTCCAGTTCCAAGGGACCCAATGGCTCTGTCCTCTGTGGGCATCTTCACTCATGTGTATAAACTCACATGGAGACACACACACACCTACACATAATTACAAGTAATAAAAATAAATGAAAGAATAAGGAAAGATGTTCTTAGCTTGTTCCTTTGTAGCTGTAAAAACAAAATAAAATAAAACCCTCTGACCAATAGGAATTTAAGGAGGAATGGGTTTATTTCACTTTACAATAGGAATTTAAGGAGGAATGGGTTTATTTCACTTTACAATAGGAATTTAAGGAGGAATGGGTTTATTTCACTTCACAGCTTCTCTTCATAGTCCATTATTGAGGGAAGTCGGGCCAGGTTCTCAAATAGGAACTGCAGCAGAAACCACAGAGAAATGCCACTTACTAGCCATTTGCTGGTTCATACCTTTTATGTAACCCAGGCTCACCTGTCTGGGGATAGAGCTGCCTGCCTGTAGTGGCTGGTGGCCTCCCACATCAATTATCAATCCATGTAAGCTCATACAGGCCATTCTGATATGAGTAATTCCTCAAATGAGCTTTGCAAGTGATCTAGCTTGTGTTCGTCTAACAGTAAAACCTACCAACACAAAGAGTTTATTGTGGCACACAGGTTGAGGGTACAGTTCATCACGACAGGTGGTATGGTAGCAGGAGTCTGAAGCAGCCTAGTCACATTCTGTCTGCTTTGAGAAATGAATGCTGGTCCTAAACTCTCTTTTTCCATTTCCCCTTTTTATTCAGTCTGGGGCGCTAACCACATTTAAGTTGGATTATCCCTTCTGAGTAAAAACTTGAGAATGCTTTTAAAATAGGTCAGAGTTGTTTTCTAGGTGATTCTAACCTGTTGAGCTGAAGATCGCCCATCACAAAACTAAATATATTTTTAAAAATGTTTATATGATGTTTTGCCTGCCCATATATCTGTGTAAGAGTGCCAGATTCCCTGTAACTGTGGTTACAGACAGTTATAAGCTGTCAGATGAGTGCTGGGAATTGAAACCAAGTCCTCTGGAAGGGCAGCCAGTGCTCTTAACCTCCAACCTAAAAACTAAATCTTTAATACAGCAGACTGAGAGGGGGCATCTTCTTGAAATGATTAATATAGCTAGCTTAGAGTAGGCTTATTGGATGCAGGTGTGCCCCATTGTCTCCCTCCCTCCCTTCCCATTGTTCTCTGGTCCTTCAACTTTCTGTTGTCTGTGGGATATGGACTAAGTTCTAGTCACAATAAGTGCAAAGGCTCTCACCAGATTCTGGCCCCTTGGCCCTGACTTGTCAGCCACTAGGACTCTGAGAAGTAAATTTGTTCTCCATAAATTAACATGTCTGTGGCAGCCTCTGTACAACATAGGACAAGCTAAGAGACTGGGAATCTGAACCACTGAGACATAAAATAAGGGCCAAGTATGATGTCCTTTAGTGAGCTGCCTTGAGTCAAAGCTTGGAGCTAGCATGTTTCGGCTGTGTGTGGTAGGGAAGCACTTCCAGGCATATCTGCCTCACAGGGTGATATATATCTCAAATGCAAACTGATTCTGAGAAGCACTTGAGTAATTACAAAGTGCTAAAATCTGTCAGTGGCTGGTATCATTTTTCCATTGTGTTATGATACCACAAAGAATATAAACCTGTCTTAGAATATCTCTTAAAATGCCTGCTTCTAAGGTTGCATGAAAGGACAGAGAGCATGCCATTCTCCTCTTGCAGTACCCAAGGCCAATGAGAGAACCTTTCATTGAATTCATGCCTGTTGGTCATGGGAGTTCCTTGTAGGTCAGACGTATTTCCATTGCTATGACAAATAACTGAAATAATGTAACAAAAGGAAGACAGGGCTATTAGACTATGGTTTTAGAAGTTTCAGCCATGACTAGTTGGAGCTGTTATTTGGGTAGCTGAGCAAAGCTTTGCAAGCCAGCCAGGAAGAAGAGAGGGTGAGAGCAAGAAAGAAAGACAGACAGTCAGACAGACAGACAGACAGACAGGAAGGCAGGCAGGCAGGCAGGAAGGAATTGGCTGCACTCCCAGAATCACTTTCACAGGCACACCACCAAAGACCTAACCTCTGCTCACTAGGTACCTCCAAAAGCTTATACCACCTGACATTACAGGCTGGAGATCAAGCCTTCAACATGGACCTCTGGGGATGCTGAAAATCCAAACCTCAATATCTTATGGGCACATGTCTTAGACAGGGAGACTTGAGCAATCTCTGAGAGCGTTAGGATCTGCCTAGATGCTCCATCATTTCACTTTCTTCTTGGGGGAAGAAGACCCCTGACAATATAGTTTTGTTTATAGAGAAAACTTTATGATGGTGATGAGGTTCTTGCTGGCATGCGGCGCTCTTAATGGCAGGTTTCTTGGGTCATGTCCCTCCCCAGTAGGCATACCTGACTGTGGCTAGAACTTAGTCCATATCTGTATGATGACTGCCATGAGAGGTGGGGGTCTGAGAGGAAGACTGACGCTATATGTGGTTACATGATTGTCGTGACAGTGGAGCCAGGAATACTGGGGTCAAAACAAAAACAAGTGGGAGGGTGGTGAAGAATCAACCACTCAGACCTCTCTCCCCTAAGCTGTGCACAGCATTGCTGCCAGCTGCTGTTCAAAAGGGAACACCCTAATTTGCTATATACAATCTTAATGTCTCCAAATATCCAAGGAAGACTTCCTTATAGATATGGAAGCTTTAAATTCCTAATTGTTAAAAATGCCTTCACACTTTTCCAGTGAGTCTTTAGTTGACAGGAAATTGGCTGTTTGCCTGCTGTTTTGTATCGATTTAACTCTATGCCAATGGACACAGGTGTGCCGGCTGTCTCCTCTCAACTTCCAATCATCAGTGTTTGGCAAAAGACAAGAAACTGTTGCATAATAAGATTCTCCCACCCCCTTTCAGGTTTAGCCTAAAGTCTTTTTAGTGGTTGTGTATGAAACCTTTGTAGTGAGCCAGAGTGCTTTTCTGAGTTACATTTCAATTAGACTGCACTTAGAAAAATATCAGCTTATAGGCACCCCTCCCCCCCAGACTGTGTGTGTGTGCTTCTGTGCACATGTGTGCATATGTCTATAAACACAAAAAACACATGTGTATATACATAAGGCAAGAATGGACTTAAATGAATAATCTTTACAAAATCAGTAATTCTTTAGGTAAAGATGGTTGTCTTTTAAATTGCTTCTTGTACTCTTGGAAACATTACAAAACTGCCTCAGTTCCATGCTGAGGCCACTTTAGTTCACAGAGCTGATCAGGAAGGTTTTGTCTTCATCTAACACTCTCTCTGGAGCTGTTTCCTTTATTGTAGACTTCAAATGCCAATCTACATGTCTGAGCCCCAGCCTCGAAGCAGAATTTCCCTGAGGTGTCAACTGCTGTTTGGTGGAAAGGCCTTTGAGATCTCCTATGCTAGAAAAACATTTGGTTAAACACAGATAAATTGCAGGCCTCTCAGACTTGCTATCTTGCCAACATGCTCTGTGAGTCCAAAAGGAAGACTGTCTGGGTCCGACTCATCTACTCATTACTTCATTTCCCTTGGTCCCTGTTGGCATCTCTCTCTACTGTACTGCAGTGTCTGTAGACACTTGGGAACTGCTCATCTTACTCCAATCTTTCTATCCAAGTTCTCTCTGCCATGAAAGAGGAAGCTATTCTAGTGACCTCTGAGGAGACCCCTGACCCATGAATTCCCTGACACCCCAACTATTGCATCTTCTCTAGAAGATGATGTTCTGTGGGAGTCAGTTCTGTGCTCCCCCTTGGGCCAATCCTAACTCAAGTCTTATAGGGGAGAACCACATTTGATTGACAGCCTTGCAGTCTGGAAAATCAATGAGCTCTACAGCTGCCCAGTTTGTGCTGGCTTTCATTTCTTACATCTTACCTAGTTTATCTTAGCATGAAGTGAAAGCCTTCTTATGTCCCATCTGCCTGCCTTTCTTTGAAACACAATGGCTAAACTTTTCATTAGCACTAGTTAGCAATGACCCTGTGTGGCCAGCACTGACTCTCTGTGGCCAGATAAGCCCCATGTGGTCACTTTGACTCTGTGTGGCCATCTTGGGTCTGTTTGGCTATCATTGACCATATATGTTCAGCATTGACTTTGTGTCAGCATTGGTCCTGACCTTGCATGTCCAGCATTGGCCCTCTGTGGTCAGCTTCACAGCTTCCTCATGTGTGGCTAACCCTTTGGACCCTTTGTCTTTATTCCTGGCCTCTGCGGCATGAGCATCTTTGCTCCATAATACCCTGTCTGCTGTGGTGGTCTACCCCTTCACAGGTCTGGTGACCCTTGTCTGAAACCACAAGCTCATAATAAATCCTTTACCTTTATGTTGATTTGATCAGGCATTTTGTCATAGCAATAAAAAACTGACATAGTTAATATACTTTAAGAGCCCAGTGATGTGTGATAATGACTGTTTGTGTCCGGTTCATTGAAATAGGAATAGTGAGTGATGGTCTCAGACATCAGAGGAGTATCTGCCACAGCCATGGCTATCAAGTGGGGAGATTGCAACACTCCCACCCAAGTCCAGACTCTTCCTGGACTCAAAAGAAGCTAGAAACCTGACAGTGTAATGTGTTCAGAAACTGGAAGTAGGAATCTGAGGGAGAGTTTCTACAAGAGATTAATTCTGAAAATCCAGTTATTAGTGGAAAAGCCAAACCACCAAGGTAAAGTTTAGATACTTTCTAATTATAATTGAGCTGGAGGAATTAAAAGCCCTGTTCAAAGGAGAAAGTCACTATGTGTGCATTTCCAGCCCAAGAGCTATATTTGGGAATAAACCCAGTGGAGCTAATAAGAAATTCAGAACACACCCCAGGGCCCATGAGTCCAGGCAAGCTGAAGTCCTGTTGGGTCTCTGTTCCTACATTGTGGCTCTCAACCTGTAGAGCTGACATCTGAAGACATCTGTATTTTCTAATGAAGAGTGTTCAGCCTTACAGAAGGGCAGATTAAAAATGCCTTTCTTTTGCCTGGCCTGGGTGTTAATATGGTCCTCACAGAATGCCCTCACCTTTTCAGCTGGTTTTAAAGATTGTATTCATGAATGTAATGGGTGAAGTGATTCCCCTACTAAGGTATGACCCTTGGTGGGAACCAGCCTTCCTTACCAATGCTCCAGTGTACTTTCCTGCCACCCCTCTGGTGGGGGTGGGACTGAGTATTACAGATGCATAGTTTGTTGAAATAGCATTACTTTCTACTAAGACTAAACTTTAGTTCTCAGAGATGATCTTTGAGATTTGTGAAACCTACTGCATTTACTAATGATCTTCTGGAACGGATACTTCTCTGCTATTGCTTACCTCCTTCATCAGTTCAGGGACATTGATCACCACATAGTCATCCATTTCTTTTCTTGACTTTGGTCATCTCTCTGCTGGTCGGATTCTATAGCCCAGACCCAAACCAGGCTTGAGTGATAGCTGCAGATGTTTCTCCTTACCACATGGTAAAGTGGATTCTGACAGAAATCAGAGACACACGGGTGGAAAGTGATACGTGTATCATTTTGCCCTTGGTTCCCTAACATCGGCATTTTATTCCTCCATGAGTCAATGTGCCAATCACAGCATAGTGGACAGTGCATTATTTACAGCGTTAAAGCAGCCTGGCTCTCACTTCAAGACACTGTGTTAGTATTCTCCATATCTTCTCACTCTCACTTTCTTATCTGTAGGAAAGTTCCTATTTGCAGTACCATGGTGATCCCTACCACAGTGACACAGATCCGAGAGGCCAGGAATCAATCTTGCTACCATTCTGAGTGGTCCCAAGCAGGCACCATCACCATCTAAGGACTCGGCTGGAACACTGTAGAAAACACTGTAGCAATTTGATTAACTTCCCAGTGGGGGAAGTTATCATGTCAGGATGCAGAGAAGAATTTGTTACTAACCATTGAACCTCTCTGGATGGGCAGTGTGGACAGGAGACACCTAGTATTGTGTGAAAAGATTTCACAGTTGGGCTATTGGCACCTCATATGTGGAACCCAGGACTACTGCTGAATGTCCTACAGTAGTACCCATACCAAATTAGCTGGTCTGGAATGTCATTAAGTGCTATTGTTGAGACCTCCTGATCTAGGGTGCTACGGGGACACCAGAAGACCGAAGAGTGGGCAGAGAAAGAATGGGGTTCTCCTCAGTAATGGGGGATACTGACCAGGCAAATGGAAAGTGCCCAAGTTTGACCCCATATGTTTGGGAGAGCTTTGATTTCTTAGGAGATAACAGAGACAATGTTTGGGAGTGATAATGAGCACTTTTTAGTCATATGAAGTTAAAGTATTCAGGCTAGGCTGGGCCGTCCTGGGGAGCGTACTCCCAACAGCCTGAGTGTAGCATTGAGCAAGAGGGAAGGTGTGTGGATGGTGGAAACTCATTGATAACCAGTGACGCTGGCCAGGACAGAAGAGGAAAGGCTATGGAATATGGCCAGGTGTAGAGAGCCACCATGGTGGACAGAGCCATGCCTGGGAATGAGGGTTGGGAGCAGTTGAAACCGGAGAAATCAAGCCCAGAAGTCGTGGAGCTGACCCTGGAAATGGTAGGGAGATGCATTGCTGGAGGACCTTCCAAACGTGCCCTGAGGGTCATTTCCTCATCAGACAGGCATTCAGCTCCCTGAAGAGGAGGCTGTGACATTTCCTGTGAGGACGGGATGGGCTTTAACAGATGGACAATTCGTGGGGTTAGGGAGGAACCCCTCAGTGTTCAAAATAAACTTCCTCTGACTGATCTCACTGGCTCTGCATGGCAATCAGTGACACATTTGAACACTGGACCATGGATATACAGATGACAGGGACAGTGTTGGAATCGGAGCAATGGGAAAAGCATTGGGGGCTTCTAGGAGGCAGGTGATGGTAATGGATATGTTTTAACATTTCTTTAAAGGACTAAGGGAATAAATTTGAGGACTCCATGGTCTTAGTACTTCTTAAGTCTTATTACACTTTTAAAGATGTTATTTTAAAATATATTATACACAGGGAAAGTGCTTTATATATAAATATATGTTTTAATAAATAGTTATGAATAAGAATATGTACCCCCCACTCCTACTAAGCCCCTCTCATTTGACTGATGCTTGAAGTCATTGGATCCTTGATTTTCCTCTTTTAACACCTACACATGCACCCTTAAATCACATAATTAAAGTAGATCTGGCTGAACTTTGTATTAATGGAGTCGTGTGGTCTTGATTCTGTTGTTTCTTGCCCAGTATTAACTGGATAAATGAAGTTAACTTGTGATGCTGTGTGTCACTGTTGACCTTCCCTTCTATCTAACTGTATTTAATTTATGTGTAGTAGTTTTCTATGAATATAAAAACACATATTGATCCATTTCCTCTGTGGATCAGTATTTGAGTAGCTTCCAGGTTTGGGCTATTATGCAAAAAACTTGCAGAAAGAAGATAACTCATTCTTTTACAAAGATCTTGGTAGGTTTATGTGTAGGCAATGAATGAAGGGTGGAGTTTCTGGGCTGAAGGGCATATATAGACTTGACAGCACAGAGTAATGTCAAGGTGTTTTCCAGAACGAGGGTGTTCATAGGCACCAGCAATGACAGAAAGTATACATTCCCTGAACTTAGTATTATCAATCAGATGTGAAGGAGTGTTTATTGTGTTTATTTTCCTGTTTTTAAATAGAAATTTATATTCTTATTTTGTCTCTATATATGTATATATATAGTATACACACACAGAGTCATATTCAGAAAATATAAAGATCCCTTAAGTTAGGCACAACATGGGTCTCCTCCCAGTTGACTTGTGTGAGGTAACAAAGGTTTCCTTTGCTTTTCCATGTCCAGGTTCCAGTAAAACCTAAGATTGCAACTTGGAAACACAGAGCGTGATAAAGGCAGTCAGTGTTCCTCCAGGAAGGGAGGGTCTGAGAGAGCATTTTGTACCAGAGGCATGGTCTGAAGACTCCTGGCTCCTCAAGGCTATTTCCCCACAAATCAGTTTTTAAAAGGAACATGATAAACATGATAACATGAACTTCATAATGCTGTCCACATCAGGTAGTGACTGTGTCCACAGGAGATGTGTGAAAAGGGAGGTGACTGAGTTCATGGGAGGTGACAATGCCACAGAAAGTGTGTTCACCAGAGATGTGTGACCATGGGATGTGACTATGTCAACGAGAAGTGACTGTGTACACAGTACATATATCCACAAGTGATGTCTGGTTTCACTTCTGTCACTATGGTAAAATACCCTAACTGAAAAAGCAACTTAGGAAAAAATAGGATTCATGTGGCTTACAGTTCCACGTTACAGTCCATCATCTTAGGAAGTCAATAGGAACTCAAGTAACTAGTCATATCACACCCATAGTAAAGAGCAAAGAGAGTATAAAAATATCCTAGCTTGCTAGCTTGCTTTTCCTTCTCACAATGTCCAGGGCTTCCTGGGTAAGAAATGGTGCTATGCATATTGGGCTTGCTCTTCCTTCACAAACTAATAGTTAAGACTCCCCACCCCCCATACAGAGATATGCACACAGGTCAACCTGATATAGACAGCACTTCATTAAGACTCTCTTTGCATTTAATTCTACGTTGTCTCAAGTTGACAGTTAAAACTAACCAGGTCAGGTGGTGACTGTCCACAGGAAGTAACCACATCCATAGGAGGTTGCTATTTCAGAGGGAGTGACTGGATATCTGAGGATCTGTCTGATGGGCTGTGATGAATTCTCTGATTATGCCTTTCAGTTCACTGCCCTCTGTGGGTTGAGATACATGAAGTCAGTCCTGATCTACTGTCCTTTCTGGATGCTGTGAGAATTTCTGATGGGGAAAACAAAGAGAACTATGTTTTAATCCTATTCTCAATACTTGATATAAAACTGATTTTAAAAAAGCAATATATATACACACATATACATATATGAATGTAAACTTAAAATTTAGTCTACATCACAGAATGTAAATAGTTCACCTGGTAGTTATGGGAATCTGCATCACTTAGAAGCCCACTGTTTATCAGGACAAAATATGAAACAGCTCTCTAAGCATCTGAAATTACCAGTGCTTCTTCTGACCACAGTGGAGCAGCATGGAAATCAGTAACACTGGTGACTCCAGGAAAAGCCTCAACCACTTTTCACGTTATATGAACTTCTGTAAATCCTGTATATCAAAGTATGATTTTTAATGGAAAAAAAAACCAAGTCAAACCGAATGAGAATACAAATACACATAAAGTTGTATGGCTAAAGCTATAATCTGAGAAATTTCAGAGGAGCACATTAGATTCAGAGGAGTAAGCAGGAAGGACGGATGGAGAGCACAGTTAACTCTACAAAACAGGAGACAGCACAGGCGAGAAAGAGCCAACAGCATCCAGCCTGGCCTTTTAAAACCGCTAATACCGTGCTTTAGCCCCGCCCAAGAAGAATCAGAGAAAACCCAGGCAACAGAAACTAATAATGCTGCCAAAGAGGGGTCTTCCATTGGCCCAACATCAAAAGTGAAATGAAATATAACAACTTCAAAATGTGCACCCGTTTGCTCTGGTTAGTAAAATGACAAGTAAAAATGAAAAAAAAATCTCAAAAAAAGTCTACTTGTTTAAAAATGATCCAGGATAAAAGTTAAGCACCAAATACTAAACTTTCTGTCAAAAATAACTTATCCAAAGTGAATCCCCCCAAATCATAGCAATCATATCATATTCTTTTCTAAAAACAGAAAAAGAATATTTCCTATTGCATATTAAACCACAAGAAAATTGTGGCTGCAGATGCTGACATCTGCAATAAGATCTTAGCTCACTGAACCCAGTCACAGAAAGGGATAATACACTGCAGGCTTTATCCTATGAAGTTGATTCAATGCTTGAAAATCAACATGATTCACTAATACAATTGAATCAATTAGAGAGCTGTCTGTTTATCTCAGTGAGAAAATGTTTGACAGATAGTTAAGCCTGTTCAAGATAGAAGCTTGTAGGAAATCAGGAACAGAGAAGAACTGTACTTCCTTGGTGTGATAAGAGGCGCCATAAAACCTACATGTAACACAGTGCTTAATGTTGAGAGATTGAGTGCTCGTCCCTCAGCCTGGGAGCAAGACAGAAGTCTCTGCATTATCACTCCATTCAACCTCTGACTGGAGAGCCCAACTAGTGTATAAGGACAAGAGAAAAATAAAATAAAAGCATACATGCTAGAGTCCAAGAAGTAAAGATTTCCTGTTTACCCAGGCAACTTCAGTTATTGACAAGAACATGAAACAAAGCAATGGAAAAACCTTACTAGGGAAAGTATGTATATTTAGCAAGATTTTAAAACACCTGGATTTTAATTTATTAGTCATCAGCAAAATTGAAAAACTAAGATCAATTCATGTGAAATAACCCCTCAACTCATGAACTACTTTGAAACAGATAATAAAAGACGTGGAGTGCATCTACATTTAAAACTACATAACACTGCCAAGAGAAACAAAGAATGTCTGAAGGAATGAAGAGATGTACCATGTTCATGAATGGCTGGTGGCCGTCTCTGATGTGAGCTGTGTATTCTACATGGTTGCAATCATAATCCCATAAGAGTTTAACTAGCTGATTCTAATGCTGGTATTCTTAGAAGGATACAATGGACAATGGGTTAAACAGTGGGTTGTGTTAGGAGGTGCAATGGCCAGGCTGCTGTTGAAGCACTGAGCCCACACTAATGCGAGTCATTAACTTTTAACCAAGTCACCTAAGACATTTAAGAAGAGTAAATACCAACATGTATTACTGGGGTGATGATGTGATAGCCACACACAAAACAAGCAAAAAACCCAAACAACTCAATAAAACCTAGTCTAACTCACAACATAACCAGTTACCAATGTGTTTTGTATTACAGGCATCTAAGTAAAAGCTGAATTATGAAGATTTCACAAGGAAACAGTAGGGAGCATTTCTATAACTTGGGGATAGATGATGGTCTATTAAGGCACATCAAATAGGTCCACTTAGAGGTGGAGACACTCTAAATGCACATAGATGAGAAGGGATTGCACTAACAATATGATCCATTCACTAGCCAATAAGAAGAAAATATGTTATTCTAAGTCATGGGGGAGGCTCAAGTAGTTAGGGCCATAATGGAGTTCATGCAGTGCCAAAAGGAGCATACGAATACTAAGCATGGCAAGTCATCAGAGTCCTTACTTGTGGGTAAGGACCCCGGGAGTGTGTGTTTGACAGTGCACAGTCACAGAAAGCATTTTCAAAGCCAGTTTTCAGTTGTGAAGAAGTTGTGACAGGAGGTTCACACACACTCCAGAAGCAGGTCCCAGGAGCTCTTGTTCATGAACTCCAATGTGATACTTGGAACTATTTCATGCCTTAGCTCAAGTTTGTCTTTATTTACCTCCCAAACAAGTTCAACCTCATACAATCATCTTGAGATGGGAATTCAAATCTTGTTCCTGCCAGAGATATCCCTGGTGATTTATGTAAAAGAAGAACAAATGTAAACAAAGGAAGGCTTTAGTAACACTTAGCAATGAGGATTAACATGGATACTCTGCTGCCCCCTTGATGATCTTTCCTCTGCTTAGAGGGAATGGATGTGTTTCAGCAGGGACAGAAGGAGTCAAATGTCTTCAGCATTCCTTTCTGCCAGGTCATGGTCATTCAGGGACCCTATGATGAGAGGCTTATGACCCCCATCCTTGTCAGGACAGGAAATCTCTGAATACCTAGTTCTCAGGGCTATTGAGCACTGGGTCTGTGGACAAGAAGCTCCTTCTGAGGTAGGGAAAGCTCAAGGCAAAGTCATGGTGTAACCAACCTATTTCCTCTTGTAGAAGAAAGCCAGAGGACAAGCTGACAGAGGGAGAGGACAGAAGATTCTCTGATGTTCCCTCATAGCGCTGTGGTACTAGGTGGGAAGCACATATTAGACAATCAGACACAGGGATCACTCAGCCATCCCATGTGAAGTCCAGAGGAACTTGTACCATATCCAAGATGGCACTATAAAGAAAGGTGGTGCCAGATGGCAGGTTGCCAAACCTTCCCGATGGTCTCTAGAAGAGGAGGAGAACCTAGATATTTCTTGGGTTCTGCTGAGAAACTACAGATGTGCCTGGTGGCCTGTGTGTAAGCAGAGGCTAGGGACTGGGTCAAAGAGAGGCTATTTCTAAAAGGATTTTTATAATAGATGTCCAGTGGCTTGGACTGTGTCTGAGTGGCATCATGCTCCATTCTTATTGCTCGGGGACCATAAAACCACATATCCAGTGCTCTTACCCACATGTAAGGAATTATGATAGCTCGCCATTCATAGTTGGTAAACCCACTGCATCTGTCCCAACATTTCTGGCAGAGTGTAGAGGATTCTGATAGTAGAATATCTTCTAATATTTATGCACTTCCCAGCAATTGACACAGATTAGATGACTAAAAGAGAATGTTCAAGAATGATGGCAAGTCCTCCTAATCAGCCTCTGGTCCCTACATCTTCTCAGAAGTGATGTGGACCATGTGAAACTGTGTTGCTCAGCCTCTGTGCATGCTCAGGATGAATCAATGATG
Organism: Phyllotis vaccarum; assembly: GCA_033318265.1. Lineage (NCBI taxonomy): Eukaryota > Metazoa > Chordata > Mammalia > Rodentia > Cricetidae > Phyllotis > Phyllotis vaccarum. The sequence continues at coordinate 74,944,880 of JARWLC010000014.1, read as the reverse complement.
CTGATGGGAAATGTATCTCTTCTCAGTTTCATTAAACAGCTGATTTACTTAAATATACTTAAAATCATTCTCTTCTAAGTACACCTCGAAAACAAACTTTTGAAGTACAAGATGATTAAAAATCAAAAACAAAGACAGGAGAGGTCATTTTACTGGAATACTGTGGAGTACTGAGAAACTCTGTCTCAAAACACAAGGTCGATGGTGCCTGAGTAAAGATACTTGAGGTTATTATCTGGCCTCCACATGTGACACCTACACAGAGAGGAAGCTAAAATAAGAACTAAATGAAAAGCAAGCAAGGCTAGCAACTAGCAACTGAGGAATGATATCCAAAGTTGTCTTTTGACTTCCACATGTATGCACACATGTAGGCATCTACCTACCCACACAAAAAGAATAAAATTGAGCAAGGTGGTTTCAAGGTTTCTAGATACCACTAGAAGATCAATCATCAGTATGGGAGCTGGAGATATAGTGCTGGCCTAGCAATTACTAAGCCCTGGGTTTGATGGAGGTACCACATAACCTGGGTATGCTGGCATACTCTGTAATTCTAGCTCTTGGGAAGTAGAGACAGGACAATCGAGACTTTAAAAGCATCTTTGGCTCCCTAGAGAGTTTGAGGCCAACCTTTAAAGCTACATAAGACCTAGCCCAGAAAACAAACCAAAAACCAATATACTCCTCCCTCAATCTTTCTTAAAGCCTTCAGTATTTTACCTTTCCAATAGGGTGAGGAGTAGGCATGTGACTGGTGTTGACTCAGCCCTGGGGTACCTGGTATGAGGGCCTCTTCCCTGTGTAACCTCAGTATCAGGGTGTTCAAGTAGGCAGGCATGCTCACTGTGTGGATGCTGTGAAGTATGCCCATCTATGTTCTCCACTCACTAACTAGAGTGGACTCAGGAACCTGAGTCTGCAAGCTGAGAACAGCCTTGTGCTAAGCACCTACTTTTCAGTTATACAGACTGATCAGCCAGACAGCCCGGAATCCACCCCACCACCGTTGACAGCAAACTTTCAGAGAAGAGGGTTTGACATTGGTTGTGCTGAACAAAAACTATCCCTTTAAAAACGTATTTGCAGCTGGGCCAATGATGATAGATTTATCACATAAACCGGGGATTAGTAAACAGCTTGTACCCTGTAAAGAGCCCAACAAGTCCTTGCTCATCGGAGCACTTAATTGCGGTGGTTATATCAAAGCCACGTAACACTTAATCGCCAGCCACAAGCCAGCCTCTGTGTTTTACATAGGTGCCTCTGCCATTGTTTTTCCACCTGCTAAAATGAAAGATTCTTGGAATATCAGGGTATGTAAAACGTGTTTATGATGCAAATATAAAGTTGCCCTTTCATCTCTCTAAGCTTTGATGTCGTGATATGAAGCTTTTGGTGTCCCTCATTCCAGATCCATACTGAGATGCTGTCTGCTTCCCCAGCCTGTGTGCCTAGTATAAACAGTCAGGAGCCAGGGCTAGGGGCCTCTGTTTGCAGGGCTGTCTGAAGAATCTGCCCACTGCCAAATTAGTAGAAAGGAAAACTGTCCATACATTTTTTTTAAAGGCTTAAAATAATGAGTTGATTGTCCAGCTCAGAGAAGCCTGCTAAGTGGGCACTTAAACAGGGGGCTCACAGATGGTGTTGTCCACGTCCTGAGAAGACCCAGGAGTATATTCCCTAGACACACATGTAAGCCTCCTGCTTCCAACATGGATAGAGCTGGCACATCTCATCCTAACACACTTCAGTTAAGAAGCTCAGTTACATCTTAATTTTGTCAAGATCTATCAAAGTTTTAGAAATATGGGTGCCCAGAGTGTGTCCTAGACCACTTAAGGAATGGTAATTGAGATACCCTCTGTGTGTACTGGAAAAGTCTATCTGGAAAGCCCCAGGCCTCCAAGATTGTGAGATAGACTTAGAACTATGGGGATGCTGAATTACATTATGCTATAATGCCAACTATTTGTTAAAATATATATATGTATATATATATGTATATATATACACTCACTAGTTGGAGACTTCTAGCATATATGTGTAAAAAAACCTTAAATCTTCTAAAAGAAAAAATAGAAACCATAACTGATTTTTTTTTGTTCATCACAGAATTTTTGAATGAGTAAATTTAAGGTTATGTAAACGCTACATAGAAATACTAAAATTCAAATTTTGTCCACTTTAGTTTGTCTGGCTGGCACATCTGGTGTGTGGGGGAGCAAGGGGAGGCCTTAAAGGGGAGGCTTTAAAGGCGAGGCCTACAAAGCAAGTGGAACTCTGAGAGCGGGGAACTAAAGCACACTATAAATTTACTTGGAACACATCTTCTCATTCATTTTAAAACTCTCAAGTTATATTGTTTAAATTATCCTATTTCTAGAATGAAAACATGGAGTCCATGTAGCTGATTACTGGTTCTGGTATGGCATGTTGTGTGACACTAGAGCTCAGGTAGATATCGCCTGAATTTTCTGGGAATCAGGAGAGAGTTAAGCTGCTCTTAAAACCTCTGTCTCTCATGGAGTTCTTCAGATCAAAGAAGGCCTGCCAGTGGAGTACAGTGCTGCCATGGGTCTTTGAGATTACTTTTGAGAGATGCAATTATATCATTTGGGTGTAAGTTCATGCAAGGATGGTCTTGTGCATATATGATCTTCCCACTGACCAGAATGTTTAATTCATCAGAACCCTCCATCTCACCATCTCCTGCATAATGGCAGTTTACTCTACAGCTGCTGTTGTAGCTGGGACAGTAAAAAGCCACTCTCAGTGATGAGGGCCTAAGTCTGCTGATTGTAGACATGAGGAATTCACAATATCCCATCAGTCATGAGGGGGGCAGACAAGCTAATTGACCCACTTAACGGATAGCGCTCCCCAAAGAGGGCTGTCTTTCATGGCTTAAGTCCCATTAATCAACAAATCCTCATTGGGCTCCTGCTGTGCCCCTCATGAGGATGCTGGAGATGCCTGGGGAGCATGGCATAAATCAAGACCTGTGGCCCACAGCATCCTTTGATTCTCTTGGGAACAGAATGGCATGTGATGATGCTGGGAAACATAGTGTGTTTATGAACATGTCAATACGCAGGACTCATGGAAGAAGGTGCTGGTGTCAAAGATGGGGAAAGGACAGAACAATGTGGAATGACAGATTTGCTGTGTGCACTGCAAGGGAACTGTAAGACCCAGAACCTTGGCAGCAGGGCACTCTCAGAGAACAGTACCCAGAGTCCTGTGTCTCAGGTGCACCAGCACTGTGATCAGGTCCTAAAGTAAGGCTGCACCCATCAGGAATTATACTTTTGCTCTGATTTTGTTTGTAAACTCCAAATGCCAACATTCAGCTCTGAACACAACGTGAACAGACAAGTTACTCCATGTAAGGAGGTCCTAACTCTCAAGGAATCCCCCCTCCATCCATCTCCTAGGCCTGGCCATGCTAAGAGCAAGCAAGTTTCTATTGTTTTTTTGATTTAGAAGTGCCAGACTGAACTCTAAACAATACCTTGTGTTCAATTTGTGCACTCAGCACTTGGAGCCCTGCTCACCCTGAGGTGCAAAGGTAGCATGTGCAGGCACACACAGATCAGGCTCACATGTGCGTGTGACATGATAGGTTCTGCTCTTGGGTGCCTTTCTGCCTTCATGCTCAGCCATTCTTCTGTCTTCCAGCCTCTCTCCATGATACCTTAGGCTGTCTAGACCTCAGGAGCAGCAGTGATGACCCTCATGGAATGTTCTTTTGTCTGTTAATGTTCTGAAAAAAAAAAAAGTTTTTGTGAATACTTGGATGTGCATGCATGGGATGTGAAGTGCTGGGCACAGAGTTTGGTAGACATGCCTCAAACTCCTATCATAGGCTGGGGATTTGGAGCATGTGGGAAGGAGGGGGTGGAGGAGGTATGGAGGAGGAATGGTGTTGGAGTATGTGGGAAGGTGATGGGTGAGTTGGAACAGGTAGGAAGGGGGAGGAGAACATGGTACAAGTGGAAAGAAGGGTGGGCGAATTAGAGCAGGTGTGGAGGAGGGTGGAGGACTTGGCACATGTGGGGCAAGGAGTCAATGGGCCCCATTTTCTCCCAGAATGTGAGTGGGAGCTGAGCAGATCTCAGGACAATCTCGAAGGTCGGGATAAAGGTAATATGAGGCCGAGACTATTTCCAACAACACTTGATAGTCTGGAGAGGAACTTTCGCTGGAGGGAAATTGTTCTGCCAAAAAGTGATTAGTTCACTCCAAGAGTCTCTCGTTTTAAAATTCAGCACCAAAATGCAATCTGCCTTCGCTTCTTTGGTTTCACCCCACTTACCTCTCCCACTCGGTCTCACTGCGTGCGCTTTTGATTTGATTTACAAATTTGCTATTGGATTTTGGAGGCATTAAGGGCCCTAAGCTGGCGCCAGCACAGCTCTATGTTAAGCCCCCGGTCTTCTCTGACTTTCACTTGTCACCTTATATTCCTGTTGGGACACACTAGAACACTCTCTCAAAGCATTACTTGCAGGGGCTTAAATAGCAGCAAGCAAGATTGGAGTTAGACCCGAGAAGTACAGGGAGGCATTCTATTTTAGCTATCCTGTGTCCCTAAGCATGTGCTATCAGGGATGACCTGAAATGACATTTGCTAGCCTTCCCCATCAGCCTAGGAATTTTGCATGCAATCCTGTCAAAAATACTGTTGTGCTTAGGAGTCATCAAATAGGAACAAGGACATCTACAAGGCATTGTTGCTTAAAAAGAACCAATTGTGAAAATTAAATTACAAAACATTATTAAATAGATTTCTAAGTTTCAAAATTTGTCTTGTATTCTTACAGTATTTTATAGAAAATATCTTCCAGTAAAATACAATGATTACTTCTTAGAAACTATGTTTTAAAAATCCATTAAAAGAGAAAAAACAGTGGGCTCTGAGGCTGGAAAGGTGGCTCAGTGGCTGAGAGCACATACTGTTCTTCCAGAGGACCCACATTTTGTTCCTGGTACCCACACTGGGCAGCTCACCATTAAGAAGTCTGCTGCTATCTTCTGGCTTCTGTGGGCACTGCACTCATGCACATCTCTACATACAGATACACATGTGCACATAAAATTAGACATTTTTAAAAAGAGGGCCAGGCAGCAGGTGCTCTTTGTAAGGTGAGAGCAGACAGTGCCCATCACTGGACCCACTTTCACATGGGAGAAGGTCATCTGGCAGCTTGGGTGGGATCAGGTGAGCTCCCCCACTCCCTTTGGTGTGTCCTTGGCCTGTCCAATGATTGAGTGGGTATGTGTGAGAAACTACATCTGACTCGCCACTGTGATTGACTTTGAGAAAACAAGAAGTTATTCCACCCACACTTCTTTAAACTCTTTGCTTAGTATCTTCTTGGATTCCTACCTCTGGTGTCCCTCTCACCCCCCTCTGCCTCCCTAGCAAGATACCACCCATCGGAGCCTCCAAATTCCTGTGCCCACTGTGCCTGGATTCATAGCTCAGCTGTCCTGGGCAGAACTCTAGTCGGGGCCGAACAGACCCCTTCCCTCTTCCCTCACTGCCTCTTGCCTCCTGAATTCTACAACCTGCTGAACTGACAATCTCTGCATCTTTACTGATGCCATGTTGTTTAGAGATGTTCCAAACCAGACTTAATCTTCATATTTTAAGATGACTGGAGAAACATTGTACCTTTCTGTTTCTAGGTTCTGCCGGTCTCTCAGTGTCCTTCCAAGTCACACTCATGGCATCTGTTTGCCCTGCCTCTTGAGATTCGACCATAACAGTGTGAGAGATACAGGCGATGTGGTGGTTTGAATAAGAATGTCCTCCATATATTTGAAAGGAGTAAAAGGATTAGGAGGATCTGTGTCACTGTGAGTGGACTTTGAGGTCTCAAAAGCCCATGTCAAACCCAGAGTCTTTCTCTCTACCTAAGGATCAGGATGTAGCTCTCAATACTGCCCCATCACCTGCCTGCACACTGCAGTGTTCTCTACCGTGATGAGCATGGACTAAGCCTCTGAAACTGTAAGCAAGTCCCTAATTAAATGTTTTCTTTAATAAGAGCTTCCTTGGTCATAGTGTCTCTTTACAGCTATAGAACAGAAACTGAAACAGCCTGGTTCTCACATGGTGCAAACTGCTACACTCACCTGCTTTCTTCCCTGTCTGTCGGATATATCCACTGCTCACTCCTCCAGCTGCCCTTTCTTCAGACCTTAGCTCACTGTGGATTCTGGCTGGTACATGCATATGTTTACTGTAGAAAAACCCCACTACAAAAAATAAGACCAGCTTCATAATAAATGACCAAATCTTTCTCCTTTCTCTCTCCTCTCCATTCCGCCTGTCTTCTTCCCTTCCTTCTCTTCCCTTCCCTTTCTCTGTCATCTCCATTCTCTCTTTTCTTCCTTTTTCCCCTCACTCCCTTTATCCTCTCCATCTGTATTAGAGATGCTACTTTTGCCCCCACATATGTTCTTACCTCTTTCTCAAAGGCCCGAGTACGTCCTACAGTGTGATCTGGCTCCTATAAGGATGTACTGAGACCTTAACTGCCATTTTTGCATAGTACTCAGGGCTAGGATCACTGCTTTGCTGTGTACCTTTGCCAACTTCTGGCTTGGTACGATAAAGTAGAGCTCACACTTCCAGATCGTAATAGAATGGACAATGTTTTCAAAGCACTGGCTACCATTTTGTTCCCAGACTGGCCTTTGGAAGGTGACACTGTTTCCCAACATGGAACACTGTCCGTTTTCCCATCACTGATCAGAGGGAAGGGGTATCTACAATGTTGTCTTACTCTTCTTTTGAGTATCAATGGGTTTAGCATCTTTCTCTAACAACTGCCTGACACTGTAGCTGTTTCCTTGCTACCTTATCTTTCTGCAATTGCCAGTTATATATCAGCCTCAACTTTATTAATTTTCCACTTTTTAACTTGTGGTGTTTTTAAAACACATAGGACTGGCTTCTCTTCATTGTGTTTATGACGTTTTAAAAATTCATACATAATTTTTTGAAAATCTGAAGTTACTGGGACAAGACAAGGATGGGAGGAGCCGGGTGGAGTTTCTACTTTTTCATGGCTTTATTTTTCTCCTTGTAGTCACATCCACTGTGAATCCTTCACTGTTTAACTAAGCAGTAGAAGTTCACGGTGCTGTAATGTGCCATTTCACCTTTGTGCAGTCAGGTAATCGCTTCAGTCTATTAGATGGCTGTTGCTGTAAATGATGTTTTGATAGGCATACCCTTCCTCATGCCCACTGCGTACAACTTTAAAATATCTGAGTATTTTAGTCCATCTTTCACGTGAAATTGTTCAGGAGTTTGCATGATTCTTTACTCTTTGGATTTTTATAAAATTCTAGGATCCACTTGCCAAGTGTATCCCCCCAAGCCTTGTTTTTATTGGAATTACATTTAGAATGTAGATCAATTTGGAGTGAGTTAATATCTTCACCATATGTCCTGGAATGCACCAAATACTTTCTTTTCATTCACTCAACTCTTTAAATTCCCCTAGTAACATCTCCTTTGAGATCTACTTGTAGGCTGAATTAATCCATGGTAGTGAGAATAGCCTTTGTGTGTTCTCAAAAGAGGAGCCCAAGACAGGGCCAAAGGAGCAGTGGGATACCTGGTAAAAGCTGACTGGGCCACTTGTGAGAAGTCACATCCTCCAGTGGTTGAGGATCCTTCTTATGTAGTCAAGGGTGAACACAGAGGCTTCATTCCAAGCTTTATTCCAGAAGCAGAGATCCCTCCGTGTGGAGGCGGCCGTGCACGGAGCTGTCCACCAAGGCGGTGCTGAAGTCTGCTTGGCAGGAGGAGGGAGTGCAGGCCCACAGGCACTGCTGTTATCATTAGATGGATATCCATCTGACTTTTTATATCGACCACACTCCAGTACTCTTTTACATTCACCCAGAAAGTCTAACAAGTATTTACATGTTCCTCTGGAAGTTTTAGCATGTCTAGCTAAATCACCTTGAAGTGATGCTTTTATTGTGTTCTAAGATTCAAACCTTGTATTTCATCTTCTTACCTTAATAAAGGACATAGATCTTTTAGGACAGTGCAGGAGGGAAATGGTAAGGACTGGTGATCTATATCAGAAAGCTTTTACACTCCCCAATTAGAGCAGGACATTGGCTGTGATTTTATGACCACACCTGGCTTTGGGTTAATATCAACCACTTCTACTCACACGTTGCTAAGGAGTTTTCTGAGCACAAGCAGACATTTTATTTCACTTTTTGTTGTTTTTACTAGGATGCTTCTGCTCACTTTTCCTTTCTTGTGATGAATTACACTGGAACAGCTGCTCACTTGTAAAAAGGTTACGTGCAAGAAGCCTCACCGATGTCCATCAGCATATGAGTGGACAAAAAATAATGTGTCATGCATATATGGTGGAGTGATCACCCACCATAAAGACAAAAAGAATGTGTCATCTGCTAGGAGAGGGATGTGCCTGGGGATTTCCATATTAAATGAAAGACAGATACTATACGTTCCCCTCATATGGAATCCTAGGTTTTATATGGAGATATAAAGTCATTTGTACATGACATGAAAGCAGAAGGAAGGCCACGGTAAGGAAGACAAGTGGAAGAGATAAAGGATGTGGGGAGGAAGGGGAGGCAAGTATGGTAACAATATCCAGTATACTTAAACGGTGTTCTTCAAGTCCAACATTACATTCAATGAAAATAGAACAATAAGGAACTTCTAAGAAAAGAAAAGTCAGCTGGAGGGGGAATCTATGGAGGGTGTCCACTTTATTCATTAAATAAGAACACTAAGAGCAATTATTTTAGTGGTTTTGCTTAATTGATTGGGTGGTTGCCACAGAGATGAGGTGAAGCCTCTGGACCCCTTTCCAAAATAAAAACTCAGTGCATAAAATAGGATAATGGGATTTTGATAAGCTGTGTAAGTGCAAGGGCAATGTGTGTTTTTAAATTTAGCAACAGGTTGATGCTCTAGTAATGTATGTTGTTGTATGGTAACATGTTAAATAAAATCCAGTGGCAGGCACTATAATTCTGGAATAGCACCTAGCCTAAAAGATATTTTGAGTTGGCTTCATTAAATGTTATATGAGGAAGTGACATTTGACAAGTGGCTAGTTGGTGTCCCAGCTGCATCCCTGTGCTAAGTGGAGCTGTCCCTCCTTGGAGTCTTCACACCCTCTGCTGCCTAGTCATCAGAAGTGAGAGCTCCTCTCCTTCAGGTCCCAGCTTTAACACCCTCTCCCTCCTAGCCCCTATTTCTCCATCTATCCTCTCGTTGTGGTGCTTCTCCCCATTGGTTGCTCTTTGCACACTATGGACTTGGTCTTTTGTTGCCTTCTTCCCACTGGGCACAGAGCACTGTGCAGAAAGGTTCTGACTGTCCTGTTCACCTTGTACCTTATTCATTGCTACTGGCTGGTCCTGAGAAGTGGTTTCCAGACATTAGGTGCCCTATTCTGAGCTGTGCTGAGCAAGCTGCAGGCATGTGTGGCTATGTGGAGGTATCCTCAGACTTCTGTGGACCAGGGGACATTGGTTCAGTTGTCTCAGTGCATGGCACCGGATAACTCTGTCTGTGTAAGAGAGATGGACACTCCCTGGTGTTTACTCACCTCGGTTGTGTCATTTGAATTTGTCACCATGAATTATAGCTCTGCCCTTCCACCTATGTTGCTGCAAGGTGGCCCCACTCTGCAGCCGCTATGCATACATTCCAGCTTTGTAGTGTGAGGTCAACTTGTTCCTGCCTTAACTTCATCCTTTGTTCTAAGGCAGTGCTATTTTTCTGTCTTTCTTTATTTTGAACTTACCTATTCTTTAAATTAACATATGAAATTATATGGGTTTAACACACAAATTGTTTTGAAGTACATATATGTTGTAGAATGGCTAAAAGGGTTCTTTGTCGGATGGGCTGTTATGGTTTAGATCTTAACCGTCTCTCATAGGCTTTGGGGTTGGAGGCTCTTTTCAGTATAAGATTTTTTTTGTGGGTACTTTCACCATCTGTGTGCTTCCCCTCCCTCATGACATCATCCCACATATCTTTGTGAGCAGAGCATGGTAGTGCTTCCTGAGGAAGGGGAGGTAGCCAGAGGCCACTCAGAGAAGCTGTACTTGGTAAAGATAGACTGGTTTTCTTTTGGAGAGGTGAAAATAGGAGAGATTGATGTAGTTTGTTATGGTGGAATTTTTATACACTTTCATTGTGGTGTCACTGTGGAAAGGTAGCTCCCTGTCAGGAAGAGGACAAATGGCATCCAATGTGACAGGCTTTCCTTTGCAAGGAAACTGATACCACACACATTTCCTCTCTTAGGGAGGAAAAGGAGATGTGTTTGTTCCTTGCTTAGTACTTCATTCCACTCTGAAGGTCTTGAGCTACCAGTGACATACATTCCATCAACTCCATAGTGGCTTTGAATTCCAAGCATACTTCTGAGTCTCCAGGTCTCCGAATGTCCCACGCCTGCCTGGTTCTTATCTCTGAAGTACACCACTATTCATTCTACCAGAAGAATTTGAGAACAGTTCTCGCTCAGCCTCTGATTCATCCCTTAACTTGGCCCAAACTAAATGTGAATCACAATGACCATGGCCACATCTATGCTGCTTCGAAGGGACACTCATTGTGAGTTACAGAACAATTTTGATTTTACATTTGACACCTGATGGGTACATTTCGGTGCCACTCTAGTCAACCCCCATCGAGACAGGGATGTGTCATCTAAACTTGCCTGAGAGAAAGGCCAATGGCAATCTTGAGTGCTGGCCCTGATTTCCAAGGGGAAGGGACGGTGGTTAGCTTGAGTGCCAGCCTTGGCAGTGAAGTTGCAGGTTGTCCATTGCTCCTTCTGGGCTCAGGACTCACAAGCATCTCCAGGACCTAAAGGACTATCTGGTAAGAGACAGGCTTAAGTATGGGGGAAGTCCAATGACACATGGATTGACTCAGGCCTTTCTGGCCTCAGAACCTGAGTATCTGAGTAGCCACCAGTATTTTGAAGGTTCAGTGATATCCCACACCTGTAGCAGCAGCATGGAGCACAGTGGGTGATCTTGGGTCTTAGTCAGGAATAGGCCACAGTCATGCCGTGCACCACTCTGTGGGAAATTTATCTTTTACAGGAGATGGTGAGAGATGACCAGTGCCTTAAACTTCTAGAAAAAGTTATTCACAGCACATGACCTTCCTTGGAAGGCCAGGCAGGGTATTACTCTGGTTTATACTTACAGGGGAAGTACTGGTCTGGGAGAAGGTTTAGAAAGCATCCCATTCAACCTTCCTGAGACCTGATGAAACCAGGCCACATTGTTTCCAACCTTTGATGCTGTGTTGCACACATCAGGAGTGGGAATGGAGGGAGCCCACACTGATCCCATGCACTGGAGCCACACTACTGACTTCCCAGACTGTAGGTTCCAAGGCAGAAATGGGGACTTCTCCCTTAGGACAGGCAAAGCATTTTCTGTGGCCAGTGATACCAAGCAAGAGGACCACAGACAGCAGTGTCTGAAGCTGGGTCTAAGGACATCTTGACAGCACTGGTATCATAGCATCCCCAGGCCCTATTATAGGTACCATGGCCACAGCATCAATCAGTGAAGCTCTCATCCCCCACTAAAAATGGTCCAGAAAACACACACACTTCCCAAACCCTCAAAATATTGGCCAAGGATACATACACACATACCCCAACCTCTCAAAATATTGGTGGCTAGTTAGGCACTTCAGTACTGAGGCCTGAAAGACCAAAGTCAGTATATGTGTTATTATACCTTCCCACACTTAATAGCTTCCTTATGAAAAAAAACATGGAAATAATTTTATCTTCTATAAAGTTACATACTTCCATAGGCAGTTCATACAAAACACTTAAAATACCTGGAATTTTTGCTCAGCAACTTTTGGTTGTTATCAAGTGAAACGCAGTGTGTAAATAGCTGTACAAAGCAGAAATCTAGTCTTGGACAGAAGTAAATGATTTGACGAAAAATCATGGTGGGGTGGTGTATGTTACCTGTTCCAGGTTACAGCCACCTCTGGCAGCTGCTCTCATCTTCCTCAGTAGCCCGTGATTCTGTGTCAGGTATTTCTACACAAGCTAAAGCTGAGTGCCAGACAAAATATAAACACAGGACCAGCAGAGAGGCATGCTCTCAGAGTCACCCGGAGGAGGGGTCAGCAAGGGAGGTGAACATGGCAGCCCCAGTCCCATGAATGTCCTCTGCCCCTGTTTTCTCAAGGACAGGTTCTGAGGAGAGTGAGAGGCAAAGCACCAGCAAGTTCTGGCTTTCTTAAGAGATTCATGTCTTCGCTGTGGTGTCCAAGTCAGAGGGGTCCACACAGATGAGCTAATGTGGCATGAAGCCCATGGGGCCGTGACACAGGGTACTAACTCCAGTGCTGCCAATGCTCAGGCTCTGGCCCACTAAAGGCAGTCAGCATGTCACCTTGACCTGGCCCACTGAAGGCAGTCAGCGTGTCACCTTGACCTGGCCCACTGATGGCAGTCAGCAGCTGCATCTGTAGAACTGACCTTTAGACCATTTTGCTAATAGGCAGAATGGCATGTGTGTCTATGGGAACTCATGACAGCTGAGAACAAATTTTAAAGTAACATTATGTAACTTGCTTATCAAAGCACATAGATGTCATTTGCCACGCTGGGAGCACACCTGGGTACAGGCTTCCTACAATGTGGGATGGAGAACAGGTATACTGAGACCTTGAGTTATCTCATCTGTCCTGACTGGAGAAGGATTTTAGGTTAGAGATGACTGCTGGGAAACAGATAAAAAAGTGTTCTGATTCCAGAAACATGGGATTTTCCTTCAAGAAAGTGTGTCTTCATAGGTACCTCTAGGAAGACAGCCCGCTGCAGCATGTTGCTGTCTGGTACGTGGTCCTGCAGATAATTCCTCGCAAAGAATAGGCAATGATTAATCTTCCTTTTCTTCTCTTGGAGTGCACAGCACAATGCCCCTTGACTATTTCGTGTCCTCCGTCTGTTCTAGAAGGTTGCTTTGGCAACTGTCACATTTTAATGCTTGGGGTATGCTCCTACTGGGTAGTTTTTATTTTATGAAAAGTTCAAACTCTTCCATTGTTCTACAAATTTAAGATGGTGAAATTTGATGATCCAGAACCGAGAAGTAGAAGACAGTTGTCCTGGGCCATGTGTGGTCACATTTAATAGAGAGCAAGGAAACAGGTGCTGTTCAACCAGTGACCATTTCATCTCATCCAAGTACCCAAGACAGTTCAAAAGGAAGTCTTTATATGATGTTACCATCAGACATTTCCAGAGAATACTGAATAGCCTCATCATCTTCTTTCTGCAGCTGATGGTCTGAAGAATGACTGTAGTTTTGGATATATCTTTTTCAAACTTTGGACAAATGTCACGCTTTTCATTACAAGACTTTTCTCCCAGAGTCCACATGTTCCTGGCATACAAGATGGAAACTTCAAGTGATGTCTCTATGGTTATGATTAAACAAAAATGATAGAGAATAGGAGACAAAGACTTGGGGTCCCAACTGAGCATCTGTCCCACTCAGTGGCCCAGGGCGGTCCTTCCTTTGGAACCTAATGCTTCTCTTCCTTTGAAGAGAGATACTATCACTTTAGCCAATTCAAGCATTTGCAAGTTAAAAGCTGCCTCTTGAACCCATGGTCCTTTAAAATTTACGGAGGAACATGCTACATCAGGCTCTACGAGCTTGGCCTCACATAAAGTCAATATTCATCTCAGAGCAAACACAGTTCTCGAATACAAGGTCAGAGTGAAAGAATTCCAACCTCTGCCCTCCCCACAACCTCTTGCCTCCCTTCAAAGACCTAAGCAGTGAGCTGGCTCCTTGTGCAGGTCAAATGCATGTCATAGCAGACACTGAAGTTAATATTAAACCAAAAATTAGTAGATTAGATAACTGTTACATGCTCTTAGTGCCAATTAATTTAATAGCTGTTTTTCTCTTTTTAATTCTGCCTTTTACAAGGCAAGGGAATGTGGCACATAGTTTCCTGTGGAGAGTTCTCAGGTGGGTCCAGTGTGCTGACTGCCACCAATTGAGTGGCTGACACATGTAATCCCCTCAGACTCGGCTCCAGTGATGTCAGGCTAGAGTCCTGGGAGTGGACTATTAAAGAACACATTAAACATGCCCCTTGTTGCAAGATTTATGCTGGCTTACTGTGGGATCACAGTACTGCAGTGGCATTTGTCTGAAAACAAAAGGATTACATGGCTTTTGTAAAATGGGGAACTTAGTTCTGGGGAGGGGCAGTGTGAAGGTGATTTATGTCTGTTTATGTTTCCCTGAATCCTTTGATATGCCAACTTCTCTCACTAAGCATTAGGACACTTGTAATTTCCTGAATCAAACGAGATAAAATACAGAAATAATTTATGTTGAGAACTCCACTGTAGCTGGGTAGCCTAAATGGTGGGCTTCCTCCCAAGATGGAGGAGGGATGAGGGATGGCTGCTTGGTTTTCAAAGTCCTTCCATCCTGAACCTTGTTCTTTAGAGTCCAGCAGCTACCTTGGCAGCTGAGGGTGATCTCTCATTCCTTGTTTTGGTTCAGGAAGAAGCCATGGGAATCTATTTGCAGAAGGATCTGTCGGCTGGCCTCTCGCTGTGATTCCGTGGAGAGCACCCCAGCACCACAGCCTGGGACTTCTCTGTCTTTTCTTTGCAGTGTTGCCCTGAGCAAGCTGCTTCAAAGGATGCATTCTCTGAGAAATGAGAAGTGAAGTTCCTTGTCTTCAGCTGAAGAAAGGAAAGTTTAGGATCCAGAAAATGTCCTGGCTTTTCTTCATAAAAGAATCCTTACCTGCCCAGAGTAAGCAGAATCAGCATGGGGAAGTGAGGCTGCTGGGTGTCACTGTGGTGCCACATCCTCATGAGGGACTGATTCCAAGCATCAGTCTGGTTCTGCAGGAATGGTCCCAGGAGTCACCCCTAGCTGAAACTCTGCAGCTCCAGTAAGGGGCTCCCTTGTCTAGAAAGCCCTTCTCTGCATCTCAGAGATATCCATCTCAGAGAGGAACACTTCCTTTGGAAAAGAAGGTTCATTACTGTGCCACCTGGGAATCAGAAATCCTGGAAAATGGATTCCACATTTTTATCCCACTATTAATTATGCATCAGGAACGGATGGCCTGGTGGAGTCAGCAGTGCAATGGGTGTGAGAGATCCTGTTTCTCAATTCTGGAAGGAGACATGGAACACATGAATCCCAATTCAGCTTGCTCATCTCTGAGACAGAGGAAGAGTTGAGACCATACTGAGCACCCCCTAACTCATAGTCAGGTTTGAGTTTCAGCTCTTCATTCCCAGGCCTTGCAGAATACTGTTCCTCCCAGCTGATGAGAACTCTGACCTTTATACTGCACTGTACCTTGCTTGTTTGTGGATCAGATGTTTATCAAGTGTGTCCTGATAAACAGGGTGGTGTGGGGAAGTGTGGTCAGAAAGACCATCTAAACAGAGACATCATTTCCCTTCCTCTCTCCTGCATGCAAAGTGGACCTGCACACATGCTCGCTCACACATACACACAAGTGTTTCAAGGACACAAAAATGCATATCACACACACACACACACACACACACACACACACACACACACACACACACACAATGGCAGTTGGGTGTGAACCCTTGAATATTTTTGTCTTTTGCTGAAACCAGTCAGTTTCTTTAATTTCTCCTATCTGACCTGTGAACTAAACAGAAGAAAGTCTGGTTTGTCTTCTTTTCCTTCATTTATGAGAGAGAGAAAGAGAGCAATCTATTTCTTAAAGGAATTCCACTACAAAGAAATGGGAATAAAAGGCAAGTGGGAATTCCAAAGGCATACCCCTGCTCTCGTGTTGTCTACAGATCTTTGGGTTCTGGGCTGAACTCCTAGACACTGCCAGTTTGCAGCTACCTTAACAAGCTTGCTTTGCCAGGGCCTCTTTCCCTTTAAGAGTGACTTTGGAGTGGACCATCACAGTATATTTTATTTTTGAAATAACTTCAGATCTTTATATTCATAAACATTGATTTTTGAAAACCTACAGTAAGTATTTGCTATAATGTAGGGCATTTTTCAGCCCTGGAGCAGCTGTATTTGTTCTCAACAAAACTGCTGCGGCTCCAGGCTGCTCCTTGACAATGGGTCTCAAGGGAAAGAAGCTTTCCCCCTGGTCTGTCACCCAGGAGAACGCAGGCTCAGCTCTGTCTGCTTGTCCTGCAGAAAGGTGTTCAAAGAGGTAGGCCCCTTTCTAATACTCTGTCTGCATTTAAAAATGTGTTCAGGATTTACTGAGCGATCCCCTTTTAGGATTGCTGTGTAACGATGTCATTTTCCTTCCCATCCTCTTGAAAAATCACTCAAAAGCAACAAGAAGAATGAGAATAAAAATGCAAATCTGTCTTTACAACAAAATCGGAGACATCTGTAAGTCTGAAACACAATATAGGAGGGAAGGCTGCCAAGGAGAGAGAGGGCCAAGAAAGCCCAGGAGGGCTGGGAGGACACTTGCAGCTGCAGAGCCGGAGACCCAGGGACCCAGCCCCAGGGAAAAGCGGCCACCGTGCATGGAAAGAGGCAAGAAGATGATTGGGCTAGGAGCAGGTGTCCTGAGGCAGCTTGCCACAGTGTCCCAGGAAGCAAAGGAGGCAGGGGATTATATAGCAATTGATACTTCTAAATACGGAAAAAAAGTGATGTGCTGCTAATTCAGAGTACAGAAAAGCTCAGCATAGACCAGCAGCCCTGACTGGCTGAAACCACATTAATGTAAATGAGCTTACTTACAGGAGTAACCTAAGGACCAGATCAGCTCCTCCCTGTTTGTTGTTGTGAGGCCTTGGACTTATGCCATGTGTGCTTCATCAAATAGTATATAGGATTAACTTTTCTTTTCAGTGATTGGTTAGGATTTGAGAGGTATACTTTAAGATATCAGAAGGAAATGAATTGAATTCACAGTATGAACAGATTTAAAAAATATCGCCTAGTGACAAATGACCACTGCGACCATACATTTCACTATGAATGTTTAAGAATCTTAAAGCAGCATTACCTTCATAAAACAAGAGTACAAAAGCAGGTTAGAAGAGCTCGTGAACAATTTACAGTCAGATAAAATCAACTATAAGTTATAGATCTTCGGGAACTATCAAGGGCAGAAGTCATGCTGGAAGCCTCAGAAAGACTTGGGGAAGCACCATGGAACACAGTTATTAAATAAATTAAATAAACAACCCAGGGAAGTGTTCTCCAATTAGAGGAGCTGAATAATTCAACAAGCACAAACCACAGTGTTTAAAAAACATACTGTCTTGGAACAGTAGGAAGGGGGCCTCTGAGTGCAGAGGAGAGATGCTTCAGGATGCTGCCAGCAGCTACCACATCTCACTTGCCAAGTTAGTGCTCTCAATACATGATGTCCATATCTTGGTCAAAAAGTGAAAAGTGACAAAAGCCGTTTTAAGGCTGCATCCAGTCTAGAACATGAGCGGCAGTCATCAGCACCCTGCTCATTGAGTGTTGGGAACTGTTTTCTGTTCTGTAATTTGCGTGGTTGCAGTAGAGGTGGAGGTGTATAGCCAAAGACGACCCTGCACTCTGATTCTGTTGCCCCTAAATTCTGTGTTGAAGTCCTCAGCACAAATGGTTGCATGATATGGTGACAGGCTTTGCAGAGTTAATTCAAGTTAAAAGTTCAGAGGGTGGGATTATAACCTGACAGTACTTCAAGTCTCCCCAGAGAAAGAGAGAAACTTGCCAGTCCTGTATGCACAACAGGTCATGTGAGCACACAGAAAAGTGGTGAACACAGACAAGCTGAGAAGAGGCTTCAAGATGGAAGCCATCTGCTGGCATTGATCTTGGGCTTCCTGATTTTTACCATTTACTCTGTAGGATATTATACAGCAGCTTGAATTAAGACCTACTTCTGGGAAGTGGCTTTCCCTGAGTTTTAGGTAGAAACACACATACATAGCAGTGTGTGAGATTTGCCATGATGAATAAAAGATGAATGCATACTTATCAGACTGCTCAACCATAGTAAACAGTCTTTTGAAGGATCAGTATTTAGCTACCTATCACCTGCCATCTGAATGGCACCATCTCTACCCATCTCTCCTATCTGTCTGTCACCTACCTACCTATCCATACAGCCATCATCTTTCTATCATTTATCTATCATCTATTCATCTGTCTCCATCATCTGTCATTGATCCATTACTTGTTATCTGTCATCAATCTAGTACATATCTGTTTTCTATTCATTATCTATAATTATCTGTTTCTTAATTAATTTTCAACTTATCTGACAAAACTTTGACCAAGACAACTTAAAGTTTTAATTTAGTATTCATAGTTCCAGAGGTTCCATAATAATCATGGCAGGGATCATGGCAGCAGGTAGGCATGGTCCTGGAGCAATAGGTAACAGCTCAGATCTCAGTCCACAGTCATGAAGCAGAGAGAACTAACTGGGCCTGGTATGAGCCTTTGAAACTCAAAGCCAACCTCAGACAGCACACCTCCTCCAAGTCTACATCTTCTAATCCTTCCCAAATAGTTCCACCAACTGAGGACCAAATATTTAAATATATGAGCCTATGGGGATCATTCTCATTTAAACTACTGTCTGTCTCTCTGACTGACTAACTATCATCAATATTATACCTATCTATCTATTACCTGATTATCTATCTACCTTCATGCCATATAGTGGCTCCAGGAAAGAGATTTTTTTTCGCTCTTATATCTTTAGGATATTTTGAGTTTATACATATATCCATATATTATCTAAACAGCTTGGGAAATAATAGTAAGCAATGACAAATCAGATCGCATCAAAAGAAAGCTTGAGAAGCGAAGAGCCAGCTTACAGAATGAGAGGGCCTTTTCTCCTATTCATGAGCTAGTAATGAAGACCCAGAATATGCAAAGGACTCCAGGATGCTGCACTACAAATGCACAAATGATAACAAACAATGGCAAATGAAGAGATAGTTCTCAGAAGAAGGACAAGTGGCCAGTGCACACATGAAAAAGTGTGAACATCTGTAGCCATCAAGCAAACATAAATCAAAGCCACACTGAGATGCCATCCAATCACAGGCAGAGTGATCATTAAAAAAATAAAAAAGAAAATAGTAAATGTTGGGAACCCAGGGAAAAGGAAAAGTACACTTCTGGGAAATATAAATTGGTTCAATATCCATGGAAATCAGTGCACTCATCCTTTAAGAAATTACAAAAGACCCTCTTTGTGACCTACTATACTACTCCTGGCTCTATACCCGAAAGGAATCTAAGTCAGCATACCACAGAATTACCTGCACATTCATGTTTGTAGAAATCCTATTTGCAATATCCAACAGACTAGGTGCCTATCAGTGAATAAATAAATGAGTTTTTAAAAAAAGGGTCACGCAATAAAGTTTCATTCATCCATAAAGAAGAATGAAATTTTGTCATTTGCATTGGAGGGTAGTGGGAAAAATGAGTGTGGCGTAAGCATGTGTGAGCTTTAGGAAATGTCAAAGTGAAGCCCATTATTCTGTGTAATTCACATTCCCTGAAGAAAAATATAAAAACATTTTATTTGTATGTTTCAGAGGTGGGATGGGAAGGTGTGTGCCATATCACACATGCAGTGGTCAGAGGACAAGCTGTGGGGGCCAGTTCTCTCTTCCAACATCCTGGTCCTAGAATTTGAACTCAGATCATCGGGTTTGGCAGACAATATCTTTTCCTGCTAGTCCCTCTTATAAGAATATTTTAAATTAGTGTTGACAATCTGGCGAGACCTGGATTTGGATGCAATAGGTTTGCTCATGGAAGCCAGACACCAGTGGCTTGCCCAACGCTGAGTCTCATTTTCACATGGGGTTGCCATCTAGGACCTTCAAGTGGCCCAGCCCCAATGCTTTATCTACTCATTTTCCATGTTTCCCTTTCAAAGCGCAAACGGAGCTTTGACAGTGGGCACTACTGTTTCAGGTGATAGGTAGGGAATTGCTGGGCTGATCGCCCAGTGTCCTTAAGACAGGGGTGGGCTCTGGATAAAGCAGATGATGGAGATGCTCCTGGAACCTACCACCTCTCCAGCTGCCAGATGTTGGCATCTCTTCATCTCTTGGTTCATGCTCTCTCACTCTCCTCCTACTTCCTAAGAGTTACCATAAAAACACCCTGGGCTTTGCCATAGGAAGCCTGGGAGCTTATCTCACAGCTCCACGGACATGCCATCCTTTTTTTGTTTGAATAAGTAACTCATTAACCTTCATGATTCACTGAGGAGGTCATTTCATATCCTCTCTATGGCCCTGAACTAACTCTCAATGCCTTATGCTGCTCCTGAAGTAAGCTTACCCTTGCTTCACGGAAGAGAGCCCCAGAAGCCCAGCCTGGATGTCCCTCCTCTTCCCAATGACCTCTGCACTAGCCCACAATGTCATCATGCCCTATCTTCTCCTAGGAGAGTCACATTTTACACCTTCTTTCCAAGGTCACTTAAGCTTCATTTTCTCCTTCTACATCTTTCAACAACTTCAGCCAATTCTAATCTCTTCTTTTTCAGAATTCCTACTTATGACAATTGCTCTTCAAAATCTTCTGATTTGAAAGACTTATCCCCTGATAAGTGATGAGCTCCTTAAGCACCTCTTTCTAATATATTCCACGTGGCTTCTGTGATGAGGCCGGGTGCAGTGAAGTCTCAGTAGCTGTCTTGTTAGCTGATTGCCATGCACCCTTGGAGGGCACTGTACAGGGTTCACAATGTACCAAGTACCTTGCTTCTCTGCCTGATTGTGTCCAATCGTTTCACTTGTATGTGATCACCAATGCTGTATATGTTCCCACTTGCTGTGGTTTACCATGATTGTTCTGGAGATTTTCAGGTTAAAGCATTTGTGCTGTAATAAGGACAGAAGCAAGCAGTATAGACCCATAGTTTCTGTAAACATGCAGACACTAAGAAGAGTTTTCAGCTGTGGACAAGGGTTCCTCAGGAGGACTTATTTGGGAATGTGATCCCGAGCAAGGCCTGAAAGATCCCTTGCACTCTGGAGCTTCAGAGCTCTTCTCCTTAAAACACCTGCCTCTTGGCAATGTTTCTACCCAAGACTGGGTCATTCTAAGAGCTAGGACAGTCTTTACTTACCACATGGATGTGTGTGTGTGTGTGTGTGTGAGAGAGAGAGAGAGAGAGAGAGAGAGAGAGGAGAGAGAGAGAGAGAGAGAGAGAGGAGAGAGAGAGCAGAGAGAGAGAGAGAGAGAGAGACAGAGAGAGAGACAGAGAGAGAGAGAGGAGACAGAGAGAGAGACAGAGAGAGAGAGAGACAGAGAGAGAGAGAGAGAGACGACAGAACAGAGAGAGAGAGAGACAGAGAGAGAGAGAGACAGAGAGAGAGAGAGAGAGAGAGAGAGAGAGAGAGAGAGAGAGAGAGAGAGAGAGGAAAGACGTGAGTCTGACCATGAAAGGGTCACCTAGCACCTATGCGGTCCCCCTGACATCCCATCCCTCTGTGTAGCCTGTCCTGCCTGGGCAGCTATAGTGACTACTCGTCCAAGAGAGAGTGAAGACAGCAGGAGACATTTGAAAAACCAAGAAACATTTGTAGGTATTTATTACGTTTAACTGATGTCAGGACAGTTGGACCTGTAAACCTATGCAGAATCATGTCCCTGAACTTGGGAGTAATAACCCCAGGGCTCATGTTCTTTATTTCTTTGTTTGCTTTGGGTCTCACTTCACCACCAAGCATTCTCTGAATTCAGACAGAGTAGAGTCATGGAACCCATGTGATTCGGTTTACCTTTCCCAGTGTAGAGAAGAAGGAATTGAGGCCTTGTCATAGGAAGAGATGAGCTTCTCTCACAGTCCATGGAAGTGCTGTCTTTTTCTATTTTGCAGATAATCTAAGAACTCTGGTTAGCTAAGATGTGTCATTATGTTTTCTTTGTTAGCATTACCCACAACACCCACTTCCCAGATACCCAAGCACCTAAGGGCTGTGCCTCTCCTCTGCTTCCTGCCTCATGTTTCTGGAAGCATGGGCTACCTGAGGCACAGATTTTTGCATTTTTATTCCAGCCTTCACTTTCTAGCTGTAAGATGTTGGGTGGTAGCAAATGGCCCTTGATGTGGTTGAACTCCCATGGACATATGAAAATCCCAGTAAAACTGCCATAGGCACTTTGATTGGCCCCCAGTAAACTATGCCTTTGAGTTCCTGCTTACAAGGAGCATTGCATTCATCTTCTTTTAATTGCTTTACAATTAGTAGTCCCGTTTTTTACTTTTAAGTTACCACTAATGTCCAACTTGGGAAGCACCGAACTCTGCCCTCTCTCCCCCTTCCTTCCCTGCCCTCCCCTCCCCTCTTCTCACCTCTCCCCCTTCCCTCTTCTCCCCTCCTCTCCCCTCTTCTCCCCTCCTCTTGACTTTCTCTTCATTCACTACTCACTGCTCCATCTTCCCACCCATAAATGGTGATTCTGTCCCTCCTAAGGACACATTAGACCAGAACATCATATTGTGAAACTGGGAAATTAGGAGGCTTGGACTTTTGTTCAAACCTTTATTGACTGTTTGATGACCTTGGACAAGTCATCTAACTCTTTTGACCTATTTTTCCCTATTAAATGCAGAAGCAGCTGCCCTATGATGGCCCTACAGACTGGAAATTGTGAAAGTACTAAACGCAGATGGAGGATCTCAGGAAGGAACTCCTCTATTCCTCCATTTCTCCCTCTAGACCCACCCCCTGGCTAGGCACGTAGTCTACTACCTAGCCACATACTTAGCCTGGCATGTGTCTTAACTTCTTTAATTTCCACCACATGGGGAAAGTGGTAAGAACGAAGCAGACACCTGGGTGACTGACAGTGGGATTGCTGAAGAATTTGGGGGAAACACCCCCAAACCCAACATTGATAAGATGAAAAGTTCTGTTCAATGAAGCATTTATTTACTGAGTACCCACTATGTGCTCCAGCACCCTGTAAAAGTCTGGGGAACAGTGGGAAATCTGTGTGAGCTCAAACAGACAGAGATGTGTGTCCACTACATTCAGAACCATCCCCAAGTCTATACAGCAGCCAAGGCCTAAGGGTGGCTTCCCAGTTTTGTCTCATGTATACAGTCACATGGAGAGCAGCTGAGGTCCTGCTTAGTACTGATTACATGTGGGATTAGGGAGACATGTACCCAGAGAAAGTTGGGTTCCACAGACTGGAGGCTCTACTTATTAATAGTTTCATACATTATTACTCAGAGCCATGAATCTGTGTATTAGACCATGTGCTTCTGATATGAACATTAAAAGGCTGGGTAGTAAGTTCTGGGGTATATTGGGACTGTAGAGGAGGCCCCTCTGCTCTCCCAGCCTCACTGATATATCAGAGATGAAGTACAGCCACAGTGGTGTATTCATGACTTTTTCTAGATCAGCTGTCTTGAATTCTATGTAAGGGATCATGGAACAAAAGTTTGAAAAATGAAGTCAGAGATAGCATGCCCACACTTACCAGCAGCACTCTTACTGTCCAGAAAGGCTCTGAAGGAGCATTGAGAGAAGCAGGCTGGGAGGTGGGTGGCATTTGGTGTGGCGGCAGGTGGCTTATTTCACTGGCTGTTCACATGTTAACCCTAGTCTGTGAAGTGCCCCTTGTATGTGGTTTGGTAGATTCTCTTCCTTGTGGGGACTCAAGGAATCTGTCTTCATATATTCCAGCGGCACCTAGTGGGTGCATTATACATCCAGGGTATTCATAATGATTTTATACAGGACTTAATGATTTTAACAGGACATTTGTGTATAAGCTGCAGATGAAGAGATTAGCAGTCTTGGCCTGGGCTAGCAGTGGTTCTAACAGCACACTTCTCAACTTGTATCTATGGCCTGCCCCTGTTGCCAAGCAGTGTAATGACCTTCAGGTCCCTGAACCATTCTCTGCCATTTCTACACTTGCACAGCTTGACTTCCACCATCCATTATGTGTTGCAGTCCTTTCTTTTCTGGGTCCATTTGTGGGACACACCCCACTCCTTACTTTATGGAAAATGCATTATAGGATCTAGGTTGGGCCATTCCATGCACCATGTGACATGCTCTGCCACCAAACCTGCATTCATAGTGCCATGAGTGGCTCGAGTGGCTCGTGAGGGAGAAGGACAAAAGTAGGTACCATTATTGGACTCGATTTTGGGCAATGGCAGGACAGGCTTCTTTATTCTTATCTTTAATGGAGGTGGAGAAAGGGGCCATGCCAAGGTGGTGAGGGGCAGTGTAGCAGAATGAAATCTGCTTCTTGAGCTCTATTGGGAGCTCTGGGGTGGCCATTGGCATGGATTAGCCTCCCTATAAAACCCCACTCAAACTGTGAAGAACAATGTTCATACCTCCAAGAACCCTGCAATCCCTCACATAGCAATTGGTGAGGTACATGCTCAGTGCAGGTGCCCTTGGGGACAGGATTTGAGATACATTCTGATCCTTCAATCCATCTATGGCCTAGACTGGAATGCAGCAGGCTTTGAAGGATTCCAAGCATCCAGGCCCCAGGGCCATCTTACCTTTAGAGTTTTCCTGCTGGGAATTCCATGGTCTCTGGGATAAACGTCAGAGAATAGTGCCTGGCAACAGAGCAGACACACTCAATTGCAAGACTCAATGTGCTTAATTAATTACCAATATACAATTTCAGACAAGATTACACGGCTGCTCAGTGTCAGATACAGAAGGATTCAGGCTCCCCTTTCCTTCCCTGAGCTCTCATTTGGGGGACAAAGTGGAGCAGGAGAGGTAGGTCAGTGGGGCAATATTTTGGGAGCACCATTGGGAACATTTTTTTCCTTGTTTCCTTTTTTCTCACTTTAGTGGTAGAAGGCCACCAGTGTGCTCTAAGATTGCTGAGTGGTGCCTGAACCCCTCCAAAGAACGGAGACAGACTATCCACAGAAAGCTCTGAGAACAACTGGGGTCTGTTCAGTTCATTAGATGCCAGGACCTGGGTCAGTGGTGGCACCAAGGTTACATCTCAGTAAGGTGGGACTGGCACATCAAGACTGGAGACAAGGTCTCTGCAGACCAGACAGTCACTAGTCATCAAGGGAAACCAGGCCAGAGCATTAGTCTTAGTGAGAGAGTCGGAGCAGGGTAGGGACTTCTCAAGAGAGCAGTGGAGACTGCAGGCAGAGTGTGCACATGTGTGAGTGAGACCAGGCAGCCAGGTTTGCTTGGAAGGAAAGCCACTCTAGATAGAAGGGGTGAGGCTAGGAGGTCCTGAATCATGGTTTTAAACCATTCTTTATGAAGAATGCCCAGGCCTGGGCTGTCTTCTCTGTTTTCTCTGGCCTGTTTCTTTAATAACTAATAGCTCTAAGGAAAATGTCATGAAGGAGGCATTTTGTTCCAAGTTATTCTCTTAGCATAAAGCTTGACATTGTGATATTTAGAAATATCCTTTCTGTACTCTTGTTTGTTTAATTAATAGCAGTGGAATTTCTTATTAAGTGACAGACTAGTAATAACTATACTTTTGACCCACCATGATCAACACTTTTAGTGAGGAAAACAGGCAAGCACTCCAGGTAAAGGAGCAGAACACTTCTCTGTGGCCTTAAGGCCCTGGGTGGAAAGGTCTTTACTGAGGTTAGGAGTAGGGCAGCAAGATAGTGCATGGATTCCCCAGCTGGAGCTGGAGCCCCAAGTTCCTGCATCTCCTATCAGGTGATACGGATGGGGCCAGACACCAAGTCCAGGATGGATCTTTTCCCTGATGCACTCTGACACCTTTGGAGCTGCTATGTCACTTCTCTGGCTGAATCTCCCCAAGCGAGATGATAGCTCACCCAAGCAGTGAGACACTAAGAGAGGATTTGACTCTCATCCCCATGAGATCTGTGGTGAAGACAAATTAGGGTTGTCTGGCTCTGTACCCTGTACATACGGGACCTCAGCACTCACGGCACAGACTATGTGACCACTTTGTAGATGACAGAGGATGTTCTAGGGCACTGTGTGTGTGTTTGTGTGTGTGTGTGGTACATATATGGGCAGTTCATGCATGTGTGTGGATGTACCTTGTGTGCATGTGTGGTATGTGCCTTCTCCCCACCCCCGTGTGTGTGTGTGTGTGTGTGTGTGGTGTGTGTGTGTGTGTGTGTGTGTGTGTGTTATATGGATACTATGAAATTTTTTCCCCTTTATGAAAAATTATCCAGAGGGGAATACTTGACACATGTCAGAGACCTGGTTCCCAGGTCTCCCACATAGGAATGGGAACTGGAAGGCAAGAAGCAGATATGGCTTCTTCCTGAGCTTGCATGGTCCCCATTAGCCTCTGCCTCACAGTGTGATCTCCTTGGTGGAGTAACCCTTGCTGTTCTCTGGGGCTGCATCTTATCTATAGTGACCCCAGCACTCATGCTCCTTTCTTTTGAATCTGTCTTGACAATTTCTGGGATATGTTTTCGGGTAGAAAATTGGATCTTATCACTGTGTCCAGCACATAGCTACATCTGCACCTGAGGCCGTAAAGTCCAGACCACTGTATGTCTCAGGTGACCTGATTTAGATGGAGAAAAGTTCAGTATGAGAATAAAGCAAAAGCAGGGTGACAGCAGATCAAGACAGAAAATAGGAAACACACAGCTAAGACTTGGCCATTGGAGATGACAATAGAGAGACAGGCTATACTGGGAAAACAGTGTAGCAAGTTGCAGCCCTGTGGGGGAAGGAGGGACATATGCTGTGCCTAGTGTTGACTGCTGGCTTCATAGAGGTGTGTGTGTACTGACTCTCTGGAAGACCTATACTGGACTCATGGTGGGATGTGTGTTGATGCCATAGTGGGATATTTGCTGACTTCATAGTGGGATGGCTACTGGCACCATGTGTGTGTGGGGTATGTGCTGACATGGTAGGATGGGTCTTTGCTCCATGGTAGGGCATGTCCTGGCTCCATAGTGGGCTGTGTCCTGATATTCTGGCTTCACATTGGTCTTTGTGCTGGACTCAAGGCTTTCCTGGCTTCCCTTCTTCCTACAGAAGGAGGCCTAGATTTGCAGTGTGTCTCCTCAGGTGTTTAAGTTTGTAGGAGCCTTGGCCTGTAAAGGAGGATTGAAGGAGTGGTAGTCCAGGGATATTTTCTAGGGATATCAGAAGTTAAATTCTCACTTCACCTCTACCATTTTGCTAATGTGACATATCTTATAAATCCGGCTCTCTAAGATAACTAAGAGTTTTTCGCAGGTTAGCTAGGAAGTTTTAGCTCTGTTGCCTTTTGTGGTTCAAGTGTTGACCCATGGCCATGATGTCATCCTAAATGTTGCCTGGAAATTGAATTTCCAAAATCTCAATGCATTTCTCTATTGCTTTAAATAAGTATCTCAGAAAGGAAACTTAACCCTAATTTCAGATTGATTCTCAGTCAACATCAGCTGCTAGGACATTAAAATCCCCATGTGATTCTTCAATGAGGAATTACCAAGCTCTCTGTGCTTGGAAAGTTATGTACTTATTTAAATGGTGCCAAGGATCGAACATAGGGCTTATTGCCTGCTAGACAATCTCCTTACCCACGAACTGCATTCCCAGGCCTGGGTAATTACCTAGAGGAAACACTGAGAAGCATTTTTGAAGTGAAATTCTTCACATATTTACCAGGGTCATTACAAAAAGGGTTGTATCCATTCCACTTAAGCCCACCAGAATCTTCAGGTTCCTACAGTAGACCCTTGGGCCGGAACAGAGGATGAAGAGCTAATCGACCCCGGGATATTTTCTGGGGTATCAGAAGGCAACAGTCCCTACTGTCCTGGTGTTGCACTTAGGAGTGACATAGTTTAACAGACAGATGCCTCCACCAGCAGCTTTGTCATTGTCCCCTCTCAGATGATTCCTAATTTCTTTCCTTGCCAGCTCACACCTATATACCCCTTCCCCCCAATTCCTACCTAAGGCAGGGGGTGCAGGTGACTGTTTAACCAGCTAATGACTGGCCCCTATGCTCACCTCCCACCACATTGGTCTGCTCCTTGGAGCTCATCCCTGTTGAATGGAGCCCCTAGTTCATCGTTAGCTGTGGGTCTGGTTCCTTCTTTCTTCTTTTCTGCACTTTATCATAAAACGATAGCTCAATTAGTCCTGTTGTCGCCAGCCTCTCCTGATGTGTGGGTTATTGTGGTGTCCACTCCTTAACCAGGATCCTTGTCCCTGCCACAGACCCTTCCCAGGGCCTAAACCAAGCTTCCCTCCCCTGAGGTCCCCTGGGGTCTCTGAGTGTCTAATGTGGCCTGGCTCTCTATACCTCCTTCAGACAAAGGTGGCATCAAACGTCACTGGCTTCCACAGGCCTTGTGTACTTAGGTGAGGGGTTCATTTGGGGCAGTACAGCTTCCTATGCCATGAAATGAGAGGCTGTTTAGTTCCCAAGGCTGGTACATAGTATCACTGAAGATGGCTTGTATGTCTAGGGTGTGTGTATGCACACAGATATGTATGTGTGTATGTGTGTGTGTATGTGTGTATGCGTGTGTATGTATGTATGTATGTGAAGGGGGGGGGCTCTGCTCTGTAGTCTTGTATTCTTCCACTGCCAGTCTTGTAGCAGACTGTCTAATTCCCATGACCAGGCGCATCCCCAGGAACTTGATTAGGCTGCAGTGTATGAGCCCCTCTGTTGATGTGACTATGCATGTCCACTCTTAGCAAAGCTGGTGACCCTCCTTGATGTGTCTTGGCCTCCACTTCATTTGGGGCTTCAAGAGCAAAGCTGAGCATCTTGTGAGGAAGCTCTCTCCTCCTCCTCCTCCTTATTCTTCCTCTTCCTCCTCTTCTTCTTTTTCCGTAGCTTCTTCTAGGTCCCAGCTTCCTACCTGCAGGACCTCTACCTGCCAGTCCTGTGATCAGGTGAGCCAGTTCTTTATCGCAAACTTCTAATTTGTGCTTCTGTGGAGAATAGCCAGACTCTACAACTTTCAGTGGAGTCATCATGACAGAGTCTGAGTCCTGAATAAGCCTAAGAGCATCTGGGTCTGTTCCCAGCTAGGAGACAGAAGCAGTGGTTCTCTGCATACACGCCTTGTGTCTGTTCTGTGTGGTGTTATGGCACCTACATGTAGTATTTTTTTTTTTAATGAATGATAGCATTGTCTCCACGGTGCCTTGATCCCAGAAGATCATCTGGCCATAGTAGATTCTCAGCTGATACCTGCAAATTGGCTATCAGGCAACCCCACCCCACATTCCTTCATCTTTTCTTTTTCCAGAAGGCTATTGGTAGCTTGAGTCTCACCCGCAGAGGATGCCTTTGCCTTCTGTGTCCCTGTACCCCCATCTTAGGGATTCTGGACCCCCCATCTGCATGCAGTAATAGACACATCCATTGTTAAAGAAAACAATGGAAAATGAATGCCCATTTCTCTCACAAACCCTCTATTTTCAGATCTTAGTTCTCTGTAACCCTATGCTTACTGAGTATGTCTCATAACAGTATTTGAATGTGATTAGAGGTGCGAGGCTACCTCCTTTTGGACCTCTAACTCACAGTCAGAGGTGAGTAAAGGGCAAACATCACTTCTTCCCTCACTCACTAGCCTGCCACCCACAAAACCCTGCTCTCAACAAGATCTACACCCACAGTACCCTCATTTGTCTTCTTCCTTGGTGAGGTGTGCCAGAAAGACACAGGCAGCAAAGAAAAGGGCATGAGGTGGACTGCAGGAAGAGATTCTGGGTAGGAAAGGGCATCAAAGATGGGGGTATCCACCTTGGGTACAGCTCTCAGCCTATACCCATCTTACAGGATCCCAAACCCAGCACACACAGGGACTCCTCTTCCTGAGGAGAGCTCAGGCCTCCACATCTCTCTGGTCTGTGCCCAGCCAGGTCTATCTGTATTGCATGCCATCTCTGCAGAGGCTGTTCTGTTCATTCCAAAATGCTACTTGAAAAGCTGCTTACGATGATCTCAACATAGAGTATAATAAGATAGGACAGTGTCTAATTCCAAGGAGAGGTCTGCTGACAGAGCTTCAGACTGAGAACACAGTCAGAATGAGGCACTGACTTTGAGAAAATGTGATTTGAATATAAAATGTTTCTTGGGCTCCTTTGTTTGAACCTAGCTGGTCGGCTGTTTTAGAAGTTGGAGAACCTAGGTGGAGCTTCACTAGAGGAAGTGTGTTACCGGTTGTAGGCCTTGAAACTTTCTGTTCAGACTCCTTTCTAGCCCATCTCTGCTTTTAAAGGGTGGATGCGATGTGGGCAATTGCCTCATATTCCTGTCTTTCTCACCATAGTGAAACCTAACTCTTTTTAAACCCTGAGCCCAAATACTTACTTTTCAATTGCTGTCATAGACAGTATGACCAAGGCAATTATAGGATAGTTGATTGGTTTACAGTTTTGAAGGATTAATTTATGACCATTGTGGCTAGAACATGGCAGCAGATGGGCTGGTATGATACTGGTGGAAAAGCTGAGAGCTCTCATTCTTTTCCTCTAGGAGGAGACAGAAGGACAGACAGACAGACAGACAGACAGACAGACAGACAGATACACACACACACACACACACACACACACACACACACACACACACACACACACACACTGGGAATGACATGGGCTCTTGACATCTCAAAGTCTATCCCCAGTGATACTTCCTCCAACAAGGCCACACCTATTGCTTGGTCTTATAATAAAAAGATGGGAGCCAGATATTAGGGAAAAGATGAAAGATCAGAGAGACAGAGAAATAAGCCACAGTCACTTCTCACCACTCTGAATCCTCAGGATGAAAGGGGAGGGTCAAACTCTGTCTCTCCCTGCCTTACATACATAAATTTCTCTGTCCAGTCATATCCCTTCCTGGTTCAAACTTCCTAAGGATGGGATTAAAGGTGTGTGTGTGTGTGTTTCCCAAGTCCTTGGATTAAAGGTGTGTGCCACCACCTCCTGGCTTTGCTTCTCTCTTGGACTGGATCAATCACATGTAGCCCAGCGTGGCCTTGAACTCAAAGAGATTCATAGGGATCTCTGACTCTGCCTCCTGGGTGTTAAAACTAAAGGTAGGCAGTACCACTCCCTGACCTCAATGGCCAACTCTGTGGCTGACCCTGTCCTCCGATCTTTAGGAAATCTTTATTTCTTTAGAGCACACAACAATACACTACACACACCTCTTTCCCAAATAGTTCTACCAAATGGGGACAAAGTATCTAAATATATGAGCCCAAGGGAACCATTGTCATCCAAACCGCTGGTACATTCTTCCTCCATACGTTGTTTCTTGTAATTTTTTTTACAGCAATAAGAAAATCAACAGGTATTTATTGTGTTAATTTTAAAATCTCAGGGAAAAAAAACTCTAAAAATTGTTTCATTTGCTCATATATGACTGTTACCAGGACTAAAAATGCCCTGTTTCCTATTATCTGATTGATTTACTAATGCCACATGACTACAGCACACTCCATACTTAAATAGGTTCCTTAAAGTCTGTGGAATTCAGGGTGGAACCAGAATTGCAAGGTTCTCTTTAGCCACATGAACTAGTATTGGCTTGGTTGCAGGGTCTCTCCTCTGTGATTTTAGTTAATGGCTAATCCCGATTTATCCTTCACACCACCTAGGAATGTAGTCACCATGTTTGGGCCAGCTTGGCTATATTATAAAATTGTCTTATATTTCCTTATAATATAAAAATCATCTTCAGTTTCTTTTTAATAATTCTTCTGGCACTTTCTCTTGAAGACGCAAAAATATACCTTGGGAATTTGGAGACCATCGGTGGGACTCCTTCTACTTTTTCTTCTTCAGCCATTTTTACTGTTACTGCTGTACCCAGTGGAAGGAATTTGGACTTTTGGAATCAATCTGGAGTGGCTGTCAAGCTCCCTGAGGTTAGGCAGGTTTGTTGAAGTTTCTGAGGTTGTTAGTTGCTGTTTGTAAACTTATACAATAGGAATGAAATTCTCATCTCATGAAATTATTTTGAAAGTAAGTCAGAAAACCTCTGTAATTATGTCAGTACACTTCCAACGTGTATCTGGGACTCATTTGACCTTGTAATCTGTGGCTGGGTTGGCAAATTGTGTGAGTGTGCTCTCTCATCTGCTTGTTACTCTGTGGACCATCTAGTTGTTTGTCAGTCAATCTTGGACATGGTACATTGAATGGCAGGTGTGATGGAGCTGGAATCAGCTATGGACAGCCACTGAGCATACACTCCATTTCCATGAGGGACTTTCTTGCTTGGATTGGTTGGTGGGTAGCATTTTCTGGTGGGAGCCCAGATAAAAGGACACAGAATAACTGCTCTGCCTTCTGCCTGCTTGCCCTCACTCTCCATGGCAAGATCCCCTTCTCTGCTGCCGCTGCTGTATCCTTTCATTGGTGAGAACCAGCCGTCTTATGGTTCCGGTACAGACTGAAGACCAGAAGCTATAGGCTGAAGTTTCTGGCCCACTAGTAACCCCCAAATACTCAGCAGTCGCTTCCCAAATAATTGACTTGGTGGCTTAATATAAATTATAAATGCTCAGCTAGTAGTGTTCAGGGTTATTACTAACTAGTTTTTACATCTAATCCATAATTCTTATTCAGCCATGTGGCTTGGTAACTTTTCTCAGTATGGCATTCGCATCTTGCTTCCTTCCTCTAGCTGGTTACTCCTGATTCTGCCCTCCTCCATCATCCTCACTTTGGCTTTCCCTCCTAACTTCCTGCCAAGCTACTGGCCTCTTAGCTTTTTCTTAAGCAATAAGAGTAATACATACTCATAGTGTAGAAAAGGATTAACCCACAGCAAGAAGCTCTCTAGGAATCTTCCAGCTCTTTGGTGCCAGAGTAGGACTGTCAAGACACATGGACCACCTGAACTACCACATTCTTGGCTTCTCCAGTGAGAGAAAGCCAATGTTGAGATACCCACACTGTATTGTGTAAGCCTGTCTAATAAATTTACATTTAATATATATATCAGTTCTTTCAGTTCTGTTCCCTAGAGAACCCTGAGTAATACACTAGGTCAGTAAAAGCAGTGATTTTATTTCATGTTTTTCCTGAAATTTTTAGGTTGGTTGTCACATACATCTGAAGCATGCTTCTGTGACACTAGAGGTATAGTAGTTCTGGTCCTTGAATTTTTCATTGAACCAAAACCTCCAGGCTTTTGTTTGAAGGACAAGGTAAACTACGCTTCCTGAGCACAGTTGTGGAAAGTGGTCTATAAAGTGCATGGGTTGGGTTTTGGCTTTTTTTCCCAAATAAATTATAGGCACAACCTTAGGCAGGCACCCCACCTGTGGGTTTCAGTGGGTTTCAGTTCATCATCAGTCTTACCATTGTCTTTCCTAACTTTGTGAGTCATTTGAAGTTTAGTTGAATATATTTTTCTAAAATTCATACTGGAACCAGGCATGGTACTTGCCTTTAATCCCAGAGGCAGGTAGATCTCTGAATTCAAGGCCAGGCTGGTCTACAGACAAAGTTCCATGACAACCAGGGATACAACACAGGGAAACCCTGTCTGCAAAAACAAGCAAATAAATAAACTTATACGTGTCTGGCTAAATCTCTTTTCTTTATAAATTGCCTGGTTGAGTCAGCATTTATGGGCTCTAAAAAGGGCTCTCCATGCCTCTAACACATTGTTGGTGGATACTGTGACCTTCATGCAAAGCAGCTTCCTCCAGTCAAGGACATAGCCTCAGAATCATTGACATGGAAGATGAGCCAATGAGAGGTCTGACATATGCCACCCTCCCCACCATGGTTCTTACATGTGTGTCCTTTAATACTATTTTTCATCCATCTTGGGGTGCACCAATAGCATTGTACCCCGTGTAGCAATCATGAACAAGTCTCCTCAGCATACAAACATGCAGATACAAGATACCAGTAATCAGGGCTGTAGCTACCTTTTGAAGAGCCCTATATGAAGGTGTTCTCAGTGGATCCTTGGATCCTGCGTAGTAAGCAATGCTATGTGCTCCCCAGATGGGGAAACTGAGTCTTAGAGAAGTTCAGAGAGTTCCCAGATCACAGACTGAAAGTTGGGACAGCTAGACTTGAACCCAGGAAGGCTATCTTGAGACCTGGGCATCACTGTTGCTTACTCATGAGTTTATGTCAAGTACCAGCAGGAGTATAGTTTGTGTCTTAAATATTACCAACTTCACAGTTTCTTTTGGAAAATGCAAACTAAGAGATAGGTGATAACTTTGGTTGATGGTTTGAGAATGTTCTTGCTAAGAAAATAATTAGAACCTAATATTATTTTATTTCTCTAACCTTTTCCTTTTGGTATTTTTTCTTTCATGCAATTGCAGTGGACATGTTTACATATAGTATTATTACCAGTCATAACATACTCTAGTTTTAAGTGAAAGAGCAAGACTTTTTTTAAAATGAGGAAATTATTTCCCAACTTCCTAGAGTCCTTGTAGGCTTAGTCCTGCCCCCACATTTCATAACAGCCCACAGGGCAGAAAACACTGATTGAATCATATGTGATATCCCTACATCAAGTTATAGGTAGTGAGTGTGGAGCCTGAAGACAGTGACCTTCAGGTATACTGTGGCACCTTCAGCTGAAAATACCATTTAAAAATCCAGTGATGATTCTGGCTCACTGAACAGTGACAACCAGAGGAATAAAAGGACATGCCCTGGTCATTCTCTGGCCAACATCATGCTTTGCTGGTTAGACAAGCCTTTTCCTCAGCTTTAGTCAACAAAGGCCAAACTCTCTAGTCCACTTGTTACTTGAAAATCTTCAAAATCGGTCCTGTAAGAACATGACTGCATCCACTAGAAACTGCCACTGTCTGTGGTCTCGTCTCCACTGCCCACATCTTGATCACTCACATTTCATTCTGTGAATTTGGATCCTGCTTTGTGCCATGTGTTGTATAAATTTTAAACCCTGATTTTTATCAGAGAGAATGTCAAGTACTCTTAGCCACTAATGAGCTGGCATTTTCTTGAAATTCCTCAAATAGTTATAATTACCCAAACATAGCGAGACATCTGGCACATGGGACACAGTCCTCCAAATAGACCAGTGAGAAAGGCCAGCAAGTTGAGAAACCATTCGAAGGAAGAAACGGACATTAACCCAACAGCATGGCCCCAAAGCATTCTGGGAGGTCCTGAGGAGACTGCTTCTGCATCTATCTTTGTGTGTGTGTGTGTTTTTAAATCATTGTCCTTCATTTTCAGAGATGCTGCTGCCACTGCTGACATTGTCATTTCCTGGGCCAAGATGTCCATTTGCGTGTGCTTAGAGTGCATCTCTGCTGTGCCTGATGCATGGCGAGGCTGGCAGATAGCTCAGATTGCAAGGCATGCCACCCAGTCCTCAGATATTCTGGGAAAGCATCCTGCAAGCCACGTGAGTATTCACCCAATGTCACCCAGCAGCAGTGTAAATAAGAATATAGGAGCATTTATTTTTTCTTTTAAGAGATCTCAAAATACTTGACCTTGTCCTTGAGTTGATCAAAGCAAGCACACATTGTCTTACAGCCTTTAAAGTCAACTGAAATATCTCCAGCAGTTTACAGTACAGACTTTTGAATGTGGGCTCGTGCACACATCCTAAGCCTCGCCTCATAAAGGGCACAAACCCTACTAAAGATAGTTTACATCTTTGAGTTCAGCCCCCAGACCCATGAAAATAGTTGTTGAGGCTTCCCAGATAAAGCCTAAAGGCAGCTTGCCTGCCGAAGAATAGGGTCTGCACTTGTGCTGGTTGGTGAACAGCCAGTTATAGGAGGTGAATCCTTCAGAAAATTAACAAAATGGAAATGGACAGTGAAAAAATGTACACAGTTATTTCACAGACAGTTTGAATTCTGCAATTTAAAACTGATTCATAGAATTATAGGAGAAATCATACGGACTTGCCATAAAGTATCCAGAGCCACATACTTAGTGCACAAAAGCCCCTAGAGGTAAGGGGTTGACCAGGGAGTGATGTGGGAACGTCTTTCTGTATGCTGTGAATAAAGGACTGTTTTGGCCCATGACAGGCACCGTAGCTGTAGGCAGGAAATTGGAGCATAGAGGGCAGAGTCAGACAGAGAAGTGACCCAAGATTCAGTAAGGTAACACAGGTGAGCCACGGGCCACATGGCAGGATGCATTAATGGAAATGGGTTGAGTTAAGATGAAAGAGCAAGCTAGCAATGTGCCTGAGCCATAGGCCAAGCAGCATGAAGTTAATCTAAGTGTCTGAGTCATTCTGGGGGCTTAAGCAGTGGCAGATGGCTAAGAGGTCTGGGACTGTAGGTCTGTGGGTCTGGACCTCTGGCCGGATGGGGCTGGAAACCTCCTGTTACAAGGGAGCAATAGGACTCTTGGGTATCAGAACTGAAGCAGGGCAGAGTATACAAGGAGGTAGGGAGCCAGCCTGGGCATAGAGAGGAGCCCTGGGCTCAGCCAGGGCTAGCCTGGGCCTGAGAAGGGAAGAACATTAATCACATGTGGCCTAGGATGTTATAATTCCACACCTAGTGATCCAGAACCCACTTGCTAACATGCATGGGTACTCACATACAAGAACCTTGCATAATCTCGGGGCATTAGTAGATTCTTTCAGTTTATCTGAGTATATTATCAATAATATGGATTTGCAAGAGCAAGAGTAAAGCAGTGGCTGACCCTCCACCAGTGAACATGGATTCTCCAGCTCCAGGCTCTGTGTGCTGTCTGAAGCAAGCTCAGCCCCAGTCCCACCAAATCTGAGTTTGGTGGAGTCCAGATCATGGGCTTATCTGTAGAGGCTGCTACCTCTCTCTCTCTCTCTCTCTCTCTCTCTCTCTCTCTCTCTCTCTCTCTCTCTCTCTCTCTCTCTCTCTCTCTCTCTCTCTCTCTCTCCTTCAAAGAGTGAAGGAGGAAACCTAAACTGCCATGGGGTAGTTTTCTGACAACCACAGGCGAAGCACGTGCAAAATTCAAGTTGTTTCAAAGATCACCTCTTTGACACCTTTGACAAATATAGACAAAAAGTCGCCACTTTCAGCATACATAGGAGTCATGGTGTAAAAAGAGCCAGGTGAAAACAGAAAACACAGATTCCAGAGCGATCAAAAGCAGCATCATTGGGTGAGGAGAGAAGTGAGACTTACATCTGAAAGGTGTCAGGATTCTGGGCACATCCCCAGATGACATCTCACCGAGCAAAGCAAAATGAAACCTGAGCACATCAAAGCAGGCTCTCCCCGCAGCCAGGCAGCAGAATGTGCGCTGGGCCCATGAGTGGCCCTGGGCAGCGATTCTCCTCTCGGTGATGATACAAAAATTGGTTCTTTTGCACCTGTCACAATTGTCATCTCACCTTTTTATTTATCAAAGAGGAAAGAATCTATGCAGGTGGTTAAGCCAAACGGAACGGACGGGGTCCAGTCAGAGTGATGCTGATGTATATTTCTGCATGAGGCTATCTAGTGATGTCTTCAATCCTGCTGTGAAGAAACCAGGTGAAACAGGACCAGAAAGCTTCTGCTTTTAGAGAAGCAGAGCACTGCAGTGGGGCCGAGTGTGGTGGAGGCCGTTCTCTGTTCTGGTCTCTGCAGCAGATTGACAGCCTGGTCTCCTTGAAGGGAGATGCATGAAATAAATACATTATTCTATTCTCTCTCTTCCTGCCTCCCCTGCCCTCTCCCCTTCCCCTGTTCTCTCCCTCCCCCCCTTTGTTTCTCTGAGTATGTGTGTGTATGTGTGTATATACATAAGCCACAGCACATATGTGGTGGTCCAGTTACAACTTACATGAGTTTAGTTATCTTCCTAGACCTGTAAGATTTTTTTATGTTTGTTTTTAATTTAGTTCAGTTTAGGACTTACAGCAACACTGTGTGTGTATGGATAGTTGCAGATATGAAGAGAGCCCTTATTGCTGAAAGAGATGTAGACACCATTTGTATATGATTTGCCAGAAGTTTCTCTCTGTTCTACTGGGTCCCACTGAGGCTTATAAACTTTTTGTCCATGGTTCAGGCAACTACTAGCCAGCTCTTGCATCTTACATTAACCCATTTCTATTAATCTATATACTGCCATGTGGCGTAGTGGTAGAACCCTTGCCTGATCTGATTGACTGAGAAGTTATTAAAGGCAGTCTAATTGGAAGTAGGGGAATCAGAGATGGAAATAAGGGGAATAATGGATGGTCATGAGTCTGTGCAGCCAAGGAGAGCAGCTCCTCATCCAGGCAAGGTGATGAGGATGAATGAAACTCAGAGTTGTACTAGAACATGGGTTGGCTAGGACTTGATGGTCTGCTGGCCTGGTCTAGGGTGAAAACATAATGGAATGTCAGAGCACTTATAGAGGAGGCAGCTTCAATGCATTCACTCCACACATTTTTCCCAACCCTTAGACTTCAGAAATATTCTACAAGCCCATGAATATGAACCAGCTAATAGTTTCCTTCCTGCAAGTTAAAGAAAAATATCTTCCACTTCAAAGTACTTAAGGAGCTGGAGATGTTGCAGAGGCCCCAGGTAGAGTGGTAAGAGGAGGGAGCCATGCAGACCAGTGGTTCTCGATGGCTAGGTCCGACCCCTCTGGAAGCATCACATATCAGATATTTATATTATAATTCATAACAGTAGCAAACTTACAGTTATGAAATAGCAACAAGATAATTTTATGGTTAGGGGTCACTACAATATGAGGAGCTGTATTAAAGGGTTGCAGCATTTGGAAGGTTGAGAATCTCTGCTCTAGACCCTGATCCTGGCTAGTCTGTAGCTTTACTACCCATCTACTTCCAAAGTCTCTAGAACCCACAAAGTACCTTGCCTTTTAATATGAATATTTATATATTTAGTCAACAGAAAAATTTAAGTATAAAAGGAAAGAGGACATGAATATATAGAATATAAACCATTGAAATGCCTCTGAGCTGCATTTAGTATGCTTCATCTATATTTTGTGAAAGCATTTCAAAGCAAATGAGACATAATGGTAACCTATCTCTTAGACCTTCAACTGTGAATCTTTGAAATACTCAAACCCACGGTGAAGACTGTGAAACACATTTAATGACAACCCTCTAACTTTACTGCTATCGAATCTGTTTTCATGTTTTTCCAAGACCCCAGTAGGCATTGGACAACAGGCACTAGTGTCAGAAAGTGATTGGGGACAGTTCTGCTTTATGTGACTGAGTGCTGCTTGCTAAAGTTAGCCTCCAATGGATGAAGGAGACTGTGGTGAGCTTATTAAGAGTTTTCTGGGTACTTCAAGGAACTGAGGGGTTCAGTGATTGCAGCCCACCTGGAAGTCAGATTTTAACCCTTAGACACTTTTCCATGGGTCACTGTAACAATAGGTTTCTGGCCTGCCTAGTCCCACGGTTCAGACCTGCTGCTGCTTATCTGAACCAGCAATCCCAAAGTCCCAAAGAAACACACAGATGCTTATACTTTCATGCTGTTAGGCATATTGCTAGCTAGCTCTTTCATCTTAAGTCAACCCATTTCCATTAATCTGTCCTGCCATGTGGCCTATGGCTCACCTATTTCACTACATGTTTCTTTCTGGACAGTTGGATTGTGTCTCTTCTGACTCTGCCCTCCTTCTACCTATGCTTTGATTTCCCATCCTACTCCTGCAGTGCCTGCCATGGGCCAAAATAGTTGCTTTGTTTAAAGAATGATATTAGCATACAGAAAGACATTCCCACATCAGGTCATTTCCAAGAGTTGCTATCTATGATGTCATAGTCCCCATTATCTTCATGGTTGTCTTGATGGTGCCATGATGATCACAGCTCTATAGTGACGTCCCCTTTAGAAATAGGACTTTTGAAAAAACATCCAACCTCTGAACACCCAGGGGAACCACAGATATTATGAGAAGGGAGGTGTTTCTTGAGATGCCTGTCTTGCAGCACTGGCTTCAGTATGGAGACCCAGCCATTGTTTCTGAGTGTCTTACCTTCTGGAAGTTGGGGAGGACTGGGCAGAGCTCAGAGAGAGGACAGTCCATAGCTTAAGTAATTTTACCTCTCTGTCTTTTGCCATATTTCTTTAGATGCTTTAATTAAAGAAAGCAGGCAATATTTACTTTGTTGTTAAAACAAGGACTTGCCAGAATCTCTGTCTCAACAGTTACTTCTTAGAGCTGCTTCCACTGGGGCATGGCTGCTGTCAGGGCATTATGGACTCTGTGCTGGATTCCTGAGTCTTGAGTTGACCCTCAGTACTGATCATGCAGCCCATGCCATGGTCTTTGAGTCATGCCCTCATTCCTAAAAGAGAGGTCCTGGCAGATAAATTCAAAGTACCTTTGTAAATTCTTGTCCTAGCTGTGAAAATTTATGGGTTACTTAATTTCACTTATATTCATAGTTTCCACTTGAAAGTAAACCTAACTAGAAAACCCAGTTTAATGTCTACAGAAACATCAGAGAAAGGCTCCTGTTGACTCTTAGGAAAAGAATATAAATATGCAGTTTAGTTGTGCTGATCTCCAGAGGAAAAAACCCCTTACCCACCACCAGACAGCTTATTGCTGGTGAGGAGTAGTGATCTTGTTGGATCAACTGAATGAGTTCAGTAGGATGGGAACAGTGGTGGGAGGTGAGACCTCAGTGATAACTCACCTCCAGAGAGCACTGTAGGCTTGTCCATACTTCCATCCTGCAGTGGATCATGTGCAGCTTTAGAGCCTGAAGTCCTTCGGGGGACCATTGATGAGATCCCATCTTCCCTCCAGAGCCAAGATCAAGGCCACTCATGCAGTTTGTGTAGAGCACTCTGTAGTCCTTGAGCCACACAGGTGCCTAAGTGACTGCTGGTGAGGATCCCGAGTTAATTCTAGCTTTTCTCCCTTTATCTGTGCTCCTAACACAGCAAGGAGAGCAGCCATGGCCTGAGCATCCCCCCCTGGAGTC
The DNA here is from genome assembly GCA_033318265.1 of Phyllotis vaccarum. Classification (NCBI taxonomy): domain Eukaryota; kingdom Metazoa; phylum Chordata; class Mammalia; order Rodentia; family Cricetidae; genus Phyllotis; species Phyllotis vaccarum. The sequence goes on along the minus strand of JARWLC010000014.1, from coordinate 74,903,915 downwards.
CACATGCTAGAAACCATATGCCCCTCCCCCAGCAATGTTGGCAAGTGGAATCTTTTGCAGGTAGCTAGGCCATGTTGACCATGTCCTTGACAGAGGATGCATGCTGTCATTGCAAGCATGCCTCCCTGATGAAGAGATGGGCTCAGCCCTCATCTTTCAGCTCTTTTACTCCAAGCCCTTTGGACCCATCTTCCTTTGTGAGTTGATGTAACAAGAATGTGCTGGACAGATGCTGCCTTTGACTGCAGACTCCACATCCTCATTCAGTATGGCATTCTGACTAATGACTCAAGACAGACAAGGACTCCCCCTAAATTCAACTCCACCTGCCCCTGGCCATATCTTAGCTCTTCTGCTGGTTAGTAGCCACTACTGCTACAGTGAAGGCACTCTCTCCCTATGCCTTTCCTTAGTGAAGAAATTGGCTGTATAATCTCCATGTGGTGTGGACACGTGGCGGGAAAACGTGGACTGAAGTGGCTAGCTGCCACAGAGCGCGCCTTTACTCCTTTACTGCACACTGAGCAGAAAGGGGTAGCAAGATGTTGTTTCCATGGATAATCGTGTGCCGAGACTTTAAAAATTACTTTTTTGTCAGCTGTGGCACGTTTAAACACCCCACATATTTCAGGAGACAGTTAACTTCTGTGTTGTAAAGAAAGATTTAATAAAGACGTGCGTGTTGGGACTTGCTCGCCGGCACTTTTCTGTCTGTGGCTGGCAGCTTGAGGCGCAGGCCTTTGACTGCATAGCAGGGGATTTTCTCTGCCGACTTGCTGTACACACACTTTTAACTCTTCATTGTTCCTTATGTCCTAGAGTCACCTCCAAACAGCACCACACAGCACAGTGCAGAGGCCCAAGTGACATGCAAATACCCCAAATGCAAGTCCAGAGAAACCTGGTCTCTGTTGTTAGCGTGTTACCATCCAGACACAGCCTATTCTGGAGGAGGTGTGGTACAGCAAGGTAGGGTAAGGCTGGAAGTAGGTTGTGCGCCAGGCTCTGGGTCCTCGAAATGCACCATGGAAATACCCTTGGGTTCTGCAGCGGTTAAGATCCTATCTCTCTTCAAATCATCATTATGTGAGGGAGGGGTAATTCGGGAGAGCCTGTTAGCAGTGCTCAGAAACATCCTCACAAACCTTTCTTCTGTTGTGGCTGAGGCATATCTGTGCTTAGCATCTAGTCCGTCTGCCAATACTAAATATCATTTTAATAGTAATGACATGCTGCACTTTGAGAGCTTCCTTTCATCCACGGAGCCCAGAGCATTTTAGGAGTGTTAATTAATGAAGCTCGCTAACACCGTTTGAGGTGAAGATGCCCGTGTGGTGCGAGATGGTTCAAGTGGTTCCTTCTGAGGCTCGCCCACTCCCCGGCCTCAGCAGATGATCTGACAAAGACTCCCAGCTGCAGGGTTCAACCGAGTCTTAGATGAAAGGCAAACAATCCCACTGAGAAACTCCTGGTATGGTTGCTTGGAGATTGGGACCTTGCTTCCTGAAGAGCATCCAATCCCCTAGCCTACACCTCCATCTTTTCACTCCCTGATTCTCCTGACATGGAATTCATAAGTCCTGTTGTGGGGCAGGGGAGACCAGTGTCAATTCTACACTCATCTCCTGAAGGGAGCAGGGGCCTATTCTGTCCCTGGTGCTGCTGTTCTAAGGTAGAGCGGAGACAAAAGGCATCAAGAGTCATGAGCCTCCCCACTCAGGGGCCAACAACATAGACATCTGTACATCCTTGCAGTAAGCCGTCCCACAAATGTTTACCTACTGTCTGCCTATGCTAGCCACCTGGAAAGGCTGAGATGGGAAGGAATGGAGTTAATGAGCTCTCGGCACAGCCTCATTTGGTCTGACCATTGTGAAATGACATGCCAAGGCTGGTGAGAGACGCCCTGGGAAAAGTTAGTGCATGTAGGGTTCCCAGAGGCTTGCCACTGCAGCTTTACACAGGCCAGATTGACCCAGCTCTACTGTGACCAGGGAGGGTGTCCAGTCTCCTAGGAGCTGTCCTTGGGTTAGGCTCCTGAGAGGTCCTGCTAATTGCAGCGATATCATTACTCATTTTAGTTCTAAGGATGCTTTCTTTCTAAGTCTCTCTCTAATGCTCTAGAGTCACCATGGAGTGAGTCCTCCTGGAAGCCGTGGGCCTGTTCTTCCTAAGAGGAGGGTGAATAGGCAGGTAAGGGGGCCTCTGGGTGAAGTGGTCTTTGGAAGCAGGAGTGAGAGCAAAGCCAGAGCAGGGAGTGGTTCCGGGTGACAGTGTCAGCTGATGGTGACTCAGTGAAGGGAGAACAGTTGTCATCCAGATAATTGTTGTGTATGTTAAGTGAAAGAGATCTTAAGGAGAGAACATGTGAGTGTGTGAGAGTGTGTCTGTCAGTGTGACCCTTAAAGTTTATTAATGTGACCACGTGTGAGTGTGTCAGTGTTGCTGTGGCTGTAAATGGGAAAGTATATTTAGTGTTGCTGTGTGTGGATATGGCTGTGTGTGAGAGTCTGTGAGCGTGAGACTGTGAGTGTGTCAGCATGAATGTCTTAGTGTTGCTGTATGAGTGTATGTGAGTATGGGAGTGTATGAAGAGGATGAAAGTGTGGGTGACTCAGTGTGGCTGGTTGTCAATGTATCTGTATGGCCATGAGTGTATATGAGAGTGTGAGTGGGTGTGAGACTATGTAATTGAGTGTATGTGTAAGAGTATGTGACTGTGTCAATACATAAATCTGCGAATGTGAAAGTAGTATTATAACCATGTGTGAGAGGGTAAGAGTATGTGTCAGTGTGTATGTGAATGTGTGAGTGTGAGTGTGGAGACATCTGAGTGTGGAAAAGTGCAAGTAGAGGTTTCTGAATGTGTTAAATGTTAGTGGGGATGTCCGAGTGTGTGGATGTATTATTGTGGGATATCTGACTGTATGAATGTGTGTGGGGGGGGGCATATGTATGTGAATGCATGTATGTGAGCATGTCTTCTACCTGTGTGAGAATGAGTGGGTATGTGAACACGGCTGCTGCTACAGCAGACCTCCCCAATCTTAACTGTGTAGTTAGAAATGTAGTCATGGGCTGTGTAGAGTTGGCACTGAATTGTTGAGATTCTGCACTTCCCCCAAAGCCTATGCCTGGCCCCAGGGTGGCACTATTAGGAGTCAGTAGAACTTTTCAGGCCTGGGGGGGGGGGTCTTATGTCACTGATGGTGTCTTTTCAAGGACCTTGGATTCTGGCCTCTCTCTCTTTTGCCACGAGGTGGCTGCTTTTGCCCTTTGTCATGGTGTTCTTGGCTGTCACAGATCGAAAACAGCAGGCTAGCCCAGCGCAACCTAGACTGTGACAGACTTCTTCCTCCTATGCTGATTGTCTAGGGCACTATTAGCCATTTGTCACTGGTGAGCACCGTGAAGATCCCAGTGAGGTTTCTGCAGCATGGGCTCCCTTAGCCCAGTCACTAGTTTCCAGTGGACAGTGGTCTGGGATGTTCCTTACTCTCTGACACCTCTTGTCCTTATAGAAGTCAATAGAATCAGGGATCTACTGATTCCAGTTAGTAGGGATCAGGACCTGGCTCCATCCTGAGCCTGAGATTGACTCACTGCCTGGAACCTGCTACTTCCTGGCTAATGACCACAAGAGCAGCTCCTAGCATAGTTGTGGTGCCTCGGCAGTGGGTACCATATTCAGAGGCTCTTTTCTGAAAGAGTTGACTTTCTTGACAGTAGGATTTGAGGACTGTATAGAACAAGTTTGTAATGGGCACTTTCCTGCAAAGGACAATAATGTGAAAGTGAGATAGTCAGGAATTTCTTCCTTGTAAACCCCAAAAGAAGGGCTGCCTGGGGACAGGCTGGGTGAGTATTGGCCAGCCTGGCAGGAGGGGCCAAGTCCCTTCTGCTTGCAGGCAACATCTGCCCCCATCCTTGTACAGCCTAGATTTATTTACAGCTTGCTGCCTAAGTGTTCCTGTGTTTCCCAGCCATAGATTATCTTAGCTCAGCCTGTCCCTTGAACATGAAAGATGCTTCTGTTGAAGCCCTGCAGGAAGGTAGAATGCTCTTCTCCAGGCTAGAGCTGGCAGAAAGGTGCTTCTTCTACACAAAAGCAAGGCTGCTGCTATTTTAGGTTTCACATTTGCTAGAACTATTGGGGACAAGACCATTAGGACATTGTCTCAAATGTAAGAAGCTGACCTGGTAGGTTCTGCCTTTGCAGTCGACTGAGTCCAAGTAGACACCATCAGGAGCTAGACTTTGTCCTTTGAATGACAAGTCTGTTGCAAATATAACTGCTTTTCTTCTGTTCCCACCTTGTCAATGTCACCCTGATGACACGTCATACACTCTTGCAAAGGAGAGCTGTCAGAGCTCACAGGGAAAACTTCTCAGGATCTCCTGAGCTCCCTCTGGGGTCTCCGATGCCATTGTTAGGAGTAGCCAGTGACCCTCTTTTTTAGTCTCGTGACCTGTTTCCACCAAGTTTATATTTACTCTTATTTTCCAGAGTCAAAAGATACATGGTAAAGGATGTGTGTAGTTTTTTAAAAAAGATGTTATCTTTATGCTTGGCTTAGTAACACACATCTTTAATACCAGCAGTCAGGAGACAGTGAGCCTGAGGTCAGACTGGTCTATGTAACAAGTTTCAGAACATCTAGGGCCACAAAAGAGGGACCTTGTCTCAAAAAATGAGTTTTTAAAATATGTGTATGAATGTTTGCTTGTATGTTTCTGTATGTACCACATGTGTGCAGTGTCCATAGAGACCAGAAGAGAAAAGATCCTCTGACCTGGAGTTATCAGTGTTAACGTGCTACCATGTAGGTCCTGAGAATCAAACCTGGGCACAGTGGAAGAGAAGCCAGTGTTTTCACAGATGAGCTGTCTGTCCAGCCCCTGGTGGAGGAAGTTTTTATGTGTTCTACACTATCAGGGTATTTGTCCTTTAATGTAGTTCAAAGGAAAGAATATTAGTACAATTTAAAAGCCCTTTGGGAAGAGATTACTATTTGGTTGTTTGGATTCTGGCTTTCTATTTCTTGGGCTGTGATTATTAAAGTCTGGTTAATGTGCAACCTTTAGGAATACTGATGGGAGCTTTGACAAGTGCCTTGTGTAACCACAGCGACCATGACAAATATGGAGCATTCATCCATTGTTCCCCTAAATTACTTATGCCTTTTGCAATAGATTTGCTCTTCTGACCCATGGTCTTAGAAATTATTTGATACCTGCCTTGATATATCATCTCTCTGAATTGTTCTGGCAACAACTACACATAGTAGGCTTTGTGCCCAGCTCCTGGCAATTACTAATCCATACTCCAGTTGGCAAGCATGGCAACTGTTTTTACTTTGGGATGCAAGCTTTTTCTCTTTGTAGGTGACTAGGTAGTGTGTACTCTCCTCATTTCTAAGGTCCCAATGACAAAGCAAAGTTTTATTCTCTCAAGTTCACCCTGGGGAACCAATGAGTTTATTAAGCTCACTTTCAGAGCATTGGTGAAGGGTTATGAGCATGAACCTAGGTGACCCTGAGGCAACCACACTGGAAGGTCTGCATCAGCAAGGATGAAAAGTTCCCTAAGGCTGACAATTTGGAGCCCCATTTCCCTAGTCTTGCCCACCCTATATGCCATATCCCTCCCTGAGGCCTAGAGGCTCCTTGCTATTAGGCCAGAACTGATGGGAGGAGGGGCTGGATACTCCCCGTGACACCCTCCCCCCATTCCTTCAAAGAGGGAACACCAACAGTCAACAAGCCCAGCTGTGACAATCGTTTGCAAGTAGAAATAGTGAATTTCTGAAGAAGGCAATTGTTTGGCTGGGACAACAGGCACTAATGGAGCATGTTAATATAAATTTCTATGTGTGAGTCTCCACAGGGATATTTGCGTTTATTTGTCTCAGGTAAATGCCTGGAGTGAGATTCTATGGTATGTGTTTAACTTGATAAGAGATGATCTAAGTTCAATTCTTTTTATTTTAATTTAAGAAATTTTTAAAATTTATATTACATACCACCACAGATCCCCCTTTCATTACACCTCCCACTTTCCTCATTGCCTCCCCTGAAAGGACAAGGCCTCCCATGGAGAGTCAGCAAATCTGGGTACATTCAGTTGGGGCAAGTCCAACACACCCCCCCACACACACACACATCAAGGCTGAGCAAGGTGTCCCACCATAGGTAATGGGCTCCAAAAAAGCCCGCTCATAACCAGGGATCTGATCCTGATCCCACTGCCAGGGGCCCTTCAAATAGACCAAACTACACAACTGTCTCCTGTATGCAGAGGGCCTGTTCTGGTCCCATGTAGGCTCCACAGCTGTCACTCTAAATTTCATGAGTTCCCACAAGCTTGGTTCAATTGTCTCTGTAGATTTTTCCATTATGATCTTTAACCCCCTTGTTCATAAATCTCTTATCCTTCTTTTCGACTGGATTACCGGAGCTCAGTCTGGTGCTTGGCCATAGATCTCTGCATCTACCTCCACCAGTCACTGGATGAAAGCTCAGAGATTAATGAATACCCTAACTGTCATCATAGAGCCTTTGTCCAGTAAGCTCATTTCTGAAGTAGAGGTATCATTTTCATTCCCATGTGAGCCATGTGAGCATTCCACGTGCCAGCAATTCCACTCTCTAGTGGATAGGTAGGGATGCCTCAGTATGGGTGAGCTGCAGTTTCTAACGAGAACTGGTAGTGACCACTTCCTCATGGCTAACGTGTCGTCTGTATCCTCTTTGGTGAAGTGTCTGTCAAATCCTTTGCTTATCCCTTATCTTAAAAAAAAAAAAATCAGTTTGTCTCTTATTATATTCTAAAAGTTCTTTATAGATTTTGGCCCAAGCTTTCATTAGATCTGTGTTGTCCAAGAATCTTTTCCCAGTTGGTATCTGGCCTTTTTATTTTCCTTAATAGCATTTTGCTGAGGAACAGCGGTTAACATTGATGAAGTCCAATGCCCATCTACCCATTGATTTAGCTTTCCTTTACTCTCTTGGTACAATTTCTTTTCCAAAGGCTGAGCACTAACAATCCCGTTTCCTCCTTCTCTTGGCATCATGGAATATGACTATTGTTACTGAAGTGAATATAATCTCATGGCTTGAATATTTTTATGACAATACCAGTTTAGAACTGTCACTTGGCCCTTTCTCCTCTCCCCACTTTTCTTCCAGTTCACAATGCTCCCATCTCCTAAAAGCCTTACACCTGCAGTTGGTCAGCTTGATGGAGCCTTAGCACAATCTTCTCTGTACTTCAGTCTCTGCTTTGGAAAGTAGGCTTAGTCTGTTCATTGATGCCACTGCTTCCTGCTGCAAACCTTGCTCTCTCTGGGAAGATGAGAATCCTTGTTCTTCCCATACTGTGCCACTTGGAGGGCTTAATATCTGCCACATTACAGGAACTCTGGTGAGTTTGAGAATAGTCCACATGTTTCTCACAGCACTATTGCATAAACAATACTATATATCTCTTCTGCTCAGTAAACAGACCTCATCACACCACCTTACTGTTAAATGATCCTGGAATCAGCCAGGTGGGATTTGTTCCATGCACTTTGGCCACTTGTATCTCTCCAGAAAGTTCCTTGTTTCTGCCCTGATCTGACAGAATTTTATGTCAGGATCTTCACTGTTTTGTTTGTTTGTTGGTTGGTTTTTTTAAATTGTTTTTGGTTGACTTGAGTAGAACTGAAAATAAAGTTTTGACTGGTATTGATGATAATGGGCATGGATAATAGATCTAAAATTAGATGGAGCCATCAGTGAGAGACTTGAAGTCTGAAAAAGGGTCCTATGACACAGCCGGAGCTGATGAGCATGTGTTCTCTCTCTCAGAGACAGACAATTGCAAGGGTGTGCTTTCTACTCAACATTGAACTTATTATCACAACTGAAGTATATATACAAGAATTAATGATTCACACACACAAGATATAAAGGGGAAATCAGCTTTTCATGTTGACATGATCAGCATGTAGAAAATCTGAAAGAATCTCTTAAAAATGTAAATGTATAACACTTAGCAAGTGAGAGCCCGCTCGCTACAAGACCATCACATGGGGGTATGCTGGCAAGAAGCAGCTGGAGACTGAAACTAGGATGGTGCTGTTGGACTGGAGAAGTGGGTCAGTCTTAAAGTACTTGCTGTGAAAGAATGCAGACCTGAGTTTGATCCCCAGAACCCACGTGAAAGAGCTGGGCATGGTGGCACAGGTTCCCAGCACTGGGCTGTGGAAGTAGGTGGACACAGGACCTTTCTGAACAACCAGTCCAGCCTACTAGGCAAGTTACCAGCCAGTAAGAGATCATCTCATAAAGCAAAAAGATGACTGGTGACCAAGGTTTCTGGTGACATATACACATACAAACAAAAATATACATATGCATTCCCCCACACATATGCACCCCAACATGCATAGACATACACATACACCCACATATGCACATACACACAGATATAAATAATACTCTTTGCATCTACCAGAATCAGGATTACACCTTACAAAATGCATGCATGACTTATGTGCATGAACTACCAAGCATAAATGAGTTGTACTTAGAATACTACTGTAATAACACTCTCTGAACTATCAAAATAACAACAAAAACAATTCTATACCAGAAAAAAAATCAGTACTCTGACTGGCTTAGGTTTGGGGAAAATTGATTTTGTAGTATCAAGAGCCCTGAAATAATTTCCACAGAGAAGTCTGGAATCATCATGTACACTAGGGAATGTAACTGGAACTCATGTTCCATGAATGCTGACACATGTAGAGTGTATTTTGAACTGTGAGGCACCATAAACAGATCCATGTTTGGACCCACCCACTCTGACCCATGTGATCAAGTATCTATGGATCAGCTCAGCTCAGCTTTGCTGTCAGATCCTGCCCCAGCCACCTGCCATGTCCTCACAGCCTTTTCAGCGTTCACGTATCCACTCCCCTGTCTTTCTTGTGGGACTCGGAAGATCTCTGCAGGCCTCAGTTCCCTGCTGATGAGGTTGGGACTCTGGGACCCCCACCTTATAACAGTGCCTGGTAATACTTCCCCTGTCTTAGTGCCAAGGAGCCACCCCTGGCCTTCAAAGGGACCCTGTGAACAGCGTTGACACTTGGAGAACTCAGCCCATTCATGAGACCCCTGGCCCTGGGCCCGAGGTCTTAGGCGGCTTTCCCATTCAGCCACTGCCTCACCCAGACCCCCAACATCCTCATTTTCACCACAAAGATTACAATTTGGATAGAAGGCTGGTGCGAACCACTCCTGCAATTTAAATTCCACAGCAGGCACTGTAAACAGTTTCCTGTAAAAGTGAAAATTGCTTTGATAATGCGTTCCACCTGACCCCAATTCATTACCCTGACACTACCACCTTGGTGTGCTTCACTTCAGAAAGTGAGTACATTTTTTTCTACACCTCTTTAACCCAGGCATGTCACCCTTTCAGCCTGAACTATCTGAGAAGTTCCAAACCCAGCACCCATCAGTTGCTCCATAGCAGATACTGAAGACTGGCTGTGCTGCCCAGCCATTACATCTCAAAGAAGCTACAGGCTGTGTTGAGTGTAGATGCAGTGTATGGAAGGCACAAGCCTGTGGTTTGAGATCAGGATCTGGGGAAGCAGGAGAATGTGACAAAATAGTGAGTTAGAAGAAGAGGCCTAGCAGGAGAGACAAAGACAGCAAAGTGAAGGGTCTGCTGGGAAGCTAGTGGAGAATCCCAGGACAGTTCTCTTTAGAGCAGGGTTTTGTGGCATTCAAAATAGTGTCCATTTAGTGAGAATGAAGGAATGAAGAAGTAAAGAAAGACCGGGGCTCTCTGGGACCTAAGTGGGGGAGAAAGCAGACAGCTGCAGGGCTGATTAGTACTGCCAGTCCCTCCTTGCCAGCAATGCTTACTTGCTAATCTGACCCAGGAAACAAATGGCCAGATGGCTGGTTCTTGCCTGCAATAGTATTATTTACTTCTGTGGACAACCTGAACCCCAGATCATGGTCATGTCCCCAGCAGAGGGGTAGACACATCATTGTGTCTGGTCTCGGTAGCTGAAATGGCAAATTATACAGTATGACATATACCTTTAAGATATGTTGAAACTATTAAATCAGTTTATGTACAGGGTTTAAACCTTGGCCCTGTAAACTGTGACCCTATTAACTCGTGAGTAAACTGTGAGCATACAACTATGCTCTGAATGATTGTGATTGTTGCCACCACACAGAAACAGCTTCAGTGTCACTGGAGCCTGGACCAATGCTCTAAAGACTAGGTGCTATAGCCTAGAAAAGGTCAGATAAGCCATGGATATGTTCCCTCATGGACCCTACTCCCCTGATAGACACTGAAAGAACACAATCAAGGAGACATGCCTAGAGACTCTCAGAGCTAAGGAAACCACAGCAGGGACCCTGCTTCATGGCTTCAGGGGCCAATCTTGTTCCAACTTTACAGACATGAGATGCTAAACTCCAGTGCTATGTCTGAGCCCCTTGACCCATGACTCCTGTATGTCTCATAGTCGGAGCACGTCTACAGTAAAGCCATGGTACCTTCACAGACCTTTCTGTCTCTAGCTGCTCTGGGTACCTGTCCAAGTTAGTGGTAAGAACTCTGAATCTACTGAACATGTTCCAGTTGTGTGATGCTATTCCTGGGGAGATGTAAACAAATATCTACCAAATACAGACAGAAAATCAAGGGTAGAAAAGTAACAATGTCACCAAAGTCCAATTTGATGAATCAAGGCTTACTTACCAAGTTTTTTGAAAGCCAAAGAGCACTCCAACCACCATGTGTTAGAAAAGCTGTGAGATTTTAGAATCGATAGCTTTTCACAAAAGAAGCTCCTGGATTGAAGCTTTGTATATCAGATTTTACCTCTGGGGCCTTTTGACCCAAGTCAGTATGATCCAAGAATTCTCAGGGGGCTTGCCTTCCCACCAAGGGTTGCCTCCAACAGCCAGTAGCTTGGGATTCACAGCCATAAATAAGTCAATCTGTCAGTTGTGGAAAAGTCACATTTCAAACATATGATCTAACATAAACACCATGTTTGATTTTTCCTTTGATTGGTGAAGGGTCAACTGGATGTTCTCTTTCTAGGGTTAAAGGTGGTGGCACTGAAGGCCGTGGGTTTTCTACTTAAGTCGTGGAGGGTTCAGGTTGTAGTGTGGCTATTACTATAAGGTAAATGGCTCTGAGCAGGTCACATCCTGGTGTGGGGAAGTAGAGCACAGAGTCAGATATTGGAGAAAAGCTGGAATATCAGAGAGAGGAAACAGACCACAGTCAGTTCTCACCCAGCCAACTTCTCAGGGTAAAAGCTGTCTTCTAAGAGTCCTCCACCAGCCTTGTTGCACCTGTGGAATTTCTCAGTGTCTGCTGCCTGCCTTAAATACCTTCTTTGCCCAGTTGTTTCACTTCCGGATTCAACTCTGCATCATAATCCTAGAGTTAGGATTAAAGGTGTGAACTACTACTGCTTGGTTGTTAGGCTTTGCATTCACAGAAACACAGAAAGAGCTCTATCTTTGGAGTTATGGGATTAAAGGCATAGCTCACCACTCCCAATTGGGCCAGGTTACCACTTGGTCATTCCTGTGCTGGGATTAAAAGCACGAGTTACCACTCTCTGACCCTTGTGGCCTGACTGTGGGTGATTCTGTTCTCTGATATTCCAGATTTTATTAAATATATAGTATATCAGCACAGGAAAGCAGGCAGCATCCCTCAGTTGCTGGCAGATGCTGTGGACGGCCTTTGTTTCTCCCCTGTCTGAAGAAAGAAGAGACAGAGCGTTTTTCAGTGCTGCCTGTGACAGGTGTCCATGCTGGATGTTCTTGGGGCTCTCCAAGCACAGAATATCTGTCTGACAGAAATGTAGACCATTTGTAAATATATATGCATTGAGTCCCTGAGTGGAGCTTCTGCTGCATATTCTTGCAGACTCGAAGATGGCCAGGGTGTTCTCTGGGAAGAGCCCATTGAGCCTTCTCAGACCTCAGATCAGATACTAGTTTCCTGAGAGATGTGCCCAGGCTGAAAGTCCCTGGCCTTCCCAGGCAGTTCACTGGATGGCAGAGAATGTTCCACAGCTGAAGAAAGTAAGGGAGCATACGGAATTCTGGTGACCAGTGGGGTTCAGGGTTCAAATTGTGCTTATCTGTACCCAAAGATATCTACTCTAATCTCAGGTCAGGTTATTTCAGTCCAATTGAACCAACGTCAGTGGTAGTGCTGTGCAGAGCCCTGGATGGACCAATCAAAGCTTAGAAATGGCCTTTCCTAAAGCAGATGGTTGCACTCCTGCCTCAGGCCTGTACAGCCACCCACCACATACAGTAGGGATACCTGGGACCCTTGTGGAGGAGGGCATGAAGAAAAGACTAAAGTTCAGAAGACCGAAGGTCATAGCTGATTGGAAATACCATCCCATCCTTTGTGCCAGGAGTGGAAACTGGGTTCCAAATGGTGCTGCTTGTGGGAAGAACTGTGGAATGGTTACAATTAGTCATGATGCCACTCTGCCTCAATAGCACACTTCCGTGCGGCTCTTCAGAGGTATGACCAAAGGACTGCTCACATTGACACTCCTTCCCGGAAGTGTCTCTGGTGTAGACTCTCAGAAACGCACTTCTTTATCTCTTTCTGTGACTGTGACAGCATCCACTCTTCTATTTCTTTTTCTGACCATGCCACTTAGTTTAAGGACACGTAAAGCATACTAGGCCAGTGACGGGAGGAAGCCTTCTAAAGCACAGATTTTACTAAGGTGCAAGTATCTGTTGTTTTCGCTCTGGTTAGACAGAGGCAAGGAAGCCTTCCCCCATCCTGTTAATTACTGTGGACAGTTAAAAACAAGCCGGCTCGGGAAGCCGACAAGTCTTCCATGGGTTTCCACATTCCCTGTGATCTGACGTGTGGAAGGCAAGCATTGGTTTAGAGAAGCAGCCCAGCCACAAAAGGCTTTTCTTCCCATGGCTGGACTGTGTCCTGAAAGGCCAGAACAGCTCCCAGGCCCATCAAAGTGTCTGCAACTATTTCTCCAATTTGCTTTCTGCTTTCAAGACATTAAAGAACACTTTCAAGTTAGGCCTCTCACAGGACTGTGTGAAAGGAGTCGCCAAAGTACCATCCTCACTAAGTTGACCGAAGGGATTGTGTGGAAAGCTTCATGTTTTCCTTTTCAGTCTGAAAGGGGTTGGAGGGATCTAGGCTGAGGAGTGAGGGGTGGGTCCCTCCTCAAACCAGCTTTCATCATGCGCCCCTTCCCCCAGCTACCCTGTTTGTGTTCCTCCCCAGTCCAGGGAGGCCCTGGAATTTTTCTTTAGCTTTTGTTTGCTAAAGGGAGATTCAGGGCTTATGTAAAAATCAGCACCTAAGTCTGACATAGTTTTCTTCAGCCTGAGCAGGAGCGCATGGCCTCTGAGGAGGAGGTCAGCTTTCAGGCCCTGCCTTAATTGTTGCTCTTGTAATCCCAAGATGTTGAATGCTTTTTTTTCATTGCAGACACAGGCTGCAGAGAGGAGGCTTTTTACAAACTAAGTGCCTTGCTAAGCCGCTGAGTGTTTTCATAAGACACCTCCGGGAAGGCCGAACAACGTACCTGGAGCCCTTGGTGGCTTCTGGAAATTTGGCTTTGTAAAGACCTTTGCTCTGGCATGAGGCTAGAGACTAGCTGCTGGGGATTAACTTTACAGCAGAACACCTTCAATACAGGTGACCCCCAAGAGCATTCTGCTGGAAACTGAGGCAGCAGTATCTCTAGAGGGGTGGCAGGCTCCAAGGTGAGCTCTTTGGTGAGCAAGAGAACCATGTCCTGGATCATTCTCCTTGGCAAGCTGCAGTAAAGGGCAGTGCTGGGCACTATGGTATAGATGATGAATTATCTTGTAAATCCCTGGGCTGCTCCTTGTCCTGGAAGGGCAGCCAGGAAAAACCTCCACAAAGAAGGAACTGAAGGGGCAGCTTTGGGGTGAACTCTTTGATGAGTCAACAGTGTGGCCTTGAGTGAAAACTTGGTGGTGGTATCTTGTCTGATGGTATCTCATAGAGTTTTATGGTACATTACAGTGTTTCATGGTGTCTGTTGGTGGCTTTTAGTATCTATTGATGTGTTGTCATATCTGATGGTATCTCATAGTGACTCATGGTATCTGTTGGTGTTTGTTGGTATCTGTTGGTATCTTATGGTATCTCATATCTATTGGTGTCTGGTGGCATCCCATGGTATTTGTGTAGTATGTGATAGTATTGAATGGATTCTATTCTCATGTTTGATATCTCATAATAAGTGGTTTCTTGTTTGCTGGAAGAAACAAAACTGTAGGAAAGTCAGTCTAGTTGGAGACAGAAACTGATAATAATCACAGACAATGGGCAGTTGCATAAGAAACACACAGTTACAAAGCCATCACAGAGCAGAGGCAGCATGCACGTGATCAAGACCAGAAGTGTTTGGGGCCAAGTTACATGTGATTAATTCTTACTGGAAGGTCTATAGACAGCCTCACAGAGAGTTACCCCTTTGAACTGGGTCTTAGAAAGGACCATAAATGTCTCGAGACAGTAGTATGACTGGGGTGTCCAGGCAGAGGAGAGTATGCTGCAAGCATCTCTTCTATGGCTTCAAGCTTCAGCTTTCTTGAGGTTAATGTTTCCATAACAGGAGAGACAGACATTCTGTAATGTAAGGGCATTTGGAGTATAAGGGCAAACACGGAGGGTGACGCAGATGCTAAATCGAATGCTTCTTCTTATAAGAAAATCAGAAACTGTCAGACTGTTCATGAAGGTCCTGCTCTCCTGTGATTCAGAAGTGGTCATGGACCCATCTCACCAGACCTTTGGAACACAAATTCTTGGTCTTTGGACCACAGATGACTATGTATAATCAATTTTTTAAATTTTAGTGTGTGTGTGTGTGTGTGTGTGTGTGTGTGTGTGTGTGTGTGTGTGTGAACTTGAAAATGCAACTTCCTTTCTATTGTGGGCAGTTGCACTTAGAATCTATGAAATAACTGGAGAAGCCCATAGATGTAGAAGGGTTCTGTTCCAGTTTACTCTCTGTCACTGTGATAAAACACTCTAGAAAAAGATATTTTGGGGAGTAAAGGGTTTATTTAAGCTTACACTGCCACGCTACAACCCATCATTCAGGGAAGCCGGAGCAGGGACTTAAGCAAACACTTGGAGCAGAAACCATGGAAGAATATTGCTCAGTGACTTACTCCTAGGCTCATGCTTATAGTCAGCTTCCTTACACAGCCCAGGGCTACCTGTCCAGATAATGATGTGTGGCTCTTTTTTTTTTTTTTTTTGTCATATTGACCCAAACTAGGGTCATCTGGGGAGAGGGAACCTCAACTTAGAAAGTCCCTCCATCTGATTGGCCTATAGGGAAGGCACAGCCTACTGTGAGTAGGTGGCACATCAGACAGGAGGCTCTGGGGGGTATAAGAAAGCAGGCTGAGCAAGCCATAAGGAGCAAAGTCAGAAAGCAGCTCTCCTGCCTCCAGGTTCCTGCTTGAGTTTCCATTTGCCTTTCCCCGGTGATGGAGTTGACTTTACAATTGAAAGATGAAGTAAACCCCTCTCCAATCTGCTTCCAATAACAGAGGTCAAGCTAGAACAGTAGTGTCACCCACAGTGGTCTGGACCCTCTTATAGCCACTAACAATTAATACAGTCCCCCACAGACATGCCCAAGGGCCAATGTGATCTGGACAGTCTCTTACTTGAGATTCCCTTATCAGGTGACTCTAGGAGGTGCATTAAGTTAACAGTTAGTACTAACTAGGACAGGGCCTTTCCAAGGTTCTCAGAGTATTGAGGTGTGTCCACACAGTGACTACTAATTTTGATAACCTGAGTCCCAATCTCCAGTCACATTTTCCTAAGTGTCAGCTGAACATTTGTCAGCATTGAGCTTTGAACTCTGTGGCTATATTCTGCAAGCTTCTTTCCATCAGATACAAACTATTTGGTAGCACCCACGCAGGGTTCTGAAAGTTGTAATCAAGTAAGATGACACTCACAAACACTGACATTTCAAGCACAAGGTCACACAGAATTACATTTCATTGAATTATTACTTGAATTCATATGTATAATAGAATCTTGAGTGTCTGAGGGACTATGATCAGAGATAAACGTTGAGAAGCCATTAGGGATGGGTCTCAGGAGAAGTGGGGACCTTTGTCAGGGTCTTCTGCACATGGAGTAAGAAGCAGGAAGGGACATGGAGCACATGCTTTGCAAGCATCTTAAAATCCATCACTTGGAACAACGTTCAGCCAACTACTGCCATCTATCCATCTGCTGTATTTGGAGTATGAAGTGGTTCCCCAGGCTGTTTGAACACTTGGTCCCATGTTTGGGGCCTCTGTTTGGTTGTGGCACCTTTAGAAGGTAGAGCTCCACTAGAGGAAGCATGTCATTGGAGGCGGGCCTTGAGATTGTATAGCCTGGACCCATTTGTCTTTTTTCTGCTACCTGACTGCTGACACAAAGTGACCAGCTACCTCACGCTCTAGCCTCCATGCTGCCTCCTGTTTAAACCATGAGTCTAATAAACCCTTCTTCCACAAGTTGCTTCTTGTTAGGCATTTGGTCATAGGAATAGAAAAAGTAACAGAGCCCCTATCTGACAGCTATCAGCACCATCACACTTCCCAGGACAGCAAACCAACACAACACAGTACTAGTTACAACTGAGGAGGCAGAAAACAACCCTGCATGTTACTTCCCTACTAAGAGCGCCTTTCTCTTTAAGCTGATGTGTGGGAAGCACTGGTACAGCCCCACTATGTGTTAACATGACAGGTGTCTAGGGTGTATCCCCACTATGTGCTAAAGTGACAGGTGTCTAGGGTGGATCCCCACTATGTGCTAAGGTGGCAAGTGTCTAGGGTGCAGCCCCACTATTTGCTAATGTGATAGGTGTCTAGAGTTCAGCCCTACTATGTGCTAAGGGGACATATGTCTACGGTGCATCCCCACTATGTACTAAAGTGACAGGTGTGTAGGTTGCATACCCACTATGTGCTAAGGTGACAGGTTTCTAGGGAAAACACCTGAAGATTAAGCAACTCAATTTTTCCTGTAAAGAATTCAGTGATAGAACACACACACATGAACACACAAATGCATGCACCACATGATCTTATGTATATATAAAATTTATGATCTAAATTTGAGAGAATACATATGATATTTGTTTGGCTTGTTTTGTTCAATAAAGTGAAAAAGCAACCCATTGGATAGATAGGCAAATGAAGATCTTTTAAAAGAAGCACAAATGGCAAATGAACTTATGAAAAAATTCTCAACACCCTTATTCATCAGGGAAACAAATCAAAATTATACTGATAACTCCATCTCACTTCATGCTTTCTTAAAAAAAGGAAAGAGTGTGTACTTTAAAATATGCATAATAACAAGTACAGACAGCTGATGGCTCTGGGAGAGAGTATTTTATTTTCAATTGCTGTGCTAAGATACTGCAACTAAGACAATTTATAGAAGAAATAGTCGACTGGAGGCTTACAGTGTCAGAGTATGCCCATGACCATCACGCAGGGAGCATGGCAACAGCAGGTAGGTGTTGTTCTGGATAAGTAGCTACGAGCTTATATTCTAATCCATAAGCACAAGGCAGAGAAAGCTGACTGGATATGACATCAACTTTTGAAACCTCAAAGCCAGCTCCCAGTGACATGCCTCCTACGTTAAGGCCACACCTCTAATCCTTCCCAAACAGTTCCACCAACTGTGGACCAAACATTCAAACATCTGAGTCAGTGAGAGTTGTTCTCATTCAAACCACAGAGAGTCAGTTTTCCCTAAGGCTGTGGCTCCTGGTAGATCCATTGTTCTCTAGTAAATGGGCTCATACTTGGGAGTATGTGGACAGCACAAATTAGAACATGTTATTAAAATAAAAAGACACAAAGTTGATGACTAGGGTGGTAGGGTAGACCTAGGAGTTAGGGTGAACATAATCAAAATTCATTGTATGAAATTCTCAAAGAAATTAAAAATATTTTTTAAATTAAAAAAATTCCCTTTTAGATGGTAAGATTTTTTATATCACCACAAAATGTCAGTCTACACACAAACTCTGGGGAGGTTCTTGTATTTTTTCAGACCATAAAGGTGCTGTTAGCCAAGTGCTGAATACAATGCTGAGAGGGTATGTGACTGGGACATCTGGATTCTGTCCACACACACTCTGGGCACCTGACTCTGAATCCTATGAACATTACACATACTATTTGTCCCCTTTACTTGCAGTAAGAAAGTATACGAAGACCCCAAGGTTCTGTCAGACAATGCCTTCTCTAAGGCCCCTTTTTCTCTCAGCCCTCTTTGGGCCCTCAGGCTGCCTTGCAGGCCATCCCAGAACAGGCTCAGGCCGAGGCAGTGGTATCATGGCAGACACGTGTCCACTGTCTAGCTCCCCTCTAGAGTGTGCCTGAGGTCTCCTCTAACCCTTTGCCATTGCTTTCCAGGCACTTGAGTGGTGTAGGAAGTCACAGTGTCCTCTGTATCACGTGTCTCACTTGCTTGGCTTTCATCCTTTCATATGTGTCCTACAAAATATCAGGGGGTAAAGCAAAGTTTGCCTTAAACAAAGCTCCCCCCTTCCTGTAGGAAGCACTGTACAGGAGCTTTCTCCTTGACACAGGCATATACTTTGTCTCTGACACTTTAAAAAGGACCTGTAAGATCAAAGATCTTCGTGCAACACCTGTTCTAACACTGCTCAGTGGCTACTGACCCATTCTTTGAGATTTTTATTTTGTGCAGGTGTTTTCTCCCAGTGAGATTATAGCATTAAACCAAACAAAACTCCGAGTCTATGTGTTCACGTGGCTCTCCATGTTCATGCACAGTTTATAGCTTTTTACAGCACATTTTCAGAGATAGTGAAGTTAAATCCCCAGCTGCCACCGTGCTGACTTACAAATGGTCTTTTGATAGTCTTTTATTAACAGCAAACTGAATAACTCGAAGGGATTAATGCAAAAAAGGGAAGCGAGTGTATTTAGAAGTGTCTGTGTCACAAGTGGAACACACCTGGCGTCAGCCGCAGTGCCTGCCGATGTCCTCACACGTGGCCAAAGGAAAAGTGTAACTAAATGGGCTTCCAAGGTGGAAATGTACCTTAACTGCTACCTAAAAACATAAAAGTTGTACATGAATAAATACACATGGTCCTTCAATACATGTTTACATTGCACAATGCCTAAGCCACATTAAATGAATCACTCTACTTACACTTAATTCTTAATGATAAAACATTAAAAAATCCCCTTTTAAAGTTTCTGGAAAGGTCCAGAACATTATCATTGTCTGCTGCAGTCCAGCTGGGGAATAGCGTGCCAGAACTTCTTGTTGTCATCTCTTTGTAACACAGTGTCACTCTTTCTGACACACCCTTCCCCAGCCTCTGGTAACTACCATTTCCCTCTCAACTTCTACAACACACTGACTTTCGTAGGCTCCATACAGTCCTGATATGGCCGTCTGTCTGTGCCTGGCTTATTCACTTAATTCAAGGATCTTGTGAATGACAAAATTTTCTTTTCTTTTTTATGACTGAACAGTGTTCCATGGCACACGTGTACGTACTGTGCTGTTTGTGTCCATTTAGCAGCAGATAGACATGATTTCCATTTCTTTCTTGTTTTGTTACAACATACACACAGCATGTCTTTCCATGTATACTGAGCATATATGTATATGCTGGATCACGTGATAGTTTTTTTCCTTTTTCATTAATCATTATGTAAATCAGGACCGGGGAGATACTATTTCACCCTCTTAAGAATGGCATTGTCAAAATGATACAAGAAAAATCCTGATGAGGCTGTGGAGATCGGGAGCTCTGTGTACTGTGGAAGAGGACAGCCACTGTGGAAACAATTCGGAGGTTCAGAATGCTGAGGCCCTCTGAGGACTAAAGAAAAGTGAGCTAAACACAGGCAGCACCAGCAAAACGTCACTATATAAGTATGCCGGATACAGTCTCCAAATCAGTGCCCACCACAATATGAGAATATAAATAAAGCTAGTGGGCTTTCCAAGTCTGTTTCTATATTTGTCTCTGCCTGGTCCCCTGGCCAATGGCATCTTTGACAAGTAGAAAAGCAAATTCACAGGGAGACACCAAATATCTGGATAGTCAAAGTGATTCTGAACAAAAACAGTTCTTGAGACACTGTATTGCCTGCCTTTAAGACATATTACAAAATGGCAGTAATCAAAACAACATATTACCAGCATTACAGCAGACATAAGGACAAATGGGACAGGATAGAGAGCCCAGAAGTCAACCCACACAAAAGTCTTTGGAAAACACAAGAGTGTGTGCACAGGAAAAGGACAGGCTTTCTAATAAGTGGTATTTGCAAAACTGGATATCCACTTGTTGAGTGAAAATAGACCTTCGTCTAATACAATACAAAAATCAATTCCAATTGGAGGGAAGACTTAGAAGTGAGACCTGGTGGTAAAACTGCCAGATGAAAATGTAGAGACAAAGCCCTTTGGGCATTAATCTAAGAGATGACTTTTTGAGAATGAGTTCAAAATCATTCAAAAAAAAATGCAACGTAAAGATTTTATTGTGCCCATACTTCCAAAAAAGCTTGGAGCAGAGTGAAGGTGTAATGGGAGGAAGTGGGAGATACATACAAGCCATGCATCTCCAAATGAGTGTTAGTGTTAACATCCAAAACGATGGAATAAATGAATAGCGAAACTCAAATTCAAACAACCCAATTAAATAAGGACCTGAATGTTGCTCCAAAGAAGACATGCAAGTAGCCAGCAGGTCTAAGAAACAATGCTTAACATGACTAGTCATCCTGAAAATGCAAGTCAGACCACAGGGGAATGCCATCTCACTGCCGCTGAATGGCTCTCACCAAAAAGGTGCAAGATAAGACATGTTGCCCTGGGTGTGGAGAAAAAAGGAAATACTTGGGCACCATCCTGGCAATAACAAGGAAGCTCTGCAGAAATGACAAGCAGGAGTGCTGTGTGACCCAGAAATCCCACTTCCTCTACACACAGGAAGGAAATGAACCATGAACTATGCACTCCATGTTTATTAAGGCACCAATCAACACAGCTTAAGATATGGAAAAAACTTAGTCCCTGCCAGTAGATAGAGGGATTAAAAAAAATTAAGACCTAAGTACATAGAAGGACACTATCAGCCTTTTAAAAATAAGGATATATGGCTGCCGTGATCATAGGGATCAACTCAGAGGACACACATATAGAATCCAAGAAAGAGGTCATGACAGCAGAGAGTGCAATGGTGGTAATAAGGGCAATATCTGTGTTCATACAACATGAATAGGAGCTGGGTGTCTAGCGCACAGCGTGGTGGGTGTCACTACAGTGCTGCACTGTGGACCCTGACAGGCTACAGGAATACATGTATCCTTATGACTCTCTCTGGGGTGACTGTGTGAGGTTAAGATCTGCCACTATTTTACCCCGCAGTGTCTCATTGTTAAGTTTAAAGATGTCAATTTCTAGTTATCAACAACTCTATATAAAGCAGGTAAGATGCTATGGTTTAGAATAGCAGGGGTGGATGGAGAGAGATGTTGGTTTTCACCAGCAGTGCTTGTGGAAGGGACACTTGGCAAGTGTCCCATGACCTCTTCCTGTCTGCAGCACAGAG
The DNA here is from genome assembly GCA_033318265.1 of Phyllotis vaccarum. Lineage (NCBI taxonomy): Eukaryota > Metazoa > Chordata > Mammalia > Rodentia > Cricetidae > Phyllotis > Phyllotis vaccarum. The sequence goes on along the minus strand of JARWLC010000014.1, from coordinate 74,882,190 downwards.
CTGCAGCAGTGCCCAAGAAGGAGTTTCTGCCCTGCCTCTGCACAGTGACCTAGACTGACTGTCCCCCTCAACCAGGCTGGAGGGGATAGGATTATGATCCGAGACTTATCAGTTTGTTCCCCTGCGTTGGCTAGCAGTGGGCATGCTTCCCAAGAGGGTGACAATCACACCTTGATAAATTTGGGTGGGACATAAAGATGCTGTGGCTCCAGGCTGTAGACCCACCCTCATTCAGTTCTTTTTGGTGTCTAGATGGAAAGTGGTCATGGACCCATTTAGTATTCCACACATCCAGGTCCTTTTTTCCATATGGGACTTACCAGTATGGCTTCATTTGTACAAAGGTTATTGTCCTCAGGTACCACTGTATGTTTGGGAACAATATGATTTTAAAGTCATAAAGTATATAATTATATTTCCCCCTTTATGACTGGAAGCATTTTCAGCCTTTCTGCCAAAGTTGGTGCCTGTTACTTAGCAAAGCACAGCAAAGACCACATGGGAACACTGTAGCTGCAGTGTATCTGCATTAAAAAAACATATAACAATGTCTCACAATACCAGCTTGTGGAGCTCCATCTTTCATGCAATTGGCTCGTTCCCACAGAACTACATCCCCTGGCCTCTTTGCAGAAAGGATCTCCTGTATAGCCAAGGCTATTCTGGAAAGCATCATTCTTCTGCCCCACAATCCCCAGTGATGGGTAGATGTGCTACCCCATCTAACTGCACTGAGATTTCTCCATGGTAGAGTCTGTTATAAATTCACCATCTTAACTCTCCAAGGCCCCTGGGTAACATAAAAAACTTGAGCTTATAAAAAGAAATGAACGGATGGATTCTCCCTTTGATGCAAAGGAGGGGCCCTGAGACCAGAGGGAATATCAGGTTGAGGGCTGGGAACAGACATCCCAGTGTGTGTGTGTGTGTGTGTGTGTGTGTGTGTGCACGCGTGTGCACGCGTACACACACACACACACACACACACACACACACACACACACGAGAAAGAGACGGGGGGTAGATGTGAGTGTACACCTGTTTGCACACACCTGCATGCACACCCTGTGCACAGGTGGAAGGCCGGAAATCAACGGTGTCACCTACTCATTCCTGAGAGACAGATTCTCATGGAATCTAATGTTCTCTGTTGGGGATTGGGTTGGCTGTCCAGCAGGCTCCAGCAATCCTATGGCTCCTCCCATAGGCTGCTCCCTCTGCCCCAGCACTGGGGTTACAGGTTTCCACAGCAATGTTTATCTTTCTGCATAAGCAATGGGGATCTGAACTCTTCATGCTGAAGCAGTAAATGCTGTTACACACAGCCATTTCCCCTAGGACAGGCATTCTATTACCCTCCCCCCCCCAAGATCTGCCTACAGGTGACTTGCTGTGCAGATAGGACACTGTACAAGAGTTTGGGATAATGACACAGATGCTGGGCAGCTGGGCACTCAAGGGACAGCTCAGTCTTGAAAACCTGTGGGCCCCATGAGTGTGAGACCTTCTTAATCCTACCTCTGTTGGATGCAAACAACATACCTCCCAAGAGGAAAGCCATTTCCACTCTTCTTCCCATGAGCTTACCCAAGTAGGGTGCCGGTCAATCAGTGCGTCTCTGTTCCCTAGCACTGAAAGACTTGGGATGGCATGGCAGAGAAAGGTTGACCCCCTGCTGCTTTGTCCCCACTGCCTCCAGATGCTTCCCAGTTCTTCACCTGCTAACTATGCATGGCTTTTACCTGTCTGCCCAGGGCATGAAAAAATGCTCCTTCCCAAAGGGCAGGCACTGGGGACATTGGGGGAAAGCCCAGGAAAGGGCACTGAGTGCAGAAACAAAGAGCAGCTGAGAGCAAACAGAACACTTTGAAAGGGGTGGATGCTGCTGGTCACGTGTTCCGGATAAGGACTTCTGATTTTACAGGCCTGACAGATAATCAAGGCCTTATTATACTGGGTGTCAGCCAGAGGGTAATATTTTCAGAGGGCAACTACTTAAAAAACAATTTCTGTCACACCGGCTGCCCATGCGTCAGGCGTGCCTGCCTCTGCGCCACTCCGCTGATTTGGAAATAAATTATGCTGATTGCTCCCGATATGAGGGGAATCCATCATCATTCCCCTTTGAATTCATCCGGCCACCCTGTAATCCACCCTCTTCCTCTGGGGTGTTAATGAGACCTCAAGGCCCTCCCCTGCAGGCCCCTTGCTGGGCTGCCATGGGGGCTGGGTCCCTGGACTCCCAGGGACCAACCCTCAGCTACCACTGTGTCTTCCACTTTGCATGTGATTACTTTGAGCTTAGCCCCTTTCCTGAAGTTTGGGGAAGCTGCCTGCTGGTTCTTGGATGGGCCTTTGCATCTGCAGAAAGGCAAAAGTGTTTCGTGCTTTTCTTTCATCAAATGTATTGTTTCAAAAACTTCTCTGCTGTAAATAGTTTTGAGCTGGAGAATTAATTGAATGTAAGCTCCTTATGGCCCCGTCATTTCCTCTAAGCACTGTGGTTGTATTCTCTGTGATACTATAAGCAGTGTTTCCTTCTGTCCTATTTGAGGGTCTTGAATTCAGCTGAAGTGTGAGGTCACAATGGCTGAATGCTTATTTCATTTTAAGACAAGATAAAATGATAGACACAAAAGTGTTGGAAGAAAGACATCCCAGTGATAGTGGCTCTGTGCTCACGGGCACTCTGCAGAGAGGGTTGATGGCCTTCATCACACTCTCAAGTGGTCTGTGACCACTGAATAACAAATGGGTGAACTAACTAAATGGGTAAATAAAAATAAATCACCAAGTACCGCAGGCACACATGGCTGCTGCACTGTCAATGGGCAGCACTGTCAAGGCTGTGTGAATTCAAATGTGAACTGACAAATGTTCCAATTTTCCTGGTGATCAGAGGCAGGTAGAGGTCAGAACCTAGGTCCTCTCTAATATAGGGTGTTCTTCTCATAAAAGCCCTCCAAAGCAGCATCATGGTGAACCCCTCCACCCCCTGCCCTGTGCTTCATGCTGGCTTATGTGGAGTCAGCTCTGATGAGCCCCAGCCACTAGGTTGTATGCCTGGCCTAGCTCCAGCCTTCTGGTTCTCTTATGACGAGCTATAGATAAGAGTGGCTGAGCCTGTGAGACACTGGGCCCTGAGCACCTGGTTACTAATACGCATGGCCAGTTGGACATAGACTTGAGTTTTATTGCACATGCTCTCCACCTTTTTCTGCAAACATCCTGATATTCCTAAGTGAGCACCTCAGACCAATCCATGGTCTCTAACACTATTCTATAAAAGGAAAGGGGGGACCCTTGGAGAAATGATTAATTCAAGAGGTAGCTCAGAAAGTAAAGGCTCTTGCTGCATAAGCCTGGTGACCTGAATTCTATCTGAACCCACAGACACATATGCATGTGAAATTTGTCATCTTGTACATTTTACACATGTAGAGTTGCATGCCAGTTCTATGACTCAATAGTGCTGTTGAGACTGTGATCAAAACTCCTAATTATTCCTGTTTTGATATCCAGAGCATGGCGTGTATGCGGAGGTCAGAGAAGTCAGTCCTCTCCTGCCACTTGTGGGTTCAACTGATAGAAAGTTTCCCTTGTGGGTGTAAGTTTTTACTTGCTGGTGTCTAGAATAGAAAGAAGTAAATGTTGTATAGACTCTTCTCTGTGCTTGTTAGAGCCCACATCACAGAAAGGCACAAGGTGGCTTATCTCGCAGAAACTACCTCAGAGTTCCAGAGAAATCCACATTTGAGGTGTGACAGGGCTGGTTTATTTGGGGGCAGGTGACAGTCCCATCTGTTCTCTATCTTCATGGCACTATTCTGTGCATATCTGTGTTAAAAATGTATCATGTTCAAGTTAGATTAGGATCCAGTCTAAAGAACTCATTTCAACTTAATTGACTTTTAAAGTCCTTATTATCAAACACAGACTGAGGCACTTGGGTTTGGGACTTCAAACCTTAAAGCATGGGGAACAGAGGTGACAGACTCTATCCCGTGCAGTACACAGCTCACTTTCTGCAACCTCGCTAAATTTGCTACCAGCCCTGTCTTTGTAGACTCCATAGAATCTTTTAGAAGATGATCATGTCGTGTGGTGATAAATTGTGTTTAATCCCCAATTTTCCAATCTGATTTTTAAAATTTCTTTTTCTGGATAATTATACTGGCTAGTATCATAAGCACACGGTGAGCAGACCAGAGAGAGCAGACCTCAGCCATCAGTGCTTTGCTCCTGAATTCAGAGGAAGTGTTTAGCCTGTCACATTAAGTCTGATGTCAGCTCAAGGTTCTTCATAAATGCCTTATCAGCCTGAAGAGGTTCGTCCTCCCTTACTTTGATGTGTTTGATTTTTAATCACGAATGATTGTTAAATTTTGTCAGATGCTCTTTCTGTGAGATAATCATATAGTTAGGTTTTAGTCTGTTAATTAGATGAATTACACATGACTTTTTTTTTTTTTTGGAAGGGTGGGGTGGAAGGAGATAGGGTCTTGTTATGTAGTTCAGGCTGGCCTTGAACTTGGGCCTCCCAAGTAGTAAGTGCTGGAGGACAGATGTGTGCCACCACACCCAGCACACATCAGGTTTTTACAACATTGCACTCTTGGTATAAACTGTCATTTTGCATTAGCCTCTCCGTTGTTGGACTCAGGAAGTAATTTTTGTGTTCTGTTGTGGTGACTATGGTGCCTATGGTCTTCCTGGTGAAGAGCAGGGACATCTTCACCCAGTGAGTGAAGTAGCATCCTCTCCAGTCTCCTGCTTTGCATAGCATTGTTCTTGCTTCTTTCTGGGGAGAAGACTTCTGAGCACAGGATTCACTGTGGAAGGGTTTCCTTTGCAAACAGTATTTCCTTGGATTTCAAGTGATTCATATTATTCATTTTTTCTTCAGCAAAATTAGATAGTGTCTTTCAAGAGATTCATCTAGTTCATGCCAAGTGTCAAATTAGTGGCATAAACTGTGTGGTTTCCTGTTAGCTGCTGGGTTTCCATAGGCTCTCAGCGCTGGCCCTCCTCTCATCCCCATCCTGGTCTCTGTCATCTCCTGCTCCTCTTCTTTTATCAATTTTGTTAATTTTATATAAAAAAGTTTATTTTACTTATTGTTTTCTAAACTCATCTCTATTGTCTCTTTATTTTCCATTTCATTATTAATATTTTATTCTTACATCTTGCTGGGATTTCTTAGTTTAAGATCATTAACTTGAGATCTATTCATATTATTAGTTTTTATTTGCTCTTTGAAAATTTCATACATGTACATAATATATCTTGATCATACCCACCTCTCATTCCTAATTCCAGTTGCCTCAAGGACTCCCTGCCACATTGCCATGACCTTATTTATTTGTTAATTTATTTTAATCCGCTGAATCCAACTAGTGCTGTCTCTATGAAAATGGACATGGGGTAATTCACTGGCACATGAGGAGCCTACCAATGGCCACAACTTCTAAAGAAAAGTGACCTTTCCTTCCCCAGGTGCCATCAGCTCCTAATTGCTCCTTAGCTAGAGGTGCAGCCTCGGGATTTGCCACAGCCCCTTCCTGTTTCCATGCTGGATTTCTCAGATAGCTTGATCCTGTGTAAATCTAATATGGGTAACCACAGCTTCTGTGAGTTTATAGGTGCAACAGCCATGTAATGTCAGGAGACAGTATTTCACAGTTCTCCTCTCCATGGACAAATTTCAGGAATCTGCTTTCCTTCTTCTGTGGGTTCCTAGGATGAAGTTCAGGTCATCAGTCTGTGCAGCGACTGCTCTTACCCACTGAGCCATCTCAGTGGCCCTTGCTTTGCGTGTATTGAAGTTCTATTCACAGATCATAGACACTTGAGATTGCTTTGTGCTCTTGATGAATTGCTCATGAATCATTAATGACCCCAGTAAGGAAGGCAGATATTCTTGTTAGGTTTCCATGATTCCTGCCTCCTGGAGTTCATGTCTTGATGCCTATGACTATCTTCCAGCCACTAGAGTGGCAAGCAGGACAGCAGCATGGCACAGAGCATAGAATGCTGTCCCCTAAAATCACAGAAGCCCTCAAGCTTGAGTCATATCTCTGTCTCCTTTTCTGGCTGTAGAGTTGCAAGAGGCACGGGTGAAACCCACATGTTGGGATGGCCCTTTACATAACTGTAGGAAGAATGCTCGCAATATTGTATAGACACACTGCATTGTGTGCATCTCTTTATCTGTTGATTAGGGCTGTTTGCTTGCTTGATATGAACATTGGTATCCAAATATCTGTTTGAGTCCCTACCTTCAGGTCTGTGAGTATACACAGAAGTGTGACTACAGACTCAAGTAAAAATGCTTATTTTCGTAGGGAGCAGATGAGCTGTTGCCCACAGAGGCTACACCCTTTCAGATTCTCACCGGCAACCTTAGGGTCTCCTCATGGTTTTCCATTGTAGGTTGTTAGATTAACAGTGCCTATGCTAACATCCTACCAGCTGTAAAGTATCTCATTACAGTTCTGCATTTGAATTTCTCTGATGATTGACAGTGTCTTTATAAGCTTTCGTGTATCTTTAGAAAAATGTCTATTAAAGTCCTTTGCCTATTTTTAAACTGAAGTTTATTATTATTATATTATTGAACTATAAGATCCTTTACTTATTCTGGATATTAATATTTTGACAGATGTATGATTTGTAAATGTTTGACACTATGGTCTGTCCTTCAATGCATAAAAGATTTTACCTTTGATGGATTTTAATTTATCTATATTTCCTTTTATTTGGTGTTCTTGGTGTCATATCCAAGAAGTTATTAACAAGCTCAATGTTGTGACAGTTTTTTTCACGTTCTCCTCTTTCAGTGTTATTTTTTGCTCTGATATTCCAACTTAATTTTATCCAAGTTAAGTTTTATGCACAGCATGGTCCATGGTTGAATTTAATCTTCAGTGTGTGAATACCTTGCTTTCTCATCATCCTGTATTAAAGGCTGGCTACTCTCATCCAATCCCTTGTCTCTGTCAAAAGTAGCCATATATGTTAAAGCTTCTTTCTGGCCTCAGTTTTCCACCCTGTGGTTATATACTTTGTTACTACTCTGGAAGTTCTAGTCTTCGATCTTACTGGTTTTCATTCAATTCGCCTCAACTCTGCAAAGTTTTTCTTCCTTTTTTAATATCTTCTTTGGATTAATTAGGATATTATCATTTTTAACCTCCCTTGCTGGCACGCTACTTGGTCTTCAGTGTTGTTTCAATGGTTACTCTACAGTTGTATCTGTATCATACTGTGTAGAATTGGATGCTCACAGCAGTGGCTCTTTGTCTGTCCCAACTAGACTTCAGACTCTTGCTGGCACCCACTTTCTTCCTGTGCATGTTTGACTTCCACAATCTCCTTCTCTCAAGCATGCCTAACAGTGGGCTACCCAAGTGTTTGTTATGGTGCTGTTCACTCTTGTATAGAGATAAAGTCTTATATTATTTTCCACATGCAAGAAGAGTTTCCATTAACATTCTAGAAGAGTAAGATGAGTTCTTAGCTCCAGGGCAGATGAGAAGCAGCCTATGTCCTAGACACTATCTCTATCCTGCATAAGCCACCATGTTCCTTGATACTCTATCCTGGTTGGTTCTCTCTTCTCCCTTTAGCAATGGGCCCACTTGGCAATCAGTTCAGAACGTCCTCCTTTGTATGTGGCCCTATAATGACCAGTCATAACCCTCTTTGCCATTTAGCCTTTTTTTGTTGTTGTGAACCTCTTTTTCTGTGACCCAACAAAGTGATAGATTCTTGGATACGTGCCTCTTAGAAGAGGGAATTTTTTTTCCCTGCTTTTCAGTGGTGTAATATTCTGTCATGAGGTCAAGCACAATATGGAACCAGACTCCTCACCAAATCCAGGAGCCAGGGATTTATGTTTTAATTCCAATTTTATTCAGGAGCTGGACAGAAGGAAATTCTAAGGTTATACAGTACAGGTGATTCTAGATGACTTTTGAGGGGCTTACAGAATTACCCCAGAGTGCATTGTTAGTACTGAGTCAGTGTGGTGGAGGAGGAAGGAGTTTAAGACTCCAGCTTTTGCCCTAGTTAGGTGGAGTTTGGACCAAGTCCTTGTTTACCTCCTGGAACTCACTGGAGAGCAGAGGAAGAAGGACATGCCATGGGGTCTCTAGACATGTCTCTCATGAGGCAGAGAGATAGTAAAAGTGTCGTGAGTCTCCAGATCTGTGCCCCAGGGAGCAGGGATTCAGGGGCTGGAAAGCAATTTTGCAGGGTTAAGAGTTCCAGGTGAGTTCAAGGTGCTGTTCCTGGACCTGTGTTCTACCTACTATCACCATGCTAAGGTACATTAAGAGTCTTCAGTGCCTCAGCTCTTGATGAGCAAGAAGCCTGCCCGCTGACTATCCATCTGCATAGAACTTCCATGAAAAGTGTCCTCTTAGGGAGGGTCCAAGATACAGGAAAATGAGTGTCTTTTCAATTACTATATTTAGGAATCATACCTTGTATTTATTAAGTATTCTTTGTCTCTCCCTCCTTTCTCCTTTATCCAAGCATTCTTTCTTCATCTACAAGTTATCTCAAGTTGTCATGACCCTGGTAAATTCAATTGCTGCCATTTATGCCAATGATCCTTGGATACCTGCTCAGTGCCTTTTTCTTGTCTTGGAAGAGGGAGAATATTGAATGTCCAGTTTTCTATGTCTCCAAAGACCTATGTTGCTGAGATATCCAACTGGCTTATTTTCAACACATTGCTTAGGATTTATGATGATTTAAGATGCAATCGAGTGGTTCTACATGCTAAAGTCATCAGGTCCTTAGATGAGACAGCATTATTGGCAGCTATGCCAAAAATGAGTTCATAAATGTTCACCAAAATGGTGATTCCATGTTGGTTTTGGGTCTGGGACCAAGACTAAAAGAAGGCTGTAGAAATGAGAATGGGAAAACAGAATAATTCCCATGAGCCCTGACCTAACACTCTAGATCACTTGTACTTAGCAGTGAGTGGCTGAGGTTAAGATGCCAGACTCCTCCACCTGGTGCTCCCCTCCCCTCAGAGTCTTGCTCCCCTCCTGTTCTCAGAGTCTCATACTGACTTGGCACTCACTGCATTGTAGTCCATGCTGGGTCCAAACTCTTAGTAATTCTTCAGCCTCAGCCTCCCATGTCCTGAGATTACATGTGTGCCACCATGCCTGGATTAGAGTCTTTTCTCTTTCTGCACATAGTTGTGAAGTTGAAAAGAAGATTTTTGTGTTATGTAATACTCTGACAGAGATGATTACAGCTTTTTCACAAATTCTTAGCAACTGCTTGTCTCTGAGCAGAATCTCAATGGTTTTCATCACCTATATTTTAAAAGAATGGTGAAGGAAAACCCACTCACAGTGAGGCACAAATAGACTTTGTAAAGCAGGACACCAGAGCACCAGAGCATATGGTGTCCAGCTTCACCCATCCAGTGAGACCTGGGTGCTATCCTCTATGAGGCATCCTCTGTGATCTTCTAAATGCCACCTCAGCTTCCTGACTTCATGGAGTTGGTGCTCTAGGCTGTGGCCACTCAGTTGGTTGAGTGTGTCATGTAGAGCGATTCCTTCCTCAGGATGTTCTGGGCCTTTGGTAGCAGAGAACGCAGGATGAAAAGAGAGGGGAAGATAGAATGGTACAAACTAAGGAGATGTAATTGTCCCTTTTAAGACTTCTACCTAATTTCTGCTTCCCAGGAATATAGAATAAGTAGCTTTTCCTTCTTATTTAAAAAAAGAATTAATTTGATTTTTCTAATTGGAACACTTTCTACTCGCTGATTGCCAATTGGAGTCAGATCATGAATAAAAGTTTAGAATTACAATTCAAGAGAGTCATGCAGTTAAATAATTAAGTTATCTGCAAGAGAAAAAAAGGCAAGTCTGGATGAGAAGGGCAAATGGGGTCAGCTGGCCTTCTGCCCAAAGCCAGTACAGGGGATACAGGGTGATAAGAGGAAATGAGCAAGCAGGTCCTCAGTAACCAATGCCAGCCAACCTCACTGGGCAGACAGTGGCAGAGTCATAGGAGGAGAAAGCCAGACCTGAAAGTATGGGAGCAGTACAAGGAGACAGGATATTTTTGTGGTTATGTCCATTCTTCTTCCCTTGCCCTGAGCCCTAGACTATGGTACAAAAAAAAACCAGAGCCAGCCAGAGGAATGCATCTCAGGACAACTGGAAGTTAGTGATAGGCCTAGTAGTTAATATTGGAGTGGCCTGATGTTGGCCCACCCTTGAAGCCTCTACTCCTTTTCCAGTGTGTAAGCCAGATCATCTGACACTGAGCAGACCAGATGGACCAAGAATGGACTCCTCAAGGAATGAGAAGGACTGGGATCCAGGTTGCATGAAGGAGTACCTTGACAGGTGCCTCTGTCCATGAGTTTAAGAGCATCTGCAGATATCAGAGCAGGCTGGGATGCAGCTTGGGTGGTAGGTGTGTGCCTAGCAGGCATGGCACTCTGGGTTTGGTTTCCATCAGTATACAAACCAAGTATGGTGCTGCATGTTTCTAACTTCGGAACTTGGGAGATGGAGGCAGAAAATAAAAGCCATCCTCAAGTACATAGTGAGTTTGAGGCCATGCGGGGTTATATGTGACTCTGTCTTTAAATAAACAGAAAAAAAAAGTGGTGGTGCAGGGATGGAGACATACAGGAACAATACCCGGCAAGGATGTTCAACATGTGGTGTTAGGTAGAGGTGAACAGAAGTGCGGGAGGAAAGCCGACTGGACACAGTGATGAGAATGACCAGAAGGGATGGCACCAACACAGTGGGGACATCAAAGCCACTTCCCAAAGATCTCAGAAGTCAACTAGGGACACCAACGACAGAAGAATGCCAATGGAGAATGTCCGGACATGAGGCTGCCATGTCTGGGATGGAGAAATGCCCTGGAAGGGTACATTGGTGGATCAGACACAGCAGCAGGAAGGCCTGGGGAACTCAGACACAGGAATGGGGAGTCCCCCGAGGAATCAGACACACAAAGCTGTTAAAAGCAGAAGAACAGCAGGATAGAGAGATGGCTTTGTGATTAGGAATGTTCCAGAGTCCTCGTGTTTGGTCCCTAGCACTTACATGGCTCACAACCATGCAACTCTAGTTCCAAGGGATCCAATGTCCTGTTCTGACCTTCACTAGCACCTACATACATGTGGTACATTTGCATACATACAAGCAAAGCTTTTAAATTCTTCTTAAAAGACAAAAGGCACCTCAAGCAACTGGAAAATGAAAGACAACAAACAGAAAGTAGAATTCTAGAAAAGTAAAGGATAAGAATAGTTCACTTGGCACAGAAAGGAGAAGCCAACCCTCCGGGTCCCGACCTAAGAGTGTTGTGATGAGTGAGATCAAGCCAGACAAGGCAGAAGACATCTCAGCACTGGGTGGGACACAGGAGGACAAGGAATTGTCATCTCTGGCTACGTCGTGGTCATAGAGGCAAGAGTAGGCCACAATACAAAACAATGAGTTTATGTGCCTGATTTCTGCCAGTAGGATGGCTAAATTCTTAGACCACCAAAAGGCCATAAATTGACACAGATAAAATATAAATCCTTTCATAAATATTGACAAAATTGAAGAAAAATTCTCTCTCACACACAGACACCTAAAGAAACTGTTAGGATGGCTTGCTAGGTTGGAAAATTCTCCTCAAATGTAACGTGTCAGTACACAGGAGCATCCCACTTCTATTCCATGCCCTTGAGTAGTTAACAATCTCTTATTTGAAAGGGGTTGGGGATAAAATACCCTCCTGAGTCTTCAGGAGAGAAATGGCCCGATAGAGAAAACTCCTGACACATTTGGCCATTTGTGCGATGTTAAGGAGACCGATGACCTGAAGGTCAGCTTGGTATCAGTTCTATGTGCCAGGGATCATTCAGGGCCCCATGCCCACAGTGTGGGGATTTTTTTTTTTTTTTTGTACTTTGGAATATCATAGCTGGTTCAGCAGAGTGCACCAAGGACTGGCTGAGGCTGTTCCTTTGTGTTTCTCAGTGTGAGGCTTCCAGAGCATCCTACCCTTCAAGTATAACTAAGCCTTCCAAACACAGGTGGGCCTTTCCCAGTTGGTCATTCTGAGTTGGGGTATGGGGGCAAGACCTCTGGCGCTTCAGACAGGCCCTGCTGCCATACCTGAGCTGGCATTTGGCATGTGCACTCTTCCCAATTGTGTGGGCACTGTTTGGCCGAGGAGCATGACCTCACTTTCTGCACTACCAAGGGGTTACCTCATGGCTACTGCTCTCACTAGCTTCCGACTCCTAAGGCATCCCCTGTATCTGGGTCCTCTGGCCTTATATCATATTGAATCTACCTCTACTTCTTGTGTCCATGATTCCTTCTTTAAACTTACAATAAGGTTCTCTCCAGATGAGTCCACACAGCTCCATCTGAGGAGTGATGTCTTCTTCCAGCAAACTTGAATTCGGTTCTTTGTTGTTCCCTATGAGGATGTTAGATCTGATGATATTTATTCAAATGACCTTGGATTTAATGTCTAGGCTCTAACCTCTTATGCTGAGAGTTGCGCTAAGAAGTAACTTATGAATTGCAAATACTATAATAATGTACCCTTCTAGCTACAGAAATTGGTAGTTACCAGACAGAAGCCAGAAGCAGCATAAGGAAAGGTTTACCTGGGGTTAGGGCTTACAGGCACCGACCCTCGTGGCAGGCAGGGAAGGTGCAGTGGTAAGAGTGAGGAAGCTGGGCAGCAGGAGCATGAAGCAGCTGATGACATCACGCCCATAGTCGGGAAGGAAAAAGCTGATTGGTGGTACTCAGCGCACTTTATTCCTCTTGCCTTTCTATGCAACCCTAGTCCCCAGTGTTTGCTACATTTTTGGTATGTCTTCCCCTTCTCTTGTGAGTTAAACTGTTGGAAAGATCCTCCAGACATGTGTCTTCTGGTACATTGAAGATGAACCATCGCAAAGGTCACATGGGACCCAGCCTGTGCCTGGAGTGCTTACTGCTCAGTGGTGGGTTTAGGAGAGACTACACTTCCTCCTCACTAAAATAGAGTGTCTCTCACTGTCTGACTCTTACATTTACAGTGGTGTCATAAAAAGAACAAATGGGAAAATGTGCAGGTCAGCTTTGAGCAGGATTCAGCCTAGCGTCAAAACAGGTGGATGGCAGAGAGTTTGAAATTAATTCCAGGGTCAACTTCAGGCTGGCCTGGAGAATCCTACACTTCCCCACCACTTGCTTGGAAATGCTTTTTTCTTCTGTGGATCTCCAGCTGAAGGTTCCAGCTTATGGCCTGGAGAGTGATGTTGCTCTGGATGATTACTTCCCTGTAGAAGAGAGTTCCCAATGTCAGCAGCATCCTGTTTGCTCACAGGGTATCCTAGCAGAACAGAAGACAGCCTTGAGTAAAATAGGTCATTGGTACTTAAGATAAGCAATGTTTTAATCAGTCTCCAGAAGTTTCTGATGGATAGTGAGTCATGGCAACACACTATTTACACACATGAGCATGTGGGGTGTGTGTGTATGTGTGGTGTATACAGGTGTGCATGAATATTCACATGTGTGCATGCACACAGAGACCAGAAGTTGATGTCAGGTGTCTTCCTCTGAGGTAAGGTCTCTCCTCGGACACAAAGCTCACCAACATGGTAGTCTAGCTAGCTTGCTTTGGGGATCCTTTGTCTTTGCCTCCAGAGTGCTGATATTACAAGCAGGATATCACACCCACTTGGCATTTCTGTGGGTTCTGGGGGCCCAAACTCTGGTCTCCACACATACCATTTCTAAATTTCCTTTTTAAAGTGGCATGGACAGCTGAAAACCCAACTGTGTGGATTTCTTTTCAAAGATGTAATTACTCATTTTATCTCTCCCCCTTAGATGTGTCTATTAAAACAGGCTGTGGTAAGAGTTCTTCTATTTACTGTAATTTTGTTGCTTTGGAGCACCTTGGGAATTCACACAGCCTGCTGTATTTATAGTTGATCCCCCTGTTTCCATGGATCTCAAACTGCTAAAGCAATAACAACGGGGCTTGGCACTGCATGTCTTTATGTCCAGTGAGTTCCCTACTTAAGCTCACCCCATCTTTTCATAGGTCCATCATCTAATACAGGACTTTACCAAAAGATAAAAAGAAGACACGCCACTCAAAAATCTAAGGAAATTGTGTATTATGTAGGAAATTGTCTTGTAATTCAAGACAATCACTTGAATTAATTGTGGGTGTGGGACGGCAGGCAGGTGAGGAGGCACTGGGGCTGTCTGAACAAGGGATGATGGGTAAAAACAGTAACCGGTGGTTGCACACATCCTCTACATCCAAACTGGCTCAACCCCTATCCACAGAATCCCTACCTGCTGTCCTTGGGATTTAACTGTCTGACTTGCACAGCCTGGGATTCCTGGAGCACTTTTCTGAGCTGCTGTGATCTACATCTCCCCTAGACTGTGCTCCTGCATCCCAGCTGGGATTTCCTTCAATGACACAGGCTCCACATTCACACAAGGGCTTTGTTTTCCCCCTCACTGAGACTGCACTACAAGGGCCCTGCTGACCCTCCTGCTGCGCAGAGAGAGTAAGTCCTTCACATCTTTCAGGCCCCACTCAGCCATCCTCACTCCCTAGGTTTCCCTCCTCCATTGTTGTACCCATGGCTCCTCACCAGACACTGTGCAGTCCCAGAAACCTTCCTGAAAAGGCATGTCTGCAGGTTTGACTTCCACACCAGGATGGTGAGAAGCCTGTGTCTGCTCATGGGACCTCCCCTGTCTGCTGAATGCCAAGCCAGCAATCTAACACTGTACGGTACACATTTGAATCTGTAGGTTTGTTCTCTGCCACTGAGTTGTGAGTTTCCAGAAGAGGATATTATTTTTCTCATTGTTTCCTCAATAATTCAATGCTGTGCATCTTTAAAGAACTCAAAGGTAGTTTGAATAAATCAATAACATTTTATTTCTCTGAACAATTTCTCATTTCAATGACTATAAAATATCATAATGAGAACTGTCATTTCTCCTTCCCTGGTTTGTTTTTGTTTATTGAAGCTGTGCTGGCTAGCATTGGGTTGGGAGGAAGCTGAGTCCACATTCTGCATACACTTGGGAAGCATGCTCAGTAATGAATAGGTTGTTATTAAAGACAGATGTGGACATGATTGCCTGAAACTGAACTACTGAATGAAGTAGTCATAGTAAGCTTCATGCTGGCAGACAAAGTACATTTGGGGGCTGTGGCTATAGCTCTCTGTGTGTGTGTGTGTGTGTTGGTTTTGGAAAGCTTCTAACATTTTTTTTAACCCAACTAACACTATACTAATAAAAAATATTTTATCTCAAAAGTCTTTATATATATGTGTGTGTGTGTGTGTGTATGTGTGTATATATGTATATATATATATATATACATATATATATATGTTGAAAGTATGAGACAGAACAGGAAAGAATTAAAAGTACATGATCCTAAAGAGAGCTGTATTTCTCTTGAAGAAACTGTTGCAATCCCAGCACAGTTCTTTATTGTTTATGAGTATCTAAAATGCTCAGAGTTCAAACCCACCAAAAGACTACCATTAGACAAATTCCAAAGAGTTTATGCGAATATAATAAGTATGAAAAAGAAGCTGAGCCTGTTGGGAAAAGGACAGTCAAAGATGTTAGCATATTTGATCATCTTGTGAGCCATTGTTCCAAGACAATGAGTTAGTTCAAAACAGCCAGAAAGGAATTCTTGTGTCTGATATGAAGCTGATGGCATCTTCAGCATTTAGTCTCTATTTATTCAACATAAGAACTATAGTTATATGACGATAATCAAAAACTTAAATCTGATATGAAAGAACTGAACAGTAGACTAAGTTGCCTTTTGATGGTGAGTTGCAAACACCAATTTGCTGTGAGGGAGAGAGTATTCTGTGGCCAGATTCTGCAACAGAGACACAATTTGCTTTGTGTTCCCAATGGGCAAGCCAACCCTCTCTGGCCGTCCGGAGGCAATCACGTGGTGTTTGTGTGTCTATCTGCATAATTTTCTGCTGAGTATGAATGTGACTTGCAGGGGCCACAAAGGGACTTAGAGAATCTTTAATTTCATATTCTAACCAGTTGGCCTATTTGTTTGCTTTGAATCACTCATTTCAATAAGGTAAAAACGTGTGCTAATCCTCCATTCATCAGACGCCTGGGTGCGTGTGAAATGGATCATGTGGACAAAATAAACCCCAGCCAGACGCAACCTGCCTTTGTCCCCTAAGCTGCTTCGAGGGGACCCTTCACAGGTACCAAGAAGCCATTCCGGCCACTTCATGTGCTTTAGAAGACCCTTCCCTTTTTCTCAATTCGCACATTACTCAGGCACAGAAGAAAAGTGAAAAGCAGGCGTCAGATGAAGGGAGGGCTGAAGGAGCCAAACTCATTTTTCCACACACAGAGATAATTGGCACAGCAGTAATTTTGGAGAGCTGAATTAAATGAATAAGTTGTGACATGGGAAAAACGGAAAAGGACAGCGGTGTTCTGGCTCACACAGAATCGCTACCTTGGTAAGCATTTTTTCCTGAAGACCAATTGATAAAACAGGGACAAAAATGTTTTTCCCCATTAATTGCTTTCAAACACTGTCCTGTTAAACACCCAATTAAAAGGCAGAAGTGTGGTCCTCTGTTTGCCTCTAATGACTGTTTTAAGAGGCTGGGATGGATGGAGAGGAGGGATGGGAGAGGAGGGAAGGAAATAATGGAAGAGTCTAGCATTCTCTTTCATGGGCTGTAGAATAAAAAGATCAATGAAGGAGGTTTATCACGGCTCCAGCCCACAAGAGCCTCAAACACAACAAAACTGCATACCTCTTCTGAAAGGGACTTCTTTAGAACTGACATATCTAAATGCATTTGCACACACAACTAAGCGGCCAGGTTAATGGGCACACAAGAAGTATTTGGTCAGCTCAGAATATCTGACATCTGACATTTATCAAGTAATTCCAAATTGTGACAGTCTAAACATTGCTTTAGGTTGGAGGTAAAAGCACAAAATGAAAAAGTAAGCAGAATTGGTTGTGCTTGGGCGATAGCAGAGATCTGAAAGGAAAAAAAAAAAACCCACAGAAGAGGGTTTTAATGTCTGCTGTGTCTGGGCAAGGCTGGGAGACTGGGATGGGGGCGGGAGGGCCAGTGCACTCCCAGCATATGCCTCCCATTCTCCCTCCCTGGTTTCCTTCTCTCTGTCTCCCAACCCATGGTATGAGGTAAATGAAGACAGTGAATTATGTCCCTTACTTTGTAGAGCATCAAAGATTTGAAAATGAGAGGGACCCGGACAAACTTAGTCTGTTTCTGTGAATTATTGATTCAATTCAGAAAAGTGACCAGGACTAAAAAGATTCTAAGAGCATCAGTCACAATGAAGTTGTTATTTGGAAGTAGTACCTAACACCTTAGTGATATAAGTTCAGGAGTTGGGAGGTAACAAAGAGCAACGTTAGCTAAAAATTACTAATATTTCCTGGATCCTGACTGTCTGCATGATTGTTTTAAAAGCACATTTGCGTGTGTGTGTGTGTGTGTGTGTGTGTGTGTGTGTGTGTGTGTGTGTGTGTATGAGAGAGAGAGAGAGAGTGCTCACTGATTTACATTTAAAAACCTACTGTGGGGTGTGTGTGTGTGTGTGTGTGTGTGTGTGTGTGTGTGTGTGTGTGTGCCCTAATGTAATTCTTACCTCATAGCTAAAGATAAGAATTTTGGGGCCCCAAATATAAAATAGAATGATCATGTACGCAGCTAAAAATTCCTAGAGTTTTCATTGGATATGACTATCCAAAGATGCTCTGCAAAGTGATTACCCTTTTCATTCATTTATTAACTTAAGATAATGTGTTTGCAAAGATGTTGACTCAGGTCCATTTGGGAATTTATAGACTACAGTGGATGGGATGGAGAGAAAGATGGTGGGGTCTATCATGCTTCCCATATGGGACACTTGGTCCTTGGTTCCTCTGGTGAGTTGCCAAAACCAGCATGGTGGATCATAGAGGTGTTCTCTCAGGAATTCACTCATGGGTATCGTAGATGGGATGGGGGAACTGGACATGGCCGTGTCATGCTGCTTTTTAACTATATTCACAAAAGTGCTAAGAACAAGATGAGCATGCTGCCATGTACTGAGGAATATGGTCAGTTTTCAGCAGAACTAATAAGAAAAGTGACACGTCACTGGCTCCCAGATCATTTGGAGAAAGGCAAATGTTAAAAACATGCATTAGGTGTCCTGGTGATGTGACCCTGGAAACCTTGGGGGATGACATCTTCCAATACTATCTACTTTTGACTTTGAATGGCTTGGATTTCTGTTCACCCTCTATACAGTATCTGAGACACCATCTTTGACTTTGTCTTTACAAAAGGGAGGGAAAAACAGACACCCACACAGACAAATTTTTGAAATCTGGGTCTCCCCACAGCTTCAGGGCCACCCACAATTGGGCAGGAAAATGGCCAAAGTCTCCAGATTCTGTGAGTAGACAAGTGGAGGATGCCAGAACCAGGAATTCTGGAATTCCAGCTGCTCTCCTCTCATCCTTCAGTCTCCCATGTCTGTCATTCACAGAATCGAGAGTAAGAGACACAGGAAACAGAGCAAAGGACTGTTTCTGGGACCTCTCACTGGCCTCTTGCAAGATGGGAGAAAATGCTTTTCCATGAACCAGCAAGTGTTTGCGGGCAGCTGTCCATGGGCACTGGGTCAGGCTCTGCTGATGGAAGCTCCTAGCTCTGCATGCCTGAGTCTGAAACCTTCCTGTGCTAGTTATCACAGCAGCAGAGGCATTTGTAACTGGTGACGACACCAAGTATCTGCCATCTCGAGGCACTCCCTGAAGGATAAACATGCAGTGGATTCATCTGTGACCCTGTGGTTCTTGTGTAGGGACAGGGAGAAGGAGGTGCTGGGAACGCTAGGGTAACTGGGTATGTTCTGGGTTGAAGTCTAGGTCAGAGGTACATGGGTGTTGAGATAGTTTGTGTGTTTAACTGATTGAGCTGAACACTTTGGATTTGTGCAAACATTTACTAAACTCTTACCAAGAAGGCTAAAGGACTCATGCAGGCGGGACCACCACCAGGTCCAGCTGCAACCACCCCTGGCTATGTGATTTGCTATTTATGTCATACTGGGGGTATTTGTGCCTGATGCCCCAGAACAGGGCCAGTACCCAGACTCCAGGTCCTACACTCCACACACAAGGGAAAGAGGCTCGAGGGCAGGAAAGCCAAATGCAAAGTGTCTCAGGAGGAGATAGCCATGTTGAGAAGCCACATGGCCAATACTGGCAGGGAAATGGAGCCCACCAGCTTGTGGGAACAAGACAACAGGAAGGCTGGCAAACAGAGAGTAACTATAGCCTCACTGCTATGACTTGGAAGATGACAAGACTGTCAGGCTCTAGTCCTTCAGTGGTTTATTGTTATGAGTTTTATTGAAATCATCAGTGTGGAGATGGGATTTTTTTTTCCCAGATGTGTAAAGACTAATTCTTCTGCTTCTTTCTGAATTGAAATACCTTTTTTTGTTTGTTGGTTGGTTGGTTTTACTGAAAGAGCAAGCCAGGCATGGAAAAGCCTGGAGGGACATCACAGTTATGCTAGTTCCTAGAGGTAAAGGCAGGAAGAGGTTCAAGCTCATCCTAAGCTACATGATGAGTTTGGGGCCAGCTGGGCTACATGAGACACTGCTCAGGGTCACATAGTTGAGGTCCCTCTGACATTCCCACAGCAGAGCTTGGAGCTTTCTCTTCCCTGAGCTATGTTGTAGATCCAGAGGGAGGTGGATGGTGCTGGGTTCTGCAGGGCATATGTGGTGGGAGATAGAGATGGGGAACTTTCCTTTAACAACCTCGGAAAAGAGACAGAAATAATCCATGTCCTCAACTGTCCTGGGGTCCTAGGCTAAATTCTGAGGACCATACAGGCTTGCAACTTACAGAGCTGGTCAAACTGGGTGCAATGGAGAGAGAGAGAGATGCTGATATTGAAGGAATGGATGCCCCTAAGCCTCAGATCCTCACCAAACAGTCTCATCAGTAACCTCATTTTCCCCAAGAAATTCCAGGCTTTTCATTAAATCACCTGTAATTCCTGTCTCTTGAAACAAATCTTAACAGCGAGCTTATCAACAACACTTGCATTTAAAAAGACCTCATTAAAACAAGTATTTATTAAAGTCCACAGTTCAGAAATAAATTTAGGAACTAAATTAACAGAAAAGAAGATGAGGGGAAGGGATAATTACCACAACACGTCTCAGAGAGCGTTATTTAATTTACCATAATAATAAGAATTATGAGCTCTGCACATTTGCAATTTCTTAACTATTTAGTTTGTCATGAAACATTAAGAGGGAATCAAAGAGGAACAAAAAGAATAATTGGGTAGAGAACATTATAATGAACTGTTGATGCCCTGTGCCCATTACCAAATTGATCGATACTGGAATTCATCGCTCCATCACTTACTTACACACCCTTAAAGGGGCCATACCATCATTAAAATTGATAGAGATTCACGAGGTTCAGGAATTCTGGGGGAATTCCTGAAATGTGGGGACAGGGTGACGGTGCTGGGTGGAATGGTCTACGAGAGACTGAAGAGTCTAATCATCATGGCATGCTGGTTGCTAACATTTGGCACATGGCATTTCCTATAAACCTACTCTCAACTTGGTCCCTGTCTCGTTGGCTTGCTGGGGCTGGACCCTATGGAACCCTAGTATCTGGTGGGTCTCATTCAATCTATGCTTCAGCATTGTGGGTAATTGTCTGAGCCCTAATTCACAGGTGCAGACTTCTTGATGGAAGATTTACATGTAAGTATCAGTTTAAACTATTAGTTCCAAAGTGTGCGGCTGCATTGTATTGTATTAAAATATGCTTCTATAAACATGAATCCCTAATTACAAATGATCTTCATCTTAACACTTTATTTGTAATTCAATTACTTTAATTTAAATAATTTCCCCATAAAAGTGGGATTATAAATAGAAAGGAGGCTGTTAGACTAGCCTACTGGGCGTATTTTAAGCAGGCATACAGCCACCATCTCAGGGCTGCCTGGACAAGGAGTAGAGATGAGAGGGGAAACATCATTAATTAAAAACAAGTAACAGCATCACCACCTTGAGCTTCAGGATTAACAGCATCCCCTTTAGCCATAGGTACCCTAGAAATAGATCTCCATCATGGCGGTGGGCACACTCACAGGAGAGGAGTTTCTAACCCTAACCAGATGCACTGAATTTTATTCTGGGGAATACACACATTGGGCATGAGATCCTTTACCTTGTGCCATCTACTGCTAAAAGCCAAGACCTCTTCTTCCTGTCAGTTACCTCATCATCACGGGGCACAATTTGTCAGAGAATCCTAGTTCTCTGCTCTTGAAACAAAATGTGTCTTTGGAGATGGCACCTGTGGCTTTGCCCCCACAAATACAACACTTCTCTACGAATTGTATTGTTACCCCAGAAGGTAGTCCGTGATTGCTGATTCTGCCACTTCCTGGTCAACTTGTGCGTCACACAAATCCCTGATGGCCTCACCTTCAGACAAACTTTGGCTCCCTTCCAATGGTCCCCACCTACCTGCAAACATCCCAGAGACCCTGCTACTGGTCTCTCCACAGTCACCTGTCTCCTGGGCCCTGACTTCCCTTCATCTGTGACGCTGACACAGAGTAATCGTGTAACAGGTAGCAATGTCCACTAAAGCACACTTCTAAGCTATTTTACTACGCAGGAAAGTGTGATGTATCATTGCCCGGTGTACCCAGGGCCTTCATGTCACACTTTTGATCAGCATATGCATCTGCCTAGAAGTGAAAGTGCTGCATGAGGAAATGGGGCCAGTGCTCCGCCCCCTTCCCAGCCCCAAAGACAGCAAACCCCATTTTCCATGGCTGTGTCACCAATTCACTCTCAAACTTCTGTCAGCCACACTTGCTCCATGTGGTGAGTCATGGGGTCCGTCTTCACCCCTGTCCACCAAAGTCATCTCCAGGAACCTATCACCTGCCCTAGTAGGATCTAAGAGAATAGTTCCCGGAGCCCAGTCCTTCAGTGTGCAGAGAACTTCCCACCCTGTGAGTGACCTTCAGCCCTACTGTGGGACCCCAGGTCCCTGTCTCTTCTTCCTTGGAACATCTTCTTAGTCCAAGGAATCTTATCCTCAAGGGATCCTTCCTTGTTCCAGAGGATCTTTGACAGTTCACATGTCCTTCTGCCCCCTCAGACTTCATTGGCACGAGCACATGGCACTTTAGCTTGATAACATATTTCTTGAAGCATTTCTTGGAAGGTTCCCAACCTGCCAACTCAGCTGTCTCAAGAAGTGTGGTCAGAGTTGCTGTATTTGCACTTTTTTCTACTACTGCCTTGAGACTTCATTGCCTTCTCTCTTCTTTCCGTCCCCTCTGTTCAGTAATAGATATCTAGAATTTTAGTTACGAATTTTGTTTGCCTTTACCACTGTATATTATTTCTTCTTCTTCCTCATGAGGTGACCAGGGGCCTCTAACTTGAAATGGATGTATCATTTAGATTGACCTTGAACTTCTGACCTGCCCACCGCTCACCTCCTGAGTGTTAGTGTCTAATAAATCAGTATTTTCTCTTAAGTTCTGTCTTTCGTTGCTGAGATATATTCACCGTGTGGTTCTTCAGAAATCTTTAGCCATTGAGAAATTTTTGAGATCTGCTTTCAAAAACACCTTTGTTATGCCACTGTGTTTGCATAAAAATTGAACAGGCATAAAATTCCAGCTCCCAAATACAAGGTTGAAGACATTATCTCATGCTCATGTGTGGATACTGCTAGCAATGAGCTTCAGGACATTCTGATCTTGGAGGAACTACAAACCTGAGGAATGAGGTGGACCTCATCAGCCTGGATCTCCGACTTGTGTCTGGACTGATGTGCACATCAGCCCAGACCCCTTCAGTCAATGAAGAGCCTTTACTGAGACCCGCCTTCTCTTGTATCTTTGAGCACACCTCCCAGTTAGCCCATTAGTCTTATGTCTCAGCGGTCCTTACTTGTCTTTGATTATGTTTATATTGGTTTTTGGGAAAGAAATTGTAGTGGTTTAGATGTCTCAAGAGCATGGTCCCCAAGGAGGTAATGTGAGAGGTAGAGCCTGGTAGGAGGTAGCCTCAGGTCGCTAGGATATGTTCTCTCTCAGGAGGGATCGTAGACCCTCAGCCTCTCCCGTTTGAAACTATGATGCTGCCGTCCAGAAGCCAAGTGTATGAGTCACTTAGTATGTCACTCAGCCTCAGACACTGTGAGCTAAGTAAACCTTGTTCTTAGTAGCCTTCCTTGGGTGTTTCATTATAGCCCTGGAAAATGGGCCACTAGCATAGCTCAGGTGTGACCCTGAGGTCACTGGCTCTGCTATTAAATGTTTTGCTGAAGTCTTTTTTTTTCTTTTTGTTCTCACACTTCTGATCCATGAGATTCTTGGTAAATTATTTTTTATGTCAGCTGCTCTTTCATACGAGTGAATAAGCTCTCTTGTCTCTCTTCATGCTATAATTGTTAGTATTGGTCTCTCCTTTATATCCATTCAATACTTCCCCTTGGAGAGCATCTTTTTCTCACATGTGTTTGGTATCTTTCTTCATATCATCTTTTTTTTTTCTTTCTCCATTTGTACAATGCCATGTGCTCGTGCCAATGAAGTCTGAGGGGGCAGAAGGACATGTGAACTGTCAAAGATCCTCTGGAACAAGGAAGGCACTTGAGGATAAGATCCCTTGGACTAAGAAGATGTTCCAAGGAAGAAGAGACAGGGACCTGGGGTCCCACAGTAGGGCTGAAGGTCACTCACAGGGTGGGAAGTTCTCTGCACACTGAAGGACTGGGCTCCGGGAACTATTCTCTTAGATCCTACTAGGGCAGGTGATAGGTTCCTGGAGATGACTTTGGTGGACAGGGGTGAAGACGGACCCCATGACTCACCACATGGAGCAAGTGTGGCTGACAGAAGTTTGAGAGTGAATTGGTGACACAGCCATGGAAAATGGGGTTTGCTGTCTTTGGGGCTGGGAAGGGGGCGGAGCACTGGCCCCATTTCCTCATGCAGCACTTTCACTTCTAGGCAGATGCATATGCTGATCAAAAGTGTGACATGAAGGCCCTGGGTACACCGGGCAATGATACATCACACTTTCCTGCGTAGTAAAATAGCTTAGAAGTGTGCTTTAGTGGACATTGCTACCTGTTACACGATTACTCTGTGTCAGCGTCACAGATGAAGGGAAGTCAGGGCCCAGGAGACAGGTGACTGTGGAGAGACCAGTAGCAGGGTCTCTGGGATGTTTGCAGGTAGGTGGGGACCATTGGAAGGGAGCCAAAGTTTGTCTGAAGGTGAGGCCATCAGGGATTTGTGTGACGCACAAGTTGACCAGGAAGAGAATGGTCGATCACGGAGCTATATTCTAGGGGTGACAATGTACTTTCTGGAGAATTGTTGATTCATTACCTCCCTCAGAGAAGACAAGCCCAAAGCCCTCTTGGGCACAAGGTGAGGCTCCGGATCTGTTTGACAGGAGCAGCTTCAGTCCCCACAGCTCACGCATTTAAACACCTGATTGTAGAAGTAAGTTTGTATCAATAAACTAAAGTCCATACTAATGTGAAATATTTTGAGATTACCAGCTGATTTTTGGATTAAAATAAATTTAATAATCTATCTTTTAAAAATTATTTATATATGAAACCTAGTGGGTGATGCTCTTTAGAGAGGACATAGGTCTGGCTTGTGGTCAGTGGAGCTGGGGTGACTCTGCTTCTGGTCCTGGTTTCACTGTACACAAGCATGAGGCTGCCTCCACATCACACCCTTCAGGCATGATGTATTGTGGTCCTATCAACAGAAATCTCGATGCAAATTAATCCTTCCTCCCTCAGACACTTCTGTCAGGAATTGTTACAGTGACAGACAGAACGTAACTAACATTGGCAGCAAAACAGGCAGATGGAGTAAATTCTGCGGTTCTGAATGGGGAAGTCCGCAGGTAACAATGTGTTACTGTATGGAGATCTACAAGAGAAAAGTCAAGGGTTACGAGAAGCAAAGAAGTGATTCAGGAAACAGAGGTGCCAATTAGCTTGATTTACTCGTGATGCACAGTGTGCCTGCTCTGAGGGTCACACTGCGCTGTACTGCGTGGTGCGTGGATGGATAATTAGCATGTGTCAAATTAAAGATAGTAAGAAGTTTTTCTGCAGTCCCCTTCCTGGTGAACTCCCTTGGCTGCTTCTCTGTGGAAGTTGGTAGAGACTGGCTTTCCCCATCTCGGTTTCATGTAACACTGATTTGATACCTCCCAGACTTCTGCTTTGGAAGGAGACAGCTGCTTCTAAAAGTGTGCCTCTGCCTTCTGATAGCAAAACTGGAGGTGAGCTGTTCAGTATGAATATGTTGGATCAAATGCTATTTAATTTCACAGATGGTTAAGTTCTCTCTTAGTCCTGCCTAGTAGGGGCTAGTCCAAACACAAGATCCAGGTTCATCGAATCACCAGGTCACAGAAGCAAGACAGAGAGTGAAAAGCAGACAGCTCACACCCAGGATCAAGATACACAGCTCTCCACACATACATGCGTACTCTCACCATACAGAAGACATTTAAAGTACGTCCATCCTGTGCCTGAATGTGAGTGATTCAACTCTACCTATAGCGGGTGTAGTTTACATGCTGTGAATGCTGCACATGCTGAGTATTCCTAAGATTTAATTTTTATTTATGTGTATATGTAGTCTCTCTGTGTGTAAGTCATGTGTGGGTACCTAAGGAGGCCAGAAAAGGACACCAGATCCTCTGGAGCTGGAATGACTGGCAACTTGTGAGCCATCATGTGAGTGCTGGGAACCGAACACAAGTCCTCTGCAAGAACAATCCGTGTTCTTTCCTCCAGAACCTCTCTCTACTCTATTGCTGAGATTTTAGTCTTTAACAGTGTAAAAATTATTATGTTTTACCTAAAAGAATATATTTGACTGTCTTTATAAAAATAGGGGTGAGGATGTGAGTTCAATTATCCATACACTCAAACCTGGCAGTTAGACTGAACTTGGGCATCCAGGCCCACTGGTGAAATCTATGACATCTGTCCCTCTGGGCCTCAGAGATGGTAATTTATCATCAACCCACTGCACCACCGAGGGACTGTTACAAGGTTCTGAGCAACAGAGCAAAAAGTTCATTGCATTCCTTACAATGTCCCTTCCTACAGATGTTTTACAGAGGTTTGGCCCACACCCGCTGTCAGAGAATTTTTGAGAGGCTTGATTTATGTGTGCTGAGGACAGAGAAAGAACTGCCAGGAAACATTCACAAGTGGGGAGACTGAATGGAGAAGAGGCTAGCCCTGCCTCAGCAAACAATGCAGAAAGAAAAGCAGGCTCAAGGAGGCTTCATTTTGCCCCTCTCTCCCCATATAATTTTAAAGGGGAACTCTAAGGTGATCAGAAGACAGAGAGGCAACTCAAAGTCAAAGATAAACATTTGCAGCTCTGTCTCTGTCTTGGTGATGGAGGACTGTAGGAACAGAGACACTGGTGTGGCTTGAGGCCACTGGATGCTGCAGGCAGGAAATGTGGCACTGCTCACATGCACATGGAATGCAGGGTCAGGGGGAGGGGGTACGTGAGATGAAGGTGTGGTGCTGAACTTTGAGACAAGAGCTCTGCAGAAGCCACCTAGGTGGGCGGGGCACTGGAAGAGAGACTGCCTCTGCCCCTGGGGAGGGATGTTCCCTTCCACCTTGTGGTTATTTTGTCCTTCTGTTTAGGTCTCCGTGTCTTGAGACTGGCCTCGGTTGCGGAGAGGCACAGTCCAGGTATCTTAGAAACGATAGGCACACATGCTTCATAGCTGTAGATGCTAGTGAACAAGATTCTGGTGATGTCTCCTTTTCTAGGCTCCTGATGTCTTTTAAAAGGGACTGATTCCATTCATGAGGTCCCACTACTGTGGCCTCCCTCATCTTTCCTCAAAGGCTCCCCCAGCACTATCCTCTCTAGGATGTCCATTTGGGAGCACACAAGTGTTCATGTGGAACATGGAAGCCTTGTGGCCATAATTCCTTCCAGACCACAGTCACCGGGGAAGATGAGAATCAGGGTATGCTGGCAGCTCCCTGACCTGCATTTAGAAGAGGATAGGGAAATCTCTAGGGAGACAAAAACTCCTGTACCCAAGAGAAATAACACTACCATTCTGGAACCTTCTTTGTATCACAGGAAACATGGCAGCTTCATGGGCTTCACTTACTGAGTGACTTTGGGCAATGTTTCTTATATACTCAAGACTCAGTGTCATCCACTGTAAAGTGCACCCCAGAGTGCCACCTCCTCAGAACACAGAGAAGACGAGAGGTGATGTAGAGAGCTGCGTGGCCGCACCTTAAAGATGGTGCTGGCTTCCACCATCCACCTTCCCGATGGTGAGAGCTCTCTGAGCTAAACAGCTCCTTATTTGGCTAAGGCTAAGCTCTTGGTTTGCTTCCGTACTGGACCCGGACCTATTGGCATGGCCCACGTGGCGCCCCGTGATTGGTAGTCGAGAAGGTATTTATCTGGGAGTGGGTTTTTCAAAAGAGAAAGAAGAAGCTTGTAAAAGGACCTGAATAAAACTGCTGAAAGAAGAGCTCGGTGTTGTGTCTTTCCTTGCTGGTGAGGTTGGGCGCGACAAGGTGAGTCTGCTAGATGAGAGACAGTAGCTTATGGCCTGTCCTGTGTGTTATTCAGCCTGTCAGACTCTTTTTTTGGCCTCCCTCTGACTCTCTGCTAGTCTTCCTGTCAACTGGATTCAGAAATCAGCTTCACCTGTTTCCACAGAAAGCCACCTGCCTTAAGAGTTCTTTGCTTCCAGTTACAAGCTGCCTGGCCCCTTCTCTTATACACCGGTGTGCCCTTGATTTAGAAGTCATGATGAGAAAGCTCACTCCTGTAGGAAATAGAGTATGGATGGTATTCTTATTGCAAGTTTTAGAAATACAACTGCATCTGGGCCTAGTGGCATATACCTTTAATCCCAGCGTTCAGGAAGCAGAGGCAGGTGAATCTCTGTGAGTTTGAGGCCAGCCTGGTCTACAGAGTGAGTTCTGGGACAGCCAGGACTATACAATACAATGAAACCCTTTCTCAAAAAAAGGAGGAGGGTAAGAAGAAAGAGAGAAAGAGGGGAAGGAAGGAAGGAGAGAGAGAGGAGGGAGGGAGGGGGGTTAGACAGGCTCCAACAAGGGCTTGAGGGTCCCAGATTCTTGTCATGCGTATGGGCCACACTCAAGCTCTCAGGGCCATCTAGTGACTGGTCTGCACACAGACTGCTAGGATCTGCCCTCTCTGTCCTATGACCCAGATGGAGTCTCCAGTGTCTTAACACCACAAACACATGCCCCTGTCTCTACTCAGATGTCATAGTAGAAATCATCCTTCCAATTCACATTTTCTGGGCTGTTGTGTACCTTTTGTGTATCCTCTCCACAACAGAAGATGTGCCTTCCAATAAAGCAGCAAAGAACACACCTAGCATATGGATGAGGTTGTACTCAGGGTCTCACCCCAAGTGTCTGGGTAAGGGTTGGGTTTGTCTTCTTCCAAGGGATGATGATCTGAGTTGCAGCAAAGTTCCCTGCTTCCAGAAGATCCCCTCCATTTCTACTCCCTTCCAGCCTATTACATCATGTATGCAGAGAGCAAAGCACACAAGCTTAGATTTCCTCTTGTAACATTGGTTTCTGGTTTGCAGGAAGCATCCCTGAGATACGTGCGTGATACAGGGTTCCCTCATTGGCCTCCTTTCTGGTCCTGGTTTAAAGGCATGATTGAATGGATGGCTAGGCACTGGATGACTTCACCAGAGTGGGGAAGAGAGACAGCACCAAGTGCTGCAGCATATAGATATTCACTGCCACCATGCCACTCTCTCTGAGGTTCAGGTGGCAAGACAGAGCAGTTGAAGAAGCTTGCTTCTCTATCCAGAGGGGCCAGCAACATCGAGAAAGCATAGCAACCAGCAGGTGTGCCTCTTACTCAGTAAGTACAGACTAACTCTGGGATGGTCATTTGAACGTCTGAGCTCAAATTTCCATCAGCTACCCCTTTCATGGAAAGGTTGCAGGGTGGTATGGGCCCACACCCTGCACACTAGCCGCTCCCCCAGGAAGTTCCTTCTGGCCAGTTCACCCTGTGCAAAGCTGCTGGTGACCAGGGCACCACACTCTATGCAGCTTGTCAGAGAATCGCCCACAGGTCTCTTTGTATAATTCTTATGGACATTGTCACTCTTGTATGACCATGATGGCACTAGAAGCTACTGCTCGTCACTCCCACAGGCTTAGGACCACTGTGAGAGCAGGGCTTTGACAGTAGGTGCAGATCCAGCCACAGGAAGAGAGAGAACAGCTCCTTATCTGTACCATCTTGGAACTAGGCTAGGGAGGTGGAGAGCCAGCAGGTGGAAAGAGGATTTGTGATTTGGATTGCTGCAGCGGGTGCTCAGAATTGAAGTGAGGCCACAGGGCAGGGTCTGAACTCCACGGGAAGCTAGTCCCTTGGTGTGGGTATTGAAGGGTCTTCAGGAACCCAGGAGTGAGGAGAGAATAACTATTACTTTTCATTTCTTTTTCTTTAAATATTGTTTTCACTACTTGCTGACATATTTTTATACAACCAAATCAGACAATTTCAACATGTACCTAGCAGGCATACTTAAAAGGCATTGTGGTACAGAAACACATAAATAAGTGGAAAATGTGTACTTCCACACAATGTTTGCACCAGTGAAAACGTAAGACTAATTTGCATTTGGATTTCTAAAAGCCTAAACAGCATACAAATTTGTTAGCACTTGAATCAAACCCAAGCCAAAGAATGGAGTAGCTGAGAACCTACTCTTGGAGTGTTTGGGGACAGCTTCACTTGTCTTCCTGGGTTGGTTAATCACACCCCTGATGATGCTGTTAGATACATTGTCTCTAAGCTTAGACACATAGATATGTTCCCTCTTTTGGAGGGAGATAGCATCTAACCAGCATACATGTTAGCTAAACATTTAACACACATTAAATTACATATTTTCTTATAAATTAATTTTTATTTCAATTGCCCCCTGGAAAATAGAATGAAATAATTTTAAAGATGTGTATGTAGGTAGATTTATAATTTAAGGCTATAGCTAGCAAATATTTTTCAGACAGAGGAATATTGGGGTTGGCTGTGGTAGTGGCCACTATTTTGAGTGTGGGTTATCGACTGATTTGTGACATCAAAGTTTTACTTCTTGCTCTAACCTCTAGTATTTTAAGATTACCATTTCTTGGAAATAAGGTCTTTGGCAAGTGGCTGGTTAAATTAAGGTGGGTCATTAGCATGGGCTGCACTCGTGTGACAGTGAACTTCTTTACTTATTTTCTGTTTCTGTGGTAAAACACCGTGACCAAGGAAACTTATAGAAGGAAGGGTTCGTTTGGTTTAGTTTGCTGTTCCAGAGGGAGTGGAGTCTCTCACTACCACAGCAGAGAAGAGTAGCAATAGGCAGGATGGTGATCAGAGCAGCAAGACGGGAGCTCACATCTTTAACCACAAGCACCAAGCAGAGAGTAAACTTAAAATGGTGATCTCAAAGCCACCCCTCCCTTTCAGCAAGGGCACGAGACCTCCTTAGCCTCCCCTAACAGAGCCATGAACCTGGAACTAAGTATTTAAAGGCCCAAGAGTATGGGGAACACAAACCAACACAGCTTCTGAGAAAAACTTAGACAGGTGGGCAAACAAGGATACCATGTGACAATGAAGACAGGGACTGGGCTATAGTTCTCCAAGTCACAGAGCGCCAGAAGCTTCCAGGTACCACATCAGCTAGTGGACCAGGATCAGATGCACCTTCACAGCTTCAGCCAGAGCTGACTTTCCCTGGAGCTGACTCTGTGTCCTCAGAAATTATTATTGCCCAGTCAGTGACTCTACCTCAGCCCTACCCTTGGAAGCCTGGGCTACCTATACATGGAGACTCCAGCATAGGTCTCTGCAGCTTGGCTCCACAGCTTCCTGGGGTACAGAGGATGCTGGGAATGTATCAGTCTCCCAGGTGGGAGATTCTCTTTTATATCAGCTTGTCCTCCATCACCATTACCCTCCCTGGATCCCCTGCTCCTCCTTAGCTAGTATGTCCGTTTGTCTGTAAAGTATAGATTGAATCTCAGGGGATTTTTGTTTGTTTGTTTTCCAGCCATTTCCTCCTAGTTTCCTTTCTGTCTTTGGACAACTCCCTTGAATAGAATGTTTGACTTCTCTGGAGTCTGACTAATACTCTGAGTATTGCATGGCTCTTCCTGCTCATTCAGCCCTTCCCCCACTGAAGCATGCTGACTTCTTCCTGGATGACACACCATCTTTGATTATCAATGTGGACAGTTTACATGACAGTAAAATCTAGTCATTTCTATCCTTCTCCTCCCCGCATTTTAAGGCAACGTGGTGGTTTAGAACTAGTATCAAGTCCCTTAAAATCATAACACAAATAAGCCACAGGGAACAAAGAGGTGTTGAAAACGCACAGTAGAGACACCAAAGGTCTTCACCCAGGACAGGAGGGATGGTTGGGTGGATATGGAGGTTCTGATCCAAGACAGGAAGGGGATCTGAGTGGGTATAAAGGGACTGAAGTTCTTCATCTGGGATGGTCTATAGTGATGACGAAATTGTCAAACCATCACAAATGGGGTTGTTTGTTAATGCCGCATATCTGACCACTATATGAACTAATAAACTTTTGTTTTACTGTTTTATGAGTCTTGGTTTGCCTTAGCTTCTAAGTTTTAAGAGATGTTTTCTGTTACATGAATGTCACAAGCAGATAGAGGCATGGCTTACTTTAAGCCTCTCAAATGATTTAAAATGCCATTCTCAACAGGGCCATAAAAGCCGAATCCAAAGGAACTTTGTAACTCAACTCTCCCAGTGCTACAGATACCTGTAGCCTCTGCAAGTGTGCCAGAGTGGGTGGCATGACAGTGCCCTGCCTCATTGTGGCACAACCCTAACATGTCGAAAGTCCCACTGAGAGAGCCATTTGATGCTGTCACAAGAATATGTCCTTTGCATCAGATAAAAATGAGCCTGTGTATTTGTTTTCTACATCGTTGTAACAAATTATTGCAAATCAGCTGCCGAAGACAGCCAACCCCTGTGGTGTCACCGTCTCTGCAGGCTAGCAGATCTCAGCCAGATGAACTGTTTCTCTGCTGGGATCCCAGGAGCCATACAACCAGGGGTGTGGACCAGCTTGTGTGCCTATTAGCACAGGAGTTTGTCTTCTTCCAGCTATAAAACTCATGGCCTTGCCTCTTGGCAGCCAGTGAGAGCATCCCAGGCATTGTCTGGCCTCACCTGGAGAGGCTGGCACCCCCAGGCAGTCTGCATTTGCACGGATGGATGAAAAGTCTGCTCACTGGGGACCCCAGTGACATCTTTGGAATCCCTTAGCTTGCTGCAGACACAAACTAATTTTGAGAAGAATTTTATTCCTAGTTTGGGAGGTAGTGCTGCACAGGTCTGTGTATCCAACGGGGACTTTCATTGCATGCTACCAGCCACACCCACTCTCAGGCTCCAGCTCTGAAATGCAGTGATCCACAGTTTAGTGGGATTCCTAAACAGAGAAGGCAAGGGGCCTTCTCATAACATGAGTGGCAAACTTCAGCCCAGTCCTATGTTGGCGGAGTTTAGATCTACAATGATTCTGCCAAACCTTTCGACTTATCCTCCCTCAACCCTGGGGTTGTCATATCTGGTCAGCCTGCATCTCCAGAGTGTTTGCTATGGGTTGGTTTCTCATCCATGTCCTGCAGATCCAACATAACATCAAGGTTGGCTATACACCACCCTAAGGAGAAGTGCTTCGTGTACATTGACTTGGGCTCTGTGGCAAGGCCAGAGGTGTGTGAGGTTTGTAAAGATAGGCCCCTGAATTTTACTGCATGGAGCTTGGTTTAACCCAGATTATTGTTCATGTGAGTAGCTGACTGGCTTCTTCAGACCTCAGGCAACTCATTACAAGGTTCTGTGAGAACAAAAGAAGATGCCCCAGATGACAATGGACAAGGAACATGGAAGGAAGATTTCTGCATGGTGGCAGAGGTAGACATGGCAGGAAGTGTGTGTTCCCTCAGTGACCTCATGGTACTGTGTTTGGGAGCTGACATGGATTTTATTTCCCAGACCACATGAAGCACAGCCTGCATTTAGCTTCAGAGACTCCTGACACCAGCTCAATATGCTCATCTTTCAGAAAGGAGAGGGGGCCTCACAGAGTGAGGCAGTACTGGCTTTGGCTGGTGGAGGGGCATGGGGAACAGGGCAGTGTGTGCTGGCTGTCAGGGAGGGCTCTTTTATAGGATTCTGGATGTTTCCTTTACCTTGAGGAATAGTATTGCAGGTCCCTGTACAAAGGCAGAAAGCTCTGGTTGCCATGGCAATAGCCAATCTATGGAAGCTGTGACCTACATCATGACTGAAAAAAATAGTACCTTGTCTGTGTCATCACAATCACTGCCTTCCCGGATCAGGCGAGGCCACGTCCCTCACCTAGCATGAACCCTCTCACCTCAGGAGGAGGGAAGCAACACTCTGCCTGCTGTGGAAACTTCAGGGGACAGCACAGGTCACAGAAACTGCTCCTGTAGAGTTGTAGGCCATGTGGAGTAGGCTGGGCTCTGCTAAAGATCTAGGGTTCTTCAGAGGGCTCTGTCAGACCCCAGCCTCTCCTCCAGACACAGAGAGGTCTGAGTGGGCTGCTGGGAAGGGACACCTGCAACACAGGGCCTGAGAAACTACAAGCTACCTACCTGTTCATTCTCACAGTGTGTCTGCTGCACATGGCACACAGTACACATGGCACAACCACACTGTAACCATGCACAGAAAACATATGTGCACTCACCCCATGCAGACATCATGCACACAATGATACATCATATGCCATAATATGCCACACACACCAGGCATACACATATACCAGGCACACATCACACATACACATACCATGTACATATGTCACATATCACATATAGATACTGACAATGTGCATGAAACACCCACATTCTGCACACAACACACACCATCACTATGTCTTGTACACACACTACACATCTCATGCATATGTACAAACTGTGCATGCTACTATGTACAATTTCATAGACACACATCATGCATACAACTCATACCTTGAACAGCTTTATATACCATACCCTATAATACACACTACCTCTGTGTGCACATACTGAATATACACACACACACTCACACACACACTTCCTCGTTGTGGAGCTTTGGTATTACAGTGATGAAGTGACATGTGCCTGTCAGATCGAGTTAAGTCTCAACAGAATAATTAGATATTATTCCATTTTCTGCTCTAGCCAGAAATGCTGAGGGGAAGATGTCAACACGCCAAGAAAGCTCTCTGTGGGTGTGGCCTCCAGAAGGTCTGCCAGTGTGCAATGGGAGGGATGGGGAAGGAACCAGGCTAACTTTTCTCTTCCAGCAGCCTCACATCTGCATGTGTGGCTGCTTGAACCCTATAGCCTCCCTATAGAGTCCCATGACATTTGTGGGGCTTTAAGTGGTAGCCTCCTCCAGTAGGAAGCACAGTACTGCCTGGTGAAATGGATATGTCCCCAGTTGTCTCTGCTATCTCCTTTCTTCCTCATCTGGGACATTCAGGTGTCTGGGGACAATTGAGGACAGGCAGGGAATCAAGGTTTCTGTCTGCTTCTGTCAGGGACACTGGTGGAAGCTTGAGGCCTTTGAGAGGCAATGCTAAAATTGTTTCCCTCTGGAGGCCACCTGGTCTCTCTTACATCTGCTGGGAGTCTGGCTCTGAATCTAGGCGGCACTGGTAATTCACACTGAACTCGGTGCAATGTCAACATTAGTGACACAGCAGCTCAGGCAGTCCCTCAGCCAGGAAGTCTGCCACCATCCTCAGAAGGATGCCCAGGACCTACATCTTCAGAAGGACCAAGTCACAGTACCTGCTCCTGTCTTCGGCTCAGAACATGGTCCCCATGGCGTCAGAAGAAGCCCATGCTGTGCTTCGGGCTGAAGCTCTGAGCATACACAGCTGCTTCTCTCTCTTTTATTTTTCCCCTCAAACAGCAGGCTGGGATGCTTGGGACTCGGTGTAAAAATAGAAACACTGTCTCCAATTATTTTCTTGTTATTTCTAAAGTAATGAGAGCCTGGGTTTAGTTTTTCTACCTAGCTTGTTCACTGGGCTGCTTCCTGCTTCTGCTCTGCCCCAACAGTCCCTTTTCTTCCCTTAGCAGTGAGAGAAGGACGCTGGTCCCGAGGCTGCTCTTCCTTCTACACTGGAGGCCCACTTGTTCAGTGTTCTGTCTGTCAGAGTTCCTCAGAAACAGGGGCTAACATCAAAGTCCCCCATGTTTCAGTCTCAAACATGTTCCTGCCAAGGAAATACATGTTGTGTCACAGACTTGGCAATATTCATTCCTTTGGTGTTGGGGGATGGGAGGTAAAAGTGGAACCATCATCATGGACTCTGCTCTTGATTTATTTGGCTGACTGTGACAATATTTGAAATAAGAAGGCTTCCTTCTTACCCCGACTGTAGGTGTTCACTCACTGCCCAAAGAGACTGACTCCATCAGACTCAGGGGAAATGGCCGTCTCTGAGGGACCCATTCACCTGGAAAGTTATCACTAAAATTGTCAAGAGAAAATGACTGTCAAAGACTAGGTGACGGTGATTCCTTTGAACAGCCTGCTGGAGTCTGCAATCAAGACCTCTTCTTTCATTTTTTTTTTTCCTTTAAATGTTTTCTGTTTTATAGACATACGCAAACAGAATCAGCTGTCTAGCCTGGTGAGTCCACTGTGTCAGCATTGAGGGCTGGGCAGTGCTGGAGTGCTCTCTGCCAGAGCTCTGACAGCATGTCCTCCTACATGGGGTTCTACAAATGAGGAAGTGACACGGAAGGTCTAAACTGTCTCCAGCCAGGTCAGCATCAGAGGGAGGAAGTTGAGAGAGATTGACCCATAGCCTGAAAGAATGGAGCTACGAAACCATCACCCACACCAGTTCGGTGATCCTGGTGGGTCTTGCTATCATTTTAGCAGTCACCCTAGCATAGTAGGTCTGGGGAAAGTGATGAGAGGCTCCACTTGTAGTCTGTTTTCAGTCACTAAGGTGGTGACAACTTTGACCAGTGAGATCAGAGTCACACAAGGAGACTCCTAGAGGTATGTGGCTAGGAGAGGTTGTGTGACAGGTGACAGATGTGTCCCAACAGGACTGTTATTAGGTAGGATGCTTTCATAGTGAAGGTGCATAGAACTTGTTCCAAACCCAGGGGATTGTGTAAGTGGCTCTGTGGACACACGAGTGTGGCCTTCTGCTCAACTGGTATTGTTAGCCTTCATGCCACCGTAAGTGGCACCGTGGCTTCCAGATGTGGCCATGCCACTGAGTCTGCATGGGTGTTCACATCTATGTTCGATAGTGTGAAAGACAGCTCAGTGGTGAGGCAGGTGGAGACATTCTTGGTTCATTGTTTTTATTAGCTTATAGTCATTGGTGACATCACAGAGGATACTGGCATCCCATGCCTCTCTCCAGCACTTTTGCCTGCTGTGACAGCCCATCTCCTTCTTTCTGTGCACTTCCATCCTAGAACGTTCTTCTGAACGTCCTCTCTATTCCCAGGTTCCTGGGTATATTATGGGATGAGTGGCTTGGATGTCTGAGTAGTAATAGGGGTTCTCATAGATTCTCAGTAACACATTGGTTCTGGTAACTGCAGCTTCTCATATCCATCCAGCTACATGGCCCAATGCAGACCTCCTTTGTGAATGAACCTCCTCCTGGCGTCCCTGTTGCCAGGCGTGGCATGTGTCCATTTGGGAAGGCCTGAGCCCGACTCCCATTGCTTGTCTATTCTTCCCATGCCTTGTGGTTGGGCCATGCTGCGTGCCACGTGCCGACATTCTGATGCAGTTTGTAATCAGGCTGTGGCTTCACTCATTACTGGCTCTTGAAGGGATTCTTCAGACTCAGCAAGAACAGTCCACTGTCAGATGACAGCCTACCCCTCCCACTCTGTCCAGCAGCCCAGCAAAAGGGAAGCAGCCATTTGTATTCTGGTGCCTGAGACAGCAGCAAACTGCCACTCAGCTTCACCTTCCCAAATTTCCCTGTTCCCCTAAGTTGGGCGGTACCATCTGCACCTGAGTGCAGTCTTGGTGCTCCAGAGCTCTAAAAGACATTGGACACTGTCACCCTGGTCGGCCTTTGTAATGTAGGCTGTAGTCAGAGAATAAGTACAGCTACGGCTGGTTACATAACTCAAACTTTCAGGAGACAGAGAGGACGCGTCACAGTTTAGCCAAAAACACAGTAAAATACAGATGCATGTGTGTGTGTGTGTGTGTGTGTATTCTGTGTATGTGCATGCGTGCGTGTGTATGTGCGTGCGTGCATGTGTGTGTGTATGTGTGTGTGTGTGTGTGTGTGTGTGTGTGTGTACACATGGATCCAGCCAAAGAAACATTCTGTATTATAGAGAGACACTGAAGAGTATGTGGGATAAAAAATAAGTCCCACAAAGGCTTCCTTGAATAAAAAATAATATATATTGATATTTTATTTTATGTACAAGGGTGTTTTGCCTATGTGTATATCTGTCTACCACATATGAACTTAATGTTCTCAGAGTTCAGAGAGGATATTGCATGCCCTGGAACTGGAGTTACAGATAGTTGTGAGTTGCTGTATGGGTGAGGGAAATTGAATTCAGATCCTCTGAAAATCCATCCAGTACTCTTAGCTGCTGGCCCAATATGTACCAGGAAAATACTTTAAAAGCATTAATACTGAGCATATTATTTAATTAATTAACGTTGAGTGCAAAGTATTGCTTGCTTTGCTGGGTCTTGTGTCTCCTTCTAAATTCTCCTCAGGCCTTGGTCTCAGATAGCCAAAGCTGGCCTCAAACTCACTATGTAGCCAAGGATAACCCTGAACTTCTTGCTACCATACAGTACTGGGAAGCAAACACAGGGCTTCATGCATTCTAGGTAAGCACTCCACAAACTTCGCTTATTCCCAGCCCTACTGCCTCCTTCTATCTCCACTGATGAATAGACTGTCAATTTTAAGCCTGTCACACAGAGAAGGGTGTGTGTGTGTGTGTGTGTGTGTGTGTGTGTGTGTGTGTGTGTGTGTGTGTGCAGTAAAAGAACAACTATGACTGTTACTTCTTAGGCACCACCTGCCTTGGTTTTTTGGAACCAGCTCTCCTGCCGGGAACTCACTAAGTAGGCTAGGCTAGCAGGCCAGTGTGCTACAGAGATTTACCTTTCTCTGCCTTCGCAGAGCTGGGCTTACAAGTGCATGCCACCACACCCAATGTTTTGTATGTGGGTTCTGGGCATCAAACTCTGGTCCTCATAATTACAAGGCAAACACCTTACTGAGCCATTTCCCAACAACCCCTGTGGACTACTTTCTAACTCTCCTGGATCCACAAGGTCCTTTACCTTTATTGCTGATTTTGAACTAGATCTTGCCTCCTGTTTCTCCTCAGGCCTATCTCGCGTCATATGTGAGCAGAACATGGTGCTGCCCAGACGACTCCTGAGTTTGGTGAGAAGGGCTGTGTCTGTGCTGACATTTTGAAGGCAGAATGAGGGTCTGAGAGATACCCTGTTTCCATTCACAGACACACAGACCTCTGACAGGCTCTGCCGGTGGAAGCCAACATAGAAAGAAGACACAGCAGCCACACATGCCCCCCCCCCCCCCCAGCATTTGTCACCCTCATCACACTGTCGCATCTCTTTTGTGGCTTTGGAGGGAAGTTGAAGAAAGAAAACAATATTGATTATGGTTTTTAAAACACATAAAGAAAAATGAGGAGTGGAAGAGCCCTGAATGTTAAAAGTGGGCCATGGTGTAAAATTGTGTGTGTTTCCTGTGAGGGGCTTGCCTCCCTAATTTAGGTCACACAGCCTACATTCTTGTTATCAGCAGGCCTTAAGGGCTGCCTCTGTTTAGACAATTCTTCGGGCATGGCTGGCACTTGGAGTCCCTCCAGTGCTGACACTGATAATGGATGTGCACAAGCCCGAGACCATGCTTATTTGTGTTATTTTTAGCTTCCCAGACAAGTCCACGTGTAGCCATGATATGAAAATGGAGGACTGAGTGGGTGACATCTTCCTTTTCAGCAGACATGACTGTCATTGGGCTGAACCCTCAAAATTGGATAAGAGTGTCCCCAGTGTTGCAGACAGGACTTCCCCAGCTTTGTGCCGCCAACAGTCTCCTTTGGCACCTGTGCCACCCGCCAGCTCTCCACACGTCATTGCTTCTTTAGGATGCTCAGCTGACTTTTGATTTTATGTGTTTGTGTCTGTTTTTGTTGTTTTCTGAGAAGGGCCTTATGGATACCAGGCTGGCCTTAACTTGTTGTGTAGCCCAGGATAACCTTAAATTCCTTGTCTGCAGCCTCTCCCTCCAGAATACTGAGCTTATAGGCAGTCACTACGAGGTCCACTTTTGCGTAGTCCTGGGCATTGAACCCAGGACTTCATGAATGCAAGGCCGACACTCTGCCATCTGAGCCACACCCCTAGGCCTCCAGGTGACTTTGTCATATACTTTGCTGGCACTCCAGAGGAACACTCTGGCCTTTGAGCCATGAGATGAGACTTTTGAGCTGAGATTTTTATTCCCTCCTTTCATGCTGTTACTGCACATGAAGTAGGGAGCACCTACAGGTTCTGCATGAGACGGCAGGATGCCTGAAGTCCAAGCTTCACAGCCTCAGGCAAACTGGGCATCCTACAGTGTACATAGAACAGACATATGTGGTTTCCTCATGGATATCATCTTCTCCAGCACATGAAATCAGCACCTCTCTTCCTAACGAAATGCACAGCTTGGGAGCCTGGTTGATACTTGTGTTTAAAAATTAGGCTCACCACAGTCCCAAGTGTCACTTGACTGGGTTAATAATCTGTAATATAAAATGCCACAGTACGTTTCTGGGGATCAATAATCAGGCATTGCTCAGCTGCTTTTGGTTTAGGCTCTTACAAGTCTTTTATCAGGTGTCAGCCACCAGTGTCATCTCCAGGCTCAGCTGGTGAAGGATCAAGCTCCCAGTGAGTGCTGTCCTGTGGCCACCAGTAGACTGTGTTCCTCACAGGCTGTCAGCTCAAGCACCGGACTCTAGTCCCTGAGGACTTTTCCAACATCCAAGCTCACTCTTCAGGGTGCACTGGCCACCAACCAAATCAGTAAGAAAGGGATGCCACCAAGGGACACTCAGCCTGGCCCATGTGACAAAGTCCCTGGAGTGAGATCCCACCAGCTCTGCCATGCTTTTTTTCTTAAAGCAAGTCACTAGGTGTTGTGGCCACTCAGAACAGAAATCCACAAAGGTGGCCCACAGAGGTCCATGTGAACAAGTGGCTGTCACCATGAGCTCTGTCCCCAAGGAAGATGACAGCCCTTCCAGAACCATCACTCTTCAGCAGCTTCTTCTGTACCCAGAAAGGGCAAACAGTTGCCCCTGCCAACAAGGAAACAAGCCCAGGAGCTTCGGGCAAGCTAGGAACACTTGCTCGCAATCAGAAACTCTGTAGTTTCCAGACAAACACCAGGCCTTAGCACCTGGCTGCATTGTATGCACCCCCATAATCCCTATAAAGCCCTGTATCTTTAATTAGGCAGCCACAGAAACTCTTAAAATGGGTGATGAGGTGGAGATAATTAATGACTTCACACACCCACTCATTTGCCCCTGAAATCATTGGCCAGCAGTCGCCAAGTGCTCCTGCAGTCTGTAGACCGTCTGCTCCTCTGCCCAGGCTGGGAACCTCCTGCTTCTGTGGCCCCAGCTCTTCTATCTGCCTCTCACCTGTGTGGAGCCTCAATTTCCATTCTGTCTGGGAAAGGCACTGGAGCATGGTGAAAGTTGAACATCAGGGAATGTCAGAGAGTCTTGTGTCCTCACACCCATAAAATGTCATCAAGTTTTTTTTATAGACAATAACTTTGCTTTAGCCCTTGGGAGCACTGTCAGTGAAAACTCCAGCCTCTTCCTTACCTGACAGGAAAGTTTGAGAGATGGCGAGTCAGTGTATGAGTGTATATGCATTGAAAGGGGTATGTGAGGGAAGAGTGTGTCTGTGCAAGTGTGTACAGGGTGTGTATGAGGAAGATTGTGTGAAGGAATCTGAGTGTGAGTCTATGGGGATTGTGTGTGTGTGAGTATCTGAGATAGTGTGTGAGGGAATGTGCCTGTGTCAGTCTATGAGAAAATATGTCTGCATGTCCAGGGAGTGTGTAAGGGTGTGTGTGAGTATGTATGAGAGGCAGTATGTGAGTGAGGGGGTGTGTGAGGTAGTGTGTAAAGGAGTGTGAGTCTATGAGAAAGTGTGTCTGTGAGAGTGCAAAAGAGTGCATGAGTGTGGGAGAGCAAATATGTCTGTGCAAACGTGTGCAAGGGAATGTGTATGTGTGTAACTGAGAGTCCTGAGGGAGTGTGTCTCCGAGAGAGTAGGAGGGAGCACTGTGATTGTACTAGAGAATGTATGTATGTTTGTGACAAGAAGTGAGGACAGAGAATAGTGTGCAAGTCTAGAGATAGTGTGTGTCTATGAGAGTGTACAAGGGAGAGAGTATGTACGAGAAAGAGGGAATGAATGTGTGTATATGTATGTGTGAGGAAGAGGAGATAGGTACGTA
Source organism: Phyllotis vaccarum (assembly GCA_033318265.1). NCBI lineage: Eukaryota > Metazoa > Chordata > Mammalia > Rodentia > Cricetidae > Phyllotis > Phyllotis vaccarum. Next base: position 74,840,344 of record JARWLC010000014.1, on the reverse strand, counting down.
AGTATATGAGTATGTGTGAGAGAGAGAGACAGAGACCAAGAGAAAAGTATATAGAGAAATAGCCAATTTATCAGCCAGTAGAATTACCCAAGAAAGGGGGATGAGAGAGAGAGGGATGGGAAGGAGAGTAGACTAAAAAGTGGAGAAACAGAATTTACATGTGCTGGCATTCTCTGCTCTGACCTGCTTATATGGCCCAATAGGACGCCTCGGCTGCCCGGCTGCCAACAGCAGAAAGCCTCACTGCCCCACCTGCATTAGCTGCTGGGAGTTAACATGGCCCCAAATAAAACCCTGATAGCAAGGCAGGTGAGCATGTCACTACAGTTAAAAATGAATGCAGCAACAGGAGGAAAAAAGCCCAGGCTAAGCAACGATCCTCCTGCCTCTCAAGTAAATGATTATAGATATGTCCCATCACATATGTTTATTTATTTCTTATTTCTAGCCTTTGATGTGAATGGAGCCTTCAGCTTGGTGCTTGGAACCAAGAAAGTTTGAAGGCCTCACTTGAGTGGCTGGTGAGTACACGGCACTCTCGTCACCGCTTTGCTGGCAAGGAGCTCTAGACATTTCCCACCATCTGCTCCTTGACTGTCTGTGGTTACTGACTGGACAGCCCAGCCATGATCTGAAGACTATAACTTTAATTGAGTTTTTAATGAGCCTTAGGTTATATTCCTGCTCAGCCCTTCATCCTGGCTTCAAAAAGCCAAATCACAGCTGGCCCAACTGCCCCTTTCCACTAGTTAAACTGGCCAGTTGTGCCCCCGGTGTTTTAAACATAGTCTACATCATGAAGCTTTGCTTGAGCTCTGTGGTCCAGCACTCTGAACCATCAGGAACTGGATGGATTCTGTTACCCTGTTACTTCAGGACCCTACTTCTGAGCACATTGTACCCAGACAAGCAGAGAGACGTCCACACAGTGGGTTACATGGTTCTTTGTCTTTCTGCTCACACTTGCTCTGCTGCAGATCAAGATGGGGTCTGTGCCAAAAACTGATTCTGGAACCATCCACATGCACCTAGGGAACATTCATCGTGCAATCTAGACTGGGGAAGTGAGACTGCTCTTGAAGTAAAAATGAGGCAGAGCCTGTTCATGGCTTCCTCTGAAGCCTGAGCATCAGCTGTGTGCAAGCTAGAGACAATAAGTCTCTGCCCCTAGGAGAGTCTAGTAATCAGGGAACTCCACAGCATGGGTAAGGGTGTTATTTGGACATCTTGTTGGGCTTGGGGCTGGCTTTTCTCTGGGTGAGTGTTTAAAAGGGTCATTAAATGGGTGTAGGGCTCCATGACCCAGGACCGCAGACTGGGTGGTGCTTAGCAGCAAAGATCTCCTGTCTCCTGGTCTTAGAAGGAAGCCCTAGGCCAAGGTGTCACAGAGCTGCCTTCTCTGAGATCTCTCTCCTTGGCTTGTGACTCCCTGTGCCCCTACATGGGTAGTCTTCTCTGTGTGCCCTAATTCCCTCTGCTCATGAGTCGACAGTAGTCAAGTTGGATTCAGGCTCCCCTCACCTTATCAGCCTTCATCAAGACCCTCTTTCCAAATGTGGTTACTCCGGCATCCTGGGAATTAGGCTTGCAATGTGGGAGTTCAGAGCAGGGGTAAGATTCAGCTCTGCCTGTAACAGCAGACTTAGTCAAATTGAGTAGTGTTTTAAAGGCAAGGAAGTGGTGATATTTGTGGAATGACAGTCAACAAGGGGGATGGAAGTAGGGCCAACCATCCATGAGATGCCAAGCATTGCCTTGAGGTAGGGCCTCTGATAAGGAAGGAGGGTTTCCTTTTGCAACCAAGGCATCTTTCAGAGGAAAGGTTAATAAATAGGTTCAACACAGTTTGATAGCCATTTATGAAAACATAGTAAAACAAAAATTAAAGGTAAAACATTTATTATATCAACATGTAATCTGTTTACCGTGGAGACTAATGACAGTCTTCAAACCTGTCATTTTTTAGGCCAAAGTCAATACCAACATCAGAGAGGAAGAAGAATGATCAATCCAGGTGTTTCCTCTCATGGGATGAGCCCAGCGGGACCCATTCAACATCTCAAGGTGTTTAGGGAATACCCCAGCTGGGAATCAAAGTCTGCTGCATGGGTTGGGTAATCTGAGGGGCCCTGAGAACTGTCTGCCATGCTAGAACTCCTTACAACTCACCCACCACTGACACAAGCATTCCTTTTCATTTTAAAACATTGGTGTGTGAACAGCTTATATTTCAACAGCTATGTGACTCTGAAAAATACAAAACACGAATGTATCCAATGTACAAATGGGTAGGAGCTATCTACCCTGAGAAAGCCTGGAGCCCTGTCTCTCACGTTAGTATCTTCCCATTTTGAACTCTGAGAAAGCACAGCTGCTCAGCACACCACACGTGTGTGTCATATGCTGTGGGTATGTGTACTGCTCAGAGCAAGTGCATTATCACAATCCGATCTGTGTGCATTACCACACAGAATTACAGAGCTCCTCTACCCCCTGTAATCTGTGAGAGAGAGAGAGAGAGAGAGAGAGAGAGAGAGAGAGAGAGAGAGAGAGAGAGAGAGAGAGAGAGAGAGAGGAGTGTGGATTCTAGGTTATCTTGGTCTCATTTCTCCTGCAGCAGAAACGACTGGGATTAAAATGTCAAAGCTCTGATCTCAGGAGCTGGTCTCGGTGCACACATCACCTGGCTGTTTTGACAGATTTGCACTGTTAATAGTGATTAATGGAGACAGCACAGGATTGAAGTGTCTCACTTTTACCCCATTCTCTGCAGCTAATGGCCCCAGCACATGACAGTCTAGATGTGTGGCCCCCTGAGAAGTAACAACTGATCCTAATATTGTTGAGGTATGATGTCGGGTCATGCCTGGGACCTGTGCAGGCTGAAGATCTCACACAGTTGGCCTAGGAATGAGGCAGCTGAGTTGCAGGATCAGCACTGGAGAGGAATATGTATAGAGGAGAGGGAGAGGTCTACAGGACATCAGAGACAGCCAGGAAAGAAGCCCTGAGAACAAGAGAGCAGGTGCCAGGAGCTGTTGGAAGCCATTTGTAAACTGCCAAGGAGGACAGAGCCAACGTGATGAGGTCCCAGCAAGACTCTTATGGGGATAGCCACTGGTATGTACCTTTGTAACCCCCACCCCTGAGTCTCTTGTCCACCTAATATACGTGTCTTTTCTGCAGCCAGGGCTCTTGACTGCCCACTGCAGAAGCTTGATCACTCTGGAGACAGGGCCTTCTGGAAGCATTGTTCCTTCAATTACCTTTAATCCCCATTCCCTATATGTACATTAATTCATCTCCAAGTTAAGACTACAAAAGATAGGCATAAATAATCCCAGACACTCTGGGGACCCGGTCATACCCACTTTGAAGAGCTAACAATGGTCATGGAGGATGCTCCAGCCTGCAACTTGGGGGCTGGGTGGACCCACTAGATGCCTGGCACAGACTTAGAGACACAAGTGTATGTACTCATGAGGATTGCAAAGAGGAAGGCAACAGACCTCAGCTTGAAAACCAGTCCCCTCATCATCCACCATGTGGACTTAGCAAACCTCCAGACCTCTGGAGTCACTAAGAAACAGGTGGTACTGACCACTTCGTGTTTGCAAAAGCACCGAGTTGGCTTAAACACAGTTGCTCTAACTCAGTGCATTGCTACTGAAAGTTGAGGACTTTAAAAGTCTGATAAAATTATAAAATCCGGCACTATTGATTTGCTGCTTGGTGCTGCCTTTCTAGTGTGTACCTGAAGTTGAAGAATATTTATCAAATATGCAAATGATGCGAAATTAACATGTCCCACATTTAATTCAGTCTCAACAAGATTGTAAGAGCAATATCTTTAAAGTAGACAAGCTCTACTTTAAGCAGTTTAAAGGGAAATTACAAGGGAATAATCAGAGATTCACGGAGTGTCTTATGGAGCAGAGTGCTTGCTTTCTGTAAAAGGGGCAGAGGTGATCTGTCCATCCAACATCAAAACACTTCATACCATGTTTCTGGAACAAACCAGGGTGTTCTGTGGCCATGCTGGAGAGGAGGGAGAGAGAAGTTTAGACACCACAGTATTGTGGGAGCTGTTGCATGAGCTTTTGAGACTGTTTGCAGTTCTTTTGTGTTTACCTTTTTAATTTCCTATTATAAACAAAGGGGAAGCGAACTGCAGTGAGAAGTCCCAGAGTCAGCCGTGCACAGCTCTGTGGCTGGCTCCAAGAATAGTGGTTCTGTCTGAAAGAGAGTAAAGGAGATTATTAAAAAAAAAAATCTTCCAAGGGATTTTGTTTTATCAGCCCATTGACTTCAATATGAGTTATCAAGAAGGCATATTTCCCAAGAATTTATTTTTCAGGGTCTGTTCTCTCCTGTCATCCTATATGACCCTGCCAGCTGAGGACATACTTCAAAGTTTACCTTGTCTCTGGTCTGAGATTGAGAAAAAGGCACTGATGTCATTGGCTGTGATGGTGGACAGGTGCCCTGACAAGCCAAACCCATGTATCATGTGAATAGTACCTACCCATGCTCAAAGGGTTTTTCTGCAATTGGCTGAAGGACCAAGCTTCTTACATAAGATTCTAGTGGGAAGTACCACTGGGCTTTTTGCTCTGACTGCCAGGAGCAGCTGGTGCCCACCCATCAGGGAGAGGGCTTGATCCTTCTCCTAGGGGCATGCGGTTATTTTCTCCTCCTTTCTCTCGGCATCAATTAGTATGTAGACCCCTCATCATCTCCACCACATCAAATAGCTGTCTGCACTATCCCAGCACACTTGCTTCCTGACTTCCCAGCTTAGCCGGTGGCAGCTTAACTACAGATACATAGCAGGAGAGGGGCTGTGCGCAGTCACCAGCACTAAAAACCACATTGAAGGCCCTGTTCACCCTGGGCAGGTGACCCTGGAGAAAATACACTTTGAGTGAGCGAACAGAGTGGGTGCAGTTAGAACAGAAACCAATATTTGGCAAAAACCATTGATCAGAAATTGTGCAGAAAACCATGAAACGAACAATATAAAATGCATGTTCCCTTCTTGTTAATGAAACTTCCTGTAATTACGCCCATGTGTATCTTCGTGTGTATATGGGGGGGGGGGGGCAGAGTGCATGTGTGGGAGTCAGAGGTTAACCTTGAGGTTGACCCTCTCACTCACTTTGCTCGAGACAGACAGAGTCTCTTGTTTGCTGCTGTGTACACCAGACTAACTGGCCTCTGAGCTTTGGGGGATCTTTTGTCTCCTACTTCCATCTCCCCACAGAATATTGAGATACAGCCACCAGGCAGGTCTGACCTCCCCTGGGTTTCTAATGTCCTTACTCGGAGTACTAGGCTTGCACTTCAATTCCTTACCCACTGAGCCTTCTCTTCAGTGTCTCATTTTTTTCTTTTTTGCCAATTTACTTAAGTGATGTCACTGGCCCCCACTCAAGCCAATGATCCATGCTCATGCAGGTAACCCTAATTAAAGGTCATAGTCTTGCACACGTGCACACATACCCATGAAAGTTGGCAGAGAATTTGGGAAAAGTGGGAAGAAAAAGAGATTTGGTGAGACAGAAAGGAGGATAGGATAAAGGGAGAGTTTGATCCAAGTATATTTTCACACACACACGAAATTGTAAAATAATGAATTAATCAATTTTTGATTGTTTGTGACATGCTATTCCTGACAAAAGTTAAGTAGTAGCATGGAGAGCATCCTCCACTCCACTTTCCATCAAAAGAGGGTTATCTTCTGGCAAGCTGAAACAGAAAATTCAAGGGTAACAAGAGATGATCTTGGGGCTCTTGAGAGACCCATATTCCTCCATTCTCTTATGATCACACATCTCATGTTTCAGATCTTCACCCCTGATGGGGTGACAGCCCAAACTCTGCCCAGAACTCACAGGCCAAGCATGCCTGAGTGTTTAGGATGTGTCTGTCTCCTTCATCCCTTCGTTGACTAGAAAGGCACTCAGATTGGTTCCTTATTTTCAAGATCCCTTTGGAAAAGATTCCTGATGCATTGCTCTGTGTTCCTGGATGTGTGCAGCATCAAACTCCTACCAAATGGTTACTGTTGTTCATTATTGTTAATGCATACATACACTAGGCTAGGTAGTCATGGGGATGCTCCTGTCTCCAACCCCTGTTTTGCCTCTGGAGTCCTGAGATTGCAGACCTGGCCACCAGATCTGCCTTTTTCTGGATTCTAGATATCAAAACTAAGGTCTTCATGCTTGTATAGAAAGTTCTTTGTTTATTTTTTCACAATTTCATGTATGTGTGTGTGTTTATGAAAACACATGTATAATCTAATTGACAAAGGTCTTTCCTGGTCTCATGGTCTGAATAGTGGAGACTAAATCTTATAAGCATAATTCACAGGGAACATTCCAATTCTTAGTAAGTTCTCTCTCCATATAAAATCTCTCATTGGAAAGAGCTCAGATGCAATCATGGGGTCATCAAAGTAGCCAGTCCCTCATCAGATTGTACTGACAACAGGACAGACATTCCTTGGGCTTGGACAGAATGGAACCTTAGGGAATCTTTATTCTGTCTAAGAGGGGGGAACAAGCAGTACTCAGCTGGGGCTCAACTCTTCTGAGTGAGCAGCTTAGTGGATTGGGAGAGACTCGGGAGGGGATGCAGGGCACGTGGTTTATGCAACAGACCCAGGCAGTGTAGAGCAGTCCTCATCATCCAGCTCTGGAGCCCTTCTGCAAGGAGACATGAATATTCACTCTAAAGGGAATAAATAAAGACTAAAAATAGCCTTGTGTCAGCTCAGGACAGGATTTGCACACCAAATGAACAAGGAAAATGTTTGGTGCTTACAGCATCTTAGGTCTGAAGTTGGGTAAGGACAGTGGACTGACCAACTGCATACTGTAACATTGGATGACAATAAATAAGAGATCTTGAGCCCATTTCTACCTAAGCAGCTGGCAAGGAGACTTATCCCAAAGCCAGGGAATCTCTTTCTGATCTTTTGTCTCCAATGAGCTATAAGAACCTGAAGGACGTAGGCTAGACTATCCTGCAGGAGGTGCTCAGAAAGACCCTGGGGAGTCATAGACATGACCTCCAGGTAGCTTCAGGATCACCTAGGGGGAAAAAAAACCCCTCACACATCTATTTTAGCTTTAATGTGAGAATGTTTCTTAATCTCTGATTTCTCTGTGGGGCTTAGCACAAAATGCTAAGTGACACTGTATTTATTGGCAGGCATTTCTGGATGCCACAGTTAGCTTTGTGAGAGAGGCCAAGGGGAGTTTTAATGCAGAAGGCTTCTTACTGCATGAAGGCTTCTTATTCCATAACCCAGAGATGAAATAAGGGGGAGAATGTTGAAGTACATGGTCTAAATCAATAAGAATGTCCTGCTTAAAATAGAGAATGTGATGCCTGGGGCTCTCGGGGCATGAGTATCAACTCTCAGCAGGCTGCTTTCCACTCACCCAGGTCATACCTAGCTGAGCAACTCATGGCCAATGTTACCTCCAGGAAAGTGTCATAGTTCCAGATGATGAACTACCACGCAGTTCATACTCTCTGGGGCATCCTTGAAGGCCTTCACTTTTGGAGGCACTGGCAAACCAGGTGAGGTACACCCTGCATCCAAGCCTTTACATTATAGTAGTCAAAGGAAGCTTTGGGCTGAGTTGAGCTACCAAAACTGACTCTGATTTTGCTGATCATATGCTTACCATAAAAAGGAATTAATAAGCACCTCTACCAATGATAGACCAAACTCACCTTGCAATTTTGTGTGTGTGTGTGTGTGTGTGTGTGTGTGTGTGTGTGTGTGTGTGTACATGTAAAGGCTAAGGGTCAATCTTATGTGTTCTTCCCATATGTCTACTTTGTTTATCAAGACAGGGTTTCCCATTGGTCAGAATATTGTGGAGTCAGATAGGGTGCCGGGCCAGTGAGCCCTGGGAATATGCCTGTCTTCACCTCCCCAGTGCTAAAATTACAGGCAATCCACAAGTTGCTCTGTTTGCTGTGGCATTTTACCTACCTGCCCTTGAGGAAATTTCTGCACAACTTGTATAGTAGGAGGTTTCTGGCCTGGACTTTCAGGCCTAACCTCAAGGTCTAGGCCCACAAACCCGCTGAGACACACAGATGCATGCAATAGTTTTAGGCTGATCAGCCTAAGGCCCAGGCATATAACTTGCTAGCTCTCTACCCTTAAACTAACCCATGTCTCTTATTTTGTCTAGCCATGCAGCTCGGTACCTTTTCTTAGAGCATATGGTTGAACTCTGCTTCATCTGGCTTCTCTCTGGCATTCTGCTCTGTTTCTTCCTGTTCCTAGAGTCTCCTGTTTGGTAGCCCCGCCCCCACTTCCTGCCTGCCTTTGGCCAATCAGCGCTTTTTATTAAACCAGTGGGTGGGACAATTATTTACAATGGAACAACATAATCTCCCACAAACTTGTCTGTGCTTCTTCCTGCTGACTGCTAGTTACAGCTACACACTATGGGAATCGGAGGCCATGTCAGTGATCTGGAGAGCAGCTCAGGGGCGCCTCACCCAGCTCTTCTCCCTTCTTTCTTCTACCACTTGCAAACTTCAGAACCTTCTTCCCACTGCCATAGCTACTGGCAAAATCTTCTGTCCTCCTGGGCAGCAGGAGGGTCAGGGCTGCAACCTACCAGAGTTGTATAAAGATTATATAGAGTCAAAGGAGGACTTTCACAGCCCTAGAGAGACTGGCATCACTTTGTTAATATGGAGAAGTTCAGAATGAGCCAATTTTAACAATGGCTGAAAGTGACTATTTAAAGATGGCTAGTCATGGCTAAGTCACAGATAACATTTTCCTTCCCTTATAATGGAAGAAGGGCTTATTTTAGCTCATGGTTACAGGTCACAGACCATCATTGTGGGGAAAGCCATGATGTCAGGAACTTGAGACAGCATGTCACATCACAGCCACAGTCAGGAGCAGAGAGAGAATGAATGCTTGTTTGTGTATATCTCACAGTCCCTTTTGTATACAGTCCAGGACCCATGACAAAGGAATGATACCACTCACTTTTATCCTGACTCTTCCCATATCAACTAGTATAATTAAAAAGAATTCCCCATATATATATGCCCACAGGCCAACCTACTCTAGAGGATTCCTCATTGATACCCTTTCCCAGGTTATTCCATATTGTGTCAAGTTGGCACAGCTAACTGTTATAACTCTACCTCTTGTCAAACTATACAAACACATAATTCTAAGCCATAACCTTCCATTCTTTGCCCCCCAAATCCCACATTTAGCTCATATTGTAAAAGTTTAATGTCTTTTAGCTTTGAGCTCCCCATAAAATAAAACACAAGTTGTATAATTTCAACTTATAAGGGTACAGAATATATTCTGACTTCACAGGAAGGATGAGGCTTTATCAAATGAACAGCTACACTTCAGCAAAATCAAAGTCATCAGAGAAATGATTCCTGCAGCTCCGTGTCCAGTACCTGGCACTGATGAAGTAATCAACGGAGCTCCAAACGGCGCAAACAGGTGCAGTCCTCCAACTCTGCCACCTGCAGCAATACAGCTTCTCTCTTAGCTACTAGGCCAGCTTCTCTTTATATTCATGGCTCTTCTTGGCAGGCATCCCACAGTTTCAGCATCTCCAGTAGCCCAGGGACCCCATTGCAACTGAGGCTTCACCGTTACAGCTTCTTGCAAAAGCCTCCTTGGATGGACATCATCAGCTCATCAGCTCTACTACACAGTGATGGGCCCCGCTGCTCTCTACAACCCTTCCATCTTTTACATGGCCCAATACTACTGCTAGCTGAGTGCTAACCTGGAGAAATAGTTTCCTATGCAGTCCCTACACCAACTTCTGGAATAGGAAACTTCTCCCGCTTAGGCTTTTGTCCTTTAAAAAAATTTATATCCTCACAAAGTGGAGCCTTTGATAGGTAGGGGTCTCACTCTCCACACTCTCTACTGACCCAGAGTGGTTTCTTGTGCATGGTGGGACCCCTTTAACAACCACAGTTGCTTTTCCAACACTAGGCTGAATGTTCTTCCATCCTAAAGCTTCCTCTGCAAACCAGTCCATCACCTCTTGATGATAAACTCTCAGCTCTTTAGGACCTGGGCAAAATGAAACTACATTCTTGGTCAAAGTATCATCTGGATGTCACCTAGCCAAACATCATAAGCCACATTGTCTCTGTTTGTCTTCTTCTCAGCACGGCTGTCCTCCAAGCTTCTGCTACAATAGCTTATTAAGCTCTGCTTCAAGAATTCAACAGGCTTTCTAGTCCATTGTACAAATACTTCCACATTCTTCCCGCAAAATAGCCCTAAGGCTGAAAAGCTACAGGGCCAAGTTTGTCACAGCGATGATCCTACTTATGGTGCCAGTTTTGTTTTCTGGTGCTGTGATTAAAATATCCCACAAAAGCAACTTACAGGGGGAAGGTTTATTTTTGCACACATTTTGAGGCTACACTCCATGATTATGGGGAAGTCCTGGCAGTGCAAGATTCAGACTGCTGGTGACATCATATACTCTTGCTCAAACAACAACAGAGAAAGAGTGCATGCGGGCTTCTAAGTCGTGGATGACTCCTAACCAAATAAGTTAAGTATACTTAGCTCTGGTGTATAAGTTCCGACGGAACCTAGGAGAAGTTAGGGTATGGATAGATTTGTATTATATTTAAAATGTAAGGAATGCAGTAGAATATTAAGCTTTTTGCTTCATTTTATTCTATTAACTGTCACTTCTACCTTATCTTAAGAATGCACCCCCTCCCTCTGGGCAGTGGAATGGGTGTAATATGGGTGTCATCTGTAAACGAAGCATGTATGTGTTGTATGTTCTAGACTGGTACCTTTGTATGCCATATCAACAATTATAGTCCAATCAACATTCATAAGGGATGCATCCCAAGGTCTCCAGTACATGCCTGCAAACACAGAGTCAAACATCACATATACTCCATGTATTCACAATAAAAATACCCCTAAATTAGGCACAGTAAGGAGTGGGCAACAGTGACTACCAATTACGAAACACTGTAACAAGCATGGTATCTCTCTCCCCTAAATAACTCCATGTACGGAACAGTGGGGGATGAGATGAAGTGAGGTCAGTGACTAGACATTGTGACAGCATTAGGCTATTACTGACTCTGAGGATGTGTCAGCAAGGGGACCACAGAAGCCGTTGTGGTCCACATGATTGCTTGTGACTGATAGTACAGAAAATGGAACCACAGATGAGGATGGACCACTGCACTGCTGTCTCAAGTCAGTGGTCACTAGGGTGGAGGCACCTGGAACATAAAGGAGAGTTGTATAGGCATTGCTCTATACAGTGCCGTAATTATGCATACACAGCTTATGTCTAAGCAACAGGTCTGAAGTCTAACCAAACACACAGTTCTGCCTCACTGTGAAAATTGCACAGGCATGCCAAACTCACACCAGAGAGCTTAGAGACTTGGCCAGCCACACAGACAAGCCACTCAGGCAGAGGATACTCCATGGATTCACATAGAAACCCCGAGAGGAGGCAAGTGGACAGCCACTTTCCACGCCTCCTGATCTTGCTCAACTATTGAAAGTCATGTGAGAACATGAGGCTTCTAGTCCTCTGTCTGGTATAGATAGAACTTGGCTAAGATAAAGCAAAGGATGACACTTGAACGGAACTATCTGTGGGTCTGTCCTGGTTTCTCAATCATATTGGACAAAACATGACCCTGAGCAAAGTTTATGCACCGTTCATGATGCAGACTGAGTCACCAGAAAATCACTTGCGTCAAATGTGCAGTTTTGAGCCTGTGAGTTTTGCTTGCTTTTAAGATTTGAGAGGTCTGCCATTGCTAAATGTTATTAACTCATCCTTCCATTCAAAACGATCCTTCCTCACAAAAACTAAGTCATTGATGACAAGACCAAAGCTCCTGAGATTCAGATAAATATCAGACTTAACGGAGCACTTGGGCATCCTAAGGAAGAGAGCAATTGACCTCCATCGTCACCCTTTCCAAGCACAAAGGGCCCAGGAATCCATCACTTTCCTGGGATGCTGTTATCAGGTTTTCCCAAAGAAAGGGAAAGAATCAGGTCGTAATGCCCTCAGAAACAACCTGGTTATTCACGAGTTAACTGACAGGTCCCATAAATAAATTATGGATGCGTTTTTAGAGCACTTTGCTCACAACGAGAATGACAGAGACTAACACACGGCTGTCAGGTCCCATTAAAGCCAGCGACTCGCCATGCTCTGTGGGGAGAACAGACAAACTCTACTGTTTGTCCTGTATTAAAACATATTTTACTCATTGGTGGGTTGGAAAGAAAATATACCCACACCTGTGTTCTTGTCTCCGAAGTAACGCTCTTTTGATGGCGTGTTCCTCTTACATCGTGTGTGCCTCAGTCAGGAACATATTTCATGGACATAAATATCATCCATTAGGGCCTTTAAAAGTGAAGATAATATCATTTTTAATGTGGATTCCATTATGGAAAAAGCTGCCCAGGATGGGGGTTCTGCCTCTGCACCATCTGCTCTTCTTGGCTGGATCCTCTGCAGCTCCTAATGTGGAGGGTAGCCCCACCCCTTGGAGTCCTAACCTTCAGGTCCCTCACTGTGGGAGCCAGGCTATGTGTTTGGGCAATTGCACAAAGGAAGTGATTTAGGACATTACAGGCCGAGAAGAGGAAGGAAAAATCAATACCCATCTCCATCAGATGGAAGCCTTGTCACCAAGGTTGTGCACTAGACTGTCTTCCACTGGCTTCCTATTTCTCTATTGTGAGTCCTTCAGAGAACTCTCACACCCCAGTCATGCCAGTGTACAACATGGGCTAAGTTAGCCAAACCTCAAGAACACAGATTAGCACCAGAATTTATGATTTGGGGTTCACACACCCTCTCCGTTTTTCCTGTCTGAATTTGATTCTCATACATGCTTGAAAATTCATCAATATTCACCCAGCACCCACTGCACCCCAGGCATCAGTGCGCTTACCCTTCATCCCATCGTTCTCCGAGCCAAAGCTTTAAAATGACAAATTGTACTTTTCTCCAGTTATATTCTATTGCCTGTATCAACTGGCCTGTGAGAGGGGTGAGATTTTAAGACATTTAAAAGAATATGAAATTTCAATGTATCTAATACAGTCTATAATCTTTTCATTCATCTTCCATCATCCAATAGCATTTGTGGAGTCTTGAGTTTCCCAAAGCCATTCTGTGGGAAAAGTATCCTGAATATCATAATATCAGGTCCTAGATGGAGGCAGAAGGAAATGAGCCTAACAGTGGTTATTTAGACCAGAGGGATCTGGTAGGGTATTACAGTCCGCTCATCACCTGGTCAAGGTCATGGATCAGCCAAATGAGCACATGCCTCAGTACCATAAGAGTCCTCTGAGAACCTGTGTCACTCAGTAGAGGACTTGGTTAGCTAGCATGGAGTCCAGGCTAGGTTCTTTACACAACCTAAACTGGATATTGATGTACACCTGCAAATCCATCACTCTTGAAGGTAGAGACAAGAGGATCCGAATTTCAAGCTTATGCTTGGCTATGAAGCAAGTGTGAGGAAGACTGCTTGTATTATGTGAGACCCTATCCTAGAATGATAACAAAGGGAAAATGGGGAGAATCTGATGTAAATCGTTGGGTTCAGAGCCTAAAAGGCATGTCTACCCCCTGCCCCTCAGCTGAGAGGAACAGTGACCTGACTCATAAGATATGGAGAAACAGGGATAAGAACCTCAAATTAAGGATCCTAAGTCATCCCCAAACAGAACTGATGGCTGTATGAGAAGTCAGAAAAACACTCATTGCTCAGGGAACAGGAACTGGAAGCTTGGAACAAGGGCTCTGGGGTGACCCAGGGATTCACCTATTTTTCATGTAGCTTCTTTCTTGTGGAATTCTCTTCCTCCCATGGAAAGCAAGAGGCTTGGACTCCAAGATCATGTTGACAGTCATCTGCAGCAGAGAATGTGATTTGGCTTTTTTCCAAAAAATGAGGTGTCTCCCAGGGGTGGTTTTCTCTCGGCATAGGCCAACTCAAAGAACTCACCTCCATTAACCTTTGATCACATCAAAGAAAGAGTTTCATGTACAATCTTCAGTTCACCAAGAGGCAAAGTTAGAGGTGCAGAGTCTCCTCTTCCTTTTTCTGGGGTACAGGAAAATCCTACTGACCTTGCGGAGGCTCTTCTCATAGTAAAGTCCTAAAGGGGCCTCACCAGAGGTTGACAATGGGCCTGGGAATGTGTTGGGATGAAAATCCTCCCCACGGTGCCTTCCTGATCAGTGTGACTTACTGGGATTTCCTGGGACAACCAGGAATTAAGGCCACTTGTGCACTATCTGCAGTGATGAAGCCAAGAATTTAAGATCTTTGATGAATATCTTCCTTCCATGGACAATGTACCCTGGGTGATTTGGATTCTGAGGGCACCGAAAAAAAAAGGCTTTGACTGGTTAAAAAGTAGAGAAAATAAAATAAGCAGTGTATAAGAGAGGCTTCAGAAATTGAAGCTACTTTATGAGCTGCTACTGAATTCACATCTCACTGGTACCATTTGGGCACAAACTGTCTTCAGTTCCTGTGCAATAAACTTACAGCTTCACAGGAGAAAGTCCTGCTTCTCTGTCTCCATCACTGCCCACTCAGAGGGTACACCACTAGTCAGAGCTTTGAGATGATAGGAACAAGGTAAACAGTTCTGCCTGGAGGAATGTGTGGGGAAACTGATGTACAGCTACACATACAGTCCATCCTTGGCCCCAAACACATAGTTCATGCCTCATGCATGAGGCAAATAGTCTAATATTCTAACTCCTGGGAGAAATTTCCTAATTCACATTACAACTGCCTTACCACAGATGATGGGTGGGGTCTCAGCTCTGGATCTGGTCTCTTTAGTTGATGGCACTCTGCCAAACTCCAAGCACAATCCTGCTATAATCTCTGGTGACCTCTGGGGTCTATGGTAAATTTTGCCATCACTGGCACACAATATGTTTTTAATAGAAAGCAGAAAGAAAAAATATCTTTTTCACTGTGTGAACAAATGTAGCTACAGTGGCACATCCATCCTCCTCCGTCTACTCTGCTTGACCATTTCTGCATGCCAGGCTTGGCTCTCGTGGTGCCTCATTGCTGGAGGACAATGGTGCCTCTCCATTCCTTTAACATGTTGGGACAAACAAGACTTCCAGGGAACCCCACACTCCACTCCACACCCTACTTCTATTTTCAAATGGGATTATCCTTTGTCTTTGAACTCACCTCCATTAACCTTTGATCACATCAATGGTCCAGTGGCAGAGCCTGATTCACTATGTACAAAGCATACGTCCTGAGAGAAAGCTCCTCTCTTCCTATTGTAGGATCAGGAGTGAAAGGGGCATTTTCCAGAAAAGTTAACCCTACAATTGCTACCTCATTTCCTACCACAGTGGCTTGTATTACCAAAAATAAGCTAGAGAGAAGGATCTGGGGCAAAATACCCTGTAAATAGAGTGGCCCCATTTTTTTTTTCAGCCTTCTTAATGCTCATTTAGTTCCCATGCCCTTACAAAGTTATTCCTGAAGGAGACTCCTCAATAACTGACTGGAGAGTTCTGAGCATCTCTGGACATAAATGATGTTCATGTCCAAGGCACTCTGGGGCAGGGTACCATTTCCATTAAGGCCCCAGGTAAGATTCTTTCAGCAGAGTCTCTATGTTGGCTGTCTTGGAATAAGGCTGTCCTCCATCCTGTCGGCAATAAGGAATGTCAAGACAGGAGAAGTCATCTTTAGCTGATGTGGAGCACATGTAGAAAAAAAGTTGCCACTTTGCCAATGGCTTTTCAGAGAAACACAAGAAATGCCAGGGAATATTAAACTCCATGTTGGCTCCTTGGAGACCCAAAGGCTGGCCTACAACTCATCAAGAGATCAGTGATGTTCCCATTGGAGTGTTAGCTTGCTCTGGGAATTCTCTTTCCCTTTATGGTCACCTTCAGGTAGGAAGGATTTTGTTGTCAACTTTGCTATTTCAAAATAGTGGTCAATATGTCTGCTCCCACATGCAGTGTTTCCTCTGTCCATTTCTCCAAGTACAGAAAAGCATGACCATTTGCAAACACACTGCAAACCACCATTTCTGGCAGGAAGTAAACTTAGAAGTCAGCATGAAACCAGACCATGGGGCAGCCACCTACTATATATACCATTTTCTGATCTGGCTAGGCTTGCTCTGTTGGCACGCCATTAACCCTAGGGCCACCTATGTGCGAATGATGAGCTGAGCTTGGAGGGCGGCAGGTGAAGGTCACCTCCTGAGGGACCTTGTTTGCTCTAGTGCTGTGAGCCTCCCCAACACACTCATATGGAAGATCACCTGGTATCTACCCTGGAGGCTCTAGGCCCCCAGTACTGAAGTGGCAACCTTCTCTGTGATGGCATCTGACTTAATTCAAACAATCACCTTGTATTTAGGAAATGGAAGCAGAGGGGACAAAAAAGCAAAACTCTACATGACACATTGAAAACGAGCACATAAGTCAAGGGAACTCATCTTAGGGGGTCAGTATGCTTGGGGCCAACTATCTGGGGTGGACTGTGTGTGTACATCAAACATCATCCCACACTGCCTTTTCTCTCTGGTTTATGGAATTGTGTAGTTCAGTACCATAGATGACTGTGTCAGTAACTGCATTTCTCATAGTTCATAAGAAACAGAGATTAATGACAACTCAACACATGTTTTTATTATTATTATTATTTAACAAATATTTACTGACATATACTTAGCAACATGTTTCATAAAGAAACTTTCATGCAAGTATGTCATGTACCTGACAGTACTCTCCCCTAAAAAGTCCCCCTTCCCCCACTTCCCTTTGGGTCCCTTTCTTTTCCAGTTTTACTTCTAGTTTGGTGACATATGTGTTACTGAGTCTAGGTGTCTAAACAAGACCTCAGATCCATGAGTGAGGGAGAACCTGGGATTTGTCACCCTGAGCTTTGCTGCTTCACAGGACATCTCTCTTTGTATCCACATGTGTTTCACTACACCTTAACTGTTTAGTGACCTAGAAGACTGGGCTGGACCAGACATCATTTGGATTTCTGTATATCTCCTGAGTGCTTCATTGACACCCTAAGAAATCATTTTCTGCTGACTTCTTTATTCCTCAAGGATTTACATGACTCTCTTCCATGTATGCAGTATTCAGAAGCTTGGGGGCAAATTGAAATATCTTCTAGAAGGATTGCAAAACAGGGATTTCCCACTGCACACCAAGGAGGCTCTTCAGGGACCTGCAGAGGACTAGAGAGTGATGCTTAGATGTGACTACTGTTAAGAAATGCAAGGAGGGACTCCTGGCAGGAGAGAAGGTAATGTGAACTGACAGAGCAGGCAGTTAGCATACATGGCTCGTTCTACTGGGAGACCCACTCAGGGTTGAATTCCACATGGATTGAGGCAACTTGCAGAAAAACTGGGCTGCCCTGCTGAAAAGGACTTCCGAGGTCAAGTCACATTAGGCAGAGTAGAGCGTATTCAGTGTTTACACATAGGCCTTGCCATTCAGCCGTGCATGCACCGAATTCAGCGTTTACACATAGGCTGTGCACGTGCCGTTCAGCCTTGCATGCGCCAGGGTGTGTTTGTGTGCTCAACCATTGGAAAAGAGCTGTGTTCTTTGTTTATGCCAGATGTGGGTGGAGTGCAGGCAGGTACAGTGGTGCTCAGTTACCTGGTGTATTATTGGTGGACTGATCCAGGGCCTGAGGTGGCATAGTATTGCTACCATGGTGCTTGGGTGGTGATAGAATTTTGCACAGGCCCCAGGTTGGTCATCCAGCCTCACATAGTCTTGGGCAACCCAACTTAAGTATTTCCCATTTTATAGGCTTTCAGAATTGCTATTGTTGTTTCTACAAATGAGGTATTTGTAAAAACAACCTTATTTTGTTTATTCCTGTAGACAGCAGTCTTGAGCTTCATGGAGCAGTACATGGATTTTGAATCTAGAAGCTTCCAGGATGGGATAAGTATTAAAACGAACTCATCTGTGAGATCCTAGATACAGAGGTGATAAGAAACCTTCAGAATCAGAGAATCATGATGTCCAGCCTGGGTGACAGACTACCTGGGCAGATCACATGGTTTAGGTTGTCCCTTTTCCAGACATGAAAGTAACTGAATTCTGCTGGCCTCTGGAAACTTGCCCAGTGTGCCACAGGAACCTGCCCAACTGGTTTATGTGGATAGGGACATGGGAGAAGGCCCTTACTTCTTTAAGTCACCCATCCAAGGGAAGTCAAATAAATAACCACTATCAAGGTAGGACTCAGTTGAAGACACTCTTCAAGAAATGCCACGGTTTGCTTCTGGCTTGGGACCTCTGTTGGCAGATTTGTAGCAGCAGCTAGATTCTTCATTTTCTATGCGATGGAGAAATGCCACCTAGTGCTAAAAGCACCTGGCCTGAGACCCCAGAGCATTGCTGACCTTCTTACGTCCTCCCTGCCTAGTGTCTTGTCTGTGTGCCCAGGCCCAGGGTCTCAAAGGAATGGTTGTCCCAGCCTGACCTCCAAAATTACACTTCAGATGTGTAGCTTCCCACAGGCAATCCTGCAGGTCTCAGAAGCCAAGCAGGACGTTAAATCCTAGGGATCAATGGGGAGACATTGAGCGGCATCTCACAAGGCTGTGGGAAGTCTAGCAGTGATGTTTTCCTTTCATGTGTGGAGGGTAAGCAATGCCGTGTGTCCTCCTTCCTGAGAAGTTAGCAAAATAGCCAGAGCCCCGAGAGTTTCACAGGCTAAAACAAAGACACAATTACAGACAGCCATAATCTCCATAAACAGTTATTTGATAAAATTACCAAGATACACAGATTGTCAACCCACCAGACTATTAAAGGCCTAGGATTTTGAATAGAGAGGCAGACAATGGGACAGATTCAGACCACAAGGTAAATAAAACCAAACGGTCATTTTACTTCACACTGGCACATAACATGATAAGTACATGGGAACAGTGAGGCAGGCTATTGAAAAACATTCATTAAGGAAATACCATTTATCTGGAGAGTGTGAAGAGGTGCACAAGGCACCGCCTCTCCTGTCTTTCAAATCTTTTCTGAGGACAAGCTGTGTCCCATTCTTCATTATCCTCATAAGGTCCTGATAGAGGACAGAGGAGCCAGGTGATGCGGAGCCATTGGATGATTGGTGTCCAGAGGAAGTGGGCCAAGCTGATGTCACAGGGCATCTGCCGTGGACAGAACTGTGTCTAGTTGTGAGAATTTCTTCGTCGGGGACCTAGAAACAAGCTCTACTCCCTCTCACTCAGGTGACAACAGCAAACCAAAGCATTATTTCCCTAAAGGAGTGTGGAACACCCTAAAGTTGCCATGAATGATGACTTCCCTGTGGCTGTATAGTTAATCTTCTCCAGCCTGTATACTCTATTCCATCCCCAAGACCACTGAGGCCTTGAGCAGTTAGAGCAGGATTGCATATGCATATCTAGGAGGAGTTGCCAGAACCTTAAGAGAGTATTCAATAACCCTCCCTTCCTCTCCCTTCTGTGAGAGGATGTCAACAGTCAACAATCCTAGATGTGGTGGTCTTTCAAAACCGAAAGAAAAACTTAAAATTAGGAAGATTTTTGTTAGCTCTGCTACAAGCATGTTTATCATCAAAGCCAGATCTGGGTTTCTATCTCTTGGGAACCCCACTCTGGCTCCAGTCTGATTTACTGTTTTGAGCAGAAGACAATGACCAACCCACAGCTGCGAAGTTCTTCCTTTTATTAATTGAACTCTTGATGTGTCCTTCATGTGAATGAGCTGATGACAGGCTGATAGCTTGGCAGTCCAGTGTGGACCATCATGGTGAAGATAGTCACATCTTTTTGGAGACAGGTCTATAAGTACTTCTCAGACACCCCCAGGGGCCACACACATTCCTGTTGCTGGCACCTCTGCTGTGGTGTTTTGCAAGCCAATAAGGTTTGTTTGAAAGCTGACAGTCTGATGAGAGTATAGGCTTCTGTGTCTGGGGACCAGAAGCTCAGAATGGGCTAAAGACTGGAATAAATTCATCTGTGAGACCCCAGGTACAAAGGTGGTAAGGAAGCTTTAGACCTTCCATGTCAGAGGCCACGGAGGTTCGTGACAGCTGGACTTGGTGACAGACTGACTGGGCAGACCTGGTCCTACCTAGGCTGTCTATTTTTCCAGGCAGGAAAGTGACTATACCCTGTTGATTTCTTCCCAACATGATGATGATGATGATGATGATGATGATGATGATGATGATGATGAGATGTTCTCTTTTCTCTTTTCTTTCATAAAGCCTCAAACATCACTATCGGAATCTGCAGCTGAATTTACTGGAATTTGATCTTGAGAAATTGAATCTGCATGTAAACAAATCAGAACAGTATCAGGCCTCTGATGTATACTGAATAAACTGTCCCCACTGTGAGCCCAGGTTGTGATCAGCAACTGGGAATCACTTCTTGGGAGTTATCTGCACACCTGTGGTCTTCCCAGAGGATGGGGTTGAGTGAGGCTGGACCTCTGAGCAGATACAGGGAATAAAGTGTGGTCTGCCCCATACCAAGGTCACGTGGGCACTGTGAGTGTTTCCATGACCTGAACTGGTTCATAGGAGTTCTTTGATGGGTACTCACAAGCAGGCTACATATAGTTACTGCCACACAAGCCACTGCTGGCTTTGAGATGTACTGTAGGAAGCCACTGCCTGAGATTCACCATTTCTGGCTCCAGTGGCAGGGCATGTTATGTACAGAAGGGCGTGATTTGATCCAGGCAAGGTCCATGTAAAAACAAGTCATGTAATAACAGGCCTCTGGTTTCTTTCTCAGATATCAGCGGCTCTTTAAGCCAGCTTCCTGAAAGTGTTAACTTTGGGATGAAAGGTGAGGAGAAGATGCAGCCTTTCATCTCCTGCCTCTGGAGGCTCTTCGTGCCCACTGCAAATTAATATGCCCTTGTTGGGTTTTGTTCTTCTGCCTCAAATGCATAACAAACACCTTCTAGAGGTAACCCCACAGGGAGGATTTAGCACTGTATTTCAGGATCTACAGTGCTCAAGGACAAAGCGACACAGTGCCGCCACTCAGTCTCTGTGGATTCTTGGGCTCCTCAGCATCCGCTGGCCACATACAGTTAATTAAAGCCACCTTTCTAAGTGATCTGGATGTTTGGAGTAGACACATTATTTTGCTCTAGTATGGTGACTGGATCCTGCTGCCTATAGGACTCTTCTTGTGGGAAGGTTGACTTCGGGTCTTTTGTCCTTTGTTATCCATTCCACACACTGTTCTGGATATGCTTCCTACAAGACAAAAGCTTCCCTGAGCAGTTTTCATCCCCAGGGATTTTCTGTCTTGGTTTTGATTTTTTTTTTTTTCTGAAAGGTTTGAGGAAATTCTCCTCTTAACCATTTTGGGTTGGTTAAAAGAAAAACCACGATTTTCTATTTATAACTTTTCTGTTCACCACATATCAAAATATGCCTAAACAAATAAATGTCACCACAGAACTATTTGCCAGCCTCAGAACAGAGCACTGATGGATCAAGAGATTGTCTGGTGACTTGGCAACTGCAGGGTGAAAGGCATTGCCCCCAAACCCAGCAGCCACATCCCCACTGTCCTGTACCCTGTTGGGGAGACAGAGAAGCCTGTAAGGAATAATTTGAGTCTCTTTTTATAGGAGCCTAACTCAGGAGAGCACTAAAAAACCCCAATCCATGTGTTACATCAAAATGTGTTTGCAAGTAGTCCAGATGGGGCGCTTCACCCAAGGCCAGAGAGAAGAGCTGAGGATGTTGAGGTAACTGGTGACCCTGCTGGAGTGACAGGCCCTTCTGTCAACACCAATGAACCAGGGACAAGGAACAGAAAACTTAGGGAACACGATTCCCCTACAAGCAAGTCCTAGTGACCGACACGAGCAGAAGGGACACCGACTACGTAGGACAAGCTTCCCATAATCCGCTCCAACAAAGAAAGGAAACGGAGCCAGCCGCCCATAGAGGATTGCTTAGGGCAAGTCTAGGGACTTGTGAAAGAGCTTTATGAGAGGATAGGGTAGGAGGCAATCATTCTGACTGCCCATGTCACCCAAATTTAGCTTAAACAAGGAGACTTAGGGAAAATCACATCATCATGGCTCAGGACAGTTTGCCAACTATATAACACATCGTCATGGCTCAAGACAGTTTGTATCCTGTTTTATAAGTCATTTGACACTCATTACAGGCTTCACTATCCACAAGCTACCAAAATAGATGAGAACATCTCCTGAAGTGACATCAGCTTTCTGCTTTTCCCAAGAGGTAGCAGAGAAGACAAGAACAGCATTGCCCATCAAGAGCTTAGCAGCGCGGAGGGGAAGTCACACTTGTACATGGCACACTTTGTTCAGGTGAATTTGTCCTTACCAAGTCAGGGAAGCAGGTGAGGTCCTAGGCATCCCTGTTGTGCGACAGGCTGACACACAGCTGAGGTGCCTAGGGCTCTGCATTTCAAGAATTAACTGGAATTTTCAGCAGATGCTTTTCTTTAGAGGCCAGGGACTGTGAAGTGCCTCCTGAAGCTGGCCTCTGCTGAGGCAGGGCTTTCAACTGGAGCTTTCAGGGTTCTGAGATTGGGCTTGTAGGGTTCTGACGTTAGGGTCAAGTACAATGCTCAGGACACTCTTTCAATGCTGTAGCCCACAAGGCCCAGGTGTCTCGGGAATTTCTATTGTCTCCAGGCTCTTGGGACCACCCACTGGAAAACAGAGCTTGAAACACATTGTCTGCAGGTGATACACCAGGATATGCCCCAGAGCTTAGAGATAAGCTATAGAATAGGAATGTTGGGAAACAAAAGGAGAAGGTGATGACTATTCACCGTCCCAGGGAGCTAGAGCTGAATCCCTTCCACATCATGACTACAGAAAGGGATCCTTAAAAAGACTCAGTGTAACCAGCCATCAGATCTAGAACAAGTGCGGCAGTGAGTGGAGCAGGATTTTCTTTCCCTGAGACTAGTTGGCAGCAGGGGCCACCTTCAGCTAACACTCCAGCTGCTGGGGACTGAGGTGACTCATGGGACAGCTGGGGGCTGTCCCACCTAATTAGGGCCCCTGGTGTACCTGCCACTCTTCCTACCTTTCCTTTTCCCCCTTTAGGCTCCCTTCCCATTTTTCCTCTTCATATCTATGCTCTTTTCTAATTTCCTATAATTTTTTTTTCTAATTTCCTTCCATGCTTTCTCTCCATTCCTAAATTCTCTCAACTGGCTGCAAATCAGAATCCATACCTTTCCTCCAATGTTCTCAACATTCAAGGGGCTGGTAGCCCACATTCTGATTGTCTAATAAGTGCAATATATACACCTATGTTCCCCAGGAAGATTTCTCATCAGTTGGACTCTTGCCCTAATGCCACTAGATCTTAGGTCTGGTCCTTGTGGGATCAAGCATGGAGTAGATGCTTCCCTGACAAGTGTAGGCATGGACAGGGCCAGCATTGCAACCCTGTCAGTAGAAATGGGCTGAGAACACTGCCAGCACATTTTTTTTTAACCCTGTAATCATGGGAGCTTGACTGACACCCGTGTTTAATAGGTCACCATATGATAAACCCAGCTTTATTCTCACAGATAATATTAGGCACATGTTGGTTCCATTAAGCATAAAAAACCCAGAAAACTACTCTGTGGAGGCTACGGGCTGATCACCATAAGCATGCTGTCAATGACTGAAACTAAACACAGGCTTAAAAAGAAGAAAAAGAAAAAGAAAAAGAAAAAAAGCTTGTGCCAAAAAAGAGCCACCTCCCTTTCTAAATTAACACACAAGAGTGTATCAGCAGACTCTCTTGGTTCCCTCTGAAGCCACCATCTCCCACACCAGCATTTGACCAGCAGGCATAATGAGAGCACTTATCTCATGGTTGGCACAGGGTACGTGGGGGTTCCAAAGAAGAGGACTTCTCTTCCATCAGCCAAGGATGGAACTAGAGATCAGAGACTGCAGGCATGGCTGAGATATAGGACAAAGCTTCTCTCAGTCTTACCAAGGATTCACCAATGAATGTGCTTGGGGACCAGTGTTGTGAAGGCCATAGCCACTAAGTTTACCTTGGACTTAACCTCAGAGCTTTTTGGGACCAAAGATAGACTGGTGCCTAAATGCACAGTATGATCTGTGAGGATAAAGCTGCATAGGGGAAAACAGAGGTTTTCAGAGTGCAAGGGACTCCTCACACAGATGCCACCATGCTTTGTGTTATGTCCTCACATCTCTGTGCTTAGAGATTTAGAAAGTTAAATTCTCAGAGGCACAAATAAGACAGATCATCCCTTAAGGACACAGTAGGCTTGGGTCAAATTCAAGGTCTTATTTAACTTATACAGTTGGCAAGGCACTTAGAGTTTTCAATCTTGTGTTAGTTTATGTGTCCTGCATCCTAAACTATTTCCTGTTTCTGAAGGAATGGATACTCCATGTTCTGAATCCCAACAAGGTCAGCATTTTATAAAAGGTGGGTGCATAGAACAACATCCAGATAGCAGAACAGTTGCTAGGGGAGCCAGCCTGTTTAGCAGTCAGTACACACTCAATGATGACATTGCTAAAAATCTCACAACACAAGAGCCACCTCACAATCACTAGGGCATAAGGCAGGCCCTCAGCTGGAGGATGTGGTGACTTTGAGCCATGTGAGAAGCAAGACAATGCTCTGCTGAAGAGCCAACTGGATCCACTCATCACAAACTTCCCAGAGCCTCTTAGTTTGTGCCAAATAGCTACAATGTCTCCAGGGTGGGACTTTTAAGAATCACATTTATTACAGCACTGTGAACCTTCTCATCATCTCTGTCACATGCTTCATGGTCTCTTCCAACTGTAAAGGTCAGAGAGGTTAGAGGAATTATGGGGTGGAGATCTGGGGCTGGGAGCAGAAGCAGTGGCTTAATTTTAGCTTTGGTGAAAGTGTTGAAGTAGATTCTGAGATAAAGAAGACCAACAGCAAAGGAGTGTAGGAGAGGGCTTGGGGGTAGACAGAGCTTGGATCCAAGACAGGCCCATAGGGCCAAGGAAATTGCCTCAAACCAGTTGCCAAGGCATGAACATAGTATACTTCCTTATGAGCCAAGTTGGAGTCTGCCTGAGGGCCTAGCAATAGCCACTGTTCAATGTTCCTGATTGCTTGGAATCTGCCTAGAAACAGAGGCTGTCAGATCTCATCCAATATCACCAGATTTTACGCATAGCCTGAGTGCTGTGAGGAGGGTATATAAGGCTCTCCCTATTGTTGAATAAATGAGTTAGTCCTACACTTTTCAACTGATTCCTGGTGTCTGTGCCATTGACTCTGCACCTTCTTACTCTTCCCCCAAGGAACAGTTAGGACCCCAAAACAGACCTAGAGAGGGCTTGAAGGTGGATGGGGCTTGAGACTGAACAGGGCTTGGAGATGGACATGACAGGAAAGTCTGGAGAAGGCCTTGGTGGACCTGGGTGGAAAGCAGTTTCTGTTATCTGAGCTTATCAGGATCCTCATCAGTGTCTGGGCTGCCTGCTAGGTCAAGGCTATTTGGCTGATTGGCAGTGAATGTCGTGTTGATGCTGGGCTAAGATGGTAGCTGGACATTACCACTTGTGCCTCAGTTTCCTTCTCTGAAGGATAGTACAGTGATGATGTACATCTTAGAGACCCGCACTGAAGATTAACAATGCTGTACCACGAGTGACACATGTTCTGTGTGGGAAGATTAGCTCTTACTTGTCTCTAAATCCTAGTGACACTGACCTTGGTGAATTCTGCTGCTGGAAGACACTAGAAGACTCACCTTCTTTGAATGTAGAAAATCATTTTATATAGCAGGGGACATTCATAATTTCTGTTGCCTGGGGAGGGGGCCAGTCTCCTGTCACATATTGTGAGCACGCTTCATATGAAGATGGGGGAAAGTAATGACCATTTGGAACATGTGGCAGCACATGTGTCCACCTGTGTGTGTGTGTGTGTGTTGTACATGTGTTAACAGTGCACATGTATATATGGTGTGTATGCCATATGTGTTTGTCTTGGAAGTCTGATACATGTATGTGTAACAGTACAAATGCATATACAGTGTGTGTGCAGTATGTATTTGCCATAGGTGGCGTAAATGTGTATAACAGGAATATGTGGTTTGTGTGTAGCAGTGCATGTGTGAATGTGTGTACAATACATGTGTGATGTGTGCAGAGTAGTTTATATGTGAGAACATGTAACAGTGGGAATGCAGTATATGTGGATAAAACTGTGTGCATAAAACTGCATGGGGGATAAGTTGTATGTACAGTGAATGTGTATACCATGTGCCTTTGAGGAGTGTGTGTGTTGATACATTTTATATTTAATAAAATTAACCTGGAATATCAGAGAACAGAATCACCCAGTCAAGCCATGAGGGTCAGAATGGTAACTCCTGCCTTTAATCCCATCACTTAGGAGACAGAGGTCTTGCTGTATGCCTGTGAGTTCAAAGCCTAAAAACAAAACAGTAGCTGCTCACACTTTTAATCCTAACTCTAGGATTTTGATGCAGAGTTGAACCGGAAGTGTAACAACTGGGCAGAGAAGATATTTAAGGCAGGTGTAGGACTCTTGAAGATAGTATTTATCCTGTTCGACCTGAGAAGGTGGCTGGGTGAAAATTGACTGTGGTCTGTTTACTCTCTCTGTTTATTCCAGGCTCATTTTATTAAATATAAAGTGTATCACCACATACGTGTGTGTGGTATGTTTACATAATTTGAGTGTGCACATAGTCTGTGTTTTCCATGTGTATATGTGCACAAATCCTGCTCTGCTTTTATTGTGGATTCCAATATTTGTTTAAGCAGAAATGTCCCAAGCCTGATGTCTAACTGGGGTTTAGGGTCTGATCCAGCCCACATGCTCACACGGTCCATTCCTGCCTCTCTAGCCTGCTCCTTCTGGCCTCTGTTACACACTAGCAATGAGAAAGCAGAAGAGGTCAAGTTTACAATGATCCATAATTATGGAGAGCCAGGGCTCCCATGCCAAAGTAACAAGATTAATATGTTTTTGACAGAATTTAATAATATGGTTTTATAATATTTAATTTTGTTCAGAAAGTAACTCTCAGTAGGAAGCCATTTTTTCCTTTACTAACCTAAACATGATTGCTTTAAAAACAATTTATTTCATATTTCCTGACACAAAGAGTTTATTATGTAGACTTGCTGTGGTTCCTGCAGGCCTTTGTGGGGTGGATTAACTTCAAGTTCATGTGGAAACCCAACTAATTCTGACAAGTGGAGCTGTCTGCCCACTGCACATAAGGACAGTTAACTCTGATATATCTTAATTTAAGGACCATGACAGAGAAACTTGGCTTTTGTTCAGATGCCAAGCATCCTTGCCCCTCTGTTCACTCCTGCTCTGAAGATGTGTGACTTGATAGAGAGGAGGTAGGTAGGTTAGGACTCAACTTACCCCAAAGGGCAAAGATGGCAGTGCCAATGGACCCACATAGATAGACATGTGGAATACTTTTTATATGGGATTGTCTATATGGCCTATCCCTCTCTGAAACTTTCTAGACTCCAGATGGCCAGGTGGCCTTGTTCCCTCTCCACCTCCTAACCTCAGGGCCTCACAGGAACTAGAAACACATGTACCTTATCATAAGAGGCTGCTCCTGAGGTAGACACAGGGGTATGCAGGAGTGCCCTCCATGCTCTGAGTTCAGAGTTGTCTAGGCTGATATTTGGAGGAGACCCAAGTCGGACTTTCTAGCCCTGTTTGTCTTTGCTCTTGTGTTGGTGCAGAACTCAGCCCTTGGACAGACTCAGACACTGCCATTTTGGAGGGGAAGATTTTGTGGCCAGCTCAGAGCTGTGGAAAATGAGGCAGACAGGATATATAGGTAAGCAGCCTCCAGGGCACAGCTACACTTTTCATTTTGAGTGCTGGGAACACACCCATGGCCTAGAGCATATATAGTGAGTGCTGTGCCAAGAGCCATGCCTAAACTTTGGAGGAAGGCACAGAAGTGTGTGATGGCCAGAAAGCATCACTAAAGTTTGGGAGAGAAGAGTCCACTAGAGACCAGGTATTGCAGAAAGGTTTGGGGTGGGTGGTCTCAGTCACCCCCCATCAAAGGCCCTAAGTTCCAGGAGGAGTACACAGAAAAGATCACTTGCACAGTACTGAGATTAGGTTTTAACTGAGGCAAGTTCATTTTAAGAAGGACAAAACGGCTAAGGCAATAGGCACATTTGACCTTGTCTGCACTTGAACTCCAGCCTCCCAGGAGGGTACTGAGCCACGGCAGAGTGAATGCTGACTGCTGCCCCCAGATCCTCTCAACCCCCAGAAAGAAGGCCACTCAATCTCCAGTCTGTAGAAGCACCGGTCCTCAAGAACTTCCTGCCTTCAGATTCATTCCAGTAGAAGGAGTTGCTTGCCCGACATAGAGAGCTCTCCCTGGGGGAGTTCACTGACTCCTGGCAGAGGGTTGCCCACGTCAGGCCTTGTCTTGATGCCTGCAACCTGGCCTGGAGTTAGAGTCCGCCATTGCAAATACATGCCTATTCTTTAACACCTCCCACCTTTGCTTAGTGTCACTTTCTCTCACATCTGCTGAGGCCCCTTCACCAATAGCTAACCACGTAGCCAACAGGGACAGTACTGGGATAATTGGAGAGCTGTCAGCACTGAACACCAGAAGCAAAGCGACACAGTTACCACAGAGGGTGTAAACAAGAGTAAGCAGCCATGATAACCCAGTCCCCAGAGAGCTCTGGAAGAGTCTGGAAGAACACAGTGCTCCCAGGACAAGGTAAGTAGAAAGCTATCAAAGGCATCACTTAACTTACACAAACAAAAGCCATCGAGAACAGAATAATTAGCTGCCCAAATAAAAATGTGCTCTTTGCTCACAATCACTACCCCTGTGGGATTACAAGAAGACTGGATGGCTTCATCATGTATCTCAAGTGGCGTGCCTTGCAAGCATGAAGATCTTGAGTTCTAGGTTTCCCGGAACACGCATGAAGCTGGGGATAGTATCCTGTGTTCGTAATCCCAGTGTTCTTGTGCTGAGATGGGAGATGATGAGAGAATTCCAGAACCCCGGAAGATCATGAGCTAGCCAGACACACACACTGGTGGATAAGAGAAGCCCTGTCTCGAACAAAGAGGACTGAGACCAGAGGTCGTTCTCTGACCTCCATGTGTGCACTGTAGCACCTATACACCCTCCATCCCCGTCACACACATTCACACGCACACACACACACCACACATATATACACTACCACCTTAGTGAATGAACAGAGGCATGGTGCAGCTAAAGCTTTGAAGAGAGGAATATTCACAGCTTTCGATGCCAGTGTTGGAGAATGAGGAAGGTCTAAACCATGGCTTTAAGGACACTAACACAAAGAATAAAATAAAGCCAACAAAATGGAAAGAAAGAATAACAGAAAACATCGATCCACAACGCAGAAATCAAACAGTGGAGATGTTTAACAACAGTGGATCTTTTCGAGATAAATAAGCAGTACCAATAAGTCTCTAGGTGGCTGGAGAGGTGGCTCAGGTGGTAAGAACATCTGCTGTGTGAACATAAGGGCCTAATTTTGATCCCTGGCACCAATGTGAAAATCAGGGCATTGCTGCTGCATGTGTGTCTGTAACCCCAGTTACTTTGGAATGGGGAGGCTGAGTCAGGAGGGTCGTTGGAGCTTGCTGTTTGCTAAACTGGTCCCAAGTTCAGTGACAGATCCTGTCTCAAGGAAATAAAGCAGAGTGGCAGGGCAATACTCCTGAACTCTACACATACATAAACCCCTACTCCCACGTACAAATATGCACACACACACACACACACACACACACACACACACACACACACACACACACACACACACAAAGGGCTGCTGAGAGCAGTTGCTCCAGTCCAAATATAGTCTTAATCCCTTCTGTTTCTGGACCTGAGTTAGTTCCAGACCGGCAGCCTTTGCCTGAGAGAATAGAGGAACCCATGGAAAAGGCACCCTGCTGGTGAGTTAGGCATAATGTCCTGACACTTCCCAAAAGGATCAACTGTCACTTATGCTGGTGAATCCAAGAAGAAAGAACAGCCAAGAACCCCAGTGACTGGTCAGACTAGAGAGACATGCACACAGCATGCCCAGGGACTCCCTGGAATCACAAAACCCAGGAACACGGGCAGCTGGGCCTCAGGCAGCGAAGGAAGACCTAGATGAGGAAAAGAGGAGAAGGAAGCCTTGGGTACCACCCACAGGAGAGCCAGCACGAAGTGTTCACACTGACAGAATGTGTTTTTCTGGGAAGGGGCGATATGGTCTAAAACAGACCTCTAATTCCTAAGGACACATTAGCTGCCTGTGTGACAGTCACCAGAGTGCTGGCCAATGGAACGTGACAATAGAGGTCAAGGTAGTCAGGCAGAAATCACGTGTTCCAGGCATAGGTTCCCCCTCCCATCTAATCAAGTGCTAGCATCATTATGGCATCAGAAGCTGGTGTTGTGTTTACCAGGGCTCTGTCTTGAGGATGCTAACCAGCCAAGCAATGGCCATCTGGTTAGGCTTTCCCCTTGCAGGAAAACAGAACAGTAATCCATCTGGACTGGAAGGAACACCTATTCCAATGGGATTGTCCCCCCTGACTGCAGCCTCTGACTAAAAGACCCAAAGAAGGCCAGTGGTGAAAGCAAGACCAAGCTCTGTTCTGTCCAGAGGCTATGAACCTGATTCTCAATGTGATGGGCATGTAGTACCTTGCTGAGCACTTCTGGGTGTTCTGTACATCTCTGACACCAAAAGACCTATGTGTCAGTTGCCATATGGAATGAATATGATGGTCAGAGGTAAGGATCTAGCCTACCAGTGGATAATTACCTGGGCCAGTGGTATGGAGCCTGGTGGAGGTGGGATAAGAATGTGCAGCCGCTCAGGTCTTTCCCTAGTGAACTTGCACCCTCCCACCTGATCTGAACTTTTGAAAAGCTGGGACCATCAGTCTTGGAGTTACAGGCTTTCTCTGTCATAGTGAGAAGTTTTCATAAGACAGTATCTGATACCCAAGCACCTAGTCTGAGCAAGGAAACTCTGCTGTTTGAAGAAATACTCATTTTGTCTGGATATTGCTGGACACATGTTGTGCCCTATTATCCTGGACCAGATGGCATGCATACAATATGCATTGTTCCCAGTTAAGACAGGTGGTAATTGTAGTCACTCAGTGACCAAGAGGACAGACAGATTCTCCATCTCTATATAAGCTCAGTCAAGCATTTTCTTCTTCCCCAGGACACAGAAGGACACTGCCCTTTCCAATAACCATACCTTGACGGTTCACATATACAACACTATGTTGCTGAAAGTGTGGTCTTACCTCTAACTGGGGTGCTATGTAACAGCCCTACTGATGCTACCATACTATTATGGACAATGCTGAGGACCTTGTGGTAGGTGGCATTTTATAGCTAATAAACAACTTTAAATAATTCCTTCCATCATTTTTTTAAATGCATCTCAAAAGTCCTTGGAAGTTTGCATAACAGCTTTGGAGTTTAGGGAACTGGAAGGTTCCAGAACATGGTCAAGAAAATTCCACCCCTACCTCACCCTGACGGTTTCACTGTCCTTTGCTTTATGTGTAAAGATTCTTAGAAATTCCTCTAGAGTGCAGATTCCCTGGTGATGTCACTGTCAAGATTTTCTTATGAACAGATGATGATGTTTCTATGCCTTCTGCAGCTTGAGGCAGGAGTACATGGGAGAATGTCTTGGTCTTCAGCTCCCAGGTAACTACACAAATCTATCTTTGTATCCCTTTCTCTGAGCTCAGATAACGACCATTTCACATCCTTGTGGTGTTACTATGTCACTGGTCACTAGGTGTCACAGGGTTTGATTACTGATGCTGCACCCTCATTTTACAGTCTCTGGATGTCACCTATGCAGTTTTAGCTATCAGAAACTATCCAATTTCTCAAATCAAACTTTTTTTGATTAAAAACAAAAGATCATGTACAAAGATAAACACAGCATGGATCCCAGATTTTATATAGATACATAAGTCACATGATATGAAAGTGAAGGGAAACTTGGAAAAGAAATGAGTTTACGGGCTGGAAGGGAGAAGGAGAAGACATGGGGTGTGAGTATTGTCATAGTGCATGATAATAATACCCCTGAAAGAAACACTTACTCCATACAATGAATTATATATGCCAATAAAAGTAATGCTAATCTTAAAGACAAAAAGACCAATGCACTTAAAGTAATTTCATAACCAGAAAGCACTTACCAGTGACAATGAATCAGTAGTAGCAGTGGGCTGTAGTAACACCAACAGCCCACTCTTGTTGGCAAGGAACAGTCCCAGAACACTGTTTATTCAGTGTTTACTGTATGACAGATGCTGTTCTCACCAATGAGTCATAGGAACTTCATGGAATCTTCACTATCATTGTGAGAGAAACACTGTTAACCACTCGACTTTTTAGCTAAGAAACTGAAACCAAGTCGTCTGCCCTAAGCAACAAAGCTAGGTATTGGGACTCTGGACCAGGCAATGGTTAGACAATGGACAATTGAAACTTCCAAGCAGCAGTACTGGTGCCCAACTGGTCCTCTGGTTCCTATCTGAAGAGCAATGAATTCTGAGATAAAAGGAGAGAAAGGTAGACTCCCTGGCTTGCCTATCAGGGTATTCAAGTTTACTTTTTATTGCTGCGATAAACATCATGACCAAAGGCAACTTGGAGACGAAAGGGTTGATTTGGCTTATGCTTCCAGGCTACAGTCTATCACTGAGGGCAGGAACTCAAGGTAGGAACCTGAAAGCAGAAGCCATGGCGGAACGTTGCTTACTGGCTTTCTGTCTGACTTGCTCAGCCAGCTTCTCATAACTCCAAAGCCACCTATCTAGGGATAGTGCCACCCACAGTGCACTGGACCCACCCACATCTATCATCACGTAAGTCATCACAGACATGGCCACAGGCCAATCTGATGGAGGCAATTCAATGGAGTTTCCCTCTTCCCTAGGCTGTGTCAAGTTGTCAATAAATCTAACCCAGCATACAGGACATCTCCTTTAAAGAGGAGGTTCCCTCAGGAGTGCAACCCGAGCCTTGTACATACTGGGCATGCTCAGTACAGCTTGAGCCCAGTCCTTGGTTTTCAGATGGGTTATTTTTATACAGCTCTGGCTGGTTTGGAACTAGCCGAGGAGTTAGCTTTGAACTCATGATCTGTCTTCCCCCTCATCCTGAGTGCAGGGATTACAGATATGTATGAACATGTATGAACACAGCCACCAAGAATGATGTGTGTGTGTGTGTGTGTATTGTTGTGTATGTATATGTGTGATTATGTATTGTGTGTATGAGTGAGTATTTTTATGGACATATGTGATTGTGTATATCAGTGTGTGTATATATATGTATATATATACATTTATGTCTGTTTACATGTGTGATTGCATGTGTATAAGTGTGTTTATATGTATTTATGAATGATTATATGCATTTATACATCTAAGTGTGTATGTATGTGTTGTGTATGTGTGTTTTTGTGTGTACAAATGTATATGTGTGTATGTGTGTTTGCAAGTGTGATTGTATGTGTATTGTGTTCTGTGTATGAGTATTTTTGTGTGTTTGCATTTGTATGAGTGTTTACAGGTATGTCATATTGTGTGTGTGTGGGATTGTTTCTTTGGTCTGTTATTAGCACCCTGTCCAGAGTGCATGAGGGTTTCCTCACATCTCCCCAGGAAAAGTCATTCAATGGCATATATCTGTTAGTCTTTGTGCTGTCTACTTTGAGGGCACCGAGTAGGCATCGTCTATGAACAGAACACAGCCCATACCTATCACCAATCTACCTTAATTCCACTCAGCAGCTTCCAGAGCTGTTAGAAACTCACCTTTGTTGTTTGTAGAAGAGATTGAAGTGTGGAAGAATGCTTTTGTACACTGTAATTATTTGTCACTTGTATTGGTTTAACAAAACGCTGACTAGCCAGAAGGCAGACAGGAAGTATAGGAGAGGCAACCAAACTATGAGAATTCTGTGAAGAGAAACAACAGAGTAGCAGATGCCCAGCTGAGAGGAAGGATGACAAGAATGCTACACTGAAGCAAAGGTACCAAGTCACATAGTTAGCATGGCTAAGATGGCTAATCATGGGTTAGTTTAAGAGTCATCAAGTAAGAAGCCTGAGCCATAGGCCAAACAGTTTATAATTGATATAAGCCTCTATGTGTTTATTTGGGACTAAACAGCTGCGGGAATAGTCAGGTGGGGCATATAAACGTATGACTACATTGGAGGCCAGTGAGATGGCATCATGAAAGTTGGGTTGCATGGGGAGGGGGAAGACTTACTGAGTTCTGTGTTCAAACCCATGTTCCTCACTGCCTCCACATGGTCCTCTAATAAGACCTAGATGAACCAAAGCCACTCTTGGTGTGAGTATATCCATAGTGAGGAATGCGGAGCAGGACCTGATTCTTGGCCTGGTGTGGAGTTTGTAAAGAGAAGGGGAAAGTCCTGGTCATCACTTAGAAGTGAGCAGGTTGTAGGAACAGAAGGTGAGAAGTGGCATTCTGTCAGGTGAGCCAGGAGGACATGAATTGGGTACAGCGTGTGAGGGAGGACTGAGGTTCCTGAAGCACTGGCTCTCACAGCTGGGTGGAGGGCAGTGTCATCAAGAGATGGTGATGACTTTGACAAGGACATGCATGCATGGGAAGTCGATTCCAGTTCTGACACATATCTCAAATTGATGTTAGGAGATATCCACCTGAATGTGGAATTCAGACAAGATATATTCCTGCTGAAGTATGCTTACACACAAGGGCACACATTGTATTCCTTTTGATGTGAAGGTGTGATTGCTTTCTCTGTCCTGTGTGTGTGTGTGTGTGTGTGTGTGTGTGTGTGTGTGCGCGCGCGCGCGCGCGCGCGCGCATACGTGTGTATGCCCACACATGCATGAGAGAGGTGCAATCATGTGAATGTGTGTATGATATCTAATCACAATAGAGTTTCATTCAGTCATAAAGAAAAACTAACTTATATTGTTTGAAGAAAATGAATACAACCAAATATTAGCATATTGAGCAAACTTAGTATTTTAACATTTGCTATCAATTTTACTAAACAGTCTATTTGAGAGAAGTACCGGAGATTGAATCAAGGGCTTTGGGCACATAGGTAAGTGCTCTACAACTGAGATAGATCCCCAGACCTAAAAGACCTATCTATATATTTTTTCTTCTTTCTATTTCACATGTAGCTTTCATTATAAATTACTGCTACAACTTTAGATAAGTATCCACTGACGCCCTTGACTTGTTGAGGTGATAGATGTTATCCATGTCCCTTATAGTATGCTGTTCTTGCCATCTGCTTGGTCATGATACTTATTCTCTCAATGTCACGATGCTTTATTTGTAATTTTGGCAATTTTGTTTTAAAGTGAGAGTAGTCTGTAATTTTTATATTGTCTTTATTGGGTTTTCTATTAAAATCATGTTTCTTTGTAAAATTCAGTTTTTCAATAACCTAAAATAGTTTCATACATCAATACCACATGTTTGTCAAATCTCTATTCAAGTTCTGTATGGTACTGTTGTACTGATGCTGTTTCTTGCTTTTTTAAATTAAAATATGGTTTGAAGTAATATTTAAAGATAAATTTGTAATGATTCAGCTCAAAGAAGACAGGAAGCTAAATGTGCTCACGGGCCAACCTAACTCTGCAGTGGGAGTATAGTCCGTGTTAGAGACTTTTCAGCGTTCTATGTTTGGGAGCCAGGAACATGGAGGATGGGCCTGGTCTGATTTGAGAGCCTAATCCTAGTTCTGACCCACTTTCCCTGGTCTTGTGGCCTCTTATCTTGTTTCCATGGCCATCAAAGAGAATAATATTATCTTGATGCCATGTTAGGACAAAGAAGAAAACATGGATGTGACCTCCAGCTGTTCTCCAGCCCTGGCAAGACCCTGGCAAGATGACTGTCCAGGACAGCATGTGAGATTTCAATTAGAACCACACTATTCTTCAGGAACAGAACTTTCCTGCTCTTTGGTGTGATGAAATGGTCAAGGATGTAAAGGAAGGAAGGAGATGGACACACAGCATCTCCCCGTTAAGTACAATACCTGGTTTTAAAGGTGGCCTTGAAGTTGAAGATCAGTTCCTCGGTGACAATTTTAGTGGAGTGTTCTTTGGCAGACATGTGCCTTAATGGTGACTCCTCCATGTGAACCTTCCATGGTACTTAGTCCCTGTAAAGTGCCCCTCTGTCCACCATATCCATGAAGGCCAAAAGGATAGATCTACAGCAAAGCAGCTTATTCAGTGGCTCTAGCTCCACTACCTTTCCTGAGATTGGTACTTCTCCACTCAGCCCATTCTCCAGTCTACTCAAGGTCAGCCTCAGAAAATGGTTCAATTAGGAATGTTTTCAGGTGCTTCTACTGGGTATGTGGCCTTGTAAGGGGCAAGGAGACAGGAATGTGGGCCTCTTCTCCACCTCAGGATGGCTCACATATCATTGTGGTAAGGGATTTTCTCTTGCAATTTGAGCCAAATAGACAAGGCTTCCATCAGTGCTGAGACACGGATGTGCTAGAAGATCAGGGTGGGAGGCCTGGCCTTTGGATGCTGGAGGCCCAGAGCTAAAGGATCACAGAAAGCAAAGCATAGCGCTCATGCAAGTGTTCCATCTAAACAGATGTTCTTGGTGTGTGCACTGTCTTCTTCCTCTGGCTCTGAAGTGCAAACATTGGCAGCTGAGGATTCCTCCCCTCCACCATTGGCCACCACATACCGTCTGGCTACTCAGACTACAGTATTGGAGTGTATGAGCACTGAGCCAAGCTCTCCCAGGGAATGATGAATTGTCAACTGAATGGTCTTGTTGACATCTTTAGAACTGACAGTTTATAAGATCTAAAGCCCCAAAGATGTTTTTCTCTCTCTCCCTTTCCCTCTCTCTCCCTTCTACTCCCCCCCCCCCCCCACACACACACAGAGGGGTCTGTGTGTGCAAAGAAGATGAGCTGCTTTTCTATTGGCTAGCCCTCTTTTTAGTACCTAAGCCACCCAGAAGACATGACAGGTCTATAAACTTGGCAAACGCACTGTGAATGGAAGTTCAAGCCACAGAAATGCTGACAGAGGCATGTGAGTGTGTTTCTGCCTCAGTGGTCTGATCTTGGGCATGAGTCCGTCCCTCCATGCTGGCTCAGGACATGTATCTTCCAACCTGCTGGACTCAGGATTCTTTAAATTCAAAAGAACACTATCCACAAAGCACCTAAGTTTGCTTGCTAACCAACAAGCCGGATTTAAACAAAAGTTAGAAACATGTAGAAATTTTTGAGGTACTGGGAAAATACTTCATCTCATTTTGAATGAAAGCCTGATTCTTCTATTTACAAACAGACAGCCTTGAGTCAAGTGACAAGTCCATGATCAGTATGGCTAAGAAGGAAGAGAAGCCATGACTGGAAATCCAAGATAGGCTCAGGACCAGGCCCCATCCCAGCTTTTTGAGAAATGGAGCTTGGTGGTTTTCACACCAATGGATGATCATGGCCAGCAGACCTCTGGCATATGGCTCTGGGGAGCACTTCTAACATACCAATGCTCTGCTTGTGGGTTCTGCTGGCTCTTCTGTGGTGTAAGATTAGCTTCCCACAGTTCTTATCTGTATGTGTACACAGAAGCCTGTGTTAGCTCTGAGCATACACATACTGGCAGTGCCACTTGCTCCTGAAAGTATGAAATCAGTATCTGGGAAGACAGGAAGTGCTACAATTTCTAAGGGTTAAAAATGACATATATAAAGGTTGAGGGTGGGTAAAGGAATGAGCAGAACTATGGGACTTCAGAAGAATTAGTCTCATCCATCCTCCTGCTCAGGTACTGTCCCACCCTCCTGTAATAATATGCTTCTGGCCTGGACTTTTTGACCTAGCCCAGAGGCTTGGACCTGCTCTCAGCCCTGCTGCCACTTTGCCCCAAAGGCTTATATTAATTTCATGCTGATTGTAGCATGGGCCTATGGCTCAGACATATTGCTAGCTAGCTCTTTCATTTTATCTCAATCTATTTCCATTCATCTGTTTAGCCATGTGGCTTGGTACCTTTTCTCAGAGCAGCATGCTTGTCTTCTTTCCTCTGAGTCTGCTGGTGTCTCTGCTGGTGTCTCTATGACATCTCTCCTGGTGTCTCTGCTCATTCTACCTGTTCCCAGAGTTTTCTTAGTCAGTCTGGTAGCCCCGCCCACACTTCCTGTCTGCCTTCAGCCAATCAGCTTTTTATTAAACCAGTAGGAGGGACAACTATTTACAATGTACCAGAACATAGTCCCCCTACACCCTCCTTCAGAAGTTCTTAAGTAGTCATGAGAGACAGTTGTTCCCATCCCTGCTTCAGTTTGGTCTCCTCCCTGAATGTTCTATTCTTTCTGGGCAGCAGATGGGCCATATTTCTCATTTGGGACCATCTTTGGAATCCTTTTTATCTCCCCAACTCTCCTTTGTGAGCCTGAACCTGTACTCCTCGTTATCTCTCTGTTTAGCTTACACAGGTGTGAGCACAGGTACACCATAGAACTAGAAAGGAGATGGGAGGGTGGGTGTTGGGGGGGGGTAGGTGTTGAGGAGGAGGCAGGACAACAGAACATGTGTGACACAAGGGTAGAAAAGAGGCTTTGAAGGTGTAAGGGGTGGGGAATGGGGAGGAAAGAGGGGTAAGAAGCCTCCACAGAAACAAGCTTTGTTTGAAATGCCTTAATAAAATCTAATACTTGGTCTACTAATTTTATAACGAATATGCTGAGGTAGAGCAGATGGTCCATTAAACAAAGTACTTGCTGCAGAAATGTGAAGACAAGAGTTTGGATCCTCAACACCCATATAAAAACTGTCCAGGAAAGGTAGACCACCTGTAATTTCTGTGCTCAGAAGGCAGAGACAAGGAATACCATGGGACCAGATGGTTAGCTAGCCAGGCTGAATTGACGCTATCTAGGCTCAGCTAGACCCCCTACCTCAGTTAATAAAGTGAAAGCAACCAAAGAAGACATCTGATTCAACCTCTGGCTTCCACACACATGTACACTTAAATATGAAAGCACCCCCCCACACACACACATGTACATCACACATACATACAAAATAAAAATTTTTGAGGATTATTTTTTAAGAAAGATAAGTGCTGTGAATCTTGCTAAGAAATTAACCGAGTGTCTCTGAGCATATGTGGTGAATGTATCCATAAACCACATCTCCGAAAATGGCACAAGTGCCTATTATGAAGTCCCTACCATGAGGCACAGTGTTGGGCATGCCAAGGTACTCTATCTTAAACACCTGTATTTGGTATACGCACCAACCTTGCCCGTCAGTATCCTTTGGTCAAGTTTCTCTCTCCAGGGAGAGGTCATGGGCCCAATGATCTCTGGGTGTTTTATTCTGGAGCCAGCTAGCTATATCTTCCATCTTCCAGCTCAGCAGAAAGGAGAGAATGACCCAGTCCTGCTTCCAGCCAGCCTACCCGTGTCCCTTTAATCCAAGGCTGCTCTTCCCACCCCTGTATGGTGACAATGTTCTGTCCCTGTGAGGATTGACTGGCTCAGTCTTACATAAGCTCCTCTGACAGCAAGACTTCTCAGGTCTTGCTCTCCTAACCTGTCTAGTCACCAAGGTAGGATATCAATGGCATCTCAAAGCGTGGGCCTGACTTCTGCCAGCCATAACGTTAGTTGATGTCACTTGCTTTCTGAAGCTCTAACTGACCCCATCCTCCTTCCTTGGATGGCACTGTGCAGCCTTCCTCCTCCCAAAGCCTCTGCCCTCTGGCTTCTGTGCAGCTCTAGTGGACAGACAAGTGGGGATGGGAATGAGAGGAAGAGGAATGCTCTTCCTCCTCTGGCTCCCAGTGACCCTCCTTCGTGATGCTTATACTGGGCTCTAAGGATGCTGAACAAACCTGAGCATGCTTCTCTTTTCTCAAGTAGAGACCTGACATCTTGCTTAGAAGGTCTTTTAAACACCTGTGACCAACAAGGGGGGAAATGCTCTGTATATGCAGCACAAGAGGAGTCGTTTAAAGATGCAGTTGCTACCGTAATGAACAAGGAGAGTTCTCTGGCTGCCTCCCATTCCATAGGCTCCCAGCTCAAGGCTGAATGGGTAGAGAGCAAGGCGATCTGAGTTTCCTTTTTATTTTTTCTCATACGATATGTTTTACATGTTATTTACCCTCCTCCAACTCCTTCCAGATCCTCTTCATCTTTCTACCCACTCAACGTAGTGTTTCCCCCTCACTATCAAAAATAAAAAGATACAAAAATAAAAAAAGTGCACGCACACATTAAAAAAAACAAAACAAAACAAAAAAACAACAACCCCCCCCCCCAAAACATGGAGTCCATCTTGTGTTAGCCCACTCCTCCTAGGCATGGAGTACAGTTGATATACCCAGTAATACTCCATTGTGGAAAAACTGTTCCCTTTCCCAGATGGAATCGATTAGAAATAGCTTCTTGATAAGGGGTGGGGCTGTGTGTATACACCCCTTCTCAGTGTTGGGATCTTGTCTGGTTTGAACTTGTGAAGGCCTCTTCTGTGCCTCACAGTCTCTGTGTTCATGTGTGTTCCAGCCCCGCTTGGTCTGGAAGATGCCGTTTTCTTGAGGTGGTAGATGACTCTGGGTTTCTTTTTGAGAACCCAAAGTTCAAGGCCAGCCTCTCAGAAGACCCCTTCACAGACTGTCTCTTAATCCCTCTTGTGATCTTGGTGCCACCAATCTCCTCCTTAGCCGGTTTCTGTCCCTTTGTATAGACCAGATGCTCAGGAGATGCAGTGAAGGCTATGGAGGAAGGACAGACAACATGCCCACTCCCAACCCAGGTCACACTGTGAGCTCTGGCCACCCTATGGGCAGGCAGAGTAGCAGACACAGTCCCAAGTGTCTTGGGAAAGACTCGTCCCTTTGTCTCTAGATAGAGCTCTTATCTTGCTGGTCTCCCTCGTGTGCTGATCAGGCCAGGGCTGTCCGTTTCTTTTCTATCTCCCCTCTCCTTTCTCTTGGCTTCCCTTTTTCTTCCATTTCTGACCTCGGCAATCCAAATCAAAACCAGCCAGTCCCAGTAGAGAATAAGATTGCTCCCCTCCCTCCAGCAGAGTGGGGACAAGGGCATGTCTGAAATTCCCTTCTGCTAACAATGGGAAAGGTGACTAGAAAGCGCCCTCTCTTCAGGAAACCTGGCTGAGCCTTCGCCATCCGGTCTTAGAATTAGAGATCACAGACGTGGCAAACAAACAAAACCAGTGAAGCCAGCTCCATTCCTGAAACGCACACAGCCTAATTGCCAATGTTTCCTTTCTGATCACTAAAAAGGCTGTGCGCATTAAATAAAAGGAGAATTAATTTCTAGTTTAAATACAGCTGCTGTGATTCTTGCACACAGCACAGCTGTCCCGAGGCTGGCACAGGGCCATGTCGTGGAGGCTCCACCCTGTCTGTCCCATTGTCTTTCTGACTCACAGGCACAGACCATCTCCAAGTGTTTGGGAAACGTTTGTATTCATTTTCAGGTCTCTGATGCATCACTGAGGCATGGCCTTCGCCGGCACCTCACCTCCACCTCTCTGCACCTGTTAAGCCATTTTCTATCTTCCCCTCCTGAGATGATTCTTTTGAAGGAAAAAATAATTGTTTCATATTGTTTTGTTTTCTATTTTGGGTTAGGACAGAGCCACTAAAGTGAAATATTTCCAAGTCTTCATCCCAAAATATGTGTGTGGGGGGGTGGGGGGTGGGAGGAGTGTTTAGAAAAAAATGATCACATGTTTTTATTTTGAAAACCACGAGTAATATCCGAGGTTGTAGACAATCTGGGTCTGCAAGACGGCAGAGGAAACATTGCTGCCAAGATCCATGTCACTCCTGATTCATTTCAGAGTGTAAATAATCTTAGGAGATATGGTAGAAAATGGGAAAGATTTGAGTCTTCAAGGACATCCAGACCACTGTTTCATTGCTATAAGCCTTTCCCCAGGAGGCCTGAATTATTCCTGATCCTACTCAGATAGGGTATTGTAACTATTATATCTCCAGGAACCTGCCTCCTGGCCTGGGCATCCTGACACTGGAACCCTCTCATCCTGTGAGGATTTATTTGAGGAGACCTCACAGCCTGACGTAAGGGTGAAAACATCCTGCTCCTGGCCACACCTCCTAGCCTCTTAAATGAGGCCATGGACCTATGACCTATCTCCAATCCTGCCCCTGTGACCAACATCCTCACAGTACAGTCACATCTCAAAAGTTTGTCTCTCATCCTCATCTCTGTGTTTTCCAAACATCCTCAGAAGACATGCTGAGAGCCCCGTGGAGATTTTGCTTTCTGGAGCAAAATCACTGTCCCTTTGGAGGGCACCTTGTCCTCACCTCCTCTTTGCAATGTCTTCAGCCAAATCAACTCACCTAGCATGGCATTGGAGGTCAGGTCCACTCAATGCCAGACTGATGGACACTGGATTCCAGAAGCCTCAAGTCCATGATCAGGTACTTAGGATGACTGCTCCTGAGATCTCACACTCTCTGGCCTCTCACATGGTCACCTCTTTTTGCAATGTCAATTTCCTGCTCTCTTCCTATAAAGTCAGCTCTCAGCAGTAGGAACTCACATATAAGACTTCACTTAATAATACGTGCATCCTAGAGTCCCTGTCTCCTGTTCCACTCACATTCTGAGCTCATGGGGGTTTAACTGTAAATCCAGATAGACAATAACCCCTGACACAGACACACTTGTCAGCAGCTGAGGGCAAGAGTGAGCTTGCACCAGAGCTCAGTTTCTTGAGGTGGTGGAGGTGACCTTAGTCAGGTCAGTGGATTTCAACTTTCAGTGCTGTGAATGTGTTCTACTTTCTCAGTGGGCACACTTAAGTGGAAAATAGACAGAGCTCAAATGGATAACCTACCCCTGGATGGGGACTGAGACCAAGTTCAGTCATTCCCAAATTCTTATGATGCTTGTGACAAACTGGCGTCATCTGGCTGTGAAGGGAAGGCTGGTTAAGTGGCCTCAGGATCCTGGAGACATCCCACAGTGACCAGAGGGAAGACCATAGGAGTCTGGCACACTGTAGTCCATGGGCACACCTGTCCATGTTAAGAAATAAAGATCTCAGAACTCAGCTTGTCCTAATCAATTTCCATGCCCTCTGCAGGGCTGGGTATTCCTGGTATAGCCTACAGGCCCTCAGAGCATAGAGTGTTCATGAACTGACCCTTCACAGGTATTATCCACAGTATCAACATCTGCCAGTTATTGTGTTTGTTGGGGGGGGTGCCTGTAATGACTTTAATGAGAATGTCCCATATAGGTTCACATATCTGAACACTTAGTCCTCAGTTGATGGTACAGTTTGGAGAAGAACAGGTTTGCCTGTGGGAGAGGAGAGGCTTTGAGAGTTGACAGCCTCACTCCACTTCCAGTTTGCTCTCTCTGCTTTGTGTTCAAGGTTGAAGATGTGAGCTCTCAGCTTCCTGCTCCAGGTGATTCCACAACTGCCTCCCATCATGATGGACTCTAACTCTGTGGGGCCAGAGGCCCAAACAAACTCTCTTTTATAAGATGCCTGGGTCAGGGTGTTTTGTCCGAGCAACAGAAAAGTAACTAAGTCCACCTTTATGGACTTTTGTGGAATGCCTCTCCACTTTTCATCACCTGATGCTGGTTTCAAATCTTTGCAGATAAAATTGTTCTTCAAGGAGCATCAGGATCCTTGAGCTTGTGCATCTGTAGGGATGAACAGTCACTACTCCCATCCACCTGAAGGCACATCTAAGGACAGCACATTCCCTGAGGAACAAGTTGCCACTATACCCATTATTGGCAAGACACAGCTGGGAACACACCGCACTCTGCTCTTATTTTGGTCACATTGTGCCTTCCCAC
The DNA here is from genome assembly GCA_033318265.1 of Phyllotis vaccarum. Taxonomy (NCBI): domain Eukaryota; kingdom Metazoa; phylum Chordata; class Mammalia; order Rodentia; family Cricetidae; genus Phyllotis; species Phyllotis vaccarum. Next base: position 74,796,264 of record JARWLC010000014.1, on the reverse strand, counting down.
AAACTAAGCTTAGGAAGCAAGATGAATGCCAGACACTGTGACATGGGCAGATCTCCCCATCTCTCCCAAACCCTGCCTCACCTTTTCCCTGCATCATGAGAAAATTCAAGCCTTTAAACACAGGAAGGACAACAACAAAGAGCCTTCTCATTCTTCTCGGTCCCGGGATGAGAACATTCACAAGGCGTTGCAGAACTGAACTGGTTCTCCACTTTGGTCCACAGCTGGATCTTGGGGAAGGAAGGCCAAAGCAGTAGAGGGAGTGAGATGGGACATGAGGTCCTTCTGTTACCTGTGACAGTCAGAGATGACCTGTCTTGGTGTCACCAAATCAGGGATGTGTACAGAAGCCTTGCTGAAGTTATGAGGAACCATGCAAGGCTGGATTTGTCTCATCTGTTTTTATTACCTACTTCCTTGTCGGGTGTCTCACTAGATGGAATCCATGCTTTGGAGTTTTCTTGGCTAAATGATTTGCTTATATGAAGCCTCATATCTCATTATCTGCCTATAATACTCACTCTGTCCTCTGCCTCTTCCCCACTCTGAGCATAGCCTCCCTCTCCCAGGTCCTGCTGGACTGTCCTGTTCAGTTCAGTGTACACTGCCTGGACATAGTTTCTGGAGCATGGGCTGCCACCTACGTCTCTCACTAGGTCTCAGTTGTCTGAGGGCTGCAGCAGCATCTTCCTTCCAAGCCTTTGCAGAAGTACAGCTGCAGTCAACATGTTGTGAATCTATAAGCTTTCCAATTGGCTTCATCCTTGGTCAGACTGTGCCCCCAAAGCCGCTGGTGAGTTTTCTGATCAGGAAGCCTCCCTGGGTGTTTCCCAAAGTTTCTCTCTTGTCCGTGTTAAAGCCCTCACTCTTCCTATAAGTTATGAGGGGCCTGGCTTGCTTGGAGACTGTGTAAATATGACATTAAGTGCTGGAGAGACTTATTCATGCTCCCTTTGTGTGCAGTGCAATTCCTTGTCTCTCATCCCATTCTCTCCTGAACCTTTCTGAGAGAGGTATGTGTCCTCTTAAATTCCATCTCAACAGTTGCCTGCCCTCACCTATCATGCACAACTGGGTTCATTCATTGGATGAATGAGCAGATGTGCAAATGTGTGCAGCAGAGGAGCAGGGAATTCTGTGGCAGTGTGTGGGAGATTATGTTGTTACGTTGTAAATAATTGTCCCACCCACTGGTTTAATAAAAAGTGCTGATTGGCCAAAGGCAGGCAGGAAGTGTAGGCGGGGCTACCAGACTAAGAAAACTGAGAACAGGAAGCACAGAGCAGAAGGCCAGAGAGAAGCCGGAAGAAGCAGAGGACAACCATGCAGCTCTGAGAAAAGGTACAGAGCACCATGGCTGAACAGGTTAAGAGTCATGGGTGAGATTAAGGGTAGAGAGTTAACAAGTTATATGCCTGGGCCTTAGGCCGATCAGCCTAAAATTATTGTTAAGAATCTGTGTCTCTGAGAGTCTGTGAGTCTGCAGGTCTAAATCTTGAGGATGGGCCCGAAAGTCTGGGCCAGAAACCTTTTACTACAGCAGTGTGTCCTGTGCTTGTATGTAAGGGACAGACCAGAGACTAGACAGTGATGTTGTGTGAGCAGGGGGCAGAGGTGGTCATATCCTCCCCAAGAGCCAAAAGCACACAGTCAGGAAGTCTTGCTGTCTACTGAGTGAGCACAGCAACACTTTGACCACCAGCCATTGTTCTCTGTGTTTTAGCCATGACATCCCATTGCTGGCCTTGGTGTCTAGAAACACACACGGGAGGGAAGTCTCCAGGCCTCAGGCAGCCCACAGTTCTGCTCTGTGAGTTAGCTACTGCTTAAGGGACACTTGTCCTGGCCAGTTTCACTCAGGAGACCACCAGCTCCCAAACCTGTGTAGGACACATGCTTGTGACCCATGTGACATGCCACAACATAGACCAGAGCCAACATAACTACACTGTATAATAATCAAGATTGAGATCAGCCATAGCATTGCACACACACACACACACACACACACACACACACACACACACACACACACACCACAAGACACCTAAGAACAGCTTGAGGCCAGCTTTATTGTAGAGGTGACACCATCTTTGCTCGCTTCCAAAGCTCTGCAGGTCTACTTTCTTTCATGAAGTCCATTTCTTGTAGACAGAGCTTTGGACACTGCCTCAGCTGTGCTGATGCTGATGGCATTTGGGGTTTCTGGTGAGTCAGGTTGGGTGAGTGTCTTCATATCGTGCTTTACTGAGGCTTTCTTGTGTTCTTGCTCATGACACCACCTCACCTCTGTGAACAAGTTGTAGTCAACAGCTTGGGTTCTAACTCTCTTGTTTCTGTTGTCCAGCTCCACATGCCGAGCTCAGCCACCCCTCCTGTGGCTCCTCATTATGCCCTTTCTCTTTTGGTTCTGTCCTCCCTGTGTCCCCTGGTAATACTTCCTCAGTGTAAAAACAAAAGTCTGAACAGACTTGTCTGGGGCTGGCAGGATGGACTCTCCATAAGAGCTCTTAGGAGCAGGAAGGTTGGCTTGGACAGGGCTCTCTGGGAACTCCCCAGCTAACAGTACTGAATGCTGAGTCAGAGGCACAGATCCTGCTGGGAGAAAACAATGATATCAGATAAGCTACTCACAGGCTCTGGCCCTCAGCAGGAAAGCAGGGGGTTTGAGAGGAGGTGGCTATTGAGTGGTTAGAATTAGAAAAAATGAGACACAATTTGACAGGTCCAGGCCAACCTTGATGGCTTTTAATTTTTCACTTCCAATTCTCTTCCCGTTGTTCACTTTAAATTCTCTTTCTATTTCTCCTGAGCTGTGACAAAGAAAATCTATTCTGGTACTTAAAGCCTAGGTAATCACACCTGGCTCCTCAGTAGTCCTGTCAGTGTGTGATCAGGTAGGCAGGCTATCAGGCAAGTGGGCTCTGAGATGACAGCGTACCAGGAGGCTGGCCAGCAGTCAGGTTGCCTGCCATGATGAAGCACCAGCGCTCTATCCTGCTCTTATTGAGGGCAATGAGTGTGGGTCTCTCAGAAAATAGAATCTCTGATGACTTCCTGATTTCTTCAGACTTGACAATCTCTTGGGTGATAATGACATCATTTCCAGGACAGCCATTGCAAATGTAACTGGTTACAGTGGAAGAGAAATGGCCCTGGTGTCATTCTAGTCATTGGTCTCTCCAGGGTTCTCCTTAGGTCATTTGGCCCTTACTCTTTCTGTAGAAAGGTTGTCCACAGCCTAGCACAGCCAGTGATGATACAGGGTTGGGTGCTTCCAAAGACCAGCACTGTGCTCAGACAGACTTCACAGAGCCCATGCTTCCCAAAGCACAGAGGGATCAGAGTTTATACATTGCCTCTTTGTTGTCTGGACTAAGTGGTCCTCCATTCCCTGTGCAACATGCCCTCTGTGGTCCAGAACTGTCTGAGAAAACCCCCCGCCTGTTAATAGAGAAAAAAGCTGATACCATCATCATTCTGGGTGATATTCTCTCCATAGTAGGGCCTGGCCAAAGTCTGTAGATGTCTTGTCCTGGTAAGAACATACCTCACAGCAGTTCTGGCCCCTCCAGACTGGTGCCAACCCTTTCCTTTTAACTTTCTAGCAGTGCTGTTTAACCAAATTATCTTTATTATAAATTTATTAACTAAACTGTCTTTAAGGTGTAGGCCATGGAGTTTAATGTATAGCCAGGGAAACCAGAACTCTGCTGATACTACAGGCTGGGCTCATCATCCAAGTCATCCTCTTCTGGTAGGAGCACCAAAATTTTGCTGCATTTCTAACTTTCTGCACACGTACAAATAACTGATTAAGTGTCTCACCCTTCCGGGTCTCCTGATAGACCTCAGCATGATGCTTGGAACATGACATGGCATGACCAGGCTGGAGAAAGAGTACTCACAGGTGCCTGCAGACAGTCCCACAGGTCTCTTCCCAGTTCAAGCACGTCTTAACCCTTGCTCTTTTCACCAGCCCTCTCAGAGGACCAGGTGTTCCAGAGGCTCAGTTTCACATCTGATGTATCCCACCAGCATGACAGCTAAACTTTACACTGGATACAAAGTGCCCATTTCTGTGAGCTGGGTAGCTCGTAGCTAACATCCTCTCTAAATTATTTAGATAAGATTTAGAACACCCCTTATCTTACTAACGACAGGAAAGCCCAAGCCCTCCTTACCCTTGTCCTCTTCCCATTTGTCATCAACTGACAGGTTGTCACCACTGACCACTGTGAGCAGAATGTTTACAGACCCTGGTTCAGCATCTTGTCCTTGTCCTTCGTAAGTCCTGAGCTCCACTTTTCCTTCCCTGAAGGTATCAGATGCTTCCTGAGCTCAGGTGGCATTGGACTCAAGCCTCCCTCGGTCACTTTCCCGCCATGCTCCTGCATCTCACTCCATACACTAGAACCCTCTGGCCTCATTCCTAGCTCTATATGCAGGTAGACCAAGCATCTCTGGAGTTGTGGGGAGATGCTCACAGCCTTGCAGTTTGTGTTGCCCAGGAAACTATTCCTTCAATCCCCTTAGAATCCTTTCACACAAGGCTCTTTCCTACGGTGTCTCTGCTCACTAAATAGTAGGAGAGTGGGGACAAGGTAGGAGGCTAGGTCCTGAAAGCCACCTCTCTGATGATTGTCTCCACTATTCAAGCCAGAGGCAACAAAATGTGGCTTCCAGTGTTGAGAGAACCCAAAGTCCCTTTCAAACCTTGCTCAGTTGCATTTAAGTGCTGAAAACTCCCAGATTCACACCAGGGATGGATGAATCAAGGGTAGGAAGTATGTCCTTTCTGGAATCCAGCCAACCTCTTAATCTTATCAGAGGTTACTGGCTGAGGCTTCGAATATAGGAAAAGGGACACAGAGGAATATTTACAATGGATGTGTGAAGCTGGCAGAGCACACAAGCCCTGTCACAGGCTTTTTTCTCTAGGCTAAGTTCTTGCTTGGCTCTTCAAATGTGCAGTCTCCCTCCACAGTCAAACACTGCAAGCCACAGACTCATGGGCCAGCTGTGTGCCCTCTGAGACTGAGGCAGAGGGTGGAATACTCCATTCACAACCTGGGGAATTTTTGAAATCTTAACTCTCTCATTAGGAAACGCCGCAAGCCTCAGACAGCAATCAAACACCACAGTTGCCAGCGGCAGGGCAGGAGATCGGTGTAGTCTTAAAAACATTATCAGAGAGCTTAAGTCAGAACAATGTTCACTAGAGGAACACACTGACAATATTTATGAGTCAGATCTGCAGGTTTTCTTGAGAAGAGGCAAATACCAAGCCCTTCACAACCGCAGCTCAGGTGTGAAGCCACTTCCCTCATGTGAGTTCAAAGGTGTGCTCGGGAGCTCCGTGTAACCACAACTTACAAGTCAAGCAGACATCTCTGTGGGGCAACTTGGGATTTCTGCCTTTGAAATCCCCTCAGGAGACCTGAAAATCCAGTTTGTTGTGTCTTTTCTTAAGTCTTAAAATAAACCAGCATAGACCTGAGACAAGCAGAGGGTGACGGCACACAGAGGTCTGGTCCTGCAGATCAGGTTGTTTTGCTTTGTGTTTAATGGTGTTTTTGGTTTTTTGCAAGGAAGAAGTTGGCTTGAGATAGGGTCTCACTATTAGCTGGCCTGGAACTTACTATGTATCCCAGGTTAGTCTTGAACTTGTGATTCTTTGCCTTACCTGCCTGAGCGCTAGGATTCCAAACACACACCAACATGTATGGCCAGTCCCCATTGACTCTATTCTGCTTCCCATCCTGATGCTTAAGAAACACCCTGAATTTTCATGCAGAGCAGTCATGATCTTCGCCACTCAGAGGACTTGCACACTGATGAGACCCACAACATCCAGTTGGCTCATTCAAGTCCCGGAGGGTGGGGGGGAGACAGTGTCAGGAATCCCACTGATTTGTATTATTCACCCTTCCTCCTGACCTATCTGGCCATAGGCTTGAGGTACCTGACACACAGCAAAAGAAAGACAATTGAGATGCCACAGGCTAGAAGAAGCAGGCAAAACTAGGGGAGGATGAGGTAGAGACTCAGTCAGGCAGGGCCTGGTGGGACCTGGCAGCCAGTGCTGCAGTAAAAACCGAATCAGCCCTGGAGAGGGGAGAAGAGTCATGGCCACTGCTCATTATGGGAGGGTTTGAGTGTGTTATTTTGTACTAAGGCAACAACAATCAGTCCCGTAGCGGGTTTCAGGAGCCCGCATGTAAGTTAGGCCATGTTTGCATGGTGGCTGAGGACTGAACCCAAGGACCAGGGTGGCTAAGGCTACTTTGATTTCTCTAAGCCTTTGTAGCAAGAGACTCCTGAGGATGGGGAGATCTAAGGCTGGGGCGGGGGGGTCTTCTCTGTGGAGCAAGTTAGCAGTTTCTACAGGCATGCAGTACAGAGGTCCTGGAGACAAAGACAGAAGTCAGCCCCCAGCTCATGGAGCTGTGCCATCTAATCTCCATCTCTTACCCAATCCAGTGCTGACTGCTTTTCCTGCAGGTGTCTCCCACACTCTTAGCACTGAGATGTCCCTGTGCTCATGCAGATCAGTGAATGTATTAAAGGGTGCTCATGGCCGTAGGTAATCACTCTGCACTTATGTGTAAGAAAGGAGATGAGATAGTTTGACCTGGGTGGTACAAGAAAGCAGGCTGAGAGTAAGCCTTGGGAGCAAGCTGGTAAGGAGCACCCCTCCATGGCCTCTGCTTCAGTTCCTGCCTTCAGGTTCTGACATTGCGCTTCTGCTATTTCCCTCAGCGATGTGAAAGTGTACGTTGAAATAAACCCTTTCCTCCCCAAGGTGCTTTTGGCTAAGACGTCTTATAATAGTAATAAAAACCCCAACTAAGACAGGGACATGCCATCCGTTAGATGGGGAAGACAGGACATGTGGTCAACATTGACCTCTTTCCCTGGAGCACATCTGGATGTCAGCTGGGGCCTAGAAGCTACAGGCAAACACCTGCTGAGATCCAGGAAGTTTCAGGGGGTGGGGAGAAAACATGAAAAGCCTTTTACTGGAGCACTTGGCTACTGCTACAAAGCAGACTGGAAAGGGCCAAGATTAAAGCAAGATATTGGGAAACCAAAAATGAGGAGCTCTGGCAGGTGAATAGCCCTTGGTACAGGAGGAGGCAGCCCCTGGATGGCCTGCTTGGGCTAAGTGTCAAATGTGGCTGGGAGTGGAGCAGTGGGCTGCTCTTGGGGCTGAGGGTCACACACATGAATTCTCAGGTGATACAACTTGTTCAGCCTCTGAGAACAGGCAAGACCGGAGGAGGTTCTCCACAGTGTCTGGCTGGAGCTGAGAGGCAGTTAGAGGATGCTCAGAGTTTTATGGAAACTGCTGTGCAGGTGAGGGAAGAAAGAAGCAGCCTGCCTTTGTGAAGTGCATGGGAAGGGTGGGCTGAGGGCAGTGTGGCCCCAGAGGGAAGGTGTTGAGGAGTAGCCATCCATTAATCTGTCTGACTCTGGTCTCCTGTCTCCCTGGTGAGGTAGGAAGCTAGCTCCAGGCCCAGTAGTTAAGCATGGCCCTTAGGCAAGCCTGCTCCATGCCCAGTCTGTCAATGTACTGAAGGGCTTGGAGGGAGAGCCAGCCCCATTCACTCTGCGCTCTCCAGAGACCACCTGCAGCCCTGTGCCTCCTATCTCAAACAGCTGTAAAAATTGTCACTGTGTCACACTGCTGCTGCATTGGTCTGTGTCATCATCCACTGCACACTAGGTTGCCCTTCCTGGGCATTCATTTGGAACACAAACAAGATGTGACTTTGTCATTGATGGGCCTTGCAGAGAGTTCCAGACATTTTCCCTGGTGACACGGGCATGTCCTTCAGTGCTAGCCCTGGCTACCATGTTTCCACCATAGAGTTACTGGTCTATTGAGGTATCTAACCCTAAATTGCTTGCTTTCCATAACTGTCCCAGGCAATGGGGATGAGGGCAGCTGAGGAGGGAAAAGATGTCAGATGACAGTGTACCTAACCCAGTGCCAGATTCTGGTTCAATTCTCAATCTGGAGCTCACAGTCTTTCCATCTGCTCATATGTGTGTGGCTTCAGGGACTGGCACTGGGCCTAAGATGACCCAGAAGTGGCAGAAGCCTCTGTCCCTTTGTGTGTTCACCTATCTACCTGCTGTGTAGTAGAACAAGGTCTTATTCTGTAGCTGGTGGGAAGTGTGAGTCCCACCTGATGCTTCCTTGGCCTCTGGGAGGATCCTTTGACAAAAATGAAAGTGTGTTCAGAGGTTACAGCCTTAGGCCACTGTCAGCCAATAAGTAACCAAGAGGAATTCATCAGGCCTCCCTGGTAGATATGAACCCTGAGGCATAGGCAAGCGAAGGAAGGAAATTACAAAGGCAGGTTGAGGGAGCCGAGAAGCACAGAAGCTGGTATAGCAGGGCATAGTGAAAAGGTATGGGGTGAGGGGTTTCCACATGGGGAAGGCCAGCTTCTAACCCCAATGTTGGCCAGAACATCCAGGAGTTTCAGAGCAAATGACTTCACAGTACAAGGCCAAACTAAGTAGCTATGTTTTCTGCTTCAAAGCGATCAATTTTACCCTGGTTAAGTTAATCAGGGACCTTGCAAACGTCAGGCCACCAGTTCTCTATATATGTATCTTGCACGACTTCCTGCCAATATGCACCCTAACCCAGGCAATGTCCAGTGGGACTCAAGAAATCCAGATGAGAGACAGCGTTCATATCCCAAGCATGAGTAGAATCAGCTGTGGCCAAGGCTGGAGAGCCAATGCCAATGGCACCTGTACTGTGTCAGTCTGAGAACCAGGAGGCGTGATGAAGGGCAGAACTCTCTGTGCTGCACGTGAGTACCTGGCCCTCTCTCTGGTGAGAATCCTGAGAGTATGAGCTGGCTGGAGCAAATGTCAGCAGACATGACACACCACAACTGTGCACAATATCCATCTGGGTACTGTGCCCACAATGGGTTCATACCTTAGCTGTAGCTGCTGCTATATGCACGCCTGCTCTGTGACTTTCCCCACACAGGTTCTACCCATGCACTAAGTTCACACTAACACTAGGACCACACACACACTGCATTGGACCCATGCCTGGACTGGACAACTGAACCAAGTCTATACCTATATTGGCTGACTCCTAAAGTAGGTACACATATACACTCAGGCCAACATTTATATATACAAGGTCTAACACCTGCACTATGCTCATATCTGCACTGGATCCTTTCCTTACCTGTGTACACACCTGTGCTGTATACAAACTTCACTGCATACATACCTGTATTGTATGAATACATATGTACATATGTACATATGTACAGTGCCCACAAAGACATTGTGTACACATTTAAACAGTGTCTGTACCTATAATGTGCCCACACCAGCACTGTATACACAGCTACACTGTATGCACATCTGTACTGTAGACATACCTGCACTTCATGCGTACCTATAAAGTACTCACATTGGCACTGCATATATACTTGCATTGTATGCACACCTGTACTGTACCCACAGTTGCACTGCATGCATACCTGCACAGTGTTCACAACTGCACCGTATACGTACTTTCATGGTATACACATCTGTGTTGTGTCTGTACCTGCACTGTGTTCACACCTGGCCTGTGTTCCTACTTGCTCCTCTCCATTCTTGGTCTTCCATCCTTCCTGGCATTGCAAAAAATGCACAAAGTCACAGACAGACCCACCTTAGAGCTGTTTTTAGTGTTCTTATGGTGATAAGAATGCAAGTCCCTCCTGCTGTTTGGACTTATGTCATATGTACTAAATATAATTTAATGAGTTAAAATGGCTGGGTACATCAAGAGATGATAATGTTTTCTAACACATGAAAACTACACGAACTTTACATTTCACAGCCGTAAACGCAGTTTTCTTGGCCCACAGCTGTGTGTTTGCTCAGGAAGGAGCCCCAGCTGTTGGCACCACCACAGTGCTGCTGAGTATTCAGACCAAGACTGTATATATTCAGAAAGCATTTGCTGACCCTCATCTGGACAGCTGAACTCATGAGGACATGACTACAGCTAGATCATGCCATCTGTTTTCCTAAGCTTCCCTGGGACTTGGCACCTGTGGCCCCTGTCAGCCAGACTGCTAACTGGATGGAGGATAGTTGGGTGGAAAGTATATGTCTGAATGTTTAACTAAAGAAGTCTTCAGCTGCTGTGGACATCTTATTCTGGGAAAGTGAGTATATGCTTATAGTCCAGGGAAGTGGGTATATACTTGTATTCCAGGAAAGTGGGTTTATACCTGTACTTTGTAAAAGTTGGTATATGCCTGTTTTACAGGAAAGTGGACATATGCCTGTACTCTAGGAAAGTGAGTATATGCCTGTGTTCCTGTATGCCATTTGCATGGACACAGAGACAGAGAGAGAAGATTTCTTCTTTCCCTGAGGGCAAGCACAGTTTGCAGATTGTTTTTGCCCATTATTTTATAAATATTTCCCTTTGGACCTTCCCTCCATCTTCAGAAGGGCAGCTGTGTCTCTGCTTTCCTCTTCCTCTACTATCTCCACCCTCAGCTCCACTTTCCCACCAAGTTCTATATGCCCACATGTGTCTGATTTCCCTGTGGGGTTGGCTGTGACAGATATACTCCCAAAATGATCCTTCGCTAAGCTGCATGTCTTTGATACCCTGGGCATGGCTTCTGTGACCCTCCTGGATGACTTATAATGACATGATGCACATCACACACACACACACACACACACACACACACACACACACACACAGAGAGAGAGAGAGAGAGAGAGAGAGAGAGAGAGAGAGAGAGAGAGAGAGAGAGAGAAACAGAGAGGGAGAAACAGAGTCAGAGATGGACACAGAGAAACAGAGAGAATATTTCTTTTTTCTCTGAGGGCAAGCACAGTGTGACAGAACCCAGCCATCCACGAGGAACATTCTGGAAATCCATGCTCCCTCTGAGCCTCTGTTTCAGGGGAATCTCCTCAGCTCCTGTGTCTAGTTGACTTATTTTAGTCAGCTTTGCTGTCTGTCCAAAAGATGACTCTGTAAGTCTAGATGTCAGGTTGGTGTGTGAGCAATACCCCAGTATGCACCACACCTCATGTAAGCACACACAGACCTCACCCTATCACACAGCCTCAAATTCTACTCTTGCTGATAGAGTCTTACAAATGCTCCTGCTTCACCCATTTCTGTGCTATGTTTCTGTAGGACAGAGAAGGGACACAAACTACAGGCTCACTAAACAGGACTCAGGCCACCCTATCACCCTTTCTTCACAAGGCAGAACAAGATTTTGGTGATGGTAAGTCTTACAAGTGTGGAACCCTTGACCTGTGCTTTAACTGAGTGACTCTGTTGACACCTTTCTCCAGGAGCATCAAGAGAGTGCCAGGAGCATCCTCCTTCCATGAAAAAGGGACCTCTTCCTTTTGGTTTTGACCCTCATGGTTACCAGCATTAAGCGTTGTAGCTTCATTGCTGCCTGCTAGTGTTCAGAGACAAATTACCAAGAATCTGTTGGAAGTGTGCTAGACTTTACAAATAAAAATTAAGAGTGCCCAGGCAAACTTAAAATTCAGCTCAACAGGAAATACTTTTGTAGCACGTGACCCAAAATATCCAGATTTCAAATGAAACTGTGAAGGAGTGGCTTTGAAATCATGTTTATGGAGGGTTCTGAGAAAATGAATGTAAGTCTGCACTCTTCTACCTCACATCACTAAATTTGCCTTATTATCTGGACATTTGCCCTCCATCCATTGATTTGCATCCACCTTAGAAAGACATAAGAACACGCCTGAGCCACCTCCCTCTCAATTCCCTGAGCACTTCAACCAGGAGCTAAGAGTCCAGGGTTGTTCTTCAAAGTATTCAAAGATGATTTCAAAAGTTTGGTGTTGTTTTTCTTCCTAAAGTGTGAAGGCTCTGATGTGTGCAGCAATACCATTTCTTACTGAATATTCTATCTAGCACAGTAGAATGTCAGCAGAAGTATAGAAGGAAGCTCTGAGGTCTGTAGAGGCCACCTTCAGCTTGCAACCCATGGAGTTTTATATAAGCAGGACGCTGCAGATTGTGTTCTGCTCCATCTGAACTGTCATCATTCCTGGGCTGGTTCTTCAAACCTTTATGATCAACTGACAAAATGAGTTATTATGCCATATCTCACTCCTGTTTCTCACACTTCCTTGCATGCAGCAAAACGCTCCAAGATGGCACCACAAATTAAAATTTCAGGCAGCCCTGAAGAATTGCTGCATAGTAATGAGTGAGCCATTAAATATCCCTGGAAGTGTTTTCACTGAAAAATGTCTGTCAACATCATCTCAGATATTTTTTATAAAGTACTAGTAGTAAGACATTAAAAATGACAAAAATGTCTTTAATCTATTTTTAAAAATGTAATCATCTGAGATATCATTCACCTCACAATAAACAGTGATTGCCCAGACTGGTCTGTCCAGCTGTACAGTGCTTTGTGAAACAGGAAGACATTTGCTTTCCAAAAGATCCTCAATCATCTTGGCCCCACTTCTCTATTTCACAGCAACAACTGCTCTTCTTAGGACTTGGGACAAGGACAAATGTAACAGCACATCTCCTTCTTTTGAGCAAAACAAACAAATGCATTATACCCAGCCATTAACCACTGATCACTTCTGAAAGAGCCAGACAGACAAAGTGGTAGAGACGACACCTCAGGCCTCTACTCATAACACGGCACACTTATGAGATCTGCCCTATGTTCTTCATGTGTTCTGACTGTGTATGCTGTAGGGGCACAGGTCAGAAAGAGCCTCTTCTTTCAGAGATTTTGAGGCCACATGTGCACATAGAAAACAAGGGTGGAAAGCTACCCATGCAGAGCCTCGGAAAGTGAGGGAGGCGGCAAGTACAGGCAGAACAGAGGCAAAGGACAGCGCTGGCCAAGGACTCCGAAACGTCCCTCAATTTTGGGGTACATCTGTCAGCTGAAGTCAACACCAAGGTTTTTCTCTAAATTTATTTAAATAGTAATATACATGATCAGACATCACTGAGTTTACTAAACACAGACTGAAGGGGCTATTGCATCTCAATTCTGTATACAGCATCTTTTAGGGATTGTGTGTTTGAGTCTTCATCTGCTCCAATATATCAGATGCTAAGACACTTCCTCAAAACTACAATGGTTCACAAAATTAAGTATATATATATATTAAATATATATGTATATTTAAAAGGTAGTGCTCTTATTTATTCTTCAAGAATTTCATACACTCTAGGATGAGCCTTGCCAGTGGAAGCCACAGGAGTATCTAGGATTAGAGCTCCTTGAGCTAGTAAAGGATGAAACTCCCTGATCCTCAAACCAGAAAAGGCACTCCAGTCCTCTGAGCAAATAGTAAGTCAATTAAAGGTCCATGCCTTGTGTGCTTCCTGCTAAATTCCCTAGAGTTCTTTACCACAGAGTCTCTATCCCAGACCTGTGTCTTTTCTCTTAATAAGTAGTAGTAGGGTCTAATCCCAGCACTTCCCACAGAAGATGTGGTACTAGATGTTCTCACCTTCCTGGAAGTTGATATTTTAACAGGAGAGTTGTATGATACCACAGCAAAGGTTTTCAAACTCAGGTTCAAGCATGGTGAGTCTATATAGGAGTTGCCCTGGCTTCATGCACACTTCCTAGACACAGATTAGGACAGAAGGTACTGCCCCCAAGAGTAAGCCAGGGAGCTGGGTGGATATGGCTGTCAGCAGAGCCCATGACCAGGGTAGGGACCTCTGGGACAGATCAATGTTAGGGGAACCTTTGGTCTAATGATCTCATGGACATCTGGATCTGTGGGGAATGCTAACTCAGACTATGTGAGCAGAGCACATGGCTGACAGCTCCAAGTTAAGAACATCCGTAAGAAGAAACTTGGGAGCTGAACCCACAACTCGGTATTCCAGGGTGAGACATCTGGGGCAGACCCTTGGTAACTGAACCCATAGCCCATCGCTTGAAGGTGTGAGCAGCTGAAGCAGGCCTCCCTGAGAGGACACCATGTCCCAGTGCTCTGTGGTGGGGATATCTGAACCAAGTCCCTGGCAGCTAAACCCAAGCCCAAGTATTTCATGGCAGGTACATCTGAGGCAGAATTTTGTGAGTAGGGTCTATAATCCAGAGTTCCCTGGTGGGGAAAAGCTGTTTTAATAATCAAACTAGACTCATAAGAAAGAGGTATACAGCCAATGAGGAAAGAAGTATATAGCCACAGGGCCTTGGCTTGGCATGCCTGCCTGTTGCCATTATCCCTGTCACGGGGGTCATAGATTCATTCTCTGAAACTGTACCTCCCCAATAAACTCTTTTTTAACTATAAAATCACTTTGTTCATAGTATCTATCACTGGAATGGAACAGTAATTAAGATGGGCATGATGCTATGGAGAGTGTTGTGCCCTTTATGCGTCTATTCTGGAATTCTCTTTGGCAGCTCTGTTCCTTGAGTGTGAATAGTCCTAAGAGTACTCTTCTGCAGGAAGCCCTGAGCCACCTGGACAAGTCCAGGTGCCCACCGCACTCAAGGACATTGCATTTTGGATAAAACATCTGGATTCCCTCTTGTCGTTTTCTCTGGTGTCCTTTGCCAATGCCTTAGATGGCAAAGTTTGGGAGCCTTTACACCTAACAATCTTTCCCACAAAAATGACTTCAGATTCCATCTCTTTTCTGTAAGAGAAATTCCTAAAGTCCTCTATGTCACCACCTCCAGTAACAGCTCCCACTATAAGCAGGACCCAGAGGGCCGTACCAAACCTCAGGACATTTGTCCTTCACATGTGGAGAGAAGAGCAGGACCAAGAAAGGAGGCTGGCTGCCTGTCTTTAGAAGATTGTCCTGGCTCAGCAGCTCAGTCGTCATTTCAGCATGGGGAAACAGTTCTGATTGGACACACTCCCAGTGGCCAAGCCATGAGTCACCAATATGGTACCTGCTTCTCTGGGTTCCTATGGAAGTAACTCTGAAATCTGAGGCCCGCAGCTTTACCTAACAGTCTCAGCTTAGGACCCCAGGAATTTACACAAGCCTTGGCTTCCACAGTGGAGTCTTCCTGTGGGATGGAAAGAACCCCCATCACCCCCATCCTCATGCTTAAGGTCCAGTTATACGTGATCCTCAGTGCCATTAAGGTGTAAAGCCCTCTTAACCCTCTGCTAAGCTTGCATCCACACCCACACAGTGGACATGCCTATGTGTGGGCATGAGGCTGGGAAGAATTGCCAGTACTGTTTCAGATTTGCTGAGTGGCATGATTTGGAAGTGACTTTAAATAGTTTCTTCTTTCTGTGGCTGAACTTTAGATAGAGTGATAATTTCACTTATTTATTTTTGGGGGGTCATTTGATGGCTCTTGCTCTCTGATATATAGAAAGGTCCAAGACTCTGCACAGCTATAAACTAGGGCAAAGCCTACGTCAGTGAGGATGGTCAATCTGCAGCCTGTGCAAAAATGTGGCTCCAACTGCTTTGAGGTCTTTGAAACTCTCACTGGTCAGATTAGCGCTGCAAACTGATCTTCTTTTAAATTTGAGACTACTATACTCTTCTTAAGATCTTCCACACACCCTGTGCATAGGAGCAGACAGCAGCTAACCGCACACAATGGCAGAGTGAGAGCTGGGAAGTAGTGCCCAGGCTGGCATTTCTGAATCATCAATCCAGACTTGGGCCTCCAGCAGAACATTACGTTAAGGATCCCCATGTGAGTGACTTCATGACCCCATGGGCACTGCCTGCCACTATCAGCCTACTTAGAGCTCTGACCCTCAGCTGGTTACAGAAGATAACCAGATCCACGGAAACTAAAGTGACATTAACATGGTCTTCAAACAAAGAAAGTGTATTACTCTAAAAGTAGAGATGCCAATGAGGACTTGGAGAGACGGGTGCTAATTAAGAAGGAGACGTCACAATCTTGCCTCATCTTCTACTGACAAGAAAATTAACCTGACTTTGATGTGAAGAGTCACTGGGCATCATTCTTGAAAAACTAGACAGTTTCTAGGAAGACTGGTCCTGGAGAGTGTGGGTTACACTCAAGATGTGACTAAACTGCAGGGACTGAGCGTGTTTTCCTTGTCGTAAAGCAAAGTAGGTAACGTCATCAAGACTTCATGAGGAGACATGTCCAGCCTCAAAACCAGGGCTGTAGGATCTAGGATCCCTTGAAGAAGTCACCAAAACAAGATGAGCAGGATTTCAGAGTCATTGATGTGAATAGCCCAGAAGAGGAGGTCACATAGAAGTCAGCGGGATTGGGACCGAACCAGGACATGATGAAGGACTTATGTCTGACTGATCCTCAGGCTCCTTTCAGTCCAAGGAGCCCTAAATAAAGGGTAAGGAGGGTATGCAGACCCCTGTAGGGGTATAATGGGTGACACTCTCACTCTCTCTGTGGCCCTGTGGCCCTGTCTTGGGTGCTCATTCCCACAGGATGCAGACCCCTGTAGGGTATAATGGGTGACACTCTCACTCTCTCTGTGGCCCTGTGGCCCTGTCTTGGGTGCTCATTCCCACAGGATGCAGACCCCTGTAGGGTATAATGGGTGACACTCTCACTCTCTCTGTGGCCCTGTGGCCCTGTCTTGGGTGCTCATTCCCACAGGATGCAGACCCCTGTAGGGGTATAGTGGGTGACACTCTCACTCTCTCTGTGGCCCTGTGGCTATAGTGGGTGACACTATCACTCTCTCTGTGGCCCTGTGGCCCTGTCTTGGGTGCTCATTCCCACAGGATGCAGACCCCTGTAGGGGTATAGTGGGTGACACTCTCACTCTCTCTGTGGCCCTGTGGCCCTGTCTTGGGTGCTCATTCCCACAGGATGCAGACCCCTGTAGGGGTATAGTGGGTGACACTCTCACTCTCTCTGTGGCCCTGTGGCTATAGTGGGTGACACTCTCACTCTCTCTGTGGCCCTGTGGCCCTGTCTTGGGTGCTCATTCCCACAGGATGCAGACCCCTGTGGCTATAGTGGGTGACACTCTCACTCTCTCTGTGGCCCTGTGGCCCTGTCTTGGGTGCTCATTCCCACAGGATGCAGACCCCTGTGGCTATAGTGGGTGACACTCTCACTCTCTCTGTGGCCCTGTGGCCCTGTGGCCCTGTGGCCCTGTCTTGGGTGCTCATTCCCACAGGATGCAGACCCCTGTAGGGTATAGTGGGTGACACTCTCACTCTCTCTGTGGCCCTGTAGGGTATAGTGGGTGACACTCTCACTCTCTCTGTGGCCCTGTGGCTATAGTGGGTGACACTCTCACTCTCTCTGTGGCCCTGTGGCCCTGTCTTGGGTGCTCATTCCCACAGGATGCAGACCCCTGTAGGGTATAGTGGGTGACACTCTCACTCTCTCTGTGGCCCTGTGGCCCTGTCTTGGGTGCTCATTCCCACAGGATGCAGACCCCTGTAGGGTATAGTGGGTGACACTCTCACTCTCTCTGTGGCCCTGTGGCCCTGTCTTGGGTGCTCATTCCCACAGGATGCAGACCCCTGTAGGGTATAGTGGGTGACACTCTCACTCTCTCTGTGGCCCTGTGGCTATAGTGGGTGACACTCTCACTCTCTCTGTGGCCCTGTAGGGTATAGTGGGTGACACTCTCACTCTCTCTGTGGCCCTGTAGGGTATAGTGGGTGACACTCTCACTCTCTCTGTGGCCCTGTGGCTATAGTGGGTGACACTCTCACTCTCTCTGTGGCCCTGTGGCCCTGTCTTGGGTGCTCATTCCCACAGGATGCAGACCCCTGTAGGGTATAGTGGGTGACACTCTCACTCTCTCTGTGGCCCTGTGGCCCTGTCTTGGGTGCTCATTCCCACAGGATGCAGACCCCTGTAGGGTATAGTGGGTGACACTCTCACTCTCTCTGTGGCCCTGTGGCCCTGTCTTGGGTGCTCATTCCCACAGGATGCAGACCCCTGTAGGGTATAGTGGGTGACACTCTCACTCTCTCTGTGGCCCTGTGGCTATAGTGGGTGACACTCTCACTCTCTCTGTGGCCCTGTGGCTATAGTGGGTGACACTCTCACTCTCTCTGTGGCCCTGTGGCTATAGTGGGTGACACTCTCACTCTCTCTGTGGCCCTGTGGCCCTGTGGCCCTGTCTTGGGTGCTCATTCCCACAGGATCAATATCGGGATTGAATGGTTTTTCTGGAGCAGGACTTTCTCATCCACAATTGATATATCCTGAGGCTCTTATCTCCCAAGGGTTGGTTCTTTCCCATAATCACCCTGTAGATCCCATGAGCCCTGGGACCTGTTTTCAGCAAGGGTTTTAGTTATATGTGATATGAGGAACCCCCAAACATGCATTCAATTGGCTGGAGAGACTTGTGATGCCTGTGGTATCACCCCACTGAAGTAGTGTCTGTTAACTTGGTCCTGAAAAGACAGAGCCATTCCCATATTCCAAGCCTTGCATGGCTTCAGCAGACCCAGCACCTCCAATTAGACCTGCTACGCTGGTGCTACCTCAGCCCACCCAATGTCAAGAAGGCCTGGAGGTGACCAAGTGGAGATTATAATAGAGCTTCATGCTAGACTTCTGAGCCCCCACTGGGCTAACAGGGCTGGCCATGACCCAGAGACTTTGGGTAGTCTGAGGTGCTGGCCAGGAAGTGTGAGGGGAGAAAGGTGTGAAATGTGGAAAGGAAAATGGGTGGGAGGGTGCTGAAGCTGAGACGCTTGGGTGAGTCTACTGGCCAGACCAAGATGATGAGTGAGTCCATCCACAGCAGCACAAAACCCAGGAGGTCACAAAAATGGCTGCATTTGCCCTGATGAAAAACATGGGCCTCTTAGCGTAAAAGAGCTGAGGTCAGCAGAATCCAGCAAGAAAATATTACCAGCAAATGATTTATAGACTGGGCTTTGCTTTTTAAAAAGTGTACATGTGTGTTTGCACAAGCGTGTGCATAGAGCAAAGGAGGTCACAAGTGTCTTCTTCTGTCATGCCTTACCACTTTCTCCCCTCTTGTTGAACTTGCAGATTGCTGCTGTTTTGGGTGCTTTTTGTTACCTTGGTGACCAGAAACCTACTTCTCAATGCTGACATTCCAAGTCCATGTGGCTATGCCCTATTTTTTATTTTATTTTCCTTTTGCAGCTGCTGAGATTCAGATTCACTTTAGAAGCAAGTGTTCTAATCTAAGGAACCATCAGCCCCAAACTTAATTTTCTTTTAGTAATTTATTGTCAAGCTGGATAAGATAGCCTACAATGTGTACGCCAACAGATGCACAGATAAAGAATATGTGCTAGATGCAGACTATAAGGAATTAGGCAGCCATTAGAAAAATAAAGACCTGTCATTTGCAAAAAAAAAAAAAAATGATAGAATTGGAGATTGTAACGTTGAATGATAAGCTGTAGTTATAAATTCGGCATGTTTCCCCTCATCTGAAGAAAGCACATTCTAGAAACTTAGATGGGAAGGTGAAATGGACACAGGAGAAGAGAGAGCAGGCTAGGTGACAGGGAAAGATGTATATCTAAGTGCCTGCAGGAAATGTCATAAGGAAGCTGACATTTGTACGTCTGGTACACACAGTAAACTTACTGCTTTCTCCCTGAATCTAAAGACAATAAAAAGGTAAAAGGCACAAAAAAAAAAAAGTGTGGAGCATGGATCATGAGGAAGAATATCTCTCTTGAGGAATTTCTATCCAACAAATACCCCCAAATTCAGAAATCTTGGGTTTTTAATAAGCTCTAAAATAAGAATTACCCATCACCCGCCACAGCATCTCTTCCCACTTTCTTTTGCTGTCTCAGTCATTAGCTTGCAGGCCTGCGCTGAGGACACAGAACGCGGTGACGGGACTTCGCTGAGTGACTGACGCCCGCCTTCTGTTTTAGTTGCATTTCTAAGCTGATTAGTAAGGATGGGATTTTAATTGGGGTCCCCATTTTCTTTGAGTCTTTGGAACACATCAGTGTGGGTTTTTTTTTTTTTTCTCCAACACATAATTAATCAGTGGAGGAAAATCTTCCCAGGAATCGCTTTGTTCTTCCTCGTTCTGTAGAGAATTATCCGGTCTTGGTCAAAGCAGGTTAGACCTCTATACAAAAGATATCTTAATGATGTCAAAATGAAGCCCGCATTTCTCACCTTTGGGCCAGAGAGAGAGGAAGAGTATCTTTTTCTTTTTTTAAAGTAGCCGGCCTGTCCAAAGCCTCAGGCCCTTACTTCATTATGGCTGGACTCACACAAATCCGCACAAGTGTGAGAGCTTCCTGCCTGGGCCTCAGAGCAGCGGTGAGAATGGCCCTCCATTGCCACAGGAATGCATTTATGATCATGTGATGCTTAAGTCTGTTTTATTTCTCATTTTATGGAAAATGCAGCCATAATCCCTTCAGAATTCCCCTCCGCTTAAATCTCAGAGCATTCTCGGCTGCCTCTTAACGTCTCAAGGGTCCTTCAAGTTGCATAAGCCCATATTCAACAGGTAAAGCCCACTTTGTTCTGAAGAGATGGCTGGAAATAACACAAAATTAAAGACTTAATCTTCTGGGGGGGGGGGCCTTCCCTTGGTCTTTCACAAAGAAACTGAAAGTCTAGCTACCTCCTCAGGATGTAGGGAAGTCTTTGATTGGCAGCCTGCTGCATTGATTCCCCAAAACTGTGTTGCTAGAAATTTTATTAATGCATTTAAACAATTAAGAAACCAGGACAGCCCTCAGGGTGTGGGAGAAGTCACAGCGTTTACATGCAGGGGAATATGAAAGAACAGAGCTTTGGTGACAAATTTAAGTATTTTGTCATATTGACAGGAAAACCACGGTCCTACCGGCATAACTCAGAATTGGCACTCAAAACACTGATATGAGAGGGTGGAGATGAACAGAGCCCCTGGGACTGAATGTGTTCTTTGTTACATGGCACCAGGCATTCCAGGGACTTTTAAGTGAAATTATCTGTAATTTGGACTAACTCCCCAAATTTAGTGTTTTTGGAAACATGATAGGAAATGTTCATGTCTGTTACTTTGCTGCTGAAACCAGGTCCACAAGCAAACTCTCTGCCCTATCTCAGGGCATGGGAAGTCTCCTGTAGATATTTGTTTCATTGGCTTTTCTTAGCAACAAACATCTATTCACCCCAGATAAGGCACCAGCACAGTAGGGTCCCAGAAAAGTCCAGATAAGTGAGCCAATAAGATCATTGCATTTCCTTGAATAACATGGTGAGGGGCTCAGCTCACGGTGTGGCTAACCCCAGGGCAACTGTATCACCATGGATGACCCACCATCATGGGTGGTGACATCATGGAAACTGCATCGTGGAATCCCACTTTTGGTGAACCTTCTGCCTCCTATACACTCTAGCAGCTCCCAAGATCCCTTGCAGTTGGAGTGAGGACAAGGGATGCAAGGTGAGGGTCCTTCGACTCTCACACTCTATGGAATGCCAATGGCTCGTTACCACTCCAGAAGACCTCGTTCTCACTGTGTCCTGTGTCTGGCTGCTCATTTAGTTTCCATGGCTACCTGGCCGTGAGTACTCCAAAATGGCTGGGGTAGCCATGGTACGCCTGGATGGAAATGTAACTTTGTAACAACTTTGCTACTCAGATTCTGTCGCTGTCCTTTTGGGAAGGAAAGGAAGGAAAACTCACTATCTTTGGAAGAAGGATTCTGAATGAGATGGAAGGTTCAAGTGACTGGCATTCGCTAACTGGAGAGGAAATTCAGAAATGGAAACTCAACGAGGTCTGTTTGGGTGGGAGCAGTCCTAGACTGGAGTCCTGTCATGGTTCTTCTGGTGGGAGCTCCAAGGCAGGGGCTTTTGCCTTGTTGGATGAATGCATAGATAGTGTGGTTGGCCTTCTATTAGAGAATGAGATATTGGTTGCAGCCTGTGGATGCTGAACTTGATCAAGTGACACCGAGTACAGGAAACAGCTTCAAGGTGTGCAAAATCCGCATTCAAGTGTCATGATTACAGATGGCCACACTGATGGAAAGCCTGGCTCCAGAAAAGCCAGGGGAACCCTGAGACACTCATGTTCCCAGGGTCACACACACAAGATCCTGGGAGTTATGCATAGAAATCTGAATAAACGCTACACAGTGAGGAAGGGATGCTGAGGAAACAGAAGAGCAAGGGCATGTATGAGGGGAGAGAGGCCTGAGGTATAAGGTTTTCCTTGCCCTTTCTGAGGTCATACCCCAACTCTAGAATTGTGTCACTATCATTGTGACCCCTGGTGAGGCCTGATACTAGAGGCCGAGACTGATCTGGGAGCAAGTGAAGAGGAAATAGGCTACACCAAAGGCTCCACAATCCTGCCTCTGAGAGTTGACACATCTCAGAGCACAACTGTTCATTTGGGTGTCTCGTCTGAAGGCTAAGTGAAACCCAGGATTAATGTGGCAACAGGTTGGTCATAGAAAACTTTCATCACCCTCTGATGATCGGAGATTTCACAAAACAATATAGCCTATTGCCATTGCTTTTGGTTGTCCACCAGATCTAAATAGTAAGACCCCCATTGCTAAAGACACCTTAAACTTTGGCTGCAGAATACGAGAAACCAAGCTGGAACTGATCTGGAAGCTTCTTCCATGCTGGCTAGCTATCATGCTCAGAAGGTGCTTTGCAGGCTTGTTGATAAGAAAATGTATCAGCAAATATACTCAGGTGTGGACTACATGTGCTGCTTAACTAAAACACAGGTAAGATGTACCTATTGGTTACACAGTGGCATGGCTGATCTTGGAGCTATCAGCCACTTTCTGACTGAATTTGAGGCTCACTTCAAAAGGTGGGAAATTATGTCCCACACTGACTACCTGGTCAAAAGTCCGGGGCTAAGAAGGTCACAGCTCCCTAGGCAGAAACCTATGCTCTTTTGCACAATGGTAGTATTGTCAATCTGCCTTCTGTATATTTATGTTTATACTTAAATATTTATGATGCTCTCAACTGTGACCAAAAAAGATGTGGATTTACTTTTATGTAAACATCTTTGTTTCCTGGGTGCACTTTGAATGCAAAAACTAAAATCTTTCAGTTCTGGGAAGTTTCTAGTACTTTTTCTTCCAATCTTGCATCACTATTATCTATTATTTTCTCTTGGAATTCTTCTTTAATGTCAATGAGAATTCCTTCCTGCTCAAGCTTTCCTGCTCATCGTGTGCTCTTTTGCATATCTATGTTCATGCCATCGATAAACTCGTGTTTTAACTGGGGCATCCCAGTTCACTATTTTCCTCTTTCTGCCTGTCACAGGCATTCCATCTGTGGAGTCAGTTCTTAGTGATTACATTATTAATTTTTATTGTTTAACTGGAGCCTGTTCTTGCTTAATTTAGCTCTAAGACTTCCTGAAACTATTCACTTTTCCTCAGCCGAGTCCAGGTTCTGGCGGTTGATTATGTTGGCTCTTTGTCTCATGCAATTTTTTAAAAATTTTCTTCATTTTTATTAGTTTAGTTTGAGGCAGTTTCATAACACATATAATATATCCCCAACATGTTCATGCCCCATTAGTCTTTCTAGTCTCCTCTGCTTTTCACTGAACCTGCTCTTCTCCACTGTGTCTGCACGCGTTGGATCCACTGAGCTGAATGAACATTGGTGGGGGGTTTTATCAGAGCACAAGCAACTTGCTAATAGCCATTCCCCTAAAATCTGCACCACCTCCCCAGCAGTCACTAACTGCCTTTGCCTCTCCATGGTGCGATATTGCAGGTCTAATCTTGTGCAGCTAACCACAGGCGGTATGAGTTCATGAATGCACCAGTCATACCATATACAGCAGACAGTATTACACAGCACTCATCCTCATCCTTTGGCTCTTGTATTTTTCCACTCCCCCTGCCATAATATTCCTTTAGCTCTGGAGAGCGGTGTAGATGCCCCATTTAGGGCTTAGTATTTGACAGTCATTTTGATTGTTTATGTGTCTGTTTCTTCTCCTTGGATGGATTTTCAAGGCAGGTGTGACTGTTAATTTTACTGTCGATTTGACAGGATTTGAAATCACCTGGGAGACACACCTCTGTATGTGTCCCTGAGGATGTTTCCAGAGTGGTTTAATTAAGTAGGAAAGGCCCATCCTCAAAGTGGGTGATACCTTCTGAGGTATCCTAGATATGATAGAGTCTGGGGAAAGTCATATCGTCTGCCTGCCCCTCATTACTTCTCCTGAGCAAAAGTGTTTCTATCATTGCCACTATCAGATGCCTGATTTCCAGCATGGACTCAACATCAGTGACCCTTTAGGGAACTTCTGCTTTTGAACATCAGACTGAGACTTCTGAGGCATCCAGCTGTGTGAATTGGGCAGCTGTTGGGTTCTCAGCCTCTTTGGTATGCAGATGATAATTGTTGGATTAATCCAATAAATCCATGTTTATGGGGCATGCGTGCATGTGTGTGTTCGTGTATGTGTGTATGTGTATGTGTGTGTATGTGTGTGTGTATTTGTGTGTGTGCATGTTCTCCTTTGTCTGCTAATTTGTAAAACTACAGACAATCTCTAATCCTATTTAAGAAGACTGGTGTGGAGTTCAGCCTGAGATGAGGTCCATTAGCTCCTTCACCGATGTAGTATGGCTTTCTGTATACTATGAACTATCATTGGTTAATAAAGGAACTATGTTGGCCTATTGTGGGCCAGCTTATTGTCAGGCAGGAAATCCAAGCATAGATAAAGGGTAAAGAGGGAGAGTCACTCAGAGACTCAATCCAGTCACCTAAGAAGCAAGATGCAATGGAGTACAGGTAAGCCATGGGGCACGTTGCGAGACACAGCTGAATAGAAGTGGGCTAATCTGTAAGAGCTAGCAAGCAATATGCCTGAGACATAGGTCAACAGCATGTAATTAATATAAAACTTTGTGTGTTTATTTGGAGTTGCTGGTTTGGATCTCTGAGCTAGACTGGTCAGAATTTTTCACTACAAGTGGCATTCCAATGTGTGGCATGTACACCCACATAAAGACAGAGAAAACTTAAAAAGGGTTATAGAGCACAGAAACAGAGCCAAAAGTAGCTTCGGAGTTGTATCTCTGATGTGGATCATGGTACAGAGATGGAGTGGCAGGCTTAAATTACAATGTGGCAGGTTTGCTGCTTGCAACCTGAGCTGCAACATGTGTTCTCACAGAATCATTATACAAGCACAAGCTGCATAGGACAAATTTAAGGTTCTGCTCTTACAGATAAGAAAGGGAAGAGAATCAAAGATGACTTCTTAGTAGCAGAGTTTTCTTGGGTCAGCTGTTTGCTGGTGGTAAGCAGAGATGAGGCTTTTTTTTTTTTTTTTTTTTTTTTTTAAGGAGATGTTTCCTGATTCAGTCTTAGCAACAAAAAGTATGTGGCTCTTTTAAGAGGCCCTGCTGCCAAATTCTTAAATGGAGTTCATGAGCAGTAGGTGGCGATGCTCTACTTGGTGGTAGTGTGGGCTCTAAAATTCCCTAGATTTGGGGTGGTTCCTGCCAGTAACTTTGCCATGAAGATAAGTTCTCACACACCAAGGAGCTAGGTGAAGCTGGGTGGAGTGAGCTGTCATAGCCCAGTTTTTAATCCTAACTACACCTCAGCAGGTTAAAGATGTGATCAGAAACAGAAAAAGATAAGAGATATACCATAAAGACATATTTAAAAAAAAAAAAACCAGAAAACCTCTAAACAATTTGGGTTACAGTGTGTTTTAAAGAGTCTGGATTCTGTCTATTGTGTTTTCTTTTAATTTTTTTACTATTAAAGAGCTAACTGTAGAAAGATATTTGATTGTAAAGGCTACTAAGTTAAACCAACATATATATTTTAAAGGTATCTTAACTTTGAAATTTGGGTCTAAGGATTTGTTGCAATAGAAAAGAGGTTCTGTGGGGATATTTTTCAATATAATAAAAACATTCAGAGATATCAGAGGACAGATCCACCTCCTCCTGTCTTTTTTTTTTTTTCCAGGATAGAGGCGCCCATATTCCCAAGAGGTGGAGTGGGTTGTTTTTGGTCATTCAGTGGGTTATGGATGATTGTTATTGTTTAGGTTAATTGGTTAAAAATTGTTAATGGCTAAGGTTAGAAAAAAGTTAAACAAGAATGATTAGATTCAAGATTTTTGTTTTAAAAATAGAAAGACAAAGGGGTATACAGATATATAGGATATAAGGATATATTATTGAATCTTCTTTTAAAATGTTTTACTAGCTTTAAATATTTTACATTGGATTGGATTTTTGTATATTGTATACATTGTGTATATTGAGATTGTGTTATTGTACAAAAATATCTCTATGCTTTTTCTAGGTACTATACTTATTCAGTTCATCTAACAATGTAATACAAGTTGCTAGTCCATGAAAGTTTTTATTACCAACTAATTAGAATATAAAGCAATGCAAGTTAGTAATTAGACATTACATTCAAACATAGTCATATTAAATATGTTTTCAAGATCAAACAAATATATTTTAGATGAACAGGTCTTCTTCAAACACTTCAGAGATCCATAGAATATGGCATTTAAAATATTTTAAGAACTTAGACTTTTCTGGACAGTGAGACAGGTCTGCTCCTGGCAGCACCAATCTTCTTCAAGAGCAAAATGGGCATTGAAGAAACTCCATATGGAGTCTACTTTCTTTGTGGCAATGGTTAGCCACTGGACAAGAACCTGTTCTTGTATTGACTGCTTGACACTATGCTGTTTAAACTGGACGTGCAGGTTCCCTGGGAAAGTGACCTCTGAACTTTGACAGAACAAGATGAGATGGTCCTTCAGTTTTTTGCTTTTCAGAGAAAAATGTCAGATATTCTTCAGGACACAAGGAGAAGTGACTGATGAACTATACCAGAATGGTCAGAGCAGATTTCCTGCTTCACTGAAATTAAAAGAGACTCTGTGCCTGTAGGCTGAAGATGGATGTCCCAACTTTATAAAGGAACTTTGGGTAACTGTCCAGGCAGATAGGTGTCATCTTGATCATTTCTAGTTTTGGGAAGTTGTTTGCACTTCCTGTTTATTTGAGTTAATACTATTTCCTTCTTGGATCTCTGAGGTATTTGAAGATGAGATAGTTATAGTTTTCTAGTGATAGTTTTAGAAAAGAAACTTTGACGTTAAAGTGTATAAGTTTTAAAGACTTCAAAATAATAGTTTTTAGTTAGTAATACAAGTTAGAAAGAAAGTGAATTAGGTATAATCCTTTGGACTCATCAAAATAGGATAATTAATGAAGTATTTTCTTTGAATTGTCAGTTGTTAATGGACTGGACATTACTAATTTATTGTTTGTATATATTGTATATAATTATTGTACCTATTGTATATTTTTTTCTGTTAGCTATAACCTTCTTTTTTAAAATTTGAAACAAAAGGGGATGTGTGGGGATATTTTCTAATAAGGTTCTGCACGTGTTTCTGCAAAAGACAAGAACCTGTGAATTGCATCCAGATTAATATGGTTTGATCAAGGAAGAATCCATGAAAAAAAATCTCTGATGGGAAGAGATAACCACATAAGCTTCAAGGCTGCCAACTAAGAAGATCCAGGCTCAGGACCCCATAAGACTGCCAGTGCCCCCAAATCAGCAGAAAGTAGTTTATGAAAAGCTATGCCCTGTAGTAGTGAGGTTTCTTGGTCCCGGGCAGCCAGAGGCCCAGACCCACAGACCTGCCATGCCAGACCCCTTAGCTGCCCGCCACTGCTGCTTAGGCCCCCCAGAAATGACTCAGATGCTTATATTAACTTCATGCTCTTTGGCCTATGGCTCAGGCACATTGTTAGCTTGCTCTTACATCTTAACTCGAACCATTTTCATTAATCTGTCTGCCATGTGGCCCGTGGCTCACCTGTGTTCCTTACATGCTTGCTTCTTCTTGGGTATCTGGCTCAGTCTGTCTCTGACTCTGCCCTTCCTTTCCTACCTATTCTGATGATTCCTCCACCTACTTTTCTTATGGTGCCTGTCGAGGGCCAAAACAGCTCCTTTATTTAAAGATTGAGATTCACAGCATACAGAAAGGCATTTCCACATCACCTCCCCCTTTCTGTCTAATCAAAAAGGAAGGTTTTAATTTTAACATAGCAAAATTACATATAACAAAATAGCCATCAGGCAAGAATTACAGTTACAATATCTAGTCTATTTGCATTTAGCAAAATTAAAGAAAACACTCTATAATCTACCTTATCCTTACGAATCTAAACTTTCATATCCAATATACCTTACAAATGGCTAAGAAAAAATATACCTATAACTATCTTATCTTCAGCTACATCAAAGACCACAGAAGTAACCCGAAAGTGTAAGCAACTTCCAAATCTAGAAATGACGGAGATGACACCTATCTGCCTAGACAGTCAGTCAAAGTTCCTTTATAAAGTTGGGACATCTGCAGCCTACAGGTCCAGAGTTTCTTTTCATTTCAGTGAAGCAGGAAATCTGCTCTGTCCATTCATCAGCTGCTTCTCCTTGAGTCCTGAAGAATGTCTGACAGTTTTCTCTGCAAAGCAGGAACCTAAAGGACCCTCTCAGCTTGTTCTGCCAAAGTTCAGAGGTCACTTTCCTATGGAACCTGCATTTCCAGTTTAAATAGCATGCTGTCAAGCAGTCAATATAAAAACAGGGTCATGTCCAGTGGGTAACCGATGCCACAAAGAAAGTAGACTCCATATGGAGTTTCTTCTATGCCCATTTTGCTCTTGAAGTAAATTGGTGCTGCCAGGAGCAAATCTGTCTCACTGTCCAAAAAAGTCTAAGTTCTTAAAACATTTTAAATGCCATATTCTGTAGGTCTTAGAAATATTTGAAGATTACCTACCTAATTGAAATATATCTTTGTATACCTAAAAGTCCTAACTAACCTAACTATAAGTTTGATTATCAAAGGTGACTATTAACCTGCATTTCTTAATTTTACAATTTTAAATCAGTTACATGAGCATCATACCCTAAACAAGAGTATAAAAATATATACAGCATAGGAGAATTGACCTTAAATTTGTATCAATAAACCAAAATCTGTACCAATATAAAACATTTTTGAGATTAACATCTGATTTTTGGATTAAAGTAAATTCAATAATCTAATTTTTTAAAATCACTCATATACCATATCCCCCTTTTCTTCTTAGAAAGAGATTAACTATAACCATTAACAAGTTATAATGAAAACAAACACTTAGAGACAATATTTTGGGAATTTGGGCATAGTTTTTCATTACTACCTCCTGCTGATTATGGGTCATTGAAAATCTCACGGGTTCTTGAGATTGAATCACAGTCTGAAGCTGATATGGCCATCTCTTCCCATTAGAGGTTTTTTGAGGGAGTCTTGGTTGATGAAACCATATTTGCCTGGAAGCAATCCATAAGCTCTAATCTTCTGTGGAAACAAAAGCAGAACTCTTCCAAAGCAATAAATCCTTATACACAAATATCAAAATACCTTTAAAATATATATTCTTGCATTTGCAATCCATTGTCTTTCTGCAGTTAGCTCATTAACAGTTAAAAAAATTAAAAGAAAACACAATAACAACCAAAATCCAGATTTTGTGTCTATTTTCCATCTTTATGTGTCTTATTATATTAGTATTACTCTATTTCTCTTTTAGGGACTTCTCTAACCTCTTTCTTTTCTCTCTGAAGCCCTATGTACCTTTTACACACATTGTAACCAGTTTATAGGGTTTTTTTCATCTTAATCTGTTTTATTGTGAATCCTTAATCATTTTTAAACCAAAATACTCATACTCTCTTAAAGAGTCACACAGTGTTTGCAGATAAAGCTGAATCAGTAAGTTCTCTTAAAGGGGCCGTGTCTGTTTGTGGCCAGCAAATAGAGCAGACCCAAGAAAATGCTGCTACTAAGTATCCATCTTTGTTTCCTTTTTGTTCAAAATAAACAGAAACCTTAAATCAATCACATGCTACTGAGTCTTCTGTGAGATTTCAAGAACTGGCCTGATTGCAGCTTATACTGCCTGCCGCCAGTCCACTGGTGCCATTTTGAATGTAACCCGGATGCCACGCTTTCTTTGTACAATGACCCGCTTCGTATAAACAATTTGGAAGCTGCCTTGGCTCAGTTTCTGTGATCTAGAACCCTTTTTAATCTTTCTCAGGCTTTAAGTGGATATTTGCCCCATGTTGGATGCCATATGTAGTAGTGAGGTTTCTTGGCCCCAAGCTGCCAGAGGCCCAGACCCACAGACCTGCCACGCCAGACTCCTTAGCCACCTGCTGCTGCTGCTGCTCAGGCCCTCAGAAATGACTCAGATGCTTATATTAATTTTATGCTGTTTGGCCTATGGCTTAGGCACATTGCTAGCTTGCTCTTACATCTTAACTCAACCCATTTCTATTAATCTGTCTCCAGTGGCTAACCGATTCTTTCTTTTCTCTCTGAAGCATATGTACCTTTTACACACAATGCCCAAATTCCCAAAATATTATTTATGAATGTTTATTTTCATTATAAATGGTTAATGGTCATAGTCAACCTCTTTATAGGAAAAAAAGAGGGATATGATATAGAAATGATAAAAAGATTATTGAATCTACTTTGATCCAATAAACAACTGTTAATCTCAAAATATTTTACATTAATATGGGTTTTTGTTTATTGATACAAATTTAAGGTCAATTTTGTTATACTGTATATATATATATATATATATATATATATTTCTACTTTTCAGATATTATGTTTTTGCAATTTCTTTAAAATTGTAATGTGTAATTAAGAAATACAGATTAATAGTTAATCATCTATGATAATCTAATCTATAGTCATATTAGTTAGGTTTTTTTAGATATACAAAGTTATAGTTCAATTAGGTAAATAATCTTCAAATACTTCAAAACCCTATAAAATGTGACATTTAAAATATTTTAAAACTTGGACTTTTCTGAACAGTGAGACATGTCTGTTCCTGGCAGCATGTATCTACTTCAAGAGGATGGTGAGTTTTGAAGAAATATCATGTAAAATTTACTTCTCTGTGGCAAAAGTTAGCCATTGGTCAAGAAATTGTTCTTGTCTCAACTGCCTGAGTGCTTGACAATATGCTGTATAAACTGGACATGCAGGACCCACAGGAAAGTGACCCTTGTAACTTTCCCAGAACAAGCTGAGACGGTCTTCAGGTTTCTGCTTCACAGAGAAAACTGCCAGACACTCTGCAGAACACAGGGAGAAGCAACTGACAAAAAATATGCAGAATGGATGAGGTAGTCTTCAAATTTCTTGCTTCACCGAAAAGTTGCCAGAAACTCTAGACCTTTATGCTGAAGACATTACAAAGAAACTTTGGATGACTGTCCAGGCAACCAGATGTCTCTGTCATTTCTAGATTTTAGAAGTTACTTGTACTTCTAAAATTACTCGGGTAATATTATATCCTTTTGTGGTCTTTGATGTAGTTGAATATTAGATAGTTATAATTATAGTTTTTCTCAGTTATAATAAAAGGTAAATTAAATGTGAAACTTTGGACATACAAGGATAAGGTAGATGATAGAATATTTTCTTTAATTTTGCTAAATACAGATAAACTAGAAATTATAATTGTAATTTTTGATAGGTGTTTTGTTATATGTAATTTTGCTATGTTGGAACTGAAACCTTTACTTTTTATTAGACAGAAAAGGAGAAGTGATATGGAATGTCTTTCTATATGCTATGAATTATTGGATAATAAAGTAACTATTTTGGCCCATGGCAAAGAAGCTCATAGTCAGGCAGGGAATCCAAGCATAGATAAAAGTGAGGGTGGGGGAGTCACTCAGAGACTCAACCTGCTGCCCAAGAAGCAAGATGTAATGGAGTTAAAGCCAGGAGCCGTGTGCCAAGACATAGATGAGTAGAAGTGAGTTAAGCTGTAAGAGCTAGCAGGAAATATGCCTGAACTAAAAGCCAAACAGCATATAATTAATATAAGCTTTTGTGTGATTATTTAGGACTGCTAGTCTGGATTTTAGGGCTAGTCTGGGTCAGAAATTCTCACTATACTTCACTCTGATATTGAGTTCCATACCTGGCTGCAAAAGAGAGAAGTCAGAGGTCTGGGGGTTGGTAGAACCCATGGCTCTTGCCACACATCCAGGTAATACTAATGAAGATATGAGGGTAGAGTTGTAGATTTTAATTTAACTCCATCAAAATAGTCACTGTTACTCAAAATATTCAGACTCAGGATCAGTTCACCCACTAAAAAGAATACTTACTATATATGTTAACACAAAAAGCAAACAGATAAACAAGCTACAATCGTATTGATGGATAGGGTAGGGACCGAGAGACTGAGCCTCCCTCCACTGGCAGCATGGACACAATGCTCTTGTCCACCTAAACAGTAGTCAGCTTTCCAGGCTGGCTGCAGAAATCTGTTGCACCAGAAGCTGTCTGGGATCCTTTGCTCGTCTGTCTGTTTATGTTGAGTTATTTCTCCTTTCAGGGTTCTGTGAAGGTTTACTACAAACAAAACAATCTATTCCAGCTTACAGAGCTCACCTCAGTGTGACAACCACAAAGAAGGTTCTTTAGGAGAGCACGCTCCCTAAACTGCTAGCCTTTGCCATACAAACAAACACTTGGAGCCTCCAGAGGTTTTAGTTTGGAGATTGGTGAGATAATTTCACTCATAACATTGTTAACAGTTGCAAAGAACAGAAACTACTCACTTTCCTGAAAAATGAACAGAAGAACTTGGCCATTAATTATCACTAATAATTGCTACTGCCTAAAAATAAACATGTTTAATTTGGCAAATGTTGCTGGTGGTGTAGTGATGTTAGACTTTGTGTAGGGAGGGTGACTAGGCATCATTTTCTACAGACCTGAGTGCTGTGTAAGACATGGACATGTAACTGCTCACCACAAGAAGGAAACAACAGAACAAAGTATGCATACCTGCAAAACCTAACTTTGTAAACCAATGAGTTTATTGGCCTTTCTTATGGAATAGGTGAGGATTTACTTGCATGAGTATGGATGACTAAGAACCAGTTGCATTACCAAAAGCCAATACCAGCATGAGTTATGACCCATGAAATATGAAATCCTGAATCTTTCTACATGACTGGCGGGCAGCTCAACCAGTCCAAAGAATGTTTCTTCCAGGCCCTTCTGTTATTCTGAGTCTCCTTGTAGTTTATGTAACCTTGGAGAGGGAGGTGCCTAATTCATCTGGTGAGTTTCAGGGACATTCTGAAACTTCTGAGTTTATGTTTCAGTTTTAATGAATCTCCTTTTAGAACTCTTTGCATTTTAGTAAGTCTGGAAGAGAATTGCTATGCAATGTCCTCTAAGATCTGATTTGATCCCAGAGGAAAGTGTCAAGGTTGTTTGGAGTTACTCATGTTTTCTATGTAATAAAACATTTAACAAATGGGCAAAGGTTTCCATTATTTAGTGCAAAGTACCTCCCCACAGTCTGACTATCCCTCTCTCAAGGGCCCATGTGGCCAGAGAGGAAGGTGCTCCATTTTGAATTCACATCTATGCCCAGTATTGGGTCTTCCATCATGGGGCCCACTGTTCTCCTGTGTAAAGACTCCCATCCTGTTTGCTCTGTTGGTACTTTTAAAGTCACCTAGAATACACTGACTATTATCTTAAAGGCCAGACCAGAATGTAAAGATACTGGGAGTTTCCAGAGACAGAAGTTTATAACTGGCCTCCATATCCTCCCACTTAAGAGGATAACTCATGTGGGAGATGCTTTAAAGGTGAAGTAAACCTAACCAAGAGTCAATGGATAAGACAGCCCACAAATCAGGTTGGTATGTGGTGTGAAAAGGAATCTTGAGGTAGCCTGTTGCTCCACAAAGCATTTATAACATTTCCTTAGTTAGCTTTAACTGTTAACTTGATATAACCCAGGGTTAGCTGAGAAGAGAATTTCCATTGAGGGATTTCCCAGATCAGATTGGTCTATGGCATGTCTGTAAAAGATCATCTTGATTGTTAATTGATGGAGGTGCCATTGTGGGCGGCATTATTCCCTATGCATGTGCCTCTGGGCTGCAAAAGAAGCTGGATATGAGCAATCCTGTATTTGAGCCAACAAACAGCATTCATTCATCGTCTCCACTATTCTTCCTCTGCTGTGAGGCAGCTCTTTTTTGAGTGATTGTGACCTGGAATTACAAGCCAAAGAAGCCCTCAGCTCCCCTAAGCTGCCTTTTTGGTCTGACTGTTGTATCACAGCAGCCGCAACGCAAACTGGAACACACAAACATGCTTTCCCCTCCCCCGCTCTTTGCACCCATGTGGCCTCTGCTTTTTCTCCCTTCTATTTTCCTTGTCTCCTCTCATCTGGCCTTCTCTTTTTCCCCATAATGCCTTTCCAGATCCTCCATTGTTTCCAGGACCAGCATGCAGCAAAGAGCTTTTCTTTCTTAATCTGTGCCAAGGTTTGCTATACTGCTGTCCCTGAGAACATCTTCAGTTTGAAAGAAAACAGAACAAAAGCAAGCAAACTTCTAAGGGCAGGGAGGCCACAGGTGGCTCTGGGATGCCACCCATGGATGTTCTCAGGTTCTAGCTCTCTGAGCAGACTCCCCACGGAGCTGTCCTCACAGCATAGCAAACTAGTTCCTGTGGCCAAAATTGTCACATAAAATAGCTTGTGTCCCAGAAGCACAATGAATCAGGAGCACCCTCATCCTATGGCTCTATCATCTAAGAAGTACTCATGGGAAGATGTTCTCTACTCCCAAGCAGTGTGACAAGTGCCTCTTTTCCAGTGTTGTGCCTAGCCTCTGCCAGCCATTATAGCAAACCACACAGAATGCCCTGGTCTATACTACCTCTCTATCTATGTGATTAGGTTCTTACGGCCAACAAGCATGGACCCAATCCTGCCCTGAAAAGTCAAGCTCCTGCCTGACCTAGTAATGACACTGCCTTTACAATAAGGCATAGTGTTCCATGTCCCCTGAGAATCTTCCCTGCCATTGTCACACTTGTACCCTGATGGTTAGAGGTAAATGGGAAATCCATTATTCCCCTACTTCATCAATGAGAAAGATAGCACACACGTGACCACCTCAGATCACACAACTCTGTGACATCTGTCACTACCCAACTAAGCCACAAGACCCCAACCTCCCACTGACTCTGAGTGGAGATAATCTGACTGCTTTTGATTTCTTCAGCACAATTATGATAGTTAGAAGTGGGTTCTGGGTCATGGAAAGCCTCTGGTGGTCCATGTTTGAGATGTATAGTATGACAGGATATTGCCAGGGTCCCCACCAAATAAAGGAACAACAATACCACCCATGAGAACTCACCCTCATTTGTAGATGACGGGTGAGGGTGTGCCACAGGGCACTGTAACTGCTCCATCAGCTTAGAAAATAAATGGTTTCTGACATTTTAAATTACCTGCTCTCCAAACAGTCAGTTGGAAAGACAAGCCTTGACTCTGCCGTGGCTGCGGTGAGGATGCTCACACACAGATGGAAATGTCATACCCTCAAACACGTACCAATGAGCCTGTGTCCATTAAAAATAAAAGGCAACTTTAAAGGACTAGGGTCCTATTTTACAGGTACTGCTATCATAGAGTGGGGCATTGGTCCATGTCTTGCCTGAATTCACATAGACAGAACTCCTAGCCCTGTGTTAGAATGAGGGCACACTGTAATGTCTCACTCAGTTGAACCCACATTGACTGTGGAGGATCCTCAGTATACCACGTTGCCTAGGCTTGTACACCATGTACTGTAAGGGCCATTTACAAGTGCCCACGCCAGGTCTACAGCTAGGGTTTGTCCTGTAGATAGTCCAGGGTGGCTACTGTCTAGTCCTGAGACTGCTTCACTTCACCTCAGAGCCAGACTGTGTGTTTCTACAGTACAGAGTCACTGAGAAATCATTAGATGCCATGGTTTCTGCATCATGCTTATCCTCAGAAATAACACTTGATGGAAAAGCAAAAGATAAAACTCACTTCAGCCCACCTGTCTGGCTTGAGACAGCATAGTACCCCACCAGGACAGTGGGGATCCTCAGACTGTGTGGAGACAACCTGTAGCACAGGAGTTTGCAGAAAGCACCTGCCTTGACCTGCGGCTCTGTTGCCATGGTACCCAAAGCCCTTGGTTTCCATGGTACCACTCCTGGAAGGTAGGCAGAGGATGACTGGTCTCAAATATGTGTTTTCCCCCTTTCTCATATAAAAAGTGTATACATGCCATAAGAGCAGTGGAAGGCTTACAGTCGTGTGTGCCAATGATGGCTAGTCCACCAGACACTGAGCCTCTATGACCACAGTCCTCCATCCTCCATGCTAGCCTTGCCTTGCCATCTGAGAATGAGCCATGGGTGAGATCAAACAGATTAAGATCAAGATTAGATTCTTCTAGACACACTCATACACACACACACACACACACACACACACACACACACACACACACACACACAAAGGCCCACACAGGAGTCAGTCCCTCTGATGTCCACAGCTCTCAAGACAACAGGGGAGGCCATTGAAGTGTGTGGGGGTGAGTGAATGGGAGTTTGCAAGAGAAGCCTCAATGTGGATGAGGAGAGAGCCTGGTGGTTGGTTGTCAGGTGCTGTTGGAGTGAGGGGAGAATGATGTTAAGCCTTGCTTACAATGCTTCAACAAAAGGGGGGGGTCCTCAAAGGTGTGTGAATGGTGCCTGCAGAGCCTGGAAACCCAGCTATTGCTACTGTTGGGAGCTGTCCTTAGTTAGTCTATTATTAGATGTCCAGCCTCATTCACCTACATTTGTCCATCAGAGCAAACCTCTCCCCTCACCTCATTAGTTTAGTCTTGACAGCTGGGCATCTACTGCTTAAATGATACCATGATATGAGTAAGTGAGTCCTCTCCAGGCAGCCTTTCCTGCTCCCACAGAACACCACAGGCTGGTCAATTATGAAGAACCATTTTTCTTTTCTGGACACTGGGAAGTTTAAGGTCTAGGCACCTGCATCTGATGTGTGATGGCTTTGTTGGAGGAAGGCATGGCAGAGGACAGCCCATGGTGATACAAGGCAGAGAATGAAGAGAGTAAGGGCTGGGTGCTCACCTTTAGCCCAGCCCTTATAAAGGCACTGATCAACCCAATCCCTGAGAACTGAGTCCCTAGGATGAATTCCTCTCTCCAAGCACCCTGCATTGTGAGGATTTTCAAGTATGAAGTTAAGGGACACATTTAAACTATGACACTCGGCACCACATAATATTGTATTTAAGGGAGCATGGAATGCTTTTACCATAAACCTCAAGACCTCTCTGCTGCAGCCCACACTTGCTGGACCTGTCACTCCTCTTTAGTACTGTTGACTGAATCTTTAGAGTCCTATTCCATATTCTCTTCTTGATCTCAGGACTGAGATAGAATTTTCTAGAAAGCTTCTGGCCTCATGGAGGCTATGATAGTTTGAATAAGAATGGTCTTTTATAGGCTCATATATTTGAATGTTTGGTCACCAGGGACTGTCATTATTAGGAGGTATTAGGTCTTATTACTGTACGGGTGACCTTGTTGGAGGATGTGTGTTACTGAGAATTGGCTTTGGGGTTTCAAATGCTCAAGCAAGATCAGCACCTCACTTTTTTTTGGTACCTGCGGATGTGGATATAGAGCTCTCAGCTCCATCTCCAGCACCATGTCTGCCTGCATGCTGCCAGGCTTCCCACCTGACAATAATGGACTGAACCTCTGAAACTGTAAGCCAGATCCAATTAAATGCTTTCCTTTATATGAGTTGCCATAGTCATGGTGTCTCTTCAGAGCAGTAGAACACTGACAAAGAGGGAGAGTTCTCTCACAGGTGTTGGAAATCCTGCACTCTCTACACGCACAGAGACCTCTCAGCCCCACCAATTTTGGGTCACCTTAACCTTCCCGAGTTGTATCATTCTGGGTTTTTTTTAGGAAGCTGATTGTTCCACAGGCCCTATGTACTCCCAATCTTAACCCTGACTGGCCTAGTGTTTAGTCTTCAGAGAATAGTTAAGGAATGGAATCCATCCCAGATGTATTATCAGCATGTTTTCACACATTAACTGATATATTATATAGTATATACATATAGATCTTACATTATATTGACCTAGAATCATCTAGAAGTCAAGCCTCTGGCATAGTTGTTAAGGTTTCTAAAGTGAGTTAATTAATGCAAGAAGATGCTACCTAGGTGGTAGTCGGTCAGTGGGCAGAGTCATGGATTTGATTCTTGAAAATGCAGGAGTTAGCCAAGGATCATCATTCTTTCTCCGCATCCTGATTACAGATGCTATGTGACCATCTGCTTCTCATACCTGCTGATATCAACTGTATCCTTGAACACTGAGACCAAATAAATGTTCTTTTTTTGTTGTTTTTTGGGGAGGAGAGAGGACTGGTATTTTCTGATGCCATAATAAGAAAAATAACTAACACAGCATACAAAATAAGGGTTTTACTATGGCACTATGGCACTGTTGTACATATATATCGTTGTAGCCCATAGATTTGAACAGAATTAGTACAATGCACTGACTAGGAGATGAGTAAATATAACCAATGGGTTGAAAAGGCTCCAAGCAAACCATAGTCCTTGTAGGACAGGAAAGGCCTGTGGGATGAGAACTCATAGGGTTTTCACGGCAACCAATAGACCTTAGGAGACCCTGAGGGCTGGCCTTAGGATGAGTAAGACCTCAGCAAATGGTCCATGTAGATAGTTTCT
The DNA here is from genome assembly GCA_033318265.1 of Phyllotis vaccarum. NCBI lineage: Eukaryota > Metazoa > Chordata > Mammalia > Rodentia > Cricetidae > Phyllotis > Phyllotis vaccarum. The sequence continues at coordinate 74,757,560 of JARWLC010000014.1, read as the reverse complement.
CAGGCAATGCTGATGGGATCCAGAAGAAAACAGATATTGTCTTCCTCCTGTGGCCCCAGGTTTCTATCTATGTCCCTACTGGCAAGTTCTCAAATATCCCCATGGCCAAGAATGGCTGTGGTGACTTACCTAGCAACCTGCTTTCTGTCATCTCTTCCAAAGCAGATGCTGGTGATGTCCCTCCAACTCCCCTGGGGACATTCCTGGAAAACTATCACCGTGGTCTTTGCTTATCTCAATGCAGGTGAGAAACTTTCAGATACTTGCTCAACATGTACACATGGAGCTGACAATTCTGGGGACCCCATATGCCAATCCAGGGTGAACTAAATGACCCAAGCTCCCTACTGCAGGTCAACTTTGACATACTCCTCTGGAGGCTTTGGACAGGAATGACCCCTTGTCTTCCATTCCTTGCTCATTCACTGGGTCATTGCATCATCCTCTCTGTACCTGAGCTCATTCACTGGGTCATTGCATCATCCTCTCTGTACCTGAGCTCATTCACTGGGTCATTGCATCATCCTCTCTGTACCTGAGCTCTTCCTTCACGAGCACTCTGCAAGGCACACAATCTAAGCCACCTCAGCCTGTCTGAGGCCATTCCCCACATTGCTTGTGCAGCTTCTGTGTAATGCCATAAGCTTGGCAGCATCTCTGAATCTGCTGACTTCTAGATCTAATTGAAACTGGTGTGGAATTACTGTTCTAAACCCAGTTTCTTGTCTGTTTTGCTGTCGGTCATTTGTAATGACGTGTTAGATCAGGGTACCACATGGTAGCCACAGATGTGTTAGTGCTACCTGTTTGTGTGATTGCATTCCTGGGTGGGGGGGGGGGGAGACTTGAGTAAGCCTCTTCTCACCTCAGATAAGAACCCAATAACAAACTAAAATAATGCTACTACTCAAGTCCAACTTAGTGAACCAGTGAGATTTTTTTGGAGTCACTCATAGGAGCCTGGATGAGGAATTACTTACAGGAGCAGAAATATCTCAGGTTTCATCACCAAAGGCCCACCCCAGCATGGATGATGGCTCACAAGAGCTAGAGTGAAGTGCACATCTACAAGGAACACAGCTGGTCTCTCTTCTGGCAACTCAGCTCATTGGAGTGTGCCTCTCAGCCATTCTTGCTGCTTCTATGTGCTTGGGGAAGGCAGGCCATAGTGAATCTGGTGAGTTTCATGGATTTCCTGAAGCCTTTTAGATGTTTACTTTCTGAGTTTTAAGGAGCCTTTGTAGGATGGCATGTTCCACCCCTTTTAGAACAAGGCTGCTGTTAAGATGGAATGTTTTATCTTCCAAGGGATTGTTGTCATGGTGGTTTGAATAAGAGCAGCCCATAGGCTCATATGTTTGGATGCTTCTGGTTAATAGGACTATTTGAGAAGGGTTAGAACTTGTTGCAGGAGACAGCAGGTGGACTTTGAGGTCTCCGAAGCCTATGTCATTCCCAAGTAGTGGTCACATGCATTCATTCTCTCTCTCTCTCTCTCTCTCTCTCTCTCTCTCTCTCTCTCTCTCTCTCTCTCTCTCTCTCTGTATCCTACTTTTGGCTAAGGATATAAGCCCTCAGCTACTGCTTTGGCATCTTGACTACCTGCCAGATGCTATGTTTGCTGCTATGATAGGGAAGCAATTGTAACAGCTATACCACATCTCCATGCATAGCCAGCACCCACCATTGATGAATGCATATGGGCATCTCTAGAACAAGGCCATTAGTGGGCAGGACCTGTCTCTCTGAGCCCAGGTCACATGAACAGGGATCCTTTGTGGTGGTGGTGGTGTTCTCTGGAGGACAGCAGCTCAACATAACATAACATAACAGCATCACAGTCCATAAACAGCTTTCCTCTCCCTAATTTGAACCTGACACTGTCACATGGGATGAGAGGCCCCTTTGAGTTTCTAGCCAGGTGAGCTATCACAGGAGAGGCAGACAGGTAAAGGTAACCTAAATGGGCACAGGAAGGGCACTGGCAGGCCTTTCTCAGAGTTGGAAAGATGCCAGCTGCACTGAATTTCAGGTCCAGGCAACACCCCTGCTTAGCAGATGTCCATGGGTATCATGGCTGCACCTCTGCCAGCTCTGCCAAGTGTAAGAAGCAATTAAACAAGAGAGGATAGTTTAACTGAAAAGAAGGTATAACACAAGAGACAGAAGGGCCTGCTTAAATGGGGAGGGGAGGGGAGGGGAGGAGAGGGGAGTGGAGGGGAGGGGAGGGGAGGGAGCAGCAGAGAGATCCAGGGGGAAGATGGGTTTCAGCTCAGCAGAGGGGTTTCCCAGCACCCTAAGCTGCCTAGACATTCAACTTCCAGGTGCCAGGTGCCAAGCAATGTCTCAGCCTGGAATAGCCTCCAGCCTCTGAGGCCGAAACCCCATCACACAGCTGGACATTGCCTGCCTCTCTACTGGGAGAATCTAGGCTGCTGGCACATCTCAGCCCACGTGTCCTTTCACTGTGTCTCACTCCACTTCCAGGGCTCGAAAATGACTGTGGTCTTTAAAAATAATACTTCCGCTCCAAAGTGATTTTCAGAAGCTCCACATTACAGGATTACTAGCCTGCTGAAAATTTAAACAGCAACATCAGCTTCCTGCTGTTTCTCAATGTCACATTCAAATCTCCTTAAAAGTCTCAAAATAAGCACCAGGTCCGGTGGTTCTCTAAGATTTCTTGTTTTATATTTTTCTAGTGTTACCACAGTGGGGCCTCACATAAAGTAGAAATGTTCTCATGTGCTTTGAAATTCAAAACATTTGAAAGCAATGAATATGGCTGTGGCCGCAGAGATTTGGAGGAAGAAGGTTTTCCTTGGTGGCCTGGTTGGTTGATGGAAGTGAGCAAGAAGCTTGGATGCATAAAGAAAAGTGCTGGATCCCAAGATTCACCTCACAACCAGGACCCAGGACCCAGGACCCAGGACTAGACCTCAGAGGAGGCCTAGGATAGGAGGGGTTGTCTGTCCTGTTTTAATTACTTACTATTTGTTTGGTTTGGGTTTTTGAGGTGAGGTGGAGTCTTGATATGTAGCCGAGATGATTTTAAGCTTGTGATCCCCTGCCTCTGGGATATGCAGCTGGGATAATAAACTGTGATATCACATCTAGTTACATATGGTGCTGGGAACTGAACCCAGAAACGCCAACTAGTCAATCACCTGAGCCACTACCCAACCCTGACATTCACCTTTTCTATAAAGACAAGACCAAAATTTGGAGAGGACTGTGTCATCAGTTGCTCATCTGTTGATTTCTTATTATTGGAACCTGTTCTTAACACCCAAGTCTCCATGTGAGGACTAATGTCACTGCCTGAATGGAGCATCAGTGGACACTGTACTTGGCTTTGTCAGTCAGACAGGTGACTAGAACAAACTGAGGGTAGTCACTTTCTTCTGCTGATGAAGTACTATCCTTCAGACAAGCCAAGCCCTTTGGTTTTGCAAAGGTCCAGATACAGGCCAATCATCCTGGCTCTGACGATAGATAACTCCCTGTGCCTTCTGCTTTGAAGCATCCATATATTAATCTTCAGTAGGGAAAAGTGCTGCTGGAAAAATTAAGACATCAGATTCAAAAAGGACAGCCATTACTTTGAGGATGCCAGGAGAAACATGGGCGTCCCTGAAACCACACGGCCTTCTGTGTTCTCAAAACTTGGCATTGTCTCAGGGACTCCCTGCAAGGCCTCCCTAGCTCTCAGGCGACACCCTCTACTTCCTGCTAGCTGAGATGCCAACTTCCAACTGCAAGGTCACTTTTTGAAGTTGAGTTCCATCTCTGCTTTGATGAATGGATGTATCTGAATGAACAGAACACTGTGTCCCCCACTGAAGATAAAGTGTCCAGATAGCAGCTCAGAGCCTAGGGACCAGGGACCCCACCAACAGAGATGTTCTGGTTCCTCTAATTATGGCTATTTTAATGCAGATCAGTGGTTCAAATCTATAATGGCTCCAGGAGATAAATGCAATCACTCTTTAAAATAAAAACTCTCCAGCTTTATAAATCGGGGAAATTAATCAAGTTAAAGTAGTCCTAAAGTTCTCAGTGGGATTTCATCCAAGTGGTAGACAAGATGCTGGCCTTTCATTTGGCAAAGAGACCAAGCTTTCTCCTTGCTGGACGCTGCAGTTGCCAACACTACGGCACTCAGGTGACTCACCCAGTGGAGCCATCATGATGGCTTTGACCTAATTCAGCGAAGCAATAGGTAACTGCTTCAAAATTCATACTCAAAGCTGGATGGATGCAATATGGAGAGGCTGCTGCATGGACATTTAGACACCCCTGGAAAATAGATGCTACTTTTGGAGATGATAAATATAAACCACTGAAGGAATTTTTTTCTCCGCAGCACAAAGGAAGAAATGGAAGCAAATTTCAGTTATCTGCTGCTCATGGGAGTTAAAATTTTTATTATGCCTTTGTTGGCCATGCATTTCAGGGTTATGCATCGATATGAGTGTATGCTTGGATGATTGTGCATGCATGCACACATGCATGATCACAAGTTACTTTTTATAAACATCTTTTGGCTCTTCCTAATGACCTGGTGTTCTCTTGCCTTGAAATGCTTAATCTGTTCCTTGTGAGTCCCATCATGTAAGTAATTTTGATTCATCATCTCTATGAACTATGGATATTGTCCATATTCATTGCAAAGAAAGGACTCACACACACACAAAAACTGAAGACAAAAACTGCCCTTACGTCATGACATAATAGAAAAAGAAGTCTATTAGTACATACATAAATATTTTTCAGGCTTTTGTGGATTAGAATTATAGTCACTGTTGTGAGTATTTTTGGTATGTAATTTCTTATTTACTAAGGTATATATGTCATGGTCTCTTGGACAACATCAGTGGGTATAAACTGATAGTCCCATTTTGTTGTCTTTTTTCAGTCTGAATTTACTCTAAATCACTCTTCTTTTACATCATGGGGTTTTTGGGTTGTTTTCAATTTTGGCCATATAATAAATAATGAAAATGCAATTTAAGGTTTTTTTGGCATATACCCTCCTATAGTTCACTGGAGACAACTTTTAGGAGTAGATTTACTAGTCAGTTTTAAGTTAACATCTTCTCAAAAGATTATGCCAAATCCCCTCACCCTCAGAAGCTGCAAATTCTCCACTTCTCCGCCAAAGAAGCCAAGTTTTCAGTCTTAGGTCACCATCTTCTATGGTCAGGACTCTTAAGACTGAGGTGTCAGAAAGCCGGGTTCCCTCCTGAGATTCCAGGCTCATGGTGCTCCACCTCAAAGCAAGCTGAGGTGTGCATTCAAAGTCCTCACATTGTCTCTGCCTGTGCAGAGTTCCTATCACCCCCATTATTCTCTGGGACTGGCCTACCTGCCTTTATAGACATCTGTGCTTGTCTCCGCCCAGATAATCCAAGGTACTCCTCATTTCACAGTACCCAGCCACACCTGGAAAGTCCCCTTTGTCACGTGAGGTTACACTGTATACCGGTTAACCTTGGCGGCCAACTTTACTAGATTGGGGGTTAACTAAGAGATGAGTGTCTCAACAGGTGGGTGAAGGTATTTCCTGGAAGGAGCAACTGGAGGAGGACTCCCCTCCCCCACTTCTAGCAACTGGTCAGTGTTTGAAGGTTGAGAAAGAACCAGAGATTGTGCTAGCAGTTTCTATGGGTCTACTGAAACTGGCTCTTTTTCCAATTAGGTTTCTAGTTGTTATTTTTATTCTACAGTTTTGTTCTCACTTTCTACACTTATTTTATACCCAGAAAATTAATTTTTGTTATATATTAGTTGTAGTCATTTTTTTTTTTTTTTTTTTTTTTTTTTTTTTTTTTTAGCTGAAAGGGGGCAGGCACCTCAACAGGATGGAGTTTCCTCTGCCCAGTTCCAGAGCCCAAACCTTATGCACTTGAGCAGAGCGTGGGTGTCCAGGAGACAATGCCAAAGACTATGTCACCAACACACATCCTAACTTTTCAGGAACTTCTCTGAAGGAACTGAGAGCCATTCAATTCTCCTAACACAAGTCAGAAAAAGCAAGTGCGGAAACATTCAAGAAATGTGGAACCCGGATGTGATTTGATGTGAGTACTGTGACTACTGTTTCTGTCAACTAGACACAATCTAGAATTGCTCAGGAAAAGAGTCTCAGTGAGGGACTGTCTAGGTCAGGCTGGACTGTGGGCCTGTCTGTTGAAGATTATCCTAATTCTGTTAATTGATGTGCAACATAAAACACCCTGAAAGAGACCCTGCACTTGGGCCCTAGACTCTATACAAAGGGAGACAGCCAGCTGAGGACAAGCACATATGTGTCCCCTCTCTCTGTCCCTGACTGGCTGTACCTAGATCCTTCACATTCCTGCTACCTTGTCTTTCTGCACTGACAGATTATAACCTGAGATTGTGAACTAAATAAACCCTTTCCCCAAAGTTGTGTTTGTTAGAGTAGTTTTTCACAGCACTAGACACTAAGACAGATGCCCAGGGTCCTCATGCTCATTCCTTAGAGGGTATGTGACAGAACACAGTCACAGTCACCACTGGGAATTCAGGCAGTGCTCAGCTGGTAAGACTCTGGTCCCGGTGTTGGCTTGGGCCTCTGGTGAGGCTGAAGTTGACCATAGTGAGAAATTTCCATGTGGTCCTACTCCGTGGGCAGTGTTTTGTGAGTCTGACTGTCCACATAGCTGACTCAAGCATCTTCTCCCAACATATGGATCAGAGAGCATGCTTTCTGGAAACGAAGACAGAAGCTGCAGATTTCAGAGCCTCAGCATCGTCACCATATGGTCTCTTGGTGAAAACAGGCTGCTGAGCTGACTTGGATGCAAGGGGAAGAAGGGGTACATTATGCCTGTTCATGGTGTTGTGTGACTCTTCCTGGGGTGGCATGAACCAATGTCTGATCACTCAGAAGGGCATGGGTCAAAGAATTTGAAGGTTACTTACAAGAACATTAATGACTCAAAAGCAGTCAAATCACCCAAAACCCCACTAAAGCATAGCCAATATCTGACAAAACCTGCATCCCTGGGGGTTCCTGCATTGCTTACAGGCAGCTATGCCAGTCGCCAAAAGTCTCCTCTCCTCGGCAATGGTAACTGCCTCATTGACCTTGGCAAGGGGCCTTGTGAGTCTCGTTTGAGAAATGTTCTGAGACTTGTGAGTTACACTACTTCCCGAATCTTGACTAGCCTCCCTATGTGAGAAAATGTTCTTATTCTGAGGAGAGGGTTCCACAAGAACATTGTTGGCATGTAAGAGGTGAACAGCCGCAGTGTACACCACAGTGCCCTCATTGTTCAGCATCATCCTGCCACAGGGGTCTGCAAATTCACTTGTCTTATCTTAAATCTCAAAACTATAAATAAGTCTCTTTCCCTCCTCTTGTGTGTATATGAGTGTGTTGTATGTATGTATGTATGTATGTGTGTGTGTGTGTGTGTGTGTGTGTGTGTGTGTGTGTGTGTGAAAGCACATGTGAGGATGTCAGAGGACCTGAGTCCTCACCTTCTGTCTTGTGAGACAGGATCTCTTGTGTTTTGTCACTGAGTTCACTGGAATAGCTGGTCTACAAGCTTCCAGAAATACTCCCATCCCTACCTCCCATCTTGCAGTAGGAATAGTATGGTTATGGTCCAAGCTGCTGTGCCCAGCTCTACATAAGCTCTGGAGATCGGAGCTCTGATCCTGGTGTTTGCATTCTGGCCTTTTATCTACTAAGCATCTCAGATTACTTTTCCTTCCTTCATCTCTTCCTGTTGTCCCATCTCTGTCCCTTCTCTCTCTGTGGCTTCACACTGTCCTAGAACTCAGACTTCTTTCCTCAGCCTAAGATTTTTATTTTCAGCATAGAACTCAATGCATTTCTCCCACCCTTTCCCTGGATATGGTGGGAAGTTACACTTCCCCCAGGATTCCTGCTTCTGTAGGACATCATTCCTAATTCCTTTGTTCCATCCCTCTCCAGCTTTGTTTACAGTCTGTTTGAATGACCTGTCAGAGACAGGCGGACATCAAATCTCTCACTTCATTTTGTTTCTGTCGATGTCTTCAAAATTGCTGACATTTATTTAGCTATTTAAAGACAGTATAATTCGGCATGTAAAAGGTGATAGCAATTATATATCTTTGTTATGAATGGAACCCTTTACAATATAAAATTACTGTCTTTGTTCAATCAGCGTTCTGCTTTGATGTCTACTGTGTATGACATAACTCTGTGAGCTCTTCTGCAGGCATGTACACAATCCCGCTTTGGAGTTCTTTTCTATCTTTCAGTTTATCTGCTTATAAAAAACACATATTGGCTTTGAGTTTTTAACCCAATCAAGGAGCTGTGGTTTATTGACAGGTAACAACTCTCTGGGGCTGTCCTGATTCCCCCATGATCTCTTGGGAAGTAGGATGTAACCTTCTGCCCACTTACAGCAATGCTGGAGATCCCAGAGCTGAGTTATAAGCAAGAAAGGGTCAAAGCCTTGCCTATCTCCTTCTTACCTCTGACAACGTAGGAGAGTGGCCATGGTTCCCTAGTTCTGCTCTTTACCTGCTGCAGACAATTCAGACAAGGCCTTTCCTGGAGTTACCACCTTGTTCTGCCTTAAAGAAACTGGTGTGTGTGGGGGGAGGCTCACACTAATGTTATACGTGTAGTTACATGGTTCTTCAAAGATGTGGCCCCCACAGAGCTAGTGGGGAGTTGGTGGGATGCTAAACAACCCTGTTTCTTATCATCCTTCTCACCATCTCTGTGGGGCAAGGCATCCTGTCGTTGGCTGCCTTGCTTTAATTGACTGTCTTATCTATGCGAACATGATCACAGACTGTGAACTTACTCAAGGAAGCCCCAATTATATAGGCATTCCTCAAATGCACAGCACTGGCAGGAAGCTTAGCAAGGCAAAACAGAGACTCTAACCCAAGTCCTCTGGCTGTTTCCAAGGACCAATCCTCATGTCTCCCCGAAGACCAGTAAGGATGTCCCATTGGCTGCTGCCCACTCTTAGCCACCTTGTCCAGCCCCATCTGAGACAAAAGACTTCCAAAACCACCTCTGGGGACAGGGAAGAGAGCAGGAATGGCTGGCTGTTTGGAAGTACCCTGATCCTGAGACCAGAAGCAGATGAACATTAGTGAGCCTCATGTCCCTGCTCACCTTTCTGTGGTCAGTCTGAATGATAATACTCAGAATATATCAGGTGCTTAGTAAAGGATGACAGTGGAGTCAGAGACCCAGCCCCTCCCTGCCTTTAGGGTACCACTGCCTAATGAATGACAGGTGTCCTAAGGGCAATGTACAAGTTAGCTGGAGTGTTTGAGCAATGTAGACTGGAAGGAGTAGGGGAAGACCTACTTCTCCAGCTCATTCCCCAGCCTTATAACTGTACAAAGCTGCATCCCACACAGCAGGCAAAGTCAGCTGTCCAGCAAGCGAGGCAAAGCTAGCTAGTGGTTATCATCTCTGGTGAGGCATAACACTCAGTATTACCAACAGCCGGATGCTGACTTCCTCCTGCCTGCATTGTGACCTCTAAGTTCAAAACATGCCTCATCTGTGGGCCATGTATGATTGTATGTAGAATTAGCTCTCTTGATCCGGAAGCCCAGATTCAATGCTATTTGACACACTCAGAGTATCTAAAAAATATCTCCTGATTTAAAGTTATCCCTAGTCTTTGGTCATGTAATTATATCTGGTTGTTTTTGTTTGATGCTTCCTGTGTGCTGAAGGATGCTCTATCAGTGAGCTGCACCTCTGTTCTTCCTATGCCTCTTTGCCCTGCATAATTGAATTTTAAACTCCCAGAAGCCACTGTATTATTGTTTGCCTCACTGAGAACCCTAATTTCACCTATTTTACCTGAGTCCTACTGTAGTACATATCGTAGTCTAAGGTCTGTAAACTCTGATGACAGTAGGAGCCAGTCTATGATGCCAACTAGAACGAGAGTGGAAAAAGTGAGTGGAGAACCATATCGCCTCCAGTGTTAGCCAGGATGCCTGTAGTCAGTACTGAAAGACACTTGGAAGCTGAGAACATCCTGGCCATGGTTGCACATGACTGCAATCCCAGCACTCAAGAGGCAAAGACAAAAGGATCAGTTCAAAGCCTGAATGGGATATATAAGACCCCGTCTCAAAAAGAAAAAAAGAAAGACATATCGAAGCTGAATGCAGCAGGGAAAGAGACAGGCAGGAAAGGAGAGAGCTGAGGAGCTTCATGGAGAGGCATTTGGGGAGGGGAGATATGCTGTATAGTTGGGAATCTTCATTTAGTTGACTTTTGTTTTCTCTTTGTCTTAGGGGGCCACTACCCAGCTCCCAAATAAATACATAGAGACTTATTATTACTTATAAATGCCCAGACTTAGCTTGGCTTGTTTATAGCCAGCTAGTTAAATTATCCCATTTCTTTCTATGTTTTGTCTTGGCATTTACCTTTCTTTATTCTATATATCTTTCTTTCCTCCTTACTCTGTTGCTGGCCCCTGGCACCCTCCTCTTCCCTTCTCCTTCTCCCTCTTCTCTCTCCTGAGCCTAGATCTCTCCTTTTATTTATTCTCTCTGCCTACCAGCCCCACCTATTTTTGTTTCCTGCCTAGCTACTGACCATTCTACTCTATTACACCAATCAGGTGTTTTAGACAGGCAAAGTAAACACAGCTTCACAGATTTAAACAAATGCAGCTAATAATCCAGAACAGCTTCACATCTTTCCATTTCCTAAAGATGGGTACACATGCTCTTCACAGGAATTTGAAGCCATCTGTGACCTGATGTGAACCAGTCTGGGTACAGTGCTTTGGCCATCAAATTCACTGTTCAGCAGTGCTTTAATGTTGCAGGTAACTGTCCATAATCTCCACAGAGGTAGCCCTTTGCTCAATGACATTGAGGTCAAGTGAGAAAGCCTAAGACTCAAGGTTTCAGGAGCAGAGATGGTTCAGGACAGAGCTGTTTGTGAATGGCCATTTACAAGGACCAACTTAGAATCTGAATGCCACCTACTAAAGAGGAGGAGATAGGTCACTCTGAGTTCCATTGAAACTCTGTCTATCCACCTATTCATGGATATCACTGCCTGTTCCATGCAGCTACATATTTCTCATACATAGATAATCATCTTTCACCTGTTCATGCACTAGTCTATGTGTGTCTATCTTGTCAATCTGTAAACCAAGTCTTTCCACTGTAGACAGCAATACTGTTCTGGGATACATTATTTCATATTCTTATGCCTCTGAAATCAGAAACCGTCTCACAGATAGAGTTTGACAGGGTGTCTTCTCTCTAAGTATCACATAAAAAGCAGAGAAACTCATGATTTCTGCTTTCTCAGATGCAATGGGGAGCATTAGACAAACCTTATCTGCAACAACACTTTAATTGAAAGATCCAAAATGACTCTTAAAATATCCCAGGGGGCAGCTCTGTGTAGAAGGGTATTGTTATTCTTCCCGCCTCACTGCTGTCCACACCCCCCTCCCCGTTTCCCTTAGACACAGACACATGTACACATACACAGGCACAGGTGCACACACCGGGCAACTTTCTGGATGTTTGACTCACAATCTGTCATGTAACATTGTTATAAAGCCCATAATTTCTTTAGCAGTGGTAGCAGCTTTGCCCAGCACTGGAGTCTGTAGATCCAGCTGTGAAGATGCTTATCCCAGGCCTAAATGAGCTGTGCATGATCAGAGGCTAGGTGATACTGATACCCTTCAGTCCCAGCCTGCAGCTCTGCAACTTATAGCCTGGCAAAGGGCACACAGAGAGCCCTGGAAAGCAGTGTGTGGCTGCTCAGAACCCACACTCAAACTCCACCATTATTGGAATAAGTACTGGCTGCCAGCTGTGGACCAGTGCCCAGAACATGGACTCTGGACCACAGGGACTGTTTCTTGTTTATTGGGAACCATTCTATGTCTTCAGATAATGGTATATGGAATCATTTTGTGAATGGAATTAATTGATATTACAGCAGCTGTTGTGATTTAAACTCATTAACGGTGTCACCCTCCTAGTCAAGAGCTGAATCTCTGCTCATTACCGCATCTTTGCACTGAGTTCAGTGCCCTGCAGATGCAAGTATTCAATAGGAATATACCTGTATCATCTTCCCAGTGTAGACTCGGGAACCTGGAGAGACACTTCTACTGTGAAGATGTGTGCATTATCAATAGTAAATAATGATGGAATTCAAAAGGTGTGAAGGAATGGAACACGCACTAACCATTTTGGTGGCATCTATATACAGAGCCAAGGAGTGCCATTGGGGACTTGGGAAAACCCAAGTTCATTAGTAAATACTCAAAAAATATAAGATCTGTCCATTCACTAGGAAACACAAGCTAATTTTTTTTTCTAGAATGCAGAATTCTAAAACTGCTGCCAATTAAATGATACTCACTTGCATTAAGTGGAGGCTGAGGCTTTGGCCAACATTTCTATGATGAGACAACAAAGCCATAGGGTATGCCAGCTGGGCCAAGGCAGGTACAGTTTGGTCCTGGCTTGAGCCTACTATGGAGGTCTCATCAATTACTGAAGGCAGCAGCTACCTACATCCAGAGCAGGTCAAAGTAACTAAAGGAATTTTAACCCGTTCTGTACTCTTGGTTGTAAAATTGTGTTAAAAGTATTGAGTCAAGCTAAGTGAAATGAAGACTTTTATATATACTTTCTCAGTAATGCATGACCTCTTGGGGCCACCCCTGCTTCTCAGACACTGTCTGAGAGCTCTAACAAAGTAATTCTGATCTAGAACACTCACTAGATCCTCCACCAGGGTAATTTAGTAGCAGAAGGGACTAGATTGTAGGCTCAGCCTTTCTCTTTCTCTTTTGGGACTCTTTACATATCTTTCAGGAAGATCAGCTGTGACTGTGTTTTCATGTTGACACAATATTCAGATATTTTAAATAGAAATGTCTGTCTAAAGTTACCCAGGGTTTTCTTTCTCATGAAAAGACAAATTGTGAGGCCATTAGTCCCCATTACATGCAACTGTCTTGTTTCTTTTTCAGGTTGCTGACATGGTGCATTCAAAGGCAGGGTCTTGCAGCCTCCTGGGGTAACCATGGCTTTAAGTCTTCACGAAAAGCAGATCAAGATCTGTGGCCAAAATAAATCCCTCACTGTCCTTTTCCCTGGCTGTATCCAGGAAGAAATTAGCAGTCACATTCTCTAACTGCATTATCAACACACGTACGCATGCATACACACACACACACACACACACACACACACACACACACACACACACACACACACACACACACACACACTACACATTTTAGTCCTGTTTCAAACATATTGCATGCTGGTGTGCTTCTCTGCAGCAAAGGCCCCGCCTTTGGGCCCAGAAAAGCAGCTACTGGCCATCTACTACCTACTGTTTTAAAGCTCCAGGAACTTTACCTTCATGCACCTAGCTGTCAGCATATGGGTCCTTGTGGGAAAGATGAATGGGCTACAAAACTCACACCTGAGCAGTGCAGGACTTTCTGACCAACCATGAGGTACAGGATCTGCTACTCCCTTCTTTCAATGAACTCTAAATTATGGTTTGTTTGTTTGTTTGTTTGTTTGTTTTTTAAAAAAAAAGGTCTGGACCACAGACATCACTGGCTAGAAGCTCAACCCTTCTATTTCCCTGTCAATGCACTGTCACTTTGAATCCTGTAAAATGCTGCTGCAGGTAAGGAAGAAGACGATGGTGGTGATGACGATGATGGTGATGATGGTGTTGAAGGCCTTGGTGACTATAGTGATGATAGTGACAGTCGACTGTAATGATAATGGCAGTGCTCCAGGCGGTGGCACTAACATGCTAAGAACAGTGGCAATGCTGAATATGTGGTGACAATGACAGTAGTAATGATTATGTTGACAGTGGTGGTGATGATAAGGTGGTGGAAATACAGGTGGCAGGTTGTTAAGGAAGCAGGAGTGGTGGTTATAGTAGAGATACTGATGATGTGGTGGTGGTGATAACAAGTATCTTCTGCCAATACGAGATGCAACTTTGGACATCTGGACCATAGGTTCTGTGTGAAAACACGGGGGAAATACTTCCAGAAGAGTAGCATCATTGATGCTAATGCCTTATTAATTACATCTGAATATTTAGCCCCAGGTAACTGGGATCAGTTGTCAAAGTAACGCAAAAGTTGAACTTCCACATGCTTCTTTTTTAGATATTTTTCTTACCACTCTAAACATAACCAGAAACTTTAACCCTAACCTTATACCCTAGCACTAACAGTAACCCAATCTTAACCTTAACTAGTTTCAACCCCTAACCTAATCCAACCTAATCCTGATCCTAATAACACCAATTCAGCACTACCCCAGCCAAATCCTAACCTTAAGCCTTAACCCTAATCAACCCTACCCAACCATAACCATAACCTTAACCTTTATCCAACCCTAATAACTGGAACACTCAAGCCCTAACCCATACAAGTGTACACACAATACACATGTGCACACATTGTGAACAGTATGTTGCCTTATTTTTGTAGTATGTCTTTAAGCTGCAGAATATATTTCATTTTTTATGTTTTGTAGTTGTGTGTGTACATGCGTGTGTACTTGTGCGTGTACATGTGTGTGTATACAGTCATGGAAAGACAGAGACTGATGTTGAATGGCTTCTTCAACTGTAGGGGATTGTGTTATTTCATGGTAAATAATTGTCCCACCCACTGGTTTAATAAAAAGCGCTGATTGGCCAAAGGCAGGCAGGAAATGTGGGCGGGGCTACCAGACTAAGAAAATCTCTGAGAACAGAACACCAGAGCGGAGGAGCACCAGAGAGAAGCCACATGAAGCAGAGGACAACCATGCAGTTCTAAAGAAAGGTACTGAGCCGCATGGCTGAACAGGAAGAGTCATGGGTAGAGAGCTAGCAAGTGATATGCCTGGGCTTGAGGCTGATCAGCTGAAAACTAATGAAAGCCTCTGTGTGTCTCTGTGGGACTGCGGGTCTGTGGGCCTAGACCTTGAGGTTAGGTCTGAAAGTACGGAACAGATATCTCCTACTACATTCAACTGCTCTCCTCTTTTTGAGACAAAAGCCCTCACTGAACCTGGAGCTTACCAACCTGACCAGACTAGCTGGCCAGTCCAGTGATGTTCCTGTCTATACCTTCTCCACATTTGAATTACAGGCAGGAGTTACTGCTCCCAGATTTTGCATGGTTGCTGGGGATCCAACTCAGATTCTCTTTATTGCCCAGCATGCTTTCCCCTCTGAACCATCTCCTCAGCTACTGTGCTTTGGACCTAAAGCACACTCCCATCCAGGTAGGACACATTCCAAGAGCTCAGTGGCACCATACTGGGCAGCCCTGCTCTGGGGCTTCTCAAAGGATGCATATCGTTCCTCATACATGAGTCATGTCTGTGGTCCAAGGATCAAAGCCTACACGGGAACAGCTTCCTCTGCCTTGTAATTGGAGAGCCCTGCCTGGAATTGGGGTCCTAGGAGTCAAAAGTGTGAGAATTCTCATATGTTCTCATTCTTTCTTCTGAAATTCTGGTGGCTAACTTCAAAAAAGAAGTCTGATTTTTCTAACTCATCTGCACAATGTAAAAATAAAAGATGGTCAGCCTTGAATGCTCACCACCTCCACATGCTGATGTTTAAAGATATTTCATAACCACCATTCTAGATTTGAAAGATATTTACAAGCTAGCAAGATCTTCAATAATGTAGCTGTAGAAGCACATACAGGTTGAAAGTTGATTTATCTTATAATAGAATTTGGGAAACTTCTTTGAATTCCACTAAGATGAACCATAATAGTCCATAGATCCTAACATAAGGATTGGGGATCTGATTGATTAATTTCATTTTGGCTGCCTCATTTTCATGTGTAAACACTATGGTATTTTCAGCTGGTCCCATCCTTTTCACTCTGTTGAAAGACCAGAAAGAAAGCGCTGGGTTTCCATGCTACTTCAGCCGCCGTGCAGAGCACTGAGGTGAGCTTCCTGTGGAACCCACTGCTGACCCTCTCTTCCCGTGTTTCACATTCACCGCCGTCTCTTCCCATCCTACATTATATGAACTTCATCTGCCTCAAGCCCTTTCTCAGATGAGTCATATTTTAATTCATTAATTGATTCCATTTTTGTAACGGCCAAAAACTGACATTGCAAATATCAATTAGGCATGCTGAACTATAGAATGTCATTCACAAATTTAATTTATGAGATGTGGCTAAGTGACCATTAGTCATGAAGTTTGGAAGAATAGGTTAAGACAATGCACACAATGAGGAGAAAAATTTTAATTCTATACCAATAAGAAGCCAGTATAAAACTATGTAACAAACTCAATCCCATAATGAAAACAAATAACCAATTTTTTTTTAAAAATAGAGCCTAAAAAGATCTTTTTCCAAAGAGGACATGAAAATAGCCAATAGGTCTTTAAAAATGGCAACAGGAAATGCAAACCCAAAATCACAGTGAGATTACATTCCCATGTACTAGGACAGTGATGGTCAAAAGACAAAGCATAAGTACCCACAAGGAAGCCTTGGTGCAGGACAGTGGCTCTGAACCTGTGGGTTGTGACCCCTTTGGGAGTCAGATATCAGATTTCTATGTTACAACTCATAACAGTATCACAGTAGCAAAATTACAGTTATGAAGTAGTGATGAAATAAATATTTTATGGTTGGTGTTACCACAACCCAAGGAAATGTATTAAAATGTCCCAGAATTAGGAAGGTTGAGAACCACTGTTTTAGCATTTTGGTGTGAGTATGAATTGGTACATCCATTACAGAAGACAATGTGAGGCTCTTCACAAAACTGTCAGTAGAATGGGTACAGAAATCCCATCACTAGATATATGTCCAAAAAGAACTGAAATCATGGTGTTAAAAAGATACTTGCTTCCCCAGAATCATGACCAAAGTACTCTCAGCAGCAAGATACAGTAACAGCCTGTGTCTCTCAGCCAAAGCAAGGATAAAAAATAAATGGGGCATATAAACATAACAGAGCAATATTTAGCCTTAAACAAGGAAGGAAATCCTGCATTTGCTATAGATGAGCCTGAAGAAAATAAATGAAATATGCTATTCAGAAGGGGTAAAATACTATCTATCCCCATTTACAAATGGGAACTAAGACAAATGGAGAGATTGGCATGCTCGTTACTAAAGGGGATAAGGAGAAATAGGCAGATTCTGATCAAAAGTGCAAAGATAACTCTGGTGTGCAGAACGATGACTTGTTACAACATTCCATCTAACATACTGTGTACTACTATTTCCTGAAATTTTCTAAGGGAGTCAGTAGTGAGTCATCTCACCCTACAGGAGATGACTATGTGAGGTGATCGATGTGGTGACTTTTCACAGCACGTATGTGTTACAATTATGGTGTAAAATGAAAGACTACACTTAAGAATTCTGAACATAAGATTATGTTAAAAATCCTCCAGATGACTTAGTGGGCTGGAGTGGGGTGAGGTTCAAGGATCACACACAACATGCATTTTATTACTGCAGCTGAAAGTTTACCACAGAGTTTTTATGTTAGATCTACCTGCCTGGTTAACAAGAAACCTGGCCTTGCCCATCCCAGCTCCAGGACATGCTCTCAGCTTAGTATTTGTCCTTGGAAACCCCTGTCTTGCAACCAGAGCTCATGGGTATTGGTTTAAAACTAGTTTCTTCCTCATTAACTCAACTCACTTAGGACAAATGGTGGAGGAATTCCCTGGGAGTTGTAGTAATAAGGGCCTCTGCCAAGTAATTTCTCATCAGGGCCATTTAATCACCTGAAGAGCAGTGTGTGTTTGGTCTGGTCACTGGATACAGTTCTAATACATTCAGGGAAAACACTACCATACAATAATGCATTTCATCAGGGCAAGGTCATCCCTTCTGCTGATGGGCTCAGCTTACACTCAGAACACAGTCCTTGGTAAGGACAGAGCTCCTATAATATGGAGGGTGCAGAGAGAGTGGTTTCCATGGTGACATGCAGCTACTGTGAGAAGGCTTCCAACAAGTGGACTGATTTCTTTGATGAAAGACATCATGAATCTCGCTATCTCCTTTACACTGTTTGTTCAGTAATATCCAGCCAACATTAGAGAGTGCTTGTAACAATACACATAATAAGGAGCGGGGGAGAAGAGACAGGGTCTTGACACTGATTGCACTCTGCAGTGAGGAGTGCTTTGCTATGGGGACCATCCCATGCATTGGAGATTCTTGAGTGGCATCTCTGTCTTCCCACTAGATACCAGAAGCACTCCCAGACAAGACAACAGAAATGTCTCCAAGAAGTCCAGGTGTTCCTTGGATGGCAAAATCACACTCAAGTGAGAATCAGGAGTCAGATGAAGGACAAAGATAAGAAGTAGTTCTCAGATCCACATTGGGATGGCAGTCATTGCCATGGGGAAACAGAAGGGATGATGGAGTACCCAGGAGGTGAAGGAAGGCTTCCCAGATGATGGCATTTAGGAACTGGGAGCAGTGGGATAGGCATGGGAGGATATTAGAACTGAAGGCAGGCATACAATTGCAGGTTAGACCTAGTGTTGGAAAGGCAGAGGACAGCAGGAAGCTCTGTGGCGCTCACAGAGATGAAGACTAAGATCCAGAAACAAGTATGTGATGGAGAAGGAGAAATCTGTGGTGTATCTGTTCATCTAGTCTCCATCAAATTCACAGCAGATGCAAGAGCAAATAATGTAGAAAGCCTCCAGGCAGACTGATAGGTATGACTTACACTGTGTGGAGCCTTTGTTTCTATATTCCGTGTGTGTGTGTGTGTGTGTGTGTGTGTGTGTGTGTGTGTGTGTGTGTGTGTGTGTGTGTGTGTGTGTGTGTGTGCGCGCGCGCGCGCACGTGCGCGCACATGTGATGGGTTGTGAGGGGACTTTCCAGCTTGTGTGGGCATTTATAAAGGCCAGAGATTGACATCTTGGCAACTTTTGAATTGCTTCTCACATTTAAGTTTGGTACCTGAAGCTTGCTCATTTAGTTAAGTTTGCTGGTTCACAAATCCCCAAGATATTCCTGTCTACTGACTCAGTGCTGGGGTTACAGGCACGTGCTATCACAGTCAGATTTTACATGTATACTGGGGATCCAAACTCAGAGTCCTCATGTTTGCCCAGCACTTTATTTTCTGCCTCATCTCCCCAGCCTTTGTTTTTACATTTCTAAAAGTAGTATTACAACCCTTGCCTCCCAGGCTCATCCAAAGGATTAAATAAGACAATATGTGCAAGGCACAACACCCAAGCCCATGAGTCACTCTACCACCTCAACTGCTCATTGCTTCTCTGTGCAGTGAACACTTTCAACTCTAATGATCCCTGAGTGCTTTCACTTTTTCCTATACCTCCTCCTGAAAAGTAAGCAAGCAAGATACCTGAGTCTTGATAAATAAAAGTTAGAGATGAAATTCAGGTGACAATCAGGCTGTGCACCTGTCACCAAAGACCTGAGTCCCCTAAGCACCATATCCTACAAGATATCAGGCATCCTAGGCTCTAAAACCACCAATGTCCACTGTCTACCCCACTGCACTAATAGGGTCTATCCTCATGATCAATGCTCTGTGATCTTGTGGAGCAGCAGCAGCCAGAGGGAAGTGAAGGAGATGGATATTTATGTAGGTGCCATTCTGCTAATCATTCCTTAGAAAAATGGGCGCTGCTCCCAGGCTCTGCCTGCCTTAGTAGCCTCCCACTGGGTACTTGTATAGAGATCCCACCATCTTAAAACCACTGAGGAAGCGGAGTGCTGTGGGCACGTGGCCATCATCAGAGCCTATGCTACCTTAAGGAGTCACTCCTGGCACTCGATTCTTCCTGTGACAACATCTCTAATCCTTTCCAAACATTATTCATCTTCAACATCTGTCTCAGACAGATGGGAACATCTCTGGCATTGCAAAAGCTTGCAATGCTTCCAAGAGTGAGGACACAGCATAATGTCAGACGATGCTGACAGAATCCACACGCTGCCTTTGCTTGGGGTGAAATAGATCCTGATGTCAGTCACAGATAATAATAGTCTGAATGTCATGTGAAAATCAAGATGTGCAAAGCAACTTTCTCATTTAAGATAGATGTCAGGCACTGCAGGTGCACCTGGATGACTAGACTCTGGGATCATGCCGAAGCCAAGGACCAGCAACTTTCTCATGTCTCATGGCATTTGGTTGTACACTGGGGAAGAAGAGGACATGGGTGCAGAGGACCCTGCTGCTATCTGGCAGCCTCCACACTGGGTACATCAAAATCAAAGAGTTCTAATTCTGGACATGGGCTGGTGAGGCTTTGACATGAACTGATACTCCACAGACTAGAAACAATTGCTTTCTCAATCTGTTTCAGGAGATCAATATAGTCAGCAGCAGGACTGGAAAATTATACTCCAAGCTACTTTGAAGTGTACCCAGTTGAAATTGGCTCAGGACAGTTTGATCCCTGTGAGAACTGTCTCCACATTGTGACCTTGGACCTTGGATCTACACCAAACAGAGACTCCCTTTCACTGAAGTCCTGAGCCTCCCCCTCCCTCCATTTCTGGATGCTCCCCTGTTCTAGCACATGCAGGTTAAAATGAAAGTTTTTCTGGAGGTGAGGGCAGGCTGGCTGTTGGAGAAGGCAGAGACTGAATTTGGCCTAGAGGTATAGCTAGAGCATCGGTGTGATTCTGCCAGCTAGACCACAGCATCCTCACTTAAGGAAAGGGCATCCAGTAGTCTTCCAGCTCTGCCCAGCCATAATTTTCAGTGAAGTTGAAGAAAATAAAATGTCTGAAAGAAATCATAGGAGAGCTGAAGATGCTTGTGCCAGAAGCACCTTCCATCCAAGTCACAGCTGCCTCACAGAAGGTGAGATTCCAGCCTGTCTGGATATAATGAAAGCTCACTGAAGACCCTGCAGAACCCATCTGAGGCCAAGCTCTAGTCCTTATGACTTCACTGCCTCTGGGCCAGATCAGATCTTAAGAGCAAGCCTGTGTGAAGGCTGGTGAGACAGAGAGCAGTGACCAAAGGAATGGAACTAAATGGTCACAAAGGCTCACAGGAGCCAACAGAGCACTGTCACATGAGACTCAGTGAGCACCTGTCTCTGCTAAGGGATGAAGGACTGTGTGGTAACTATCCTTGTCAACAGCAGGCCTTTTCCAGATGATGGTATCTCAGCCTTTTACCGTCTTCTGGAGCTTACATTCTTTCTTTCCCCCATTCTGAGATGATCCTGAGTCTTAGAGAGGGTGGTGTAAATGTCTTGTTTAAGGCTGACACTCAATAATCACTTATTCTTAGCACCTTGTGAAGTCACAAATCTGCATTTACTGCAAAAAAGAGGCTTCTCTGAGTAAGCATTTTTTTCTCTGGGTACAAACATAAATATTTAGATAGTGGTTTGATACTATGCCAGTTTAGCTAACAGCAGTATTATCCCCCACATTGTGGCTTATGACTTCTCTGACCATTTTACCATTTAAAAAACAAAAACCAGGTTTACAGTACCAGGCACTAGTTCCCTTTTGTAGAATGGATCTCAAACCCAAAGGCTGATTGGTTACCCCCATAACTATGGTGCCATTTTTGCTTATATGGGTCTATCTTGTCTTGATAATCAACCTCATAATTAGAGGTATTCTCATCAGGGTAAGTAAGACTATTTATACCTCTCCTCCCCCGGGTCCTTAAATAGCACTTCCTGGTACTGAGAAAGCTAGCCAACAGGGAGGAAGCTTCCAGTTCAGTTCCATCTTGAGACTTCCGTATCACACAGCTAAAGTATCTGATGCCTTCAGCAACAGGGTCTTCTTATCATCTAGTTCTGGTAGGCAACCAGCAGGACTGATAAAAGCCTGAGTTTGGTGAGTTTAAGGTATCTCTGTGACCAACGACTCACTCGTAAGGAGATATCACACACCTGGCACTGGAGGCTTTGCTTACTAACCCACAGCTTCTGAGAGCATCATCTCCAGCCATGCTAGGTATTTCCTTTCAAAATCTTGGACCTTTAGAAACAAATGAAGGTTTTAGTTTGCTGATCAGATAGATTTCTATGTGGCTTTTTCATACCTGCTTGGTTTTGATCCCCCCCCCCCCCCGGGTCATTTCTTTACCTCTCTCAGCCTTGCGTAAGCCTTTCCAAGGCCAGCACCCTCCCCTCTACTTTTGCATTATCTACACGTCTTTCCTTCCTTAAAGCATATCTGCCCCAGTGCTTCTTTCTACTTCCTAGGCCTCTGCAGAAATTTTAAGCTGTACACAAAAGTTAGGGTCCGTATGTGAGGGGAAATGTATGGCCTGCCTTTTGTTCTTTTATTACACCCCCCCCATCGCTATTATCATTTTTCAAGTTCTATCCTACCTATTTTATAATTCCATTTTTTTACATCTGAATAGAAGTCCATTTAGTAAGTGTTCCATATCTTTATTATCTGTTATCCACGTGGCCATCGAGACTGATACTATTTCTTTTCTATTATGAGTTGTGAGGCAATGACTATGGCTGTCACTGTAGTAGGATATGGACCCCTTTGAGTAGATACCCAGGAGTGGAGTAGCTGGGTCAAATTATGTGTTTATCTCATGTTGAGGAATTTATACACTTTTTTTCCACAGTGGCTGTGCCAGTTTGTACTCCCAAGTGTCCTCCTCATCAGCAATATTATCATTTGATTTCTTGACGGCCATTTCATTTCTCTGATGGAAAATGACCTAACTGGCTTGCACTAGAACATCAATGGTCTACCTCACCTGAACCTTTGGAAATACTCACTCTAAGGGCTCCATTTAGCCAACTAGAAGTTGGTCTAAAGAGATGGTGTGTTTGGTAGAGGACTATATTCTTTGTGTGAGACACCAGGCCACACTTCTCAAAACTTTCTCCCAGGTATGATGATAATTTCTCTAAGAAGCTTCCAGTAAGCAGCCACCAAAAGCAAACAAGAACAGATGTGTCTTAAAATGTATATACTCCTCTTGTTCTATTTCAGTGTGTCCAAATTTTACAGCATCTCCCACAGCAGTACATGAATTGTCTCTTTCACCTGTTAGGATAATAACTATGCCTTATGTAGGTGTGAGACAAGTACCTGTAGATATCCAGTGTCTGGCATTTTAGTTGTGTTAGCCTGGAGGTATCAGACACTCAACAGAAAGATGGGTGACATGGAGTTTTGTCTGAAGTCACAGACCCCCATGACTTTAAAATTCAACTACAGGAAAGCCTCCTAGATCCCAAGCTACTGTTCTCAGGACCTCCTCAGGACCCACAGACCATTAGGTGTCACAACAGCAAAAGGAGGTGACTGATTGGTTTTCTCCATAACTGTGGGACCACTTTCACTTAAATGGGTGTGTCTTGTCTTGATAATTAATCTCATGGTTAGTAATGCTCTCATTTGGGAAAGACTATTTATGCCTTTTCTCCCCAAGAGATTAAATAGCACTTCCTGTGAGAAAGCCAGCTAACAGGAAGGAAACTTCCAGTTCAGTTCCATCTTGCTACCTTTGTATCACACAGCCAAAGTATCTAATGCCTTCAGCAATAGTGCAGTGATGGCCAGGCTCTTCTGTCTGAACCTCAGAAGAAGTCCCTGATTGTTGCTGGGTCCTAACAGTTCCCTCAGGGAGGAAGGGAGTAAGAAGGTGCAGAGTCAATGACACAAACCCCAGGAGTCAGTTGAAAAGGACTAACTCCTTTATTTAACAATGGGGAAAGTCTTATATACTCTTCTCCTAGCACCCAGGCTGTGTCATGATCTGGTGATATTGCTTGGATGCCCCTCATTGACTGGACACAATCAGGAGATCTGACAACATTTATTTCTAGGCAGATTTCAAGCAATCAGGAACATTGGATAGTGGCTGTTGTTTCTAGGCCCTCAGGCAGACTCCAGGTTGACTCATAAGGAAGTACATTATGTGCATACCTGGGCAACTTCTTTGAGGCAATTTCCTTGACCCTATGGGCCTGTCTTACTACACCTGATGCAGCTGTATCTTTGCCCTGAAATTGCAATCTGTTGGGTGGTGACTGAATGGCCAAAAGAAAAGTTGAATAAGGACAGGTGACAATGGAACTGGAAATGTCCCCTACGCCCTACTTAAGAAGGATAACCTAGGGCTTTCTCTGAGTCTCTCAGGACAGAATAAATTTGACTTCCACAAAGTAGCACAAGTACAAGCCATGGATGAGGCCAGGAGTAAAAAGTCCTGCAATGCTCTGGTGTTCCCTTCATGTCTCAGAAAACTGAAAACACAATGTTTATTGCACAGAGTTCCTGTGACTTTTCACACACAAATCAATAGGGGAAGTCACATTGAGCCCAGTGGACCTCCCCGCTTCCTCTGGAGCTTTATCATGTTCTCTTGGTATCTACTAGAATCTGGTGGTTATGTGTTTTATTCTGAGAAGAATGCAATGTAGAACAAGGGAAAGATTTGAAGAGAAACACCTCAGGCATGCATGGCAGCAGCACAGGCCTCCGAAATCCTGAAGGATACAGGGCAGTTTGAATGGGAGCCTCCTCATAGGTTTCCAGTCCTGTGGACTGCATGTACAACCCAGTATTCTGAAATTCATGTAGATCCATGCTGTCTGATAATGTGCCTATGAATGCCACTTGACTGCTCAAACTCCCATTTCCATTAATGAAAACGAAATGCAATTTGTATTTTCAGTTTCTCAATTACAGTGACTACATTTTAAGTGACCTAGAGCAAGATATGGTCAGTGGCTCTGAAATTAAACAGATGGAAGAGGCTCTTACCACACAGCTCTGATGGATAGGTAGGTCTTCACTCTGTGACTGAAACAAACTGCAAGTGAGGAGAGTGTCACTCAGCAACATCAATTTCCCTTCCACAGTTCTAGAGATGAAGTCCAAGGTCACAGTGATTGATGGTGGATCCCTTTCTTGCTGAGGGCTGCTTCCTGACTTTCAGAGAACTGTCCTTTTGCTGTGTCCTCACTTGGCCTACAGGCAAAGAGCTCTCAGGGTGGGATAACCTTCCTCTTGAATTTTTTTTTCTCAAGGGACACTAATCCTACCATGGGCCAACCTCTCTGTGACTTCATTAAACTCTATCACTTCTTTAGGACCAAGGGCTGGGCTCCAATATGTGAATTTGTAACAAATAGCAATGTTGGTTGTAGAGGGGATCAAGCAGTGAGTGGCTCTCCAGTAAGCACATCTCAAAAGGGGCCAACATTCAATGATGCAGTTAGGGGCCCTGTCAAGAAGCTTTTTCCCACTATAGGCCCTGAGATGCTGCTGCTACTGCCTTGGTTTTCACATCCTGTTACAATGACAAAATTATCTTTTCTGGTCTAGTAAGCACCGATGACACACCCGGGTGACCTGGACAGGTGGCTGCTATCACAACAGCAGGTCACGTATTTCAGATTTGTGGGAGCACCTAATCTCCCAGGGAGCCTGTCAATCCAGAGTTGTTTTGTCTGCAGTGAGAAGTGCTGGGTCCCCAGGATCTGAAGCACACCGCTCACAAAGGCCGAGGACAGCAGCTCTTGAGCCTCTCTCTGCCTGGACCTGAGTTTTGGTTCATCACCCATGAAACACATCATTGACAGAAAGATAGTGGTGTGTAGTAAACAATCAGGAAAACTCTGGCCTGTAGCTGTGAGGAACAACAACTTGAGGCAAGTTATAAGATACTCACAAAGTAAATGGCAATGTTGAGAGATGTCTACATTTCTGTGATGTGGGGATAAGCGTCACCAAGCTCCTAGAATAATGTTTCATTTCCAGGTATTTAAATACCATGGGCTGATGCCTTTCCCTACACAACAGGAACCTCGCTGATTGCCAGTGTTTGATTGGCAGCTGGAAAGTGTTTGAGACAGTCTCAAAACCAGCACATTCCATCCACAGGCAATAGAGAGACCTGCTTGGTCCAGGAGAGCACCAAAGCTCAGAAACTTCAAGAACTTACTTGGTCAAGGTCATTTCACGTGGAATTTGGAAACAGGAGCCGGGAGTTTACAAGGTGACACTATTCTGATGGTCCTCAGAATGTTCTTCTCTCTTGCCCTAAGTTCTTGGTTTCCACAGGAGAAAGGGGAGGACCTTTCGGTTCAAGGTGCTCCCTGAGCACCTCCACCTGCCTTACCCAAGTTCAAACTAGAACAAACTAAGAAAGGTGTCAATGTAGACCAGTCTTTATGACAAAGTCCTAAACAATCAGAAGGAATCAGCACAGCAAGAAGAAGAAAGGAAGAAAGAAAAGAAAATATCCCACAGCAAGGAGAAAAGTTTCTAGAAGGTGAAAGTACAAGAGGAGGCAATACAGGAATAGGCTAAGCAGGAACGAATTACTGGTGTCTGTAAGGATCCACAGGGAGCCATGATTAGAACATGTTGTGGTCCTACAGTAGCTTGGCTGGGGGCACCTTATCTTTTCTCCAGCAGAACAGGTCAGACATGCTGGGAGGGCTGGGTGGAACTTGCACGTGATTCTCCTGAAGGAAGGCACTGATCCTTGGACTTTCCCGGAAGGTAAAGGTTCTTCCCTCCAGCAGGGACGTCTGCCTCCCAGCCGATCTAGACAGCTCCCTGTACTGGCAATGGCTCTTCCACTAGTAGATGTGAACCCATACCATCATCACTTAGCATTTTGGTAATCTGAAGGCAGAGAGAGGAAGGAGTAGGTTAAGCAACGGGAAGTTCATTACAGGAAAATTCAGGAATAAAATGGAAACTATCTTGAAAAACTCTGCTTTTCTCTTAAGCAAATGGCCTTCCTAAAAGAGCCAGCACTCACAAAAAACAAGGAAATTAACAAAGTCCTTTGACTTTACCTGCTTACCCAAAGATGCCATTCCTCCCATAGAGCTAGAGAGTTGAATGTATCCAACAGAACACAAGTGATAATTTTTTAACACTATGTGGAAGGGACACCAAAAGGTGTTCATCTGATGGACTTCCATAGACAGCACCCTGAAAGAATCAGAAATCAGACATGTAGGATGCTATCCATCTAAGGGTTTCTATTGCAGTGAAACACCACCATGACCATGGTAACTGTTAAAAAGGAAAATGTTTAATTGAGGTAGCTACTTACAGTTCAGAGGTTCAGTCCATTATCATCATGATGGGGAGAATGGTGGTGCGAAGTCAGACGTGATACTGACTACATCTTGATCAGAAAGCAGCAGGACATGGATTGTGGTACTGGGCATGATTTGGGCTTACGTGAGACCTCAAAGCCCTTCCCCACAGTGACATATTCCCTCCAACAAGGCCATATATACTCCAACTAAGCCACACCTCCTAATAGTGTCACTCCCTATAAGCTTATGGGAGCCAATATGTTCAAACTACCACATGCCAAAGAGCCCAAGGAATTAAGGAAGTGCTCTGCATGAGTATTGCAATGCCATTTTTAGGGCTAGTTCTTCAAATTTCTACTTACAGACTTGTTTTGTACAATTCAGGAGCTCTATAGTCAGCATCATCCAGAAATGGACCAACAAGACAAAGTGTGGAGGTCAAGGGCATGAGCAGCTTTGAGTCAGCAAAGTTGGATGAATACAGACAGAGAAATTCATCCCTAACAGTCTGTATGCACACACATGCTAAGGCCAAAGTCAATGTCAGGCATCTTTTTCAGCTGCGCAGTCTTAATTTTTGAAACAGGGTCTCTCACTGTACCTGGTTTCTTACTGATTCAGCAACAGTTTCTGGCTAGCAAGCCCAGAGGATTCTCCTATACTCGCTCCAATAGCACTTGGGTTGCAGGAACACGTAGCTAAGCATGACTTTTCTATAGGAGCTTGTGGTCTAAACTCAGCTCTTCATGCCTGCAAAGCAAAGACCCCAGTGACTTAGCCATCTTCATGAGTCCTGGGACCAGTCACCTTTCACCTAGTTGTGATGGTTTGAATGAGGATGTTCCCATATAGGCTTGAGCATTTGAATGTTTGATTCCTAGTAGATGATGCTGTTTGGGGTGAGTTAGGACATGTAGCCTTGCTGGAGGACATACTCACTCGAGATAGCCTTAGAGAGTAAACCTCATTCTACTTCCACATCCCTCTCTGGAACTTGAGGTTAAAGATACGAGCTTTCAGCTTCCTGTTCCTGCTTGCTCCTTGCTGCTATACCTTCCTGCCATGATGGACTCTCATTCTTCTAGAACCATAAGCTAAAATAAAGCCTTTCCTCCATAAGTTGCTTTTTTTGTCTTGATGTTTTTATCAAAGCAACACAGAAGTAACTAATGTATCAGCCAAACCATGAATCAAATATGAGGGAGAATGTTCCAAGTTCACACAATTTATAATCATAAAAGCATAAAGAAATATGTAGAGAAGATTGAAAGGGGCCCTTATGTGTCATCCCAGATGGCTACATAACTAGGCAACTGTGGATAGAGGTCTGCAGAAGATTTAGTAGACACCACTGCTTAGAAAAGTGCTCACAATTTTATCTCTAAAAGGTTCTCTCTTGACACTGTATGATTAGAGACATCTTGGAGACAAACTCAGACAGTTACAGACAATAAAAACCAGACTTCATGAATCCGAATCACCACATAACAACCAAAATCTGAGAAGTGCGTGGAAGGCCACAAAACCACCTCAGGTGCTATCTTCTCAGGAGCCATCAAGCTTGTCTTTTGAGATGGGGTTTCTCACTGACTGAAAAAATCACCAAGTAAGCTAAGCGGCTGTCCAGCCAGCCCCAGAAATCCACCTATTTGCCTCCCTGTTGCTTGAGTGCCATCAAGCCCAGCTTGTTTATATGGTTTGGGAGATAAAACTCAGGTCTCAAGCTCTCAAGGCAAGGACTTTACCAACTATGCTAGACCCTTAGCCCCTCCTGGGCACCACTTCATCTGTTCTTTGTGGAAAGGGAAACTGAGGTACCATAATATTTAATAGCATGTAAATAGCATTAAAAAGCAATCAGCTAGTAGTTTTGACCTATTTGCCCCTTAAAGCAGAGGACGTGTACTGTATAAAGATGGTTGATCTGCGGATTATATCAGCCTCACAACATTCATGCCTATCTAAGGACATCAAAACACTCCTCTGGTACACAGTGTGTCCAGTGAGCCCCACTGTGCTTCACACATGGTCTCCTCCCTCCAAATGCAGTACTGGCTGTCTCAGCTACATTCCTCTTCTCCCACCATTGCTCTGCCTGGTCCTCTTCCTCTCCAAATGCTCTGGCTCACCAGCAGACTTCTCTCTCTTCTGTTCTTTACTGCACTCGCAGACTAAAGCCCTGTGGTTCCAGGGTCGTCATGACCCAGATATCACCATGTCCAGAAGTATCTTTCTTCCCTCCTCATCGCTTCTCCATTCCACTACTTCCCCAAGGTTTTCTCCAGAGCTGTTAGCAAGCTCACCATTACCGATACCCATCCAATCCATAAATTCTTTGTTTCTGCTTGCAGAGCTCATCCATAACCAGACCCTGTCTCTCCTTCCTTGCTCCGACTTCAGCTCCTTTCCTGGTCTGAGCTAGTCGACCAGGTGTCCCATCCTTACTTTCTGTAGAAACTGCAGTCCATTTTCAAACTACAACTCCTTCTGTCTCTCTTCTTCCCACTGCTGGAGACCTCAGGGGCTGTGTTCCTGAGTCTCCCCTGACTCTACTATCATCCTGACTCTTCTCCCTTCCAGGTTTTCTGGCTTTCTTGCTGCTTCTCTGGCTTCCAGTCGAGGGCCCTTGCTACTCTCTCTAGCCTTAACATGCTACACTCACATGTCTGCTGAGCTCCTTCTCTGCTTGCAAAACTTTGCTCAAACGCCATCTATTTAATGCTGCAACAACACCCATATTACTGCACCCCTCCTCTCCAGCACATGCCACCTTCCAACATGCCAAATAATATGCTTTTATACATATACATCACGTTATTTCTGTTTTATACCCAACATAATGCCAGCTCCCAAAAAGTATGACTCTCTGTCTTTTGGCCCTGAGTGTAAAACACTATCTGGCATATAGTAGGCATCTCATAATTACTTGAGATGGATGAATGAACCCTCCAGGATTTCTGTGACTCACATGGCCAAGCCTAAGCTATTCCTGTGCCACTTAGGATGGAATTATCCATTTGTCTAGATATAAAAGTCCAGGATACCAGCAGCTTGACTCAACCACACGCGGTGAGTATGAAGTCAGAGTGGACCATACCTCTGACTCTCCTCATCATCCATGAGTGAGATAGTTAGGATGCATGTATCTCACCAAACTTTTGTTCCCTAGAATCATGGTCTGCAGGGTTGAATGTTGAGGTAGCAGACCTATGGGAGGTAGGATCTAAAAAGAGGTGATTAGGTCTTTGGGAACGTGCCTTCCCTCAGAAGTTATCATGGGATTCTAGTTAGCTTCCATTCTAGTGAGGATCTGGTACTTTGCTTTTGAATTCTTGGAACTATGAGCTAGTTAAACCTTTCTTCTTTTTACAGCACACAGTCTTGAGTATTATGTGATAATAACAGACAATAGAATAAGGTAGGCTAAAAGTGAATTAATGGAATCAGTAAACCAAATGTTTGCATGGGATTCAAAGTTCAAATGTGTTTGGGGTGCCCACCCAAGATGATACTTGAGTATGCTAAGATATAAGATGGAAGGATCCAGACTAAGCACTCACAGAATCTGGCTTTGGGGTGAGGTTAAGGCAACTACAGGGGAAACAATACAATTGTCTGTATCCCTCCTCAACTCTTTCTAAAACAGTCACGAACCTTACTTAGCGTACTTTATATGTTAAGGGAGAGAGCCAGTGCCAGAGGCTCTGAGCCCAGGTCACCCCTTTTCCCCCTTAAGCTGGGGGAAAAGGTGTAAGGAAGCTGGGACCTTAGGCAGGTTCCCCTGCCCCAACCTGCTCTGTGCACTAAGCTGTAATAAGGACAGAGCTGCCTGAAACACACACCCCCCCCCCAATGTGTTTCCAGCTTAGGTGGACGGGGGAATAGGTCTCTCCAGATCTGAGAAGGCGAAACCAAGAACTGGGAACTTTGGGGGTACTGCAGAGAAAGCTGGATAGAGGCCACATATATAGGGACCCTGGCTGTGCCTAGAGCCTCACCCCACCCATGGCCCTTTCCTACCAGGCACTTGCACGCAGCCTCTGACGGTGGCTGCAAGGCTCCTAATTCCTAGCTCACTTCTCCATTCTGGGAGAAATCGTATTTGCTAATCTCATAAACATGTATTACAATCTTGGGGTTTTATCAAACGTGTACACAAAGTAATTATAGGAAGAATGGTGGGTTATTTGCATATCTAGTGTTTAAAGGGTTACTTATGTAATTATTGAATGTAACTTGGAATAAGCTGTTCAACTGCCTTTCATCGTGAGCCAAACACTGGGTTTTGAAAGGAATGCCTTTAAACTTCATAATCTAAAGGCTCGGGGTAATGCTAACTTACAACTCCAGCTTAAGTGAGTCAGACATGAAAGTATTTCTGACTGGTGTTCTCTGAGCTGGCTGACTGAAGACACTTCTGAAGCAGTCCAGTATCCATCACCTTTGGTAGCAATGAGGACATTATCAGAGATTGGAATCTCCTCACTTTTCGAAAGGATAGCCCTTCCTAACTTACATTAATTTGACCCTTCCAGCTCAAGCCCTGCTGTGTTCTTAGAACTGCGAACAATTCCCCAGCCTTCACTGACAGGAGATGAGGGGGTGAGGGGAGACGAGAGGAGGCTGCAAGAGACTTAGCCCTGGGGTGAAAAGCACCTCCCGGGAAAGAGGCAGAAGGTGTTCCCTGTTCAGCTTCTCCTGGTGCAAAGGCAGGCTGACTCTGGATTTTGCAGATGGGAGGCCAAGTGAGACATGTGTCTTCTGTCAGAAGTACTTCCCAGGTTGGGGAGATGGCTTAGCCAGAAAAGAGGTTGCTATGTAAGCATGAAGAGCTAAGCACTCACCCCAGAATCTATGTTTAAAAATAAAATGTCGTGCTTAGTAACCCAAGCCCAGCCCTGGGGCATGGAGCTGTGTAGACCCTGGGCTCTCTGGTGAGTTCAGGCCATTGAAGAATCCTGTTTCAATAAGGATGACAGTTCCTGAAAAATAACAAGGATGACCTCTGGCCTCCGCAAGCACATGCATGAATATGCACCTGCTCATACACATGTACCTCCTATACGTATGCCTATGTGTGCACACCCATGAACAGTCACACGTGCTCACATTTCACATACTTACACATACAGACACACAAGCCTGTTATACAACATAGATCTTCAACAAGAACTTCAATCTAAACACTAAGGAACAAGTGTGAGGTTGAAAAGGGTCCAACTCCAACTTTGATGTAAACAGCCCAGGTTTCTTGGAGAATAGCCATATCTTTGATCCTACACAAACTGCTAGGAATCAAGTGTCTTGAATCCTGATCAGTTGAAGTATAACGAATTTTACAGTTATTTCCAGTTCAAGGTAGCTTGCAGGCTATTCGCAGTAGAATAAATGACAAGAAGCTCTGCCTTCAGAATTCCTCAAGCTAACAAAGACATTTAAATAAATTAAATTAGTCTCAGTGTGTTGAAAAACTTAAAGCTGTGTTCATGACATTCATTTGACATCTGAAAGTAGCCTTTAATATTTTCAAAGTATTTTTCTTCCTTTTCAGATATGCCAGGGAGCGTTTCTGCCCTCGGCTGTATTGCTGTGTTCTGGTTAGCTTCCCTTTGACATGTGTGGAATCAGGGGTTATAAAAAGAACACAGAACTGGAAGTCAGCTGCCTCTTCTAGACTTACACTGTGTGGTTTTGCCAAGTCACTTTACCTATAAGCTGAAATGGTGAAAATTGACAGGTCTATGGTTTCTTGTACTCCTGATATTTTAAGATGATTTACTCCCCAGAATGCCAAGTCTGGTAATCACTGTGGGTCTCAGAAGGGCAATACTGTGTAAGGCAGGAGGTTGCAAAGCCCTGATGTCTAGGCTGCCAAAGCTGCTCTGATACCTGCTTGGGTGATTCTCAGGCAGAATCAAGACTGCAAACCTGGCTTCGCAGGTGAGATACACTCATGTTAGAGCAATAGACTGGCAAGGCTGAAACCTTTATATTCTAATGATTGCTCAGGTTGCTGTCTAAGGTCTTCATAGGTCCTGATAGAGGGAAAGACAAACAGAGATTGATGCCATTGGAGTATCTGGAGTCTCCTCCAGATGTAAATAGCTCCCCCCATCCAGCCTTTGGTGCTCCCTGGGAGATGCCAAGAGGTGAGCAGGCATCCTGGAAGGGCTATGGGTATGGCTGGACATGGGTGGGGTATCCAGAATACAGCTTTGGACAGATG
The DNA here is from genome assembly GCA_033318265.1 of Phyllotis vaccarum. NCBI lineage: Eukaryota > Metazoa > Chordata > Mammalia > Rodentia > Cricetidae > Phyllotis > Phyllotis vaccarum. The sequence goes on along the minus strand of JARWLC010000014.1, from coordinate 74,724,231 downwards.
TATGGTTGGCATCATTTGGGGTGGGTATTGCATGGAGCTTGACATGGGACATCCTATGTCTTTGTAGAAGAAGTTGGAGAGATGATTCTGTTGGGAAATGCCTGTCACTCCACCATTAGGACTTGAATTAAAATCCTCACACAAATACAACCCCAAAGCAATAGTAAATGTTTATAACCTGAGTATGTGGGAGGTGGAGTTGAGTAGATCACTGAAGCTCAATGGCCAGCTAGCCTATCTGAATTGGTGAGCTCCAGGTTTAGTGAGAAACCTTGTCTCACAAAAGAAAGTGGAAAGTGATCAAACATCTACCTATGGCCTCAAAATGTGTGAACACACATATACACAACCACACCTTTACCCAAACATGACACACACACCATATACATACATACATACATACATACATACATACATACATACATACATACATACATACATAGAAAAAGAGGGAGAGAGAGAGAGAGACGTGTAAACATAAAAGGAACTGCCAGAGTCTGGCCATAGCTTCCTACAACAAAACACCTATCTGAGAACAAAGCCAGAGTGGGTGGAAGATGAACCCACAGATGGCATTTGGGATAAAACTATGTATCTGAGATTCTCAGATCAGATGCACCTGCAGCCATCTTCCCAGTAACTCACCTGGCTGGTGTGAAAGATGGCAGCCCTTCCATGAGAGGACTGTGAGGGGCATAGCTTCTGTGAGGAGGCCGAGAATGATGACAAGACCTACAGTGTTCTTGGTGGGATAGGGGCAGGAGTCTGATCCATAGCGAGTTACCAAAAGCTTGCTAAACACATTCAAGTCTGAGTAAGAGAAAGCCTGAGAACAGCCTGGACTTGGGCTGGGGAGATGGCTTAGTTTGTAAAATGCTTCTCTAATAATCATGAGGATATGAGTTCAGATCCCCAGAAGGCATGGTAGTGCCTGCCTGTAGTCTGGTGATGGTACTAGAGGGAGAGAGAGGTCCTTAAAAGCTCACTAGGCAGTTAGCTCAGCCTTCTTGGCAAAGTTCCAGGCCAATGAGAGACCCTGTCTCAAGCGAAAGGTAGAAGTCACCTGAGGAATGACATTTAAGGTTGTTCTCTTACCTCTACAAGCACACACACGCGCGCACACGTGCACACACACACACACACACACACACACACACATCTACACAGGGATATACACAGATACCACACATACACAGGAACATGCACAAATATACATACATACATGCACACACGCGCACACATCTATACAAGAATATACACACATGCATCTACACAGAAACATATACACATACACACATAATACACAGATACCACACATACACACATACACAGGAACATGCACAAATATACATACACACATGCACACACACGCACACATCTATACAAGAATATACACACATGCATCTACACAGAAACATATACACATACACACATAACACACACACACAACACACACGAATAAATTGAAGTTACATAGACTCTTTTCCAGGCAAGTAGATTCTGTTTTGAAGTGTGAGACTGCACCCAGAGCTGAGGGAGCTGAGCTGCACAGACAAGTCTTCTCTACCAGGTACAGTAGAGCCTGAGAGCAAATCAGACAGACATGCAGTTCTCAGACCCCACCCCAGACCCATACAAACTGGATTTTCATTTAAACACAACTCCCCAGTGATGCCTATGTGAAGTGAAGTCTGAGGAGCTCTGCTCTACAAAATCCACATGGCCAGATGACTTGCCCAGAGAATTATGAATACGCACAGCAAAACCCTATTAGCATCAATTCCAAGGGGCAAAGAAATAATCCGTCTCAAAGTGGGGAAAATAGCACAGGATGTCTGAAACTGGGTCACCTTCGTGGGGACTTGGGGATTTGAGTTCTATGAGCAGGGATCCAGGAGGCAGATGTGATGGAAGATGGTAAGATGGTCCGTGTTTCTGACGAGAGTGTGGTGGTAAGTGCTAAAGTTGTGTAGATTCACTTGGAGGCCATAGCACACATATGTAACCAGCACCAGTCAGCCGGAATACTGTCATGTGAGGACATCCTGAAGCCACAGAAAATGTGATCGAACACTGGCTGTTGCAGGACTTCTGGGCTTGTGCTTAGACCTGGGAAACACTGAGCCCACAAGGAGCATCAAAGGTGTCCATGTTGAGCTAATAGCCCTCTGGATCTAGCCTAGTATATGCTCCATGGTGATTGACACCTGGAGGAGGTACTGCAGAGTGACCAGAATCCTGGGAGGTTGTGAATACATCCTGAAAAGGTGACACCAGGGGAGGCTGTTTGGAAGAAGGGTGGGAAGGACCAGTACAGAGAAACACAAGCCTGAAGAGTTGATGCCCTGCACCCACGGTCATCTATTGAGCTAGAGGCAAGGCTTAAACACCTCCTCTGCATCAGGAGAGAGGTGTCACAAGGATATCTTGAAGCAGCAGTCACATTAGCCTAAGGCATGCTAGATCACAGCTCTACCACAATCCATTTGCTACATTCACTCGGCCTCTGTATACTTCCATTTCATCATATACAATGAGCAAGAACCAGGAAGAACACCAATGTTGTGTCCTTGGTGGTCACTGCTGTGCTGAGTGTCACTGAGGTAAGAGATAGGCTGGTCATTCAGATACTGAATGCCAACGAAGAGGAATGTGGTGAGGACCCTGTAAGACTGACAAGGTTAGGATATCCCAGGAGGGGAATTCCAGGCCTGCCTCCCTCAGAGAAGTCGGCTACACGGGCACAAGAATATTCCTGGCAGGTTGCTAGGGAGAACTGCTGGTACTCAGATCTGATTCTGACTCTGGCATACTCTGATCTTCAGGAGACTTTTCCACACCTTGGATTTCAGACAGCTAGATAAAATCTGAGAGGCCCCTCTTCCTCATAGGCATGTGGACAGTGGTGCACACACTGCATGGATCTAAGGCACAGTAGGAGAGTGGCTGGCCAGTGAGTACCTTGCCCAACCTTTCAACAAGGCCTTGGGAGGACAAAGATGACTTCAGTGGAGTTGATAAATGAAGAAAACCACAACTAACTTGAATGGTTGATCTCCCCAAGTTGCCTCCACTAAGCACAACCTGAATCCCTTTGATTGGCAGCTATATACACTTGGCCATGCTCATTTCACTCCTCCCTGCACTAGATCAATTAGTGTGGGAAATGGAGAAGTGTTGAGATGGTGTCTGGAAGGTCGTTCTATTCAGGAGAACCCCCAGTGATGGTTAGGCCTAATTAGGCATGTGAATTTCACTGTAATTGTTCTTAGCTGGGATGTGTGTTGCAGTATTAAATAAAAGCCAGAGTATGTTGGACACGGATTTTAAATAAAATCCCCCCTTTCTCTTGTGTGTTTCTGCTCTCTCCTCCCCCACCTATATTCCATCTTAAGCTTCAGCATGAAGATGGCACTAAATCAAGCCCTTTGACCTTAAGTTTCTCAGACTCTAGAGCTCTGGAAAAGAAATGTCTTCTCATTATAAATTGCCTAGTCCACATTGTTCTGTTGCAGAACACGTAAAGGAATATGATGAAATCAGTACCAAGAAGTGAGGCCATGCAGCCAGGGGTCACCTCTGCACCAGGATAGGGAACACACTCCAGAAAGTGGAGTATTTGGTGATTACATGACCAGCACAAAATGCTTAAAAACATAAAAACCTAAGATGGCTATGATGTCATGAACTGACTTAGTCACACAGGACTGACATTTCTTAGCTGTCCTATCCCAGACCAAAGCTGTCAGGTTATACAGGACTGTGCCTGGGAAGGTGATCGTGGCTCTGGGCATGCATCACAGGGATAAGCTGGAGCCGACTGGCTACTGTGATGGAGGAAGCAGGAAGTGGAGAAGCTATGGGAACATATTACCTAGGGGCTCACGGTGTAAATCCTGGTGGTCAGGGTTGTTCAGAGGCCTGGGGTAGGAGGGAGAGGAAAAGTTCTGGGAGCTGAAGTGTGGTCATTTTGTTAAGAGCTGGGCTGTGTGCTTGTCCATGCTGAATGATGAGTTCATGACCTTGGGCATCAGGTAGGAGAGCTGCCTCAAAAGCAAAGCTGTTGAAGTTCCTACCTCATGGAATGGAGAAAGGAAGAAAGGCCAACCCTCAACCTTCAGGCTATCTATATGTCTTTAAATAGTGGGGCTTGCTGGTTCTTAGGTTCTTGGGACACACTTTTAAGGGTATCGGGACGTTGGGTTCTCCTTGCTACTTTTCTTCCTGCCACCATGAAGTGAGCAGCTTTACTCTTCCTCACAAACCATACCTCACGACAGGCCCAAAGGCATGGGATCAAGCATCCACGGTTGGAAGTCCTGAAACCCTGAGCCTTAACCTTTCCTCCTTGTAAACTGATCAGCCTGCGGTATTTTGTCACAGTGCTGGCAAGCTACTGAACATGCCATGCAATGAAGAAGAGATAGGTTGAGAAGAATACACTGAGCATGTGGCCAACCCATCTCTGCCAGAAAAGCCAACACAGGTGGAAACCAGATGCTAGTCACCTGCATCACAAGGAAAGTTCCTAGAGCTGTTTCAGAGGCTTCAAGACAGCCTATTCTGCAAGCCAGCCTTCCAGATCTCAGGATTCCCTGCCTTGGGACTCTGCTCCCACAGCATGGAGGAGTGCTCCAAGCTGTCCCAGCTGAGGTTCAAGAGGTCTGTGTGTTGCTCAGGCCCCTACTCAGTCACATAGGTATACAGCCAGAGTATCTCTTACATGGTCCTGATTCTGCCAGTGCAAAGTTCAGGAGCTATGAGGTGGCCCCACCCAGGTCCCGATGCATGTGACAGACAGCCTAGGGTCTTGTCAGAGGCCAACCACAGAAAGCAGGGTCCAGTTTAGGGCATTGGGGAACCAACCATATATGGGCCCAACATGGAGAACAAGAGGAAGGCGTTATCACTGGAGAGATGACGAGGTTGCCTTCAGCATTTGGAGACTCAAGAGGCAGTATATGATTGAAAGATAACTCTGGGATCTGAACTGTCCATGGCATCCATCCTTGTGAGTGGATAGATACTGTCATCACAGGAGCTGTTCAAAGTAGGTTGGTTATGAAAGCAAGTCTTGACCCTCCCAACCCCCATGCTTAGTTGTCTTTCTGCTTTCCACTGGGGCATGATTCAGCAAGACCTTCACCAATGCAGACACTGAGCCTTTGACTTTCTAGGCACCAGAACTATAAGAAACAACTCTATTTTCTATGAGTTATTTGTTTGCAGCATTCCGTCACAACACCAGCAAATGTAAAAAGACAGGAGGGCAGAGGGTAGAGCCACACTAAAGAGCTTAGGGATTCTAAGGCATGGCTTGGGCTCCATTATGAGGAGGAGTCATGATGTTGTAAACTTTACATACACGTGGTATTCACCTAGCTCCAAAGCACTTTGGGGGAATTTCTCTGCGTGTCTTCCATAATCGGTTCATATCTAAACCACAGTGGGGCTTGCAATCACCACACATCCCAGTCTCCTCCTTGCCTTCTAAATCTGTGGGTATGCACAGCCATGATGGAAAAGGTCCTTAGATTATACAATAGAAAATGGACAAAGTCCTGAGATGGTCAATGACCTGTTCATCTGGGCGAATGTCACAGAGGAGAGTGCAGGACACACACATCCAGAAGCACCAGGGACAGTGGCTAACCAGACAGAAAGGCCATGTGCCTGACCCCCGGTGTCACCCAGTCTCTCCTTCTCTCTCACACTTTGGCTCATGACGACAAGTGTTATACTCTTGTTCAGCCTAGGAGCTTCAGACCCAGGCTGTAGTGGGTACCCCCAGAGTCATTTATCCATGGAAACCCAAGTAAATGCCATGCCTCTGTTTCCTCAATTATATAAAATGCTCCTAATCTCAATCTCCTGACACAGAATAAACTACTAACCATCGCTGCTGGTTCTTATGGGAACTCGGGTACAGAAACTGAGTTGTGGGAGCAGTTTTTAAGTTTCTAGGCTCAGCCTATCTACCCACACTGCAACACATTGCCCAGGAATTTGGGGGCCTCATACCTGGGTGCTGACAGCAAGTCACATGCCTAGTCCTTTGCTGAAACAATAACCAGGTGCCTGGCTTTAAAGGATGCCTTCTGAGTCATTACGAACCACCTGCAAGAGGAAGCTTTAGCATAATTAATATTTACATGGAACTGACAAACACTCCGGCAGGCGGGAAGAGAATAACCTTGGAGACAGAGTCTGCGCTGGCTCTGTGAGTAAATGGATATGAGCTACCAAAGCCTTGATTAAGGGAGGTTAGCTGCTGTGTGCAAGCTGGTCATGCAAAAAAAAAAAAAAAGACCCTAAGAAAGCCTACAGTGCCTTTCTGCAAACCTGAGAGAGGCTGGTGCAGCATTGATGCAGCTGTGAAAGTGGGTGTTCACTGAGCAGGCAGCAAGGGCAGTAAGATCAATGTCACATGGATTTCCAGAAAACAGCAGCTTTTAGAGGAACTGGGGGTTGCACTCAGCTAGGAGGCCACCCCTGCTCATCACCAGCATGTGGAGAGAGCTCTGGAGAAGCTGCTTCTAGTTCAAGGGCAAAGAGGGCACAGACCTCATGCTGCTGTGTTCTTATGGAAGGAGTTGGTAGTCAAACACTGGGACTCAGAGCCAGAGGCAGGCACTCTTCCCTCACACCACTGCCATGTGACTCCAGCTGGAGGACTCTGTGCTGTCCCAGAAGTCTCCTGTTCAGAGGGACTCTCTGCTTCTGCTGTGTTAAGGGCTGTAGGAGGGGACCTGAGGGGGTCGTCTGGTAGTCTGGGGACCCTGCGGGGTAGGGTACCCTCTGATTCCTGTGCTTCCAATCTGGAGGGGAGGCTCCAACTCTGGTGGGAATGAGCTCACAGTAGTTCAGGGCTCATCATCTTGGGGATACCATTAAAGCTGCCCCTTGTTCCTCATCCAACCTGGAGATATCAGCACAGGACACCATGCAAAGATGAGATTTTGAGAGAATCTCTACTTGGCCCAGTAAAGCATGTAACAGGCAGGTGCACACACCAGCACCCCCAGAACTGAGACCTTGTGGGTGTGACATGTTAAGCTTTTATTTCACCTGGAATCAGCCCAGAAAATAAAAAAGACTTTCTAACTTTCTTCCAGGCACAGAAACAAGCCTCTGTCACCGCAGCACTCGGGACTCAGAGGCAGGAAGGTCAGGAGTTTAGGGGCATCTTCGACTACATAACAAGTTTATGGCTAGCCTGGGCTACGCAGAATTCTGTCACCGTACATCTCCCCCGCCAAAAATGCCTAGACTTCCTCTTCATAAAGTCAGAAATATTTAGGATAAAGCCTCAGTTATTCTGCCATAATAATAATAAAAATGATAATGTCCTCGTGATTGATGGACAGAAAGACAACTAGTTCCAAGTTGTGGTTTTTCAGAAAGGGTCCTTCTAGCTGAGAACAGCCAGAAATGTGGTGTTAGCTTATGGGAAAAAACAAAACAAAACAAAACAAAACACCATGGAGTTGATGTGTGCTCTGGGGTCTTGGTCCCAGAGTTTGAAGAAAAAATGTTTTTCATTTGCCCTGAAAGATGAAAATGCAAAGGTTAGATGGCCATGACGTTCCTGCCTACATCAGCACCTAATGTGCTGAAGGTATGGATGAGTGACAGATAAAGGAATAGTCCCATCTTATTGAGGTTGTACTCTAAACTTTAAGAATTAGTTGAGCAGCTAGGGATAGTCTGTTTCTAGAAACCTATCTGGGTGTCCACAAGTGATGCTGCCACCCACTCTCACCCTACTGGGCAACACCATGGGGCTTGAGGGGCCTGCTAACAAACAGTTCTTTATCCACATTTGTCCTTGTTCCTCAAAGTGTCCTCTAGCACTTTCCACCTCATACATTCTATTTCTTTTCTTATAAAAGTGCTGGTCATGACCTACTACATTGATTTCAAAAGCCACTAATGGCTCACAAGCCACAGATTTAAAAGCTGTGCTGTAGATGATGTGAGGACGAAGGCACTGGCTGTGCCAGGGAGGCATTGGGCCATTGCAGAGCAGCCCATGCTGTCTTGGGAAGGATGGAGAGATTCTGAACTGGACAAGGGATTGTAGACATCTCCATTGCTGTGCTCACCGCCCATCCAGCTGCCAATGACAGACAGTGTCTTCCCCTAGCCACAGGGACTCCTGGTGTGGTTGATAACATGCAAGTCAGGTCTGTACAGTACCATCCTCACTGGGCTGTCCCTTCCCCCAGGGGTTCTGAAGGTGTTGTCACCTTTGCAGAAGGAAACTAAGGCTGAGAGAGAAGGCTTTTCTCCTGCTCTAGCTGACCACTGAGATGTGAGGCCAGCCTGTCATGCTCTCAGCTCCTGCAATGCTGAGGCCCCTGACATGGAGCAGATTGGCTTCCTGAGAGACTGCATTTGAGGTGAGTCTGGAAGGAAAGGGTGATGGGAACAAGCACGGCATTCCCAGGAGACAGTGAGCAAATCTTGGAATGGGATTGTGGCTAGGGTAGGAAGACAGAAGTTGATAAAGTTCCTGCCTGGATCCTGTTTCAGGAAGGGCATCCAACAGAGCTTCAGTGAAGGAAGGATTGAATGGAAGGATGCATGGAGATCTACTGACACTGGGAAGGGAGGACCAGCAGGCTGTGGGAAAGGATGAGGCTAGATGCCTCTATACTTACTCTTCTGTGGCTCTTTGACTTCAAGGAAGAATGCTGGGAGCCCATTCTCCACCCCCCACCTGCCACTACCTACCACCCTATGTGGCTGCAGCTCATTCTGAGCCCCTTTGAAGGCAGGGAGCCTGCAGGCCCAGTGGGGCTCCCACTTCAAAGGACCTGGCATGTTGGGATTCCCCAGCCTGAGTGAGGCCCAGAGGCAAGGAGTGCTAAAGGGGAAACTCCAGCTGGGATGAGGCAACAGGCTCTGAGAGGTGGAAGTTCCTGGGCAAGGGGCAGCTTCTTAGGCTGCCAATGGGCCCACACACAAGAGGGATCCTCCTGGGGCTTCAGAAATAGGAGGCACAAAGACTTCCGAAGAGAAGCCACCTTGGCACATAGGTGGTGGTGGGTGCAGAGACCTATTATAATCCATTCTCTTCTGACTTCATTAATTTTCTAGCCCCTGCATATTTATCCATTCTATCCACTCAAAACCTACCCATCTATTCACTCACCTACCAATTCATCCACCCAACAATTTATCCACCCACCCTCCCATCTATCTGTCCACCCACCAATCCACATACCCACCAACCATGCACCTACACACCAATGCATCTATCCCTCCATCCATTCACTGACATATCTATCCCTCCACACACACACCCATGCATCTATCCACTCATCTATACAGCCACCCATTCATTCGCTCATTTCCCCATCCACTCACACATACTCACCCACTCATCAGACTACTCATCCATCCATTCACTGAGAGTCTTTCCCTTGAAATCTCCTGCCTGCTGAGTCTACAACAGTTTCCCTCTCTTGGGGTTTTGTGGTCACCTCACCTTCATGATGAAAGAAAGACACAAGTTTCCAGAACATCCAATAAGTTTGACTTCTGGGTTTGTATTTTTGACGAGTTAATGCATGCTAAGAGAGATATGAGTAAAGGCAGTCAATAACATGGTGGTACGACCATGTGTGCAAACAAATCCAATCCTTAAAGACATGCTGAAGATAAAGTGCTTTCCTTGCTTTAGAGTACAGGGGGGTTTATCTTCTCTTTTGATGGTTTTCAGTTTAGTAAGTTAACTTTCTAACTTTTACAAAGAGAAAATGTTTATGTTTTACTATAGAAAATGTTCTTTTTACAAAACATACAAAAATCATATAAATGGTTTTGATGACACAAGGAAAAGCTTCTGCCAAACACAGAGCAAAATAAAAACAAAATCCAGTACATGATAAAATGTACTATGTAAAACAGTGTGTGTGCGCATGCATGTGTGGGTGTATGTGTGCATGTGTGTATATGTGTGTGTATGTATGGTGTGTGTATGTGTGTGTGCATGTGTGTATTTGTGTGTGTATGTATGGTGTGTGTATGTGTGTGTGCATGTGTGTATTTGTGTGTGTATGTATGGTGTGTGTATGTGTGTGTGCATGTGTGTATATAAGTGTGTGTGCATGTGTTGTGTCTGTGTGTATGTGTGCGTTACTCCTTTCCTTTCATCTTTATATGATTTGTAAGATTTCAGAACATTTAATGTTTTAAAAAATCAAAAAGTCATTGTCTTTCTTTTTCTTATTTATCTGTAACTTTATGCAGCCCTGGGGATGGACCTCAGAGCCTTGAACATGCTAGTGCTCAATCTCTGAGCCCCAGCCCAATATCAGCCATATGTAAATTCATACCTGAGAGGTGGTGTTGAGTCGTTGTGTGGTTGGGGAGCTATCACTACTGCCTTCCTTGAGCTATAGCTCTGTCTCCTTGAGGCAATAACTCTTTGACACACACCCTTCCCAGCCAAGCTTCTGATCATTCAGTACTCCATGCCTATGCATTTGAACACTCTAGGTGTCCCTTACAAGCTGGAAATGGCGACTCATGCCTGCAACATTACCACTTGGGAGGTGGAGGTAAGAAATTCAGGAATTCAGGATCATCCTCAAGTACATCATGAGTTCAAGATGCATGGAATCCTATTTCAAAAGAAAAAAAAAAGGAGAAAACAGAAAACAAAGTGGAATCCTGCAATCATCTTTGTGGCTGGCTTGTTTTATTCAGCGCAGTGTCCTCAAGTGTCAGTGATGTTACAGCATGAGTCAGATTTTCTTTCCTTTCTGGGTTGTAGTTGTGCATGGCACATTTTCCCTCAACTTACTTACCTGCTGACCCCAGGATGCTTCCACCTTTTGACTATTGTGTATCCTGCTGTTATGATATCATGGCAATGACAACATTTGATGATGACCGTGTTTTCTCTGGGGATACCTCATGAAGAGCAGGTACTAGACCATGGTTATTCTAGATCTAATTTTTGAGGAACTAACATTTATTTTTCCAGATTCTCTCATACATATCAATAGTTTCTATTTTCTGATTTTTGGTAATGCCCATCCCAATAGGTGTGAGACATCTCTTTGCATACATACAATGCTAGGATCACTTAGGACCTTAAGTTGTTAATTAAAAATCTCACTGCCAGGCACAGGTTACCTCCCTACAAATTATTGATCAGGGAGACCCCAGAGGCACCCCCAAACAATACAACTATTGTTATTGTTATTCTTGGACTTCCGTAATGTAGGACCCTCTTGCTGAAGACACAGCACACTTTCTATGGGTCATGGAGAAATCAGTCTTGGACTGACCTGTAAGCTCTCCCCCTGCTAGCTAGCTTCCGTGGTGCTGAAAGTTGCTATGTAGGTTTCTGGGAAAGTAAAACCTTCAACAATCTTACCCAGTGCTGGATCCTCCATTGCAATATCAATCTGCCCACACAAAATACGCCTACCAGTGTAAAAGTGGCAAGATTGTTTATGGGGTAACCAACCACTCTCATAATTAGACTTGAGGCCTGCTCTACAAGAGAGATTTATGACTGATATTATAAATATGACCAAAACCCATGGCTCAGGAAGTCATAGACCCTAGAAAACATCTACTAATGTTGTTTTGCTAAGTGGTCGTATTGTCAAAGTATTTTAAATATTTTTACCTGTAGATCTGTGCTACTCCCAACTTTGATTGGAGATGCTTCTTGCAGTGTGTAGTTAATGCAGAGACTCACTACTGTTCAAAGTGCTGAGAATAAACAACAGATGAGGCATCTATATCACCCTCCCCTCAAGGTTCATAGAGCATCTTGGAAGAAGGGAAGGAAGGAAGAACTAAAGGGTGGGGAGGAGAGCTGTGAAATGCTAGCCTCTAGCCGTGACATCGCTGTTGTACTCACAAGCTCCTAGCAGTTGTAGTCACCCACAAAAGGCTTCATAAGATCAAAAAAGCTTAAAATCCCAGCATAGGTAAAGCAGAGGCTTCCATAACCCTCCCCATAGATGAAGAGGCGACCTTACCAAGTAATAGTTGCTGTGGGAAGGAGGGTTACTTATGGGGAGGGATGGCCATCAGAAGACTGACTGCTCATGCCTCAGTGGATGATGACCTTACACACATACATATGTGCAGCATCAGTTGGACCCAGTGGTTTATAAACACAAAAAGAAAATGAAGATCTGAAATCAGGAGGAAGAAGTATTAGAAGGACCAGGGCTTGGAAGGAGGGACAGAACTTGGATATATGACTAAGGTATATTGACTACATATATAAAATTTTCCAAAAAGGAAAATAAAAACAAAATCTTGCTTCTATTTCTCTCTGTACTTTCTTTTCTGTCGCATAAATATTAAAAAGAGCAGGTTGCCTAACCAACCAACACCTCTTGGCCTCCAGATAAGGAAGCAAGTTGCAGCTGAGTTTGGTTTAGCTGGGGTCATGAAATGTCAGCCACAGGCAGGGTCTTCATCCCTCCACCCATACCCCAGCCACCCACGGCCCACGGCCTTGCTGTCTCCATCTCTGACCATCAGCAATGCTTCTCAACAGTTAGACATGATCTAAGTTCTAAGACTTCTTTCCTCCCACATTGCGACCTCAGTGTCTCTCAGCAGAACTCTGTTCAGGACACATCACACCAAAGGGTCATTTTAAAACTGCTAATTAGGACAGCTGTTTTATTAAAGTTATTGCTTATCATGCTGGAGGCCCTGGGTTTGATTCCAAGCCATGCAAAATAAAATGCTAATCAAAAGATCAAATTGTTATTAACACATTTTCCTTCTGATTTGTATTATAACTTACCCAAAAAAATGCAAATCCCTTTTAGAGGTCCCATGACATTGAGTTCTAATTTGGTAAGTATTGTGGCAGGCAAGAGAAAGAGAGAGAGTTCATCAGAGGATACATGTAGCTGATTCCTTCTTCCCCATGTCAGAAACCTTGAGGGCTAAGGACAGAAATGTTCACATTCTACCACTCTTGACACAAAGCTTATACAAATGTTTCTCCAGTTTTATCTCTTATATCAAATAGCAATATCTGTGATCTAGCCCTCCATCTTTCTACCCACTCACCACTCATCCATATATCGATCTACCCATTTCTCTACCTACCCTCTCCCATGTACCCATCTACTCTCCCATTCTCCCTCTTTTTTATTCATCCACCAACACGTTCATCTATCCACCTATCCAGCCAGCCAGCCAGCCAACCTTTCCACTTACCCATCCCCCAACATTCTGTCCTTATATGCTTCCACCCATGCCTCCATTTACTCTTCCATGCACCCATATATTCATCTATATTGCCTCCTTTCTATATAACTAATTACCTTCCCATTCATCTATCCATTCACCCACCCACCCATCCACCCACCCACCCATCCATTCACTCATCTATACATTCATCTACTCACCCATATAATCCTCCTATCCAATGACATATTCACTGATCTACTCATCCATCCATTCATCCACTTAGCTGCCTCTATACCATCAACCATAAGCTCACTCATTTGTGCAATAAATATTTATCACATGCCTACTGTGGACAAAACAATATTTTGAGATTTTTAGAACACCTTAAGAGAATTTAAACCTATGCAGAGAGAAAGATAACATGTCAAAAATAAAAGACAATAGGCATAATCTTAATAGTGAAGTAAAATGCTCTGAGACTGTGAAACAGGGTGCATAAGAGAGTAATGGTGTAGGAGGGGAGGGGAGGCTATCTGAGGATGCATCTGAAATGATACCTGAATGGGAGGTTAAATCCAACCACAGTGGAAGCATTACAGGTAAGAAGAAAAAGAGAGGTGGTCCTTAGATATACAGTCTCTCACTTTTAAGACCATTGAGACAGACTAGGTACCACCAAAAATATGCTCCTTCTACTGACTGTGTCACTGCTGAGAGGTATCTATGTCCATTGGCCACAAGGCAGCTAAGGAGCAGTGGTGCATGGAACACACAGACAGGTATTTAACTGTGTCCACATTCTCTGAGCTTTTATCACTGTCTACAGACTGACATGTGATCCTCTACAAAACTTCAGAAATTAAGAAGTAGAGACATCATCTCTGGACTCCACACCCAGGGACACAGCCTTACAAGCTTACATAGACAATGAGTAATTTCCCTGAGTCAAGACTCTGGGATCTGAGTGTCTTGCTCCTCACAATCCGTGGTCTGTGCTGTGCTAACTAATCCTGCTGATCACTAAGCCTAAGGACTAGTCATCAAACTGTGCCTGTCCTTAAAGGAGACAGAAATGCTTTCTAAAGTGCCCTTATCAGATTGAAGGCCCCACTCTGAGGCACCATTTCGAACAAGAAGATGGAATGACCCCAGCTGGCTGGAGAAGTGGCTAAAAGTAATAGCCAGCAGATCTATCAGGCTGGAAATGAGAAGGTGAAGAGATCAATCAGGTGCTAATCACCAGAAGGGAGAGAATCCCTGCCTTCCCAGGATGCAGCCTTGCTTGGCCAAGTGGCTTTGCAGTGGACCACTCAATCATACCTTCGGGTCTCGGTCCCCACGTTATTATCTTCATTATAGGGAGAAGATCTGGAGCACCTTGAAATATAGATGCATGTGGCCCATCTAATTAGTAAATGCAAGAACAGTTCACCATTTTCTCAAAACTGTTAATGCTCAGAGGAAGAAAGGGTTGCCAGTTCTTATTAATTCTGACTTCATTCACTGACTGAAGCCAAGTACCTGAGCAAGGAGGGCACAGGCCCATGTAAGTCACTGAGCCTGGCTCTAAACTTCTCACCTGGTGGCTGAAAGAGATTACAGTGACCTTTATTTAAAGGATAGAGTTTTATTATTAAGAATAAAAAGGAAAAATAAGGATAGCAGATTAGCAGATAGCATTTATGAAGGGCCTGCTAAGCTTAAGGTTCCATGCTAAGTGTAGTGGGTATTATTTCACTTCTCCTCAGCAACATAGGAGCTGGCTTTCACTGTTTGTATTTTAAGGAAAAGAATCCCAACACTCCCAGAATTGACCAGCTTGCTCAAACTACACAGCAGAAGCAAGATCCCAACAAAGAGCTGTGCGGCTCCAAGCTCTGCTTTACCACTAAACCCCGGGGAACTGTGCCCTGGAGAACAGCCATGGTCCAGACATTTTATCAGACACCACTTAAAGTACAGGGACATTAAGCTCTTACTGGATGGGTTTCATCAGGAAGTGCAGAGCCTGCCCCATGCACATTAACAGTCTGAGTCTGCTGGGTGGGTCTCAGGTGTGCTGAACTACAGATTAGTATGTTCCCTCAGAAGCATGTGGAGTAGAGCTACAGAGAGGGGCATGTCTGCAGCCACGCTCAGCCCTCAGCATCCTTGCTGTACAGGTCCTAATCTCAGGGGTAATCTCAGGCTGATCTGGTATGGGGACCCATACCTAGCCAGACCTGGCTCCTCATTGCTGAATACCCATCTTAAGGAATTGGAGACTGTGTGTTGTAAAGGCTTGAATGTCTTGAAGCTGAAGGAACAAAGAACAGTTACTTAATCTGCTTTACCTCCATTTCCATATCTGGGAAATGTGAAAATCCACATTGCTCCCTTGCTGGGGTGGGTGAGACACGATCCACAGACTCATTTCCACTGCGTTGTCACTTAGGAGCATCACGCCCCTTGTTTCTGTTGTCTCAGCTCCTTCCAGACTCTTCTTCGGGTCATTCTTTGTGATCTAGAGCCATGGGCTTGAGGAGTGCCCTAAGCTACATGCCACACTAAGGAAGGATCCGAGTCCATGCTTTGCTACGGACAGCTTTGTTTTGGTTGTGATGTCCATATGTGACACCTCCACAGTGCAGAAAAGAATGGGTGCCTGCGTACCATTGTCTTGGCTCCCATGTCTATGGCTCTCCAAACCTGCCCATCCTGAGCTAGGAATACAGGAGGCCTCACAGGACTCAGGCCTACCCCAGTGCACAGATAACTGATTTTCACCAAGAACAAAACCGGTGGTGCCCTCAAGACCCCACTGGTCTCGCTCTTTCTCCTGGCTGGACCAAAAGAAAGATAAAACAAGACAGCTAAGTATTCAGAGAACTTAGGGACTAGAGATTTTTTCACATGCTTCCGTGTTGGTAAGAACAAGAGCCACAGAGAAGTAGCATCCAGAAAAACAAGATCTTCAACTGTTCCCATAATTTTTTAATCCCCCAAAGCTCTGTGACTGGAGGGCATGTGCAGTCTCAACAGCTGGATTCCCTTGTGTTAGGATGACTAGAGGGATTGGTGCCAAGTCAGGGTGTAACCATGAGGCAACAGTGGTTTCCACAGGTGATCGTCAGCAGCCACAGACCCCAATTCCATCAGGAATGAATAAGAATCCATGAAAAGACAGGTCTCATGGCTGAATGTTGGGTGCAAAATACCTTTGTTCTGCTGAGATCCACAGGGCTCTTCAAAGAAGAGGCTGGATGCATTGATTCTGCCAGAATATAAGCGTTCAAAGCCCCCCCCACCAAGGGGAAGACAGTACAACCCCCCTCCAACTCCACATTAGAAACTCTGTTGCTAGTTCTCAGTGATCACAGTACTCCATCATAAGTCACAAGACACAGCATCAGAGACCACCCTAGTAAGGGATTTTCGATCCGAGAAGGCAGTGTGTTACTTGTGAGCCACTCAAAAATCTAGTCTTGGGCCTCTGCGCCAACCTCTATCTCTACTGAGATTGTGGCTAGCAAACACCTTTCCTGCCCCCATGAGCTCTCTGAGCCTTGGATTTCTCCATCTCATCTGTTTTCCTGGGGAGGAGCCACTGTGTCTAACTTCCAGTTCTTCTTACTGTCTCCAGCTCTGCCCCAGCCCTCAAAGCAAGGACAGGAGCCTAACCTAATGTATAATGTTTTCCAAGGGAGAGTCTCAAAAGGACCCGCAGTGGGCCATACCCCGCCTGTCAGGGCAGCTCATGTGAGAATGTCTTTCTATGTGTTGTAAATATTTTTTAAATTAAAAAAAAAAACTATTTTGGCCCATGGCAAGCATCATATGAGAAGGTAGGGAAATCAGAGCATAGGTAGGAGATGGAGGGTGGAGTCAGATAAAAATGCTATCCAGCTGCCCAAAAATCAACATGTAAAATAACACAAATGAGCCACAGGCCACATGATAAGACAAATTAATAAAAATAAGTTAAATTAAGATACAAGAGCTAGCTAACAATATGCCTGAGCCATAGGCCAAACAACATTAAATTAATATAAGTGTCTAAGTCATTTTTAGGGGCCTAAGCGGCGGCAGGCAAGTCCAAACTATAGAGCTACCGGGCCAAAAACCTTGTTTCTACAGGCAGCTCTGGCTCTCTACACTGCAAAGGCTCCTTTGCCTCACTTCCTACTGGAGCAAGGGAAAGAAACCTATGCACAGTAAACCACAAGGACAGGCCACAGATCACTGTGCCTGAAGGTAAGGGACCTTGGGCTCTGTGGTAGGAAAGCTTTGTTTGGCCTCCAGACCTCATCCATTATTCACAATAATGACAATAATAACTTCTCCTGGCTTTTCATCTCCAAACCACAGCACAGAAACAGATAGACTGTTTCACTGCAACTTGAGTCCCCTCCCCGCTTTTTGTCCCCCCCCTCCACCCCCATCAAGTTTGCTCCGCCTCCACTGAATCTTCTGCTGTGTTGTGGCAAGACCTGAGCTGTGTATGTACTGCGCTCCTACATGAGACTTAGTCTAGTCCAAACTGGCAGCAGAGTGATGACCCAAAATGCGTGAAGGAGAAACTATTCTCTGTATTTTTCTCCTTATTTTCCTGTTTGCTCACATAACTGAAACTCAGCTTCATTCTCCCTATGCCTTAAAAGAAAAAAACAAATAAGCAAAAAATCATGACTGTCAATAACCACTCTAACAAAGACTATATACACAACACAGAATTCTAAAGTACATGATATACAAGTAGCTTCATATAAATTTAATCCCCCCCCCCCAGCCCATTCTTCTCACCAAATACTCTGTGACTGGCTACCTTCTCACACCTGGCCAACTAAGTCTACACACTGACTACAAGCAGCCTTGGCTCAGGCTCGACACCTTTTATCCATAGCCATCTTTCCAGCCCTACTAGAAAGACAGACAGTGAGTCAAGCCAGGAAGAAGGCAGACTAGGATACTGTGTGGTGTACAGGTG
This sequence comes from Phyllotis vaccarum, assembly GCA_033318265.1. Taxonomy (NCBI): domain Eukaryota; kingdom Metazoa; phylum Chordata; class Mammalia; order Rodentia; family Cricetidae; genus Phyllotis; species Phyllotis vaccarum. The sequence continues at coordinate 74,706,077 of JARWLC010000014.1, read as the reverse complement.
GGAAGGTGAGGAGGGGTGGGATGGAATGTGGGATGGAGAGGAGGGTGGGATGCAGAGCCAGGACCCAAGAATCCTGTGGAAACCCAGCAGTAGGCGGGGCCTAGAATACTAACAGGCTTCAAAATGGAGTCAGGAGAAAGGCGTCTCTCTTCTTCCCTGTTGTTACCCGGTGGAGATGGTATAGCTGAGAAGGAGGAAGGACGGCTAAGCTCTTCTCAGCCCAAGGGAGGTTGGCAGTGTCTGCTATGTGAGCTTGTACTGCAAGCTGAGCACTGGGGAACTGCTCTGGGTGGATGGCATCTTGACATAAGGTGTTCTGGAGAACTACAAAATATTTATTAAGCTTCCTTCTATCCTGCTTCAGTCAGGATCACACACACACACACACACACACACACACACACACACACACACACTGCTAATGACACGAATGTGGAAGTTAAGCTGTCTCTGGATGATGCATCTTAATTGCACCTGTAATGACTCTACTTTCTGATAAGGTCACATTCATAGATTGAGAACTAAGGCTTGGGCATTTGGGGGGAGCTGCAATTCATCACTATCAGGAACTGAACAAAACTCCAGTCTCCCCAAAACAATAGATTTTGGGACCCATCACAAAGGTCAGAGGCAAAAATTTCCTCCAGGTGACCTTTACTTGGGATGAGGGATGAGTTTAGTTTGCTAAGTATTGCAATAAAAGACAAGGCTGGCTCTGGTGGGTGAGGGGGTGGGGATGAAGGTGAGAGTGGCATTAGCCGAGACTTGTAATACTGCCTGTCGGAGCAGGAAACTTCCAGGCCATTACATAGGACTGGATATTGGAAATAAAAGCTACTATGTGCCTAATAAGAATGAAACAATCACCCAATTATCTGGTAGCAAATTCCATGGGTACAGAAGCGACTGTTTGCGGTTGTAAAGGCCATGCAGAAATGCAGCCTGTAGGGAAGGCAGTTGAGGTTGTGTGTTCAGAGGCTCCGGCTACATCATTGTCATTTGACCTATGAACAGCCGCAGAGACTGGTGTAAACAGCACACACCATGGGGGATTGTTCTAAGACCAATGGTAATTTCCTGTGTTGTTCTTCCATGCAGGTGAATGTCTTTCATGGTCAGATCCTCAGATTCCACACTAGAAGGTCCCCATTCCACCCTTTCTGTGACCAAGCAAGCATGTAGCCTTGTGGAAATGGAAGAAACCTACTTAGGGTGTTGTTTCTCCTTCTGTGTTAGCAAGAAATCACTGGACAGTTGTTCCTAACAGCTGTAAAAAGATAGACGTGGGGCTCCAGATACCTCATCCAAAAAAACCCACAGGAAAGCTTCAAGGGTTGAATTTCTCAAGTGTTCACTTAAGAGAGGGATGTCAGGGACATTGTGTCTGACTGTCTCTGCCAGCCCAAGATGTCCAGGTCAAGGTGGCACCCTGCCCTCTGCCCATGGGAGGATGCAGAAAAAAAATGAAGGTTCAGTGCCTTTCCTGTGCATAGAGATTGGTACACACACACACACACACACACACACACACACACACACACACACACACACACACCCCTAGTTAGCCAAGTCTACTCCCCATGCTCTGTCACCTTGGTCCCAGAACTTCAGAATGAGAGTGGTGTGATTTTATTCTCAATCTCTTCCTGGGAGTGGTGCACGTGTGAGCAGGTAGGATGGCATCTGAAGGGTGTTTCACAGTGTGTGGAGCAGGTAGGATGGCATCTGCAGGGGTGTTTCACAGTGTGTGAGCAGGTAGGATGGCATCTGCAGGGGTGTTTCACAGTGTGTGGAGCAGGTAGGATGGCATCTGCAGGGGTGTTTCACAGTGTGTGGAGCAGGTAGGATGGCATCTGCAGGGGTGTTTCACAGTGTGTGGAGCAGGTAGGATGGCATCTGCAGGGGTGTTTCACAGTGTGTGGAGCAGGTAGGATGGCATCTGCAGGGGTGTTTCACAGTCTCTAAGAGTCTGGCTGCTTTTCTCCTTGCTTATCAGCCCAGGTACTTCCGTCAGGGCTTGAGTATGATCTGAAATACAGTTTCCTGTAAAACCAGGCACATTTTTATCTTCAGATTTGGTTAAAGAGACATTTGTTCTACACAATATCCTGAAGCTCTTGGTGTGGGTGATGCTTTGATGCCTTCAAGTCAGAGGATCTAGAGTCACAGCAAATTCAGCAGAGACAATCATGGTGGTAATGAACGCTGCTACTCTAGGGTATAGCAGGCACTGGCCATTGTCTCTAGAGTCCAGAAAAGAGCTCTGTAATGAGGGAGGTGGATATGGACCTTTGGAAAAAGCTATATGCATGGGTAGCCACAATGCAACATAGTCCTATATAAGCAGTTGGGTTATGCCCACCTGAAATTGTAATTATTGATGAAATTTCAAGGAAAAGATAATACTGTGACAGCAAGCTGGATTGAACACTTGTGAGGAGACCAACCTGTTCATATGGTGGTTTGAATGTAATTGGCCCCCATAAGCTCATAGGGAGTAACACTATTTAGAAGGTGTAGCTTTGCTAGAATAGGTATGGCCTTGTTGGAAGAAAAGTGTCACTATGGGGAGGGATTTCAGGCTTCATATATGCTCAAGCCATGCCTAGTAGCTCAGACCACTTCTTGTTGCCTATGGATCAAGATGTAGGGTTCTCAGCTCCTTCTCTAGCACCGCATCTGCCTGCACGCCACCATGATGTACTAAGATGATAATGGACTAAATTTCTGAAAATGTAAGCCACCCCAATTAAGTGTTGTTCCTTTATAAGAGTCTCCATAGTTACAGTATCTCTTTACAGTAATAGAACCCCAACTAAGGGAGAAGTTGGTACTGGTAGTGGGGTATTGCTGTGATAGACCAGACCATATTTTTGTTTGGAGTGATATGAATTTTGGTCATTTTGGTGAGAAAAGCAGTGGGATGCTCTAAGCATTGTTCACGGGGTCATACTGGAAAGAGAAAGAGCAACGATGGTGCTGAGGGTGATTTGAACTGTAGGAGGCTCCAGAGGTTTCTGAGGAGAAACGTTCTGTATGTTGCCTAAAGATCATTCTTGTGATATTTTGGTAAAGAAAGTAACAGCTTTTTGCCCTTGTCCAAAGAATCTGCTTGACGCTAAAGTGAAGAGATTTGCATTAATCCTGTTGGCAGGGAAAGATCTCAAAATAGCCTAATATAGACTATGTCATGTGGTTACTAGTGTTCATGCTTTAAAATATTTATTATGAAAATGGGCAAGCTGAGCGAGGAAAAATACAAAATGTGAAATTTGAGGAGAAATGGAGCACCAGTAAGTAGAAGGGAGTAAAGTTCTGGGTTCAAGGTAAACAAATTAACAAATGGAATAAAAGAAGTGGTTACCTCAGGGCAAGATCCCGCCCAGATAACTTTTCAACTTGTGAAAAGGAATTAGTTTAGAGGCAGGTATGCTGGTGCACGCCTTTAATCACAGCACTGGAAAAGCTGAGCCTTGAAGATCTCTGAGTCTGAGGCCAGCCTGGTCTACAAAGCAAGTTCAAGGACAGCCAGGGTAGGGGTGAAGAAAACTATGAGAATCAAAAATCTGGTGAAGCTGGAGTTCCAGCCCCATCAAACAACAGAACTTGGCAGCTTGGCCATGTGGTTCTGGCTTTAGAGTTAAGGTTAGAAGAAAGAGTTATGAAATTTGCCTCCATGACTAAGAAAAGCTAAGATCAGGCATGTGCAGGAATGTCCCTGAATGAAGACCTAGAGACGTCTATAGTGTGAAGCTGTGAACTTGAATTGGAGATGCCAAAGTCATAGAATACCTGCCAAGGAGAGCTTATAACAGTGAGCAGAATCACCCAAGAGAAAGAAGTGTGCTGCAGTCAACAAATCTAAAAGAAGTTGAGATCTGAAGATTGATTTGACACCAGATAAGGAGGTGCAGAGTTTGGAGTTTTCTCCCAGCTGGTTTTCAGTCTTGCTTTGTTCCAGTGTTTCCTCACTATGCTCCCTGCTCCACATTTTGGAATAGTAATGTATATCCTGTGGCATTATGTGTTGGAAGTATGTGATCTGTTCTGTTTGTTGTTGTTGTTGTTAGCAAATTATAGTTAAGAGGTTGCATGAATCTCAGAAGAGACTTTAATTTTTGGACTTTAAAGCATTGCTGAGACTGTGATAGACTATAGAGACTTTTGAAGTTGGACTAAATGCATTTTATATTATTATATTGTTATAAGCTTATGGGAGTCAGGGAATAGAATAAATAGTTTGGACTGTAATTGGC